>JAQQAC010020896.1:53036969-53071969 GCA_029783875.1 Phataginus tricuspis | reverse complement strand
TTTTTAGAGAAATATAGTATCTACTGGAAATTCATACATATTAGTTTAATGATTGAAAGAAAATGATCACTGATGTAGAATAAAAATACTTTATATCCCAGATTGCTCCCAGATACTTAAAGGAAAGCCTTATTTATAACATTAGCTTGACCGTACTCTTTTATTTTTAGAAATCTTTATGTATATAGCCTGGTACACCAGCACTAAAATAAAACAAATGCTACAATTAAAAATAATACTCGCTTTGTCTTGAAACAAAGAGATATATGAAAAACTTGAGGATGATATATTCATTTTTTGTGTATTGAATACTAATGAAATATAAATTCTTAAAATGCATGTCTGTTTTTTTCTGAATTAGTCCTATTATATTTTCTACTCATGCATTAAAAACTAGACTCAAACTTAAATTCATACTCTGTTTAATATTTTGCCTATATATTTTAAATCCAAAATTTAGTAGTTACTCCAAAAATAAATGTAATCCCCAGAGTTGATCAAAGATTTAATCTGGCCAGATGGGGCAAACTTGAGAAAGATTTTGACTTTCCACTCTGTTTTGCAACAAGAAAGGCTGATTTTTTTTTTCTTTCTTTCTTTGTTAGAGTAACAGAGATCAGGCCATCCCCAGAGAAATGAGCAGGTGTGGCCATTTATAAGCATGTCTGCTTATATTACAAACCAGCATAAGAAAAGTTTGAAATGGGTTGAAAAGATCTGCTAAACAGTTTTAATGTTTTGCCCTAAATCCTATTTATTCAGTCAAGGGCTGATCAAGGTGGCAATAAAATATCTAGTCTAGCCAAACCTTTAAAGATCCTATAATTTTATTTTTTACTTCATTCTGTCTTCGGTAGCAAGTGAATAGGTACAGTTTAGTAATCCTTGCCTCTGGACAAGCGCAGAATTCTTCTTTTTTTTTTGCCATTCTGAATGCCTAATAACAGAGTCTTGCTTCCTGTCTAATGATGAAAGAGTGGCAGTCAAGTTCTTTTTCTTAGTTTACTACAAAACTGAGGAATTTCATGGATGATTTTGAGAACAGAATCCTGTGAAATACTAACATTAATAAGTAAGGCCCTTTTAAGAAAATTTGTTTGGATAACTTAAAATATATTTAGCCCAATTAATAAAATTCCAGTTACTAAAACTGTATGAAACTAAAGATAACACAAGGAAGCACAAGACATGGGATTATTAAAACCAGTAAAAGATAAGGAATTACAGATTTGTTGGTCAAAATAGGTGCTTTGTTCTGTTAGAAACATAAATTTACAAACCACATTATTTGGAATAATATACTTTTAAAGTTTTGTTAAAACTTGTTTCAGAAAAATGTGTGTAGAAATGTTTCTTAAATAGAAAAGACTTTTCAAACTATTTTGCAATTGATTGAATAAAAATATCTAATGCTATGAAAGACACCCTTGGGTGGGTAATGATCTCAGCAGCTACACTGACAGTGTCTCATGTTCTAATTCACCTTCACAAATCCATGGCATCATTTTTTGGCTCAAGTAATGTCTGTCGGTGACATTTGCGGCAAGCATAAAAAGGACCCCCCCATGGTAGCCATTTTTATTGATTTCTAAGATCCAAAGGCTGCTTAAAGAACAATTGAATAAAGTTGAGGATTGGAGAGCTTGATTTTCTTGTTCCCTGTGAAACTCTAGTCTTTTTCTTCCCCTTCTCTTAAAAGCAAAAGTCAGCTAGGGGGTTGTAGCTGTGTCAAAGCCGCTGGGCTGCCACTGCTGATCACTTTAATTACTACGACTAAGGAGGATAAAATTAAAAGTAGCACCATTGAAGCAGTGGAAGAAAGCTTGCCTAGATGTCGGTGAACTGTGAAATATAAAAATTGCATACCAATACGTTTTTATGGAAAGGAAACAAGGAATTACATTACTTATTCTTGAAGAGTTTGTCCTTAAATTATCAAGTTTTACTAGTGCGTCTATCTATGCCAGATGGTAGACCATATCAGAATGATAAGGAAAATAGTAACTTGAAGACATGCCATGAAAGGGCTAAATGTTTTTTCATCTTATGTCCAAAATGCTTAGTTCTGATCCATGTTCTATATTTGAAATTTTTAAATCCGTTGTATTGAAATAGGAGCTCAGTGCAACAATACAGGACTTTTGCCTTATCCTGAAGATGTTAGCAAAGAGAAAAGTAAAGCTTAAATGTACCACATTCCGTACTTTCCTGAAGACTTATAATTTAAAGTTAGGAACCTAAGTTTTAAATGAGTGTAAACAAGTTAGTTTCTTTCCACCTCTCCGTATTCTGTAGCACAAAGGGGAATTTAACCTGGTTTGCATAGCCCAAGTTTAAGTAAAAAACTGGATTTTAAAAAAATCACAGTAACAGTAGGGCTCAGAAAAATTCTTTGAATACTAGTTATGTAATAGATAAGACCAGTGCTTTGAAATCAAAGAGATGCTGAATTTAATTCTTACTGTGCCATTTACAAAATGTTCAGCCTTGAACAGTGAGATCCAATTTCTATCAAACCAGTGAGACAGTAGGTACCTTACACAGTTGTAAGTAGTAAAATGAGACAACACCTGTGAAAATACTGTACATAGGCACAGAACTAACATTCACTCAAAAATTTGTTATAACTTGTAAAAAAAATGGTTGTGGGGAGGGAGGCCTCTCAAAAATACAGCTTCCATCAAACCCTCCGAAGTACATACATCTTAACCAAAGCTGGATTATCCTACATAACTCAGTCCACTCTAAATAATAATATATAGAAAAAGGTAGATGCCATCAGACCCATCCACAGAAATAGGAAGCCTAAATAAATACTTCACCTTATTTAAATTTATTTAAATAGGCAGGTAAATGAAAGATACATGTTTCCTATGTATTAATTTTTCAAGTGTACTTTTCTTTTTAATGACAGCAGTCTTCTAAGTCACCTCACCTTTGCATCCTGATGAAATGGTTGTTTGTTTTGTTTCAGCAGACATAGTTAACAGATGATTTACTTAACAGCCATGAGTCTAACTTCTTTTGAATGCGGAAGGGTCCAAACAGTTAGCAATAACACATTTCTGGGCTTGGGTAGGTTTAGGCAAACCACTGTCAGAAATATTCATTATCTACGTATTGAGCAGTTTGTGCTGAATGCTATACACAATTAATGAAATAATCATAGCCCTAACTGTCCAGTCATTTTATTCCTTTGACATAAGCAACATTCTCTTTTGAGTAAAAGATGCATAGATTTTGTTGCTGTCTATTCTCTAAATATTACTGCAAAAACTGACTTCTAATGGAGCTTATATGTAAAAATTAAACTGAAGGAAGTTTTACTCATAATCTGGAAATTAGTATTATCAATTAAATTAAAATTGCTTGCATAATCAATTGCTATAATTACAACCTTTTCTTTCGGACCTTAACAATTAACTCCTATTTTCTTGGTTGGTTCTTTGTCTTAAGGGAAGTTAATGGGTGAGAAAACAAACAACACAGATATGCCATCCCACTGGAGAGCTCTAGGCCCAAGGAAAATTGTCTCTGTGGTGTTAGGACATTAGTAGAAAAGTAAATCAAGGCAATCTGATAGGGAACTAGAATTCTGTCAATCAGGCTCAAGATTTTGTGCTGTGTCCATAAACTTTGTTTACTGTAGGGTTTTATGAGTTGTAACCTGCCTTTGCAGTCTGTTAATGAGGCTAAATCTTGCTACTTGAGAATTGAATTACAGCACACCTCTGGGCTAATGGTTATAAACAGAAGGTCCCATTAGGGCTGCATTCTGATTTGTTCATTTGCATTTTTTTCTATTGTATAGAGAACAATGACGGGTAAATAGGTACAAACAAACAATTTACATGGAAATTGATAAAGTGTCCCTAATTAGTATTTAGAGTTGGTTTTATTAATGATTGCCTGCTTTAAATTACACTCTTGGTAAGCTCTCAGGAACAATTGCAGACAGGAGTTTTATTGGGGAGATGGAAGGGGCAAAGGGTGGTGGTTGCATATGAGAAAAAAGTTAGGTCCCCATTTCATATTCAGAAAGGTAGAATCATATATTTCATTTTAACTCAGTTCAGGTGACCGAAGACCACTTCATCTGAGTCTGAATCACCAAATTCCAGCTCTGCAAGAAGTTATTATTCACGCAATGAAATTCACTTAAATCAAGTTGCCTGAGGCATATCAAATAATAGTTTTTATTAGTGCTCTTAACTTTTCTTAAGTTTGAAAGATGAAAGTTTAGTAAAAGCTCAATTTTCCTCAGTTGTCCATGTAATTTGATACTTTTGGGGATCACATAATTCGGTGGTTAAGAGCTAGGGCTCTGTAGCTCAAAGGGGCCTGCGCTGGACTCCCGGCTCTGACAGTATTAGCTGTATGACCTCGGAACTCAAAACCTACTCTCATTGATAAAAATCAGGTTATGAAAATTAAATGAGATCATGCATATAAAGCACTTAGCACATAAAGCTCAGGAAGTAATCAGCAACCATTACCAAAATCACCATTATTAAGCCTGCATTTCCTTTTATTCCTAGTATATTTTCGAAGCTCAAAAATATCAGTAGTGAACTGAGGACTTTCGTATTTTATTAATGCATCTTTAGTCTCACCCACCCAAGAGTATTCCTCCTCTAACTACAAATAAGCCTGTGTCTCTAAATATGATGAAAATTTCCCTTGAATGTTAGATCTCTCTTCTTTTGCCCCTACCATGACTATCACCCACCCCAGGAAGGTTATCATCTCTTTCCTTCCTTCCCCAAAGATTATTTTTTAAAATAATTTTTATTATAAGAGCAGTACATAGGTTTCTATACATTCCAGAAAATTATAAAATGAAGAAAAATGAAAGGAAACAAAAATATCACATATCTGCACCCAGAAATCTCTGACGTAACACCTTTGTGAATACCCTTCTAAGTCTTTTTCTATACATAAATATGTATGTGTGTATTTATTTTGCCAAAATGACAAAATTAGGTTATTACTTTAGAAAATAATTCTTTCAGTAAGGTTGCATTTCTAATTTAATACTGTGATTATATTCAGATTTCTCTAATTGATTCGACAATGTCCTTTACAACTGGTTTGTCCAAACCAGTATCTAACCCAGGACTGTCCACTGCAGTTGGTTAAGTCCCTTTTGTTGATGATGATGGCAATTGGTTAGTTGCTTTTTGTTGTGTGCTTGTTTTCATAACGCTCTCTTGTCAGTGGTCCTGACTATCCTACCTTCTCGATTTGTTTGGTTGCTTCCTTGCTGTATCGTTTCTCATGTTTCTTTATCCCCTGTGTTTATGATAACTGGAAATTATATCTAAAGATGTGGTGGATTCACTTTAAACATTTGGGCCAGAATATTACTGATAGTGTGCACTTTGTGTGCTTTCCATCAAAACAACATTTAACAGGGTGACTCGACATTAGTGATGCTAAGACTGACCAGTAGATTAGTGATTCTTAATCCTTCATCTAGTTCTGATCTCTCCATTTACAATTAGGTTTCATCCTTGGGACAAGGAAATAATTTGTGGGGTGTTACTTTAAGCATGTGTTCCAATTACTAGGGATGTGTAACAAATTATCCTAAATTTAGTGGTATGAAAAATTTTTTTATGCTCACAGATTGTCTAGGTCAGGACTTCAGACAGGGCACAGTGGGGATGCTTTGTCTCTGTTCCACATTATCTAAGCCTGAGTTGGGGACACGAACAACTGAGGGTGAGGTGACTCAAATGGCAAAAGGCCAAGATCATTTGAAGGCTTCTTTATTTGCATGTCTGCCACACGGGCCAGGAAAACTCAAGGCTGGGGCTATGGACTGGAGTACCTAGATGTAGTTTGGGATTCTCACAGCATGACATTTGGGTCCCCAGAGAGTACAAAATGCAAGAATTTCAAAAGAACTGGGCAAAAGGAGGTATGGCCTTCCCTACCTACCCTTGGAAATCACCTACGATACTTCTATATTCTATTGATTATATATAAGTCACTAAAGCTGGACCAGATTCAAAGGGAAAGGATTTAAACTCTACTTGACAGAATGGCAAGGTCACACTGAAGACAGTATATGGGATAAGAAATACTGTTGTGGCCATCTTAGAAAAATAGTCTGCCACACATAATATGAATATCCAGTCTCCTGTGGGACATTTATCTAAAAGCTTTAATAACAGTTGATAATTCTTGCAGAATCAGCCTTCTTTTATGAACAGCAGAGTTGTGTTTTTGTAATTTTTACCTTTTTAAATTTATTATTAAAGCTGGTATTATTTTGTAAAGTCAAGCTTTCCCTCTTTGACTGGGACTATTTAGTTACCTTAAATTCAGTTACCATTGGAAAGACAAGATAATTGCTTCTTTCCTCTAATTATTAATTTTCTGGAGATATTTTAAAAGCTGCCTCAAATGAGTTTATGTACCTAAGAACTTCTTGAATATCATAATGAATTGATGAATTTTCATTGATTCGAAGTATGATTCATTAATTCAGTTGATTGTAGTCATTGTTCTTCTTGATACTGAAATTGTTACAGTTTGTCCACAGGGAGCCTAAGCTTGTCTCTGGGTCCATTTGATACCCATATTAATCTACCCCCATTAATTTTGACAGCTTTCATTTCTAGGTGTCTCAAAATTTGTGAAAGAATGGCCTAGGCTTGAGCTCCACCAATCTGGTATCTAACTCTGTCCCTAATAATACTGTCTACCAAGTTTTAAAATTTAATGTTTAGTCTTATTAACCTCGAGCATTTACTATAGTTGATTGCTCCCTTTTTAATGAAAGCCTTTTCTACTTTGATTCTCAGGATGCATCAGTGTTCTAGTTCTCCTCTCCCTCTTTCTCTGGCTCTTTTTCCTCTTCTTATCTAAACATACATATTTCCATTTCTAGCCACTAGCTCTCCTTTGTCTCTGTAGTACCTCTTTCCAGTGCTTTCATATATTTCTCTAACTCAGCCATTAGCTCTGTGTCATAGTTTGACTTCACTTCCTAGCATCAATTTCACTTCCCAACTCCCACTAACATCTTTACTCAGATGCCCTGCCAACCTCTCAAACCCAGCCTTTCTTATCCCAGACTTTATCTCTTCTTACAGTTCCTCTTAGTTTTTCTATTTCTGTTTTTAGCACCACAGTTCTACTAGTTGCCAACGTTTAAAACTTTCTGAGTCACCTCTTTTCTCCCCACCTCCACATCTAATCAGTCACCAAGAATTGGTACAAGTACCAGTTCTACCTCTAATATATTTCTTACATTTGTGCCTTTCCATTCCCATTGCCACCAATTTAGCTCTGGATCTCATAACAGCTTCCTTGAGCTATTATGAGAGCTTCCTAACTAGTCTCTCTGCAGACCCTCTATGTCACTGTCTTATACACTGTTGTCTGATTAATCTTAAATACACCTCTGATTGGCCATTCTCCTCAACCAAAAAAAGACACACTCAAAACCAAACCTTTAGTTGGCTCTTGCTTTCCTTAGAATAAAAAGCCTCTGTGATCTATCTACCAAGCTTTATTTTTCTTGCCTTGCCTTTCTGTCATTATTTTTGCTCTATGCTCAGGAACAGTAGACTATGTACTTTTCCCCTATATACTTTCTTGCCTCTATGTCTGTGTATCATTCCTACCTCCTAGTCTCACCTACACAGACCCATCTAACTACCAACTCCCATTTCTACCCATGCCAAATCCTGCTCATTCTGCAGGCCCAACTCCAAAACCATAATGCTATGATGTCTTGTTTGTCCCTTAGCAAAAATGTTCTTTCTTTGTCCTGAACCCTTGCTACATTTTGATCAAACCTGTGGCTATTTTATCTTTCCCTCTATATGATAAGCTTTTGAGAATATAAATTATGTGTTCATGGTTAAAGTTTCTATAGCAAGTACCAGGTAAAAGGTATGTACCAAGGGCACAGATACAAAGGTAAGTCATACACAGCTCCTGCCTTTCAGTAGCTCAGTTCTACTGAGAAGGAGGCATTTGTACAATTACAATGTAACTTGACAAGTATTATTTTAAAAAGTGATAATACACACACACACATACACACAGGCAGTTCTGCAGTAACATAGAGGAAGGAGAACTTGATTCCACCAATGGAAAGGAAGGAAGAATAGTCAGGAGAAGTTTAGTGGATTTAAACTGAATCTTGAAGAATGAGTAGGAATTAAATAAGATGAGAGAAGAACATTCTAGGAAGAGGAAATGACATATTCACATGCATGAGTATATGAAACTACATGGTAAAAGCAATTCTGTATAAATAGATGAGAGGTTTTGGTTTTATGGAGGTTGGGAGAGGTAAAGGGAAGATAATACTGCAAAGATATATTGGGGCCAGATTATTTTAGGCTTTGTTTTGTCATAATAAGGCCTTATTTTATATATTTTCCAGTTTGCAAAGTAATTTCACATGGACTTATTTGTGATTCACAATGACCCTTTTTTAATAGGCAAAAGTTGTTTGTTTAATTCTCTGTAGTTTTTATTTTAAATGCCAAAAGCCACATTAGATTTTACTTTTCTTCTCAAAGTGCATCTGAGTGGAGAGGGAGTAGGAATGTGGATAATAGTTCAAGTCTATTTAAAACCTACCTACAACTGTAACTTCTGTAACTAATATATACTATCCCCATTCCTACTCCAGGCCCCTAAAAATACCATCTCTTATATTTGATCAAGATAATGTAGCAGCATTTTCTGCTATACTGTGCTACCAATGCTCTATATGCCTTTATTAGAAAACAAAGAAAGGAAGTAAATTCTTTTATTTTACAAAGAAAATAAAATAAAAAATAAGGTATTAATTGAAATTCTGTTTTCAATATTGTGACTTTTTCTATAATCCTCGTTATTTTATTAGTGATAGTTCCTGCTATTTTCTCAGTTATATCCCCAAATATTCTTTAAAGGCTACTTTGAATTTTTAACAGACATTTTAATAACAGTAATTTGTAAATGTTTCTTAAAAATCTGATTCTAGGATGTCTTTTAAAAATAGTGTGACATCCAACTGATATAGAGCATCCTATTTATAATGTGGGCCAAGCTCCATGCTGTAAACCAGTTACTATCATGATGATCAGATTGAAAATGAAATTGCATTTCTGTCAATTACTGAGTTGGCAACTGTTCAATATATCTTAGCAGCAAGATGAAGAGCGACGTCGGCAGCTGAGAGAGAGAGCGCGTCAGCTAATAGCAGAAGCTCGATCTGGAGTGAAGATGTCAGAACTTCCCAGCTATGGTGAAATGGCTGTAGAAAAGTTGAAAGAAAGGTCAAAGGCATCTGGAGGTGAGTTAAAGAATCTTGTATCATATTTTACAGACAACCTAGGAACCCACTGTGGACCTTTGGGGACTTTTTATTCTTACTTCAAAATGTTGCTTCAAATACGTAAAGTTTCTAGCCTATTGATATGTTGCAGAAAACCTAAAGGAAGCATAGTAAGTCAGAAGATAACTGTTGCTGTTTTCCAAATCAACTTTTCTTAATTTTTACTTTCTTAGAACTACTTTCTTAGAATATAATTTAGAAGAAAACTCAGACAGACTTTGGTTTGTGATTCCCCATAATGCCTCATTAATTGTATTAGGAGTGAGTCAAGTGCAATCAAGTCCTCAATATTTAAATCACAAGACTTCTTAGTGATGAGCTTTGGCATGACAGATTTTCACTTTGAATCAGATCTTTAGAAAATAGCTTAACAATGTACTGGTATTATAGCCTGACATGTAAGGATTTTGAGTAAGTCCCATATCCATTTCTTCTTAGTCTCCTTATTCCAAGAGGGCCTTCTTCAATATCTGCAGAAGTTATTCTAAGCTTGATGTCTGCACAAGGACTATATATATAAAGAGATTTTAATTTTACCTCTCAATGCTAAATTTGGGTATCTTTAACTTGGAATGTCTTACATTTTTATTTAAGAGGAGTATATTCAAGAGGCCGGTGGGTTTTTTTTTTTTATTTCAAAAGTGTATAACCTATTTACCTACCAAAACATGCCAGGTATTTGTCCTAACTAAATCTTAGAATGCTAAGATCACTCTGAAGAGTAGGCAAGTATGGACTTGAATAAGACCTTACAGAACTGAAACAAAGGTAAGCTATTTCTAGGTCAATAATAAGTTTCTTCAAAGTAAACTGAAAGTTGCTGCTATTATTTCTAATTGAGTTCTTATATTAAAAGTGTATTGTTGTAGAGAATTCCAGCTAATGCCTATAGCACATAACCTTCCATCCCATAAATCTGGAAGCTGCTTTCCCAAACAGCTGTGTGTCTGTCCCTCTGGTCTTCTCAGAATGTTTATGTCTTAGTTTAATCCTTCATCTTACCTTTTCAACTCTTATCATTCAGAATTTTTATTGCAATTTTTACACTCTCTACTACAATTTATAGTAACATCAACTATTAACAGCTATATTTATATAATGCTATGATAATTTCCTTTCATTTATTATTAATTTAATATTCTTTGGTATTCTAAGAAGTCTAGGTATTCTAAGTCTTAAAAATCTTTGCCTCCTTATATCTCAGAATGTAGAAAAAATCTTTATATTCTTGCCTCTCCAGATAGACTGTCCTAAAGCCACTAATGCTACCTTCCTCTGGCTTCATAAACCCATAGGAGAACAGTAGTAATAGGATAGAGAGACATCAGTGTCTCTTTTAATTTTTTTTCCAGTGATGAGCAGATAACAATGCTAAATGAGTTGTAAACTCTGAAAAGCTAAGAATTAAGATTTTTTTGATTAATGGGATGGGATGGTCAGCTATGTAATCAGTCTTATCTCTATAATCCAACCCCAGTTGAAGCTAAACTAACTTAGACAAAGTAGAGGGACTTCATCAGTGTTACAACCCCCAAAATGGGGTACCTTCCCTGCTTGGTAACTAGGGAAAATGAAGACCTGATTTTGCATCATTCAACAGTCAATAAAGTAAATTGACTAGCAAAGAAGTACAGACTAAAACAGGGAAAGCCATGTGAAATGAAGATGAGACAGGGTTCAACAGATGACTTACGAGAACCTACTGAAGAGTCCAGACTGTGTTCCTAAGGGGACAAAAGTGACCAGGATCCATTTCTCCCATGGGACACAGCATACCTTGGATATTGGAAGCATCCATGTTTTGATGTTAGTCTCTTAATCAGAGCTAAGGTTCACCTACAACGAAGTGGAGAAGCCTATTCTCTGGCCTCAGGGGTGAATATTGGCCTATTTTCATGAAGATATATCATTCAGAGTAGGTCTGCTCTGGCATCAAGGTCTGAACTGAAGCTATTGAGGCTAGGAGTTGTGAAAGAGACCTTTAGGACAGGGAGAGGGTAAAATTCCTGCTTGAAATACAACCATTCATACATACTCGTTCATCTATTGAGCTACCACTGTGCTAGGCCAGGATTCAGCAAACCTTCTGGAAAGGACCAGAGTAAATATTTTAGGCTTTGCAGGTCATATGGTCTTTGTCTTAAGTACTCAACTATGCCCTTGTAGCCTGAAAGCAGACTTGGACAATGGCTTGGACAATATGTAAATTAATAGGCATGCCTATTATTTACCATAAAAAGGTAATGGGCTGGATTTTGTCCCTGTGACGGTTTGCTGATCCTTGTGTAGCAAATCAGAAATTCACTTGTGCTCATAAGAGTCTAACTCCTAAGTGAAAAATGGCCTTATGAGGTTAATAAATCAGGAGAAAGAATCAACAAATTAGTGTCCACTCTTCCAGTGTCTACTGGGAATCATCAGGTCTGAATAAGGAAAGTGTATGAAAGGAGGAGAGAGAAATAAGTAGAGACCAACCTAGATGGAGGACCTGGTTAGAAAGATTTCGGAAGCCGTGGTAGAGAGTAACAAAGAGGAGGGGGTAGCCAAGGGGTGAAATAAAATGGAAGCACAGTCTGAGGAATGTGTTCAATATGATTGTTACACAGACTCCTTGCCTGAACTTACTTGAAAAATGTGCTTTTTTTCTGTTCTCAAGCATCAGCCAACCTCAGTGAGGAAAGGGAACTTAGTAAGTTTGAGGTGAGGTGTCTTCAGCTTCATGGTGTCCTTCGAAAATATATGGAAGGTGTTTTAGGACATGTGTAACCATGTATTCTAGCAACCCCCTTGCATCCTATTACAGCCAGGAAGAGCACAACTCTTGGGAAATAACAGAATCACACCTGTCCAAGAAGCTACAGCCTAGCTTTTCCTTGTCTTCTTTTGACATAATTTTAGGGCTATGAGAGAATCAGGTGACATTGTGGTATAGTACACATTTTTTTTAATTTCTACATTATTTTAGTTATAGACCTGTAACAGCCTCGTTTTAAAATCCCCATTCAATGTAATAAACTTGTGGGTTCTTTTTCTTGTATCAGTCTTGCATGGCAAGGTGCAGGTATTTGGTATTTTCATTTTTAGTTGTATAGTATTATGGTTAGAGAATATAGCCTGAATTTCTGCTTTGAGAATTAGTAAGTTTTTATTTTGGCCAAATAATTGTTAAATTTTTGTTATGGCCCATGAGCATTTGCAAGGAAGGTGTCTGTCTTGTATTAAGATGATAATATATATTTATTATATATCATATGCTATCTTACATATATTTCACATATGTTATATATATGTATTTATTCCGTAGCTTATCACTTTGGCTTGAGTTAGGTTAGGGTCATTTAATTTTTAAAAAGACATTTTTGCCTCTCTGATTTAGATAAAATAGCGTATTTTGTTTTTGCATTTCAAATGAATCAACAAAATTTCTCCCCCCGCCCCCCCCATGAGAATGTTTGTGTGCCTGCATTATCCTTATATCAGTTATGGCAAATAGAGTTATCTAAGTTTACTGAACCAAAATAAAATCTTATAGGCCTTCAGTAATTTTTATTTTCAGCTTCTGTTAATAATACATTTATTTGTATTGTTTCCTTATCTTTTTTTGATTTCCTTAGAAAAATTTTAAAAGTTATGAATTTTATAGGGACTTTCAATGAAAATTTAAAAATCATGACACAAATGAGTTTTTTTCTGAATATGTTTTTAATGGTAGCCTCAGTTTCTTTTTTTTTAAATACAGCTTTTTTTTTCACTGTTACTAGATATCCTGATTTTCATTCAATTTATTTATAAATAATAGCTATTGTTAAGATGGGCCTTACTGCGCTATTTATAATAGCCAAGATATGGAAGCAACCTAAGTGTCCATCAATAGATGAATGGATAAAGAAGATGCAGTACATATACATAATGGAATACTATTTGACCATAAGAAAGAAACAAATCCTACTATTTGCAACAACGTGGATGGAGCTGGAGGATATTATGCTCAGTGAAATAAGTCAGGCAGAGAAAGACAGTACCAAATGATTTCCCTCATTTGTGGAGTATAACAACAAAGCAAAACTGAAGGAACAAGATAGTAGTGGACTCACAGACTTCAAGAAGGAACTAGTGGTTACCAAAGGGGAGGGGTGAGGGAGGGCATGTGGGGAGGAAGGGAGAAGGGGATTGAGGGGTGTTATGATTAGTACACATGGTGTGGGGGGGTCATGGGGAAGACAGTGTAGCTCAGAGAAGACAAATAGGGACTCTGTGGCATCTTACTACACTGATAGACAGTGACTGCAATGGGGTATGGGAGGGACTCGATAATAAGGGTGACTGTAATAACCACATTGTTTTTCTTGTGAAACCTTCATAAGAATGTATATCAATGATACCTTAATAAAAATTTTAAAAGAAGATTGGCCTTACTGCTGTACTATTAATTGCACCATTGGGATCCCCATTTTGCTTAGAGTGCTGTGCAGTGTCAGCTAGCATGCATTGTCTTATTCCAGTGCATATTCAACTTCCTTTTACCTTTTTCTGCATGCATTATACATACCATACTTGCAAATGACCTTGTATTGTGTAAGGGATCTTTAGTTTACTTTCTGCCATGCTCACCTACTGGGTTTTCAGTGTTTAGTTGTAAAGATAGACATCATACATAGATAAATATCTATATCTATCTATATTTATCTTATACATATAATATGTGGTATCTTAAACGCACACACAGACACTCAAGTTCTGCTAGAATGTGTTTAGAGTATTTCCACAGGTACGAAGAAATGTGTAACATTAATTGTTGAAAAGAATTGAAGGGTTCATCTAAAACTGAAGTCAGTGAATAGACAAAAAGTGGAAATCCATTCTTAAGAAGACCTGAGCTCTATAGGATGATCAGTTTTTACTCTTGCATTCCAAATAGTAATCCTTTTATCTAAGGTTACCAATACATATATAAACATCAAGGTAACCCACTTGGCATTACTAATGAGTGGCAGTATAGAGATTTCGTTTAGCGAGGAAATAAAACGCATCACACAGGAATCTGGTGTTGTGTAAGGGGGTAATGAAAGGAGGTACAGTTTTCTGCATATCCCCAGGTACACATAAAGAACCACATTTCCAGACTTAGCTATTTCCTTCCATAGCAATGCCATCCTTCTAGTCTAGAAGCATCAGACTAGAGCGTCAGTTTTGACATCTTCACCTTTCCTCTCCTCAATATCCCTCCCCCAAGCACCCAACATCCTGTCATTTTTCAAATCATACCCTACCCACTCTCAATTCTTATATCCTAGGTTAGGCTCTCCATTCTGCTTGACCAGAGATATAACAGTCTCCAACTGTATTTCCTGCCTCCAGCCTTCCTGTTTCTAGTGTGACATGTAGTCAACAGTCTCACATGAAGGACGATTTCAGTGCATATAGTGCATTCCTATGGATAATCCCTGGACCACTTTTTCCTGCACATAAGAAGTCATATTTGAATGTAAGCATGAGTGGTATAATAGGAGTAATATAGAAACTACTTTATAAAAGACTAAGTCTCAGTAGTTATATTGTAATTAACTTTTATACATATTTCACAACTGATTACAATAAGACACTTTAATATAAAACTGCTTATATAGACAACTCATAAAGTGCACAGGACTGATCATATTAGAGCACCAGTGTCTCTCCATTCCTACCAAGTAAAATTTTTAATTTCCCATTCTGCCCTTCAGGGTTCTCTGCAGTTTTACCTTTCAAGTCTTATCTCCCATTATTTCCTTTTAAGCATGCTTGAGCCAATAGGACTTTACACCATTCCTTGTACATAACCTACCCTTTCCTGCTTTCATGCCCATAATGCCCTCCCCTCAGTTGTACCTTTTGAAATCCTGTACATTTCTAAACTTAAAGGTTAGTGCTTCTAAAAGACAATTCCTAGTACTATTGGAAGGAGTAATCTTTTCATCTTTTGAATTTGTACCTTATTTTTACTTTATAACGCTTACATTTCCTACATAGTATTATACTCACTTGAATGTATTCCTTTAAAGTGGAATAAGTATCTTATACAATCTGGTACCTCCTCAATATCTCATAGTGTTTTGTAAATTATAAATAGAATATACAATAGAAGTTTCTTGATTAAATGAATGAATGTTGAATTTTGTGCTTTTATTCTAGATTAGTTATGGTCAGTAATAATAAAGGCTGATTGGGAGCAGCAAAATATTCTCAGAACTGTTTGACAGTATTGGCACAGAGTGATACGAGGAGGTGTTCTGAGCACTTACTTAGCACTCAGGAAATATTTGTTAATTCATTTGCATTTTATAAGTTATTTAGAGAAGAATTTTTGAGGATAATGAAGATGAAAATGCTGCTTTTATGAAATTAGTCAAATATTTGTGCTAAGCACAGTTGATTGGAAAAGATATCTCAACTGATTATACTAAAATAATGTAGCCAAGTATAATGCCTTAGCAATTTGAAAACATTTAGTAATGTTTTTCCCCTCAGGGCATTTCTCGATCTTTCTTCTTTGTTGTGTTCTTCTAAATGGCTTACACACTACATGGAAAGTCTTCAATAAATGTAAACTATTATTATTGATATTAATGCCCACAGTACATATTTACTTGGGAGGCCCAAAATCAAACACAAAGGTGTGCAGGGAAAAGGACAAATATTGAAGGATTAAGCCCAAGTTATAGAATTTTGAAATTTCTCAATTGTAATGATCTTGAAATATCTCATTACTAATAAAAGTTGTCCAGTAAAAAATAAATTGTAACATGCTAGAGATAGTCATTGACTCCTGAGGCTAGACAAGTATTTCTCAAAAGGTACTGCCTGTCAATAGCAGAAGTTAAGGCTAAACCTCTAATATGTAACTAAATTACTGCTATGCCTTTTCAAATGTATAATATTACTTGACCAATTTTAGCACTAGGATTTAGAAAGGAAAAAACATATAATACAAATATTTAATGTAAAATATGATTCCATTTATTAATTGTGACCTAAAACATTTTACTAAGCATATAAAAATAGTACAAGACTTTGTCATTCCCATGAACTTAATTTGAATAGTAAGTTTTTTCCCAGCTTTAAGTCTTTCAAGTTGCACTGTTGTTTTTCTGAACTTTCTTTTGCATAAAGGTACTGTTTATTCCTGTCTCAGCCTTGTCTCTTAATTTATCTATAGTACTTTTGTGATATGTCATTAATAGCAGAAGACCTTTCAAGTCTTCATACAAATGATTTAATCATAAGCTACAAGTTCATGATGAATGATTTTTTTATACATTTATATCTAATAAATGATAAAAATTTGAAATTTAGAAATATTATTTGGTGACTGTTACCAAACCAACTTTATTTTTGTATGCTGCTATTAAAGGTTACTAATGCATTACATTTTAAAATACAGGGCCTCAGTGAACTCAGTGATTCAGAGACAGCATGTGGTAAATTGTAAGACCTTTGCATCTGCTTTGATATGACAATTCATCTTTGACATCCAAATGTAAAATGTAAATGTTAATCCAATAGTGAAAAAATCTCTTAAACCTGATTTCTCAACTCACTGTTCTGTGTCAGACCTGTATTTGAATAACTGTCATTAAAATACTGGTTTTCCTTCTTTAGTGTTTTGGACAAATGATATAAAATAGAAATAATATACTAACATTGTTGCTACATGTTCCTACAGATGAAAATGATAATATTGAGATAGATACTAACGAGGAGATTCCTGAAGTCTTTGTTGTGGGAGGTGGAGATGAACTTACTAATATAGAAAATGACCTTGATACTCCTGGTAATTTCAAATTATAAATATTTTGTGTCCTGATGCATGGCAAACTTTATCACTATGTTTTTACTATTATCTCATCAGTAATGATTATAAGTTCTTTTTGTTTTATTACATCTTATGCCTTCACAAATCATTTAGCTAAGTCCACTTTCCATTAATTTTATGTTATTATTTTGTTATAGATGTAATGTTAAAATTAGCAATAAAATTAGAGTAGCAAATTGTAGTTTGTATTCTCTTCTTACTAAGATTCACTTTTATATTTTGTATTGTATGAGACAATTTGTAGGCATTCCATAATTGGTTTCCCTTCTCAGCCTACTTTGATGTGATGTTGTAAGGTACAGATGTAGTATCTGTGGAGTACTTCAAATGTAAATCTAAAGCGTGGGTCAGACTTTCTGACTAGGTTAGAATTGATAGTCTTAAGATGTAATATTATTTTGTAAATTTTGTGCTTATTTTAAATACTTAAATATTACACTAATTAGTTGTTTTAAAAATACTTAAATACTGACTACAATAAGACACTTGTTTGCAAACTGCCTATATAGATTGCTATTAATTTCATTTCTTATGTCAGTAAATATTATACCAATAATTACATTGGAAAAATGACCTTCTAAGTCATTGTTTAAAATATAAAGATACACGCTGTGGTTTAATAATTGAGTGTCTCATATGCATTGCCTTTACATGTCAGCAGCAGGTATCAATCCAAAGCTTTGTATACTTGAGGGGTTCCATAATGCTTATTGAATTGAATTCACATAGCAATAAAAAGCCTTAAGTGCTTTCTATAGACTTAAACATAAGACGTGAAGTCCCAATACTTAGCTTGTCCTGTAAAAAGCTAAAGGGAGTGAGAGCAGGTATTCTTCCCAGCCCTGACATGCCCTTGCAATGCTAACCTGCTTTTTTTCTTCTTCCATTTGAAATCTTTCTGTTATTTCTCCAAGGAACAATCAACCAGGGTTTTCCTAACTTCAGGGAGCACCCAAGAAAACCATGCGCTTTTGATGGTAGCACTTTCATGATTTAGAATTAAATTATACCTTTACTAGATAGAGGTCAATATATTTATAATTGTACAAGTTCAGGAGAATACTGATATTTAAGGAAATTTTTCAACTGTTTAATCCAAAATTAGTACTACCTTTTACTTCTTCCTATTTAAAATACTGTGGAACTTGGGTACGTTTGAGTTTTCTTTTTGAAAAAGATTTGTGTAGTTGCTTATCCACCCTCTCATCATAACCACCACCAAGACTTTATCAGAAACCAGTCACATCTGTTTATTGCTGAGGGCATGTATAAGTACAGAATTGAAACCTAAACATTCAACTTGTGGAAGTATAAAATCAGTGACAATAAGTGATGCATATTTTCTGATTTTACAGTAGATTATGAAGACAGGAAAAATTAGCCATTTCTTAGGTATGGTGAGGAGAATTTTCTAGTTTTAGTTGCAGCAACTTTGTGAGCTACTTTAAAAGTCAGATAGTATTAGGGCTAATAGGCTTGCCTCTTGTCCTTTTTAAAAACACTCTTCTTATTTTATTATGCCAAAAAAGAAAACACATCTCAGTCTTCCTGTTTTTGGAGTTAACCAAACTCTTAAACATGCCAGTTAGTGTTGGCATGTGCATAGGACAGACTTTCTAATTCAGACTACGGTTTGTTTCATAGCAGTATGAATTAGTCCTGTAAACTGGAATCAGGAAGCACATAGCATGTATTATGATTTTTATCCTCACTTTATTTTCCCCAAAATTCTTTTTTTAATATGTATATAGAAGTCATAATGTTTTAATAATAAATTGTTTAATCTTTATCTTGATTTGACCATAGTTCATCAGATATTGTTTAAAGGAGAAGCCTGGCAATATAAAATGACCAATTTGCATGAAAGTCATGATAATAGCATTTATTAAGAGTCTGGTAATTAGAAAACCTATTAATCCTTATGAAAAATATCATTCACCAAATGGTCGGCATGTCTTTTACAACCATCTTATTAGAGTTGCTTTGAGTGAATTTGTTTAAATAGAGTTACTTGTTTCCATTTGTTTCTGAACTATTTTATTACTAAAAATGAATGTACTTGCTAAAACTAATTTGGAAGTGTTTTAGAAGTTATACCTGTATTTTATTTATTTCATTTATTTAAATTTCTACCCATGTTTAATACATTCCAAAATATAGTCTTTGTTGTATTTCTGCTCTCTAAGTAGAACTAGACTAAAATAATGTAAAATCAAGTATATCACTTCTTTTAAATATATACTTTGTAATAGCTTGTTTTATTATACAGTGACTTATATAAATATGCATCAAATGCAGGCTTAGGTTTTCAGGAAAGCATAACTACTATTAATGATAGTATAACTGAATGGTCTATAGGTATGTTTACTATATAGTTAAGGGGACTGGTTTGGGACAAATATATGTAGATACATATATATATGTTTATTTATATACACACACACAAAGAACACATGCTAAGAGACTAGATCTTAATAGTTCCCACCACAGAAAAGAAATAATAATTATGTGATGTGATAGAAGTATTCACTACTGCTATGATGGTAATCATATTGTAGTATATAAATGTATGAAAGCAACACATTGTATACCTTAAACTTACACAATATTATATATCAATTATATCAAAAAAAGAATATAGTCAACATACATGAAGATAGTTTTCAGTTATACTATAACTATGTGGTATGTAGTATACCTTATATATATATATATATGCGTGTGTGAAAAGTTCTGATATGTCTAGTCTGATAAGTTATTTCACAAGCCTAATGTCCTTCTCTCTCTCTTTTTTTGAAACATAGTAATATTTTTAAGATGTCCCCTAAATTGATAACCTGTACATCTAAGTGTATCTCACTTGGTTATTCATAGTATTTGCATATTTAACAGAACAAAATACTAAGTTGGTGGACTTGAAACTGAAGAAGCTCCTAGAAGCCCAGCCGCAGGTGGCAGATTCACTGTCCAGCGCTCAGAAGGCTGTAACTGAGAGCTCAGAGCAAGACATTAAGGTGAATCTTTCTTCTCTAAAACAATTGACTTGGTATTTGTGTATTTCAGTTTCCACTGGCATTTCATAATCCTAAAATCAATGTCTTCTTACCAAATTCTCCACATTAAGATTAAGGTATAAAATTTTTTATTATATAGCCAATAAATTAACTCTCAATATGGTAATTGGTATTCATATACTGTTTTTCAGAGAAACTACTACTTTAAATTGATATGTTCGTAAAACCAGAAACTATTGTTGACTTCAATAGGTATTTATATTTTGCTAAGAAAAATGTTTAAGAGAATTCTAGCATATTTTCTATCATCCTCAAAATCTGACCTGTTTAGATGAACTAGTATTAATGTTATTTAATACCTGAAGCTGGTATGTGATTGACTATACACTTCTAAGAACTTGCATGTGTTTTGTGCCAAAAGGAATCTTAACTTCTTTAGGGTTTTGGCCAAAATGCCACATTATAAGATGATGATTTAGACTATTTATATTATTCCCACTCAAGCCTTCCTCGCTTTTCCTCACACTGTATCACTAATATTTCTCTAGCTTTAGGGCACTTCTAGTCCTGTATAACTTTTCACCCACCTGCGGACTATGGGACTGCCCTGCTGACTGAAAGGATTTCCTTCCCCTAACACAGAGATGCTTTGAAGTCCCAAAACAATGACTTTCATTGCTTTTCCCTTATACTGTTGGTTTCTATAAATTGGTGATGAAAGTGTGTGGCAGCACCAGAGGACTGTTGGTCTCTATCTTTGAACAAAAGGAAGCCTGGATCAGGTCTGATTTTGCGTTCAATTTAGCTTTCTGCAGTGGATTTAATGCAGAATGAAGCTGGCCTAAGAATAATACAATGGATTGAAAAGGCTAACTGAATTAGTGGGTTTAGAGGAATACATTTGTAAAGTGGCAGAAGTCCCTAGTCATAAAAAGGTTCCTTAAGATGGGATTTACTGGCTAATCATACTGATATTTTAACATGTTGCCAGGCCTTAAAAAATTTAGCTGTGTTTGTTTATTTTGGTAAAGACTTGAGTTTTAGACTTTTGGGCAGTTATTATGATAATAGTAGAATACACACTTTCCTTAAACAAAAAAATAATACCAAAGTTGTTTTATCCTAGCTGCATAGCAAGCATATTGTAATGATTAGTATGGGTTAGTGTGGTACTAATAATAAATATATAACTTTAAAAAATCAAAATAGAGGTATTTTCAAAGTTTAATTACCTAAATAGATGAAAATTGGTTTTGCTTTCCAAAAAGCTCTTATGAAGTAATTTTTAAAGTTACTCCAACAAAAGGTGTGCTTTAAAGAGCTTGTCTTTGTATGAATCTTCTTAGTTAAGATTTTTTAAATGGTGCTTATAAAGAACATATAGAGTCCATCTGTTCTTTTGAAGCTTTCAGCATTGATTTGGGGTTGTATTTTTTTTTAATAATATGCAGTTTACACGTTTATAAATGAGGCATTCTGTGTTTGTGGAAAAGGATAAACTGTTACCTTCCCTTGAGGATTCTGTATCCCAGGCCTCCTTGAGGCTAGAGAATAGGCCATTGGAGGACTCCCTCATTACTGATTGTCTCAATGCAGAGGAAGGGCAAAGTCTTGGTAGCTTTTGATAACCAGTTTCAGCATTCAGCAGGCTTAGCTATTAGTCATGCATCTTAGCCTTTCCCTATTTACTTTCAAAACACTTAATAAAAATAATAAAAGATTAGGTGTAAAATGAAATATTTGTTTGGTACACAGCACCTCGGTATCTGCAGCTTCCACACACTGCAGTGGTTCAGTCTTCTGGGATATTTCTTGTTGATAGAACCATTTGAATTTGTTACCAGTATTAACATAGGAAGCTCTGGAAAAGATAATTGTAGTTTCCTTAGCTGTAAAGGGCTTACTTACAAATCTGGCTTTGGAAAGTTATAGCTGATGAAATGCAGTTCAGTGGGGTAGTATTATAATCCTACCTTTTAGCCTTCATCCAGCATTAGTGGTTTATCTCAATGGGCATAAAATTAGAAACTAGTTTTTCGTGTCATACAAGTCTAGGGACTGTACAAACCGTTGGGGCAGAATAGTAGAGGAACAGTCAGAGGCAACATGGCTTCTAAATGATGCATATCATTGGGAGAAGACACAGGGGTTCATAGTGTCTAATGAATTCAAATTCTCAAGAGTGATACTCCATTTAAACCATGTCTCCCGAAGTTTTTGGTTATAGGCACCAAAACTTGCAACTGAGCTATTTAGAACTGTTTCAAATCCTTTTTCTTTCAAAAAGTTTTTAAGTTGGCATTATTTGAAATCAGTAAAACTTGTCTCACTAATGTGTAATTTCATGTTTAAAAGATCAGAAGTCCATTACCATATTTGTTTTACTTTTAGAATGGTACAGAAGATCTCCGGATTGAGCGATTACAAAAAGCAACAGAACGATTTAGAAATCCTGTTGTGTTCAGCAAGGATTCTACAGTCAGAAAAACTCAACTTCAGTCTTTCAGTCAATATGTTGAGAATAGACCAGGTAGGACACTTTTTAAAATGTTTTCCCATCTTAAGATTTAACAGTATGTGTACACACACACACACACACACACACACACACAAGCTGATAATATAAATGCACATTTCAATACACAAATATCAAGCTTTTTAATAATTTTACATGTCTTTCCCTTTTATTTTTAAGAGATGAAAAGGCAGAGATCAATACAGGAAGATACAAAGAAAGGAAATGAGGAGAAGGCAGCGATAACTGAAACTCAGAGGAAGCCATCAGAAGATGAAGTGCTTAATGTATATTAATTTTTTGTGTGGTTTCATGATTGCTGATAATTCTAAACTGTATGTAGAAATAGTGCCTTTATTTGTTAAAATGAGATGTTAGGTTTTTTAAGATGTCAATCTCCAGTGCATTCAAAGCAGAGTGAGAGGGGTGCACTGTTGAATTAGTCTGCAGTGTGGTGATAATTGTCAGATAAAAAAAATGAATTTTTCAGAGTTCCACAGCCCCAGCTTCCTTGAAACATTTCCATCAGGGCACTTCCCATAAAGAGATTCCAGTATTGATCTACCAGGAGGATTTTAATTATTACAATAGCAGATACCGCAGAGCTGCGGTTAGAGGGAAAAATCACATGAGACCTGCTAGAATTTCTCAGCCAACCCATTTTGTTGGCTTGGGTTAATGGGTGTTCAACCTTTCCATTATCCAGATCAGCCGTGAATTACTAGCTGAATGATGTTTGCATTAATATAATATATATGGTAATTTCTTCACTTAATTAACGGGGAGGTTCAGCTCAGTAGGGGTATGGGCTGATCATGTGTAAAATTGATTTGTGAGGGAAATATTTGATAGACCGCAGGGGGAAAGCTGCTTTTGATGGACAGCTGCGGGACAGAAGCAGGAAGAACAAGTTTTAACTTGAATTTTTGTCTGGAAGCATAGCTCCCTTTCACGGTGCTTCTTTTTTATTATCTGTAGTTTATGTAAGTAATTTCATTTTTTTTTACTGTTAAAACAGTCTGTTGGATTTTTAAATCCTTGTAAGTGCACTCAGAGTTACAAACTACATTTTAGAGCCCTAAAAACTTATTCTTAAGTTACTCTTATTTTTAAGTTACCTTCTCAGATCTTAGAATATAGAACAGCTCACTGGTATATCCTGATGAAGTATTTGGTGTAATTTATAAGTTACAGTATACTTGAGTATACTATGTACTCACACTAAAGAAATCTGATTATAAATTTTGTTACTTTTAATTGAACCAATCAGTAAAGGCAATGAAGTTTATGTGTTGCTTATCACTTCCTCTTTCTTATATATCGGTTACTCACATTATTTGTAAGCTACTTTTGTTTGTTTTGTTTCTTTGATTAGGAATGAGAAAAGAAGAGTAGTCCTTTTTGAAAATGCCCTGCTGTATGTCAGATAGGTACAGAAAGCATTCACTAGATTATTCCAGATTTTAAAGTTACCATCAGCATTTTTTCTGTTATGATTTTTCTCTTGTATTTCATTTTGAGATAGGAGAATAATCAATTTGTATGAGTCTTTAAAAAAACAGTGATTTACTTGATCAAACTACCCTGAGAAATTATATATTACTTTTATGATTTCTTAAAATATTTCAACTTTAAGTTTGTCAGCTACCATAATCAATTTAACATTAAGCAGGTATAAATTGAGTTCATGTGTGAGTTCAAATTATTTTACTAGTTCCAAAGATAACATAAGTTATACATATAATTAGATCATGAGAATTCCAAAATATACTCATAAATAACATAATTCTTGATTTTGTTTCTTGCTTAAGGAGTCCTGAGAGATAATTCCTCGTGGCTTCTTAGAGATTAATATGCTTCTAGATAGGGAAGGGATTTGACAGAAGAGGATTGTTCATATTTATTTCTCTGAATAAATAATGTTATAAGTCGTAGTGGTGGTGTGAGAAATCACTTAGGTAGTTCTTCACTATTTCTCAGCTACCTAGGGAACTCAGCCCTAGAAATGTCACAAGGTAAACAGATCTTCCAAAGGGAGCTATAATTAATCATTTATAACTATACCATAAATAATAACCCTGCCCCCTAATTTAAATTTGTAATATGAAAATAAAAGTTAAGTCTACACTGGTGCTTTATAATAGAGCTGCTACTTCAAATAAAACTTCTAATGATAATTTTTTTAATTGGATGATTTGTAAAAACTAAAATTTCAAATTGAAATCTGAATTTGGTTAAAGGAAGATTTAACCTAACCAGTGTACTAGCTCCATTAGATCCTGTGTAGCAAGGTTTGAAACCACCTGTCAAGTTAGAATTCGCAGCTACAATAATTAGTACAATGTCAATAAAATGACATGTTAAGGTACAGGAGCTGGAGGGAAATCTGGAGATACTGGAATCTTCTCTTCTATGATTTTTTTATAAGTATTTTAAAAGTATAGTCACTGTTGAAAGTGAAACAAGAAATGTGTCTTTTGCATTTTGCATTTTTGTAAGAACATTTTGTATTTTGACTTTTTTTCAGGACACTTTAAGAATCAATTCTTTAGTAAAACTCCATTTTTATGTATTTTACTTCTGAATTAAAGATGTCATTGGTGTTTGTTTCGGCAAGCACCAAGCGGAAAATTGTCTTCTGTCCTTTTCCATGCTTAAATTACTATCACTTAACTCTATAAAGAGAATTTTTTCTAACTTTGTGTTAACTTTTTAAATCTGGCAAATCTGGGTGTTAAAATATAAATACAATACTAAAATAAATGGCTGAGATTTTGTCTATTTACAAAAATTGTGGAGTACACATGAAAATCTTTTAAATCACAGGGAGTTGCTTTTTGGTACTTAGGGTGATACTAAAGGTGTATTTGGTTCTCTTGGTAAGTGCTTTACTAAGTGTTGGTAGAAAGGAAAACTGCAACTTACAAGTGATTTTTTTTCCTTCCTGTTTGTTCTCCTTAACAGAAAGGGTTCAAAGACACCAGTCAGTATGTTGTAGGAGAATTGGCAGCACTAGAGAATGAGCAAAAGCAAATTGACACCCGTGCCGCGCTGGTGGAGAAGCGCCTTCGCTATCTCATGGACACAGGTACGGTGCCCAATTACACTGTAAACAGTTTTGGCAAATTGAGCGTTCACAAACTCTTATAGAGTTTTGGAAGTGTGAATCTTTGAAGCCTGAATGTTCAGCAGAACTGCCTTGAAAATAAAAAGGCTGCGATTTGCAGCCACCTCTCTGGGCCCTGGTGATAAGAATGCCTTCATGGGAAGTGATAACTCGCCCTGATACCGTGTGAGCCAGCACTAGTGAACAGTGTGCTCATCCATGCAGAGTTGGAATACACATCTGTGCCTCATTGATATGCCACTGCTTAAAAAAAAAGTAAGATCTTCACTGTTCTACTGATTCATTGGGAAAAAAAAAGATTTGGCCAGCTAAAGCCATGTACTGCATGAAACAGAGCACTATGCATAGGGGACGGCTCTATAGACTAGATCACTGAAATTTGAGAATACCATCTGGTTACTGATGCTCCACAGTTGTTGTTGTTGTTTTTTCTTCAAAAGAACAGTTTTTAAAAATCTGTAATACTTTGTGTCACAGTTGCATTTGGAAGGATTAAGGTATATAGGAAGTTTTATAAAATTGGGGTAGAGCAGCAAGTTAGCTCCTAACCAGAGTGTAGATTGGCATTAAATGCCGATTGCCAATAGTGATTGAATAGATCTAAGTGCACAATAAGCTACTAGAAAAAAAGCATGTGCATATATTTGAAAGATGATATATATTTCTTTAAAATGCTCCTCCTGTGAAAGGGGTAAAAATGAAAAATTCAAGTCATCCATGCCAAATTAAAAGTAAGTTATATAGTAAGAAAAAAATGCCAAAATATGAGTGGAAAATCCATTCTTTTAATCTAATTAATTGTTTTAACTTTATGGCAGTGTTAAAGTAGATTAGTAAAGTAGTAATGTAGATTAAGACTGGAGAGCTTTCCTGAAATTTTTCTTCTCTGTTTGCCAAAAATGTATTTACAATTAAAGAGCTCCTCCAAAAATAAGCATTTATATGGGATATTTGAAAATGCCTACATTAGTGAAATCAGAACATAGAACAGAAAGAGACCTTTGGCTTTATCTGGCCTGATGGGCTTCAAACTGTATTCTGTGGAGTCCTAAAGCTTCTTCACAGGTACCTTGGAACTGCCAGGACAGTAAGAGAGCTGAAAGCAGACAAGCATCTGGATCTCTTACCTTACTTAAGAGTTAACTCTGAGTTTATTTATTGGAAATAGCAGGCTATTTGGAAGAATTCCTTTAAAGAAAAGGTTCTACTGCTTAAATTTTTTAATTAAAAAAGAAACTTAAAAAAATTTTTTTGAAAACTGTTACCTAATCCTCTCATCAAACAGAGGAGACAGAGATTCAGAAAATCTCCAGGTCACACAGATGAGTAAGTGGCCACCCTTGTACTAGAATTCAAGTCACCAGAACCGTATCACATAGGATCCCTCCCACTACACCAGATTACCTAAAATATGTTTATCATTGCCCTAATAAATTACATGTATGCTCAGTCTTATACATTTTTGTGGATTCAACAGGTGTCCCATAAACCAATATATTATTGCACATTTTAATTTTCCTGTGATTTCTAAGGGATTGTGAAAATATTAGTTACATTAGCTATATAAAAATACTAGATATTGTGGTTTCTATACCTTTAAATATTTTAAGACTTTTTTTAAACAGATTGTTTCAAATGAACCACCTTTCCTCGTTGTGTTGGATAAATTAGATGTTACTATATAAGAAGACTTGTGCTGCTAGAGAAAAGGCTAGAAATTCTATTTCCTTTCCTTCTTTCATATTTGGAACCTGTTTTATTGAGGGCTCTAATCAAAATAGGCTTGAGTTCTCCTCCCCAACCCACATATTACCAGTGAAGTTTTGAACTATAGATCATTTCAACTATAGAACATTTATAATCTAAAAGATAGTCATGGACTACAGATTGATTCTAGAATCCCTTTGGGACTTTATATTCCTTACTACATAGGACAGAATCTGATCTAGACTGGTCTAGTATTGCAGATTCAGACTAAAATTGACTTGTTTCCCCAACTCAGTAAGCTCCAGGAACCACCCTGGACTATATAGAACCTTCTCCAGCTCAAATAATGGTTTCCCAAGATTTTCCTAGAACCTACTTAGCATCTGAAGTAAGAGATAAGGTGTTAGAAAGGGAGAGCATATATTCATACGTTCATCCTTTTCCTTTATTGAGTTCCAATACATCTAACTTTTCATTTATTATAGTAGTTAGAACCTTTTCTCTAGTATGTTAAAGTTTTCTATGTACATTCTAAATCTCAGCCTTGGAATTAAGCAGATCAGATAGTGTCCATATTTTTTTTTATTTTGGTATCATTAATGTACAATTACATGAGCAACATTATGGTTACTAGACTCCCCCCATTACCAAGTCCCCACCACATACCCCATTACAGTCACTGTCCATCATTGTAGTAAGATGCTATAGAATCACTACTTGTCTTCTCTGTGTTGTACTGCCTTGCCCATGCCCCACCAGCCCTGCATTATGACATTATGTGTGCTAATCATAATGCCCCTTTTTCCCCCTTATCCCTCCCTTCCCACCCATCCTTTCCAGTCCCTTTCCCTTTGGTAACTGTTAGTCCATTCATGGGTTCTGTGAGTCTGCTGCTGTTTTGTTCCTTCAGTTTTTTCTTTGTTCTTTTACTCCACAGATGAGTGAAATCATTTGATACTTGTCTTTCTCCACCTGGCTTATTTCCCTGAGCACAATACCCTCTAGGTCCATCCATGTTGTTGCAAATGGTAGGATTTGTTTTCTTCTTATGGCTGAATAATATTCCATTGTGTATATGTACCACATCTTCTTTATCTATTCATCTACTGATGGACACTTAGGTTGCTTCCATTTCTTGGCTATTGTAAATAGTGCTGCAATAAACATAGGGGTGCATATGTCTTTTTCAAACTAGGCTCCTGCATTCTTAGGGTAAATTCCTAGGAGTGTAATTCCTGGGTCAAATGGTATTTCTATTTTGAGTTTTTTTGAGGAACCTCCATACTGCTTTCCACAATGGTTGAACTAATTTACATTCCCACCAGCAGGGTAGAATGGTTCCCCCTTCTCCACATCCTCACCAACATTTGTTGGTGTTTGTCTTTTGGATGTTGGCCATCCTAACTGGTGTGAGGTGATATCTCATTGTGGTTTTAATTTTCTTTTCTCTGATGATAAGCGACGTGGAGCATCTTTTCACGTGCCTATTGGTCATCTGAATTTCTTCTTTGGAGAAGTGTCTGTTCAGATCCTCTGCCCATTTTTTAATTGGATTATTTGCTTTTTGTTTGTTGAGGTGCGTGAGCTCTTTATATATTTTGTGTGTCAACCCTTTATTGGATATGTCATTTATGAATATATTCTCCATACTGTAGGATGCCTTTTTGTTCTATTGATGGTGTCCTTTGCTGTACAGAAGCTTTTCAGCTTTATATAGTTCTACTTGTTCATTTTTGCATTTGTTTTCCTTGCCTGGGGAGAAATGTTCTTGAAGAAGTTGCTCATGTTTATGTCCAAGAGATTTCTGCCTGTTTTTTTCTAAGAGTTTTATGGTTTCATGACTTACATTCAGGTCTTTGACCCATTTTGAATTTACTTTTGTGTATGGTGTTAGACAATGAACCAGTTTCATTCTCTTAACATGTAGCTGTCCAGTTTTGCCAACACCAGCTATTGCAGAGGCTGTCATTTCCCCATTGTATATCCATGGCTCCTTTATCATATATTGATTGACCGTATATGTTTGGGTTAACATCTGAACTCTCTATTCTGTTCCACTGGTCTATGGGTCTGTTCTTGTGCCAGGACCAAATTGTCTTGATTACTGTGGCTTTGTGTGTCCATATTCTTTACATGAAAAAACTGAGGCTCAGATGGGGGAAATGAAGGCCTAATTAGAAATGGCTGAGTTAAGGCTTGAACGTGAGTTTTTAGGTTTTCTAGCTCTTGAATCAGTCCTCTTTTCCCAATTATATCATTGCAGAACAAACAATACCTAATCTGCTATTTCACTTTTTGTATGCTTGTGGATACTGGCCATATAGATTATTTTATTGAGTTGAAATTCAAATACCATAAAATTAACCATTTTAAAGTATACAGTTCCGTAGCATTTAGTATATTCAAAGTGTTGTATGATCAATCACCACCATTATTTCCAGAGTTTTTCATCACCCTAACCAGAAACTCTGTACTCATTAAATAATAATTCCCTATTTCCTCCTCTCACAATCCCCTGGGAATGAATCTCTTACCTCCTTTCTCTCTCTATGAATTTACTTTATTCTGGGCATTTCATATAAGTAGAATCAGACAATAGTCCTTTTGTGTCTGATTTCTTTCACTTAATATGCTTTCAAGGTTCATCCCTATTCTACCATTTACCACTACTTCATTCCTTTTTATGGTTGAATAATATTCCATTGTATGTATATACCACTTTTTATTTATTCATTCATCCATTGGTGGATCTTTGGGTTGTTCCTCCCTTTTAGTTACTTTGAACATTGTATAGAAGCATCTCTTTGAATCCCTGTTTTGTATGTTGAGGCAAATACCTAGGATTGGAATTGCTGTGTCTGAATTGTTCTCAATATTAAATGGGTTGTGAAGTTTATTTAGAAGTTGACTTGCGCAACTGTGGAATTGAGTAATGTTTTACATTTTCCAAAAGAAGCATTGTTACAAGCATACACTAGCCAGACAAACCCACAAAAACCTATTACTTTAAAATATAACTAAAAGGATACTAATAGTCGTCTGAGACCTGAGTCCTTGGTTCTCAGAGCTTAAGCAGCTTAGAGTTTTAAGCACTCATCCCTTTGTCTCTGAAGCTCTTGCATCTTGAGGGGTAGGTGGGTAGAGCCTGGATGGCAACCTAGAGTGCTAGACATTTCTCCTGGCATGCTGGGAGAAGGCTCTAGCAAGAAAGTAGCAAAGGAATGTAAGAGAGAACCTCAGTGGGACCTGCAACCAGATAGGGATGTACCAGGGATGAGAATGTTAGTGGCAGGGGAGGGGCTCAAGAGATTTCAATTTAGAGTAAGGCATCCATGGCAGAGAGAGAGCAGCTGTGGCAATTTATATGACCAGATCCTTCCAAAAATGAGTAATCCTAAATCAGTTGATAGTCTGAATACTAAATAACAATTTTTTTCCATCAACTCTTGATTGTTTTTTCTTATTGTACTTGTTGCAGGGGTGAATTTTTTAATTTCTAGCACCTAAAGTTTGCAGTGATTTTTTTTCTTTGGAAATAGCAAAACTCTTTAACTAGAAACATGTAGGTGGTCCAAGATGACCCTTGTATTTAAGTATGGTGCTGATGGATCTGTACAGCAATGTAGTAACTCTTGAAAAAATGAAAAGTTTATAATGGAAATGCTGATGGGCCCTTTTACTTAAGTGTTGCAGATAGTGCTAGTATGATGAATGGAGTTTCTTTCTCATTCCCAATCTATGTTCATTTGATGGTTATCAAACTTCTTTACTATAAAACTGTAGTGTTTAAAACTAATGATTTAGGTTGTTTAAGTGACAATATTTTATTTACATTTTGAGTGTAAAAATTAGACATTCAGGAGGGAAAATTACAATAAAATTGTATCTTTCAAGTTTATAACATTTACACACTAAATAAAATGATCATGATAGCCGCCTTAAGTCCCTAAGCCAAAAATACTGATTCTGTAGCTGTTTTGTAGACTATCCTCTACAGAAATCTAGCTGGCCATTTAAAAATATTCAGTATATTTAGGGAAAATAAGAATTAAAATCAATAGCTTTTCTACACATTCCTCAGAACGTTTCTTTACCTTATCCTCTGAGGAACCAAATATATTATTAATGCATTAAAGCAGGAAATTGGGCCCACAAAAAATACACATAAAATGTTTTAGTTGTTACTGAGAACTTTCACATTTGAATCTCCAGAATTATCTGTTATCTTTACCTAAAAATGACTGGTATTTATTGCATGCTTATTTTATGTCTGGCTTTGTGGAAAATGCTTTACATGCATCATTTCTTAATTTCTCACAATGGCCCACTAGATAGGTTCCTTTAATAACCAAGATTATTAAGAATCACGTTTCTTAGTGAGGAGGCTAAGGCTTAGAGAAGGAAGTAACTTACCCAGGTCATACGGCTCCCCAGTGGCGGGCCGGCAGCCAGACCCAGCCTCAGTCAGGTAGCTCTGGGACCTAGCTTCTTGGCGCCACGTGATGTGGTCTCTGCTTCCTCTTCCGTTCTTGTAGAGGCAAACTTCTGATTTTCCTGGAGACTTATTACTAATCCTCTGGACCCTCTTACCACCATATCATAATTTATAATTAGTAACTCAGAGGAAACAATATTCATTTAGCTTATTTTTAAAAAATTATTTAACCAACCCATTTGGTCCACTATAGACCCAACATGCTCATGTTCCACTTAACGTTATTTATCTGTCCTGGTCATCAGAGTGTAACAGACATGAAAAGCAGGCTGCAAAATGTTCCCATTTGGAACAGTCGGGGAGATAAAAATAGGCTTCTCTTGAAAAGAAGCATATGGCTCTTAGCTGATCTTTAGAATGTTTTGAAACTTGAGCTTTCATTGAGCAGTTTTCATTCTAGGATCAACTACTAATGATTATCTAAAGGTGGTTTTCTGAGGTATGTTAAAAATAGAACTAAAATTTTTAGTGACTGGCTTGTAAAGTAATGTAATTATTCTCATATTAGGAGCTTACAATTATGACAGTATGTTTCCTATGTTAAAACTCCTTAGTTTTACTCTTAAAATAAAAATGTGATCTTGATCTGTTTCAATATGAAAATGTAATCTTAGCTATTTTAAAAAAGGATAGTTTGTAGGTAGGTTAGAAGAGCTTAAAATTAGTCATTCAATGTCATGTCTCTTGATTGGAGTCTAAATACTAAAATTATTACATTTCCAAAGGGTTTTATATTTACATTCCTGAAAAACTATAAATATGATCATAGAAGTTTTACTTTGTGACTGAGGAAGAAAAAGGGCATTGCAGAAGGTTGTAAAAAAAATAGACATTTGTGTGATCAAAGTATAGAGTAATAAAATTTCAATCTCATTGATTTATTTTCCCTTTATAAGTGACCAACATTAGATGATTACAAAGAATTATCTTGTTATGGTAACAGTGTACCTTTCATGCTACAGCTAGTATATTCTATAATGAAAACATGGATTTTTGATGCTGTGACCTACAGATAATTGAGTAAATGCAAACTTCAAAATACAACTCAAGCATTAAAAATCTTTCTAAGGGTCATGTAACTATCTCATACTATGTGTATCTCTCTCTGATTTTTCTTTCATCTGTATTTCCTCATTTCTATCCCCCCCAAAAAAGTTGCATTCTGAACTTGATTGTAATTATATATTTGGTCTGTATATTAATGTTTTTAATGATTAGACAATATTCTAATAAATTCAGTTAGCTATAAATTCATTTAGTTATTAAATAGACCCTATTCACTATTTGAGACCTGTAGATATTATCAGATAATGAACGTGTTTACAGTGCTATATAAGGATTAATTTAATAACAAAAACTCTATTGGCCACCAATGGTAAACGTAATTGAATTAGCAGAGCAGTAAAATAAGTGTAGACAAAATAAATATAGACAAGAGAATATGGGAAAGCTTCTGTAATGTTTTAGATTAATAGGCATGCAGAATTCTTCACATTTTCTTATTACGTTGTCCCTAGATGAATTCAAAGTAATTGGGGTGGTTAATTTTATTTACACAGAGCCGTTCACAGCGCATTAAATAATAGAGATAATTGAACAAGAATTGTCAAGTGTGTACTGATATCAGACATATTACAGAAGGGAATGTGCATAAAACTTCATTTCTATGCAGCCATTGTTTATGGTAATTAAGTACACAGATTTATCCCTTGGTTGCTTTCCAAGCTTATGGCAACTGCTATTGTTGTGCTCCATTAATATGTAATCAGGAAATAGTTTAATTTTCTAATCTGCAGTTTGAGAATTCACTTTCTAACAACTCTTAATTACTGCATTGCCCTAATGATGCTCATGGTTATGAAAATTGAACCAATAAACTCAGTGGAAGAAGCCAGAGGGGATTATAATTCCAGAGGTGGTGCTTACTTAATAAACTTGTTATGCCTTCACCAGAGGGAGCTCAGAGTCCTTCAAAAGCATTTAATTTTAGATTTTAGAATTTGCATCTCCACTGTGTAAGAAGTTAAAATATTTAGTAGGAGGTATTATTCTAAAATCTGTTAATGAAAAGTGAGATAATATTATCTTGATGTCTTTAAAGCCATTCTAGTCTTTTAAAAATTAATTATTTGGGGGGGGGTAGGTCACAAAAGATGTATCTGTTGTTTTAAATTGACTTTATAAAACTTAATTGTAAGAAATGTAGTTTGTAATCCACTCTAAGTCATAAACATATATATGGGAGCTGTCTCCATGAAATACTCGATAGCCTTTTGATTTGACTGATTATTCCACTTTTAGCTGTAGACATACTTTTTTTTTTCTCTTCTCTTCTTACCAACAAACTGTAGAAGTTAATGGCTCACAAAAATTTTGTTAAGCTAATTTTCTGAAATTGAAGATCTATGGAAATACAGTTTCTTTTAAACATATCTTAGAAGTTGGACATGTCATGTATCATAAAAATATAAGACATGATATATGGGAAGAACCTTTTCTCTTTTTTCCCCTAAATTATGATCTCTTAAAACCAAGTAAGAGTGATTGGTAACAGTACTGATGCAACTTAACATTTGTCTATCAAGTACATGAAAATAATTTTTATTTGTTAACAAGAAAAAATGTAAACTCTCCACAGAGTGGCTTTCATTTATTAAAAATAGAGAATAACTATAGTAAAACAAGAGAATAGATTTTAATAGGTTGGGTTATTTTCACCCTACTGAGCTGTATGTCATAGTATTAGTGAAATTTAAATTTTTTAAATTTAGGCTCCAATTATTTATTTTCTTATATGTTCTATTTTCTTGACATTTATTACAATTTTATGGGGCTAGAATTTGTAATGGGTCCCACTGATATTACTTCTGAAATTATATGTACACTAAAAAAGTATTCCCAAGCTTCAGTATGCATCAGAATTACCTGGCAAGTTCCAGAT
>JAQQAC010020896.1:52869469-53031969 GCA_029783875.1 Phataginus tricuspis | reverse complement strand
GTCCTTCCACTTTATTTCTAAATAAAAGCCTGTACCTTCCTCTCCTAAAAAAAAAAAAAAAATAGAGAGAGGCCAGAGTAAGAGACTGCCGCAGAGCTGTTATATTCTTCCTAGTCCCTCATGTTTCCTTCTCCTAAGCCATTCTGTTATACAGTTCATTTGTTTAAAAAAAATTAGGTAACTAAATGTTTCAGGAAAAACAATGTATGTTTTTAAATGTACTTTTAAATTATATTGGTTTATTTGCAAGTGTATCTATACAGTTAAATGAATACCTAGTTTAAATATCCTAGATAAACAATTCTTTATCTACTTTACTTATCTCATGTAGTGTATATCTGTTGTAGTTTAGACTCCAAACATTAGCGAATATAAAATATTATCTATAATAAAAAATATATTTTTAAATATTCCTATGGGAAAAACAACACATAACTTAGTAAATTGACAGTGATTTTGTGAAAATAGAATACATTTCTTAGATTTCAGTGGTTTCAAGTTTTTTTTAATAGATGACTGTATATTGTTAAAATATTGTTGGAAATAATTACATTATTAGCCTTGTACCACAAACATTATAGGTTTATTACAATGTGCTTTAAAATCCTTTGTAAGATTATTAACCTTGGCTTTTGACTATTGCTTGACTTTTTTCACGTATTTTTCAAACTACATGTATATACAGCCCCTATTTAACTTAGTGGGGTAATAAAAATTCTAGTACCAGTATGCAAATATATTTACATAGGAATAAGTCTAGATTTCCTTAAAGAGGGCAACAGAACTGAAAACTGAGGCCAACAAATAAACTTTCTCTAAATCCATTGGATAATAGAGGCAGTGTTAAGGCTAACCATAGTGTTGAACTAAACAGAGGGATTATTCCTGGGTTTTGCATCAGTTGTTTTCTGCCTGGTGGCCTCACTTGTCAAAAAAAAAAAAAAAAAAACACTTTAACAGGCAAACATTCACATAGGCACATTGAAAAAAGAAGTACGCTTAATTCCATCAAAGCTTTAAAAAAATCAATCATTAATTTATTCTAACTACAATTGTTGGTCATTTGTGAAAAGCATCTGGCCTTTAAGTCAAGGAACCCTAACACAAGTACAATATGAACACTTGTGAGAAGCTTCAAATTTGGTATAATGTCAAAAAAGCTGTGTTAGCATGTGTGTAGCTGTATCTAACTACACCTGCCTTTGTTTATTCGTAATGCTTTAACTCCACTTTGTTTTTTTGAAGATTGACAATGTTAAAAATGTAAATGTAATGTGCTTTAAAAATTAGAAATTGTTCATTGGCCGCCTTAAAAAATCCTGCTTTTTTAACATCTCTTTTCATTGTGGTTTAACAGAGTTGTATTTCAGCAATCTTGGCCATTACAAATCAGAAATTATTTCTAATGAAGTCTAAGCTCTAGATAGAAAATATATTTTTAAAATGGTTTCAGGAAAGACATGCCCTATTTTCCATATGGCTAAGTAATTGTTAAGATATTTGTTTTAAAGCAGGACTTAGACACTCCTGACTGCTCTCTAATTTGATACGGCTAGTCCAAACGATTTTATTCAAGAAACTTTGGTAGGAGAAGGCAGTGAAGTAGATAAATAATTTTGCAGCTATACTCATATTGCAAAGTATAGAACTAATTCAGTCATTATTACTGTAGTAACATCCATTTTTTTTAACGCTTTAAAACTAGCAGTAGAACAGCTCAATGTTGAGATTCATTTAAATATTAAGGTCTAAGTTAGTCAAGTTTGATGTTCTAATATTATATAAATAGACTCACACCATAACCACAAAATTATACTTAGAATTTGTGTTGTTTTGTTTGTTCTAAGAATGAAGTTTTAGGTTGTAGAGGAAGGCCTAAGGAAAGCCTTAAGGGGTAAAAATTAGAGCTTAAATTAGAAATAAAGAAAATTTGTTTTGTTTTAATTACATGCTCTACTATAATATAAATAGTTAATATATACAAACTACTGCTCCATAATGACATACTTATTTAGACTAGTGGTTTCTTACTGTACAAAGGAAATAAAACGTGATACAATCCAATGCTACTGTGTCAGAGGCTTTATATGGAAATGATCCATTCTCTTACTGTAAAACTACCTTTTATCAGATTACTCATATCCTATATTTGACTCACCACTGCTCTTTAGCTTCCCCTGGATTTTTAACAATTACAAATTAAGAAAGCTACAAATGCTTCTCATAAATAAGGCTTTGTTCTAAGCAAAATGATAATAAAACACTTTTCCCAATAGAGAAAAATACTAATCCTTAGACTTTTGTCTCACTTAATGCCATAAATATATTACTGTAACAAAATGACTGTGCTCCTAAAATGCATATTGAATATAAATCTGAAAATGTATATGCCATATGTAGAATTCATGTGTAAACTTTATTTATCCCTCATTTTAGAGTCACTGATGTCCGAAGTACTGTTAGGATACTAGAGATGAGAGGAAAATCACTTAAAACCGCTTGTAAATATAACATTTGAAATGGTTCTTTGAGAATGTGCAGATTATGGCTTGCATAGGGACTCCTTCCAGTTCTCTGGGAAAATGAGCTGTTGACATTCTTTTGGGTCATCATCCAAGATAGGAGGGCAACCACAAGGATTTAGCAGATAAATTCATCCCCAAAGACCTTTATCCATTTCATTGCAACTTGGAAACATTCATGGTGAATAGTAGCATTAATGTAGCCCATTTAGCTCTTCAAAGTAAGCCTTATGTTTAAAAAAAAAAAAAGAAAAAGAAGATGACGAAGAAAATCAAATGACTAGGGCAATAGCTTATTTAAGTCTTCTAAGAGGTGTTCTTTATTTACGTAATTCTAAAGCAACAAACTTTTTCCCCCTCTTTACTATTTTCACAAAGAGAACTGAGGTGTATTATAGTGAGCAATGAGCTTTTGAATTTTAACTAACTGAATGTTACTTGTTAGTTGTTTATGAGAAAGGGCAGGAAATGAATGTTTTAATGTTGTATTCTGAAATGAATGTCAATATCTTTAAAAGATTGAAAATTATGTAATTTAGGTTCTGTTTTCTTACTCTCTTTGGACTTTATGATTCAGGCAAAAAAAGGCAAAGCATTGAGGGTATGCACTAAGATTCACATACATGTCCTTTCTTATAAATGGTGAAAAAAAACTTTGTGACTCAAAATGGAATGATACTATATAGGGCTGAATGTGCAGGAAAGGTTCCCACAATGCATTGTGCAAACCTAGGGCTAACAAATAGCCTGCTGCTTTGAAACCCCCCCAAAAGACAAAAGCACAATGAAATGGAAAGCTTACCACCGGTAGCTTTCAAAACGACAAACTAGGCAAACTATACATCTCCACCACTCCAATTTTGTCAGAATGCTAATGAGCTTGCTCTGATCTTTACTCGGCTTCCCGTGTTTTCTACATCTTCAAGGACCACATGGTGCTAGCAAAATAAAGACAACTAAATGAGAATTTCGAATGCTTTTTGTGTTGGGACCTGGTGCTTTTCAGTGGACGCACTCGTTGAATATTCTCAACTTAAAAGAGTACAACAGGGGGTTGGGTATGAACTTTTTAACAGGAGGAAATTTGTACAAAAGTAAATTAGTGAGATGAGGAAAATATGAGAAAAATTTCTGATTAATTTCCACTCCATAATATCAATGACACCTTCAGCCCCACTCATACTCTTCTAACAGGAGATGCTGATAAAAGATGAATGATTCTGTGTTGTTCACAGTGAATGTTTAGTGGTTTTTTAATAGCAGCATTCTACATAAAAGGCACCAGGAAGTACTCTGCATTAGCAGTTGAGATCACTAGTTAATAGGATGATGTCTTTTAGCTTTTGTCACAAGATTATTAGAAAGGATGGGTTTCTCTTCTCATCATTGCATAGTTGGAGTGCCTGTTGAGTACAAGTGCTAAAATACAGGTTTCTCAGTATTGTTTCACATGTAAAGCAAAAAGCCTTTTAATGCAACACCTTTTTCCTTTTTTGCCAGGTGATTTTGTTATTGATCTCTAATCTGCCCCTTTAGCTGTATTAAATGCTTGAAGTGTTCTGCTTTTCACTGTAGCCTTGATGCTAGTCTATAGGCCATAAATTCATTAACATTAAAACTGGGTCTGCATAGAATATTTGATTCAATAATTTACAAAATGGCAGATTGTGTAGATTTTCTAGCTTACGGTAGGTATACTGTAAAGATATGTTCTCTGATTTAAAGCAAAACACTTTTTTGAGATTGAAATTATATATTTTTAAGGAACATATTTTTCACTAGGTCTCTGCTCTCTAGCAATCACTGTACACTTAATAGGAGATTAGTAGTAGTCACTCCATCTTTCCCCATACCCATATCTAGAAGGGGAAAATGAAAACTAAAACTGGGTACATTTTTGAATACAAAGATATCTGAATTAGAGTTAAAACTTATTTTGTACAACTAATAAAATACCCAGGAAAAGAAATTTGATATAATAATATTTTTCAGATTTTCTGTAGAGAAAATTTGGGACAATTTTTTCACATTTAACATACATTTCTGATATTTCTATACACTTTTCTTTAAACTTTATCTTACCCTGAAAAATTAAATTTTTGTACATTGAACTTTGTTCACAGGACTTAAGATACTGCATCTTAAGATGCTGCAATTTATTCACACTTCTAACAAAATGAAGGGGAAAAACGCTATAATAGTAAGAACAATTTGGACACTCATAGCTAATAAAGTTGGGGAAAAATAGAAACTATTTTATAAATAAAAAGGTTTTTTTTCATATTTGATTTTTCTATATGCTATATCATTTAGTATGATGTTTCTATGCTTCCTACAAGTATGTATGGGAATTAGTATTCATGTAATAAAATGTCTCCATTTTGTAGAGGTTTTTTTTTAATAGACATAATATGTCTGCTTTCATACACATTACAGTGAGAAAAAAGGCCATGCAACTGAAAAACATACATTAAACTAAGTGAGATATCTATTTTGGCATTTTAGTTACAAAACAAAAAGAACTGTAGACTTCTTATTAGTGAATTTTTTTTTCTAACATTATATATGACATGGTAAAATAGAAAATGAAGTTTTCAGCTTAATAAAGTGTGATGTTTCTATTTGATGTTACAGACATAAAATATGAAATGGACAGACAAGATTATAATGTCTCTGCAAAGTAACTTTTCATAAACAGTAACAAAATAAATAAGGGGATTTGATGCTATAAAGTAAATAAAATGACCTCTGAAGTTCTGAAATAGTATAGACTCAGCCTGTTGTTCTCCACTAAAATAAATACTATTAACAATTCATAGGACATTAAATCTGTGTCATAATAAAAATGCCAGCAAAAAAAAAAAATAGCATATTATGTCGGACATTTTTCTAAAGTGTTTAGCAAAATTTCCAAAGGCATTAAGCCACATCCTTTGATAGACTCTAAGAGTTGATAGAATTTACTCCTTTTTGGAAGTAAAATGTTAACATACTTTTGGTAAATGTGGAGCTCTAAGTGTGTTTTATGTGTCTGTGTTTTTAGCTGTGTCAAGATTGTAGTTATTTTATGTCACCTAACTCTAAGAACGCAAAATAATATAAAACCATTTTCTAATTGCAAGAAGTGATACAAGTTCATGCAATTACATTCTAATCTAATATTCAGAAAAATTAAAAGCATAAAAGAACATATCAAACAATTCTTTCACATCCTTGATTAGCAGAACCACAGCCAGGTGGAAGAACAGTAAGCCAAGGCCCAGCTCTCCAAGGTCTCCATGTGAACCGTCTCTTCAGTGCTCTGTCCATTACATACAGAAGCCCATCTGTCTTCCATTGCTGTTAGAGTAATTACAGGAGAGGCTTTTCTTCCACACTTAATCCTCTGTATACCTTCATCTGATGCGCTCAGCCCTTCCAGCGGTGCATTTGGACCCTGGCTGGGAGAATGATAGCCAGAATTCCATTCTAATGTTTACCAGCTCAGCTTCAGAAAGGTGAGCCTCAGTTTCCACTATAATAGAATGAGGACACTATGGCTTTCAAAATAAAAATGGAGGGAAAGAACCTAATATTAATTCACATAAAGGAAGAAATTCATTTATTGGTTTATGGGTTGTGTTTCATTCATTCAGCAATTCTTTTTTGAGCTTTGTTATGCCTAAGACACTGAGTGTAGAAATAAAACCTTGGTTAATGAATACCACAGTTAGTTCAAATTTGGTCACATGAGTCAAAGTTGATGTGGTATGGCGGCTATGAGAATTGTGAGAATTAAATTAGATAATTTATATCAAGCATTTGCAGAGTACTTGATATATATGCAGAGGTCAATAATTGTCATCTATTATTATTTTATGTGATCTCTTTAATACTTACTTTTGTCAAGGTCTCTGAAATAAAAAATACTAAAGATGAAAAACACTTAATATGTTAGGAATATTACCTATTACCATCAGGCATTAAATAAAATATTTATAATAAGTTAATATTGTTCTTTTTGCACATTTATATTTTATTTAATGTTATATATTACATATGTATATGAATCGGCTTTTGATTATTGAAAGTAATCAACGGTGAACAGAAATACAATGTGAAGAAAATGGTAAAAAAAAAATTTCCATTTTTTTTATTAAGGTATCATTGATATACACTCTTATGAAGATTTCACGAGAAAAACAATGTGGTTATTACATTCACCCTTATTATCAAGTCCGCCCTCATACCCCATTGCAGTCACTGTCCATCAGTGTAGTAAGATGCCCCAGAGTCCCTATTTTTGTCTTCTATGAGCTACACTGTCTTCCCTGTGACCCCCCACACACACACCATGTGCACCAATCATGATAACCCACAATCCCCTTCTCCCTCCCTCCCCACCCACCGTCGCCCACCCCTCCCCTTTGGTAACCACTAGTCCCTTCTTGGAGTCTGTGAGTCTGCTGCTGTTTTGTTCCTTCAATTTTACTTTTTATGTTTTGTACCTTCAATTTTAAAAATTGATAATATTCCTAAACACTTTGTTTTTCTCTAGTTTTTTCCTTTTGTAGTTACAAGAAAAATTAAAATATTATCACTTTTTTCTGTACTCTCACAATTCAGCTAATTCAAACATCTTTAATATCTGTTTCTACCTGCATTTCATTATTTGAATTACTTACAGAAGGAAAGTATATAAATTATACCTAGAACTAGTAGCACTCAACTTTGGTTGAATTATTCTAATTCATGCAATAGATATTAGATCATAGGATTTCTAGAGAAGAATCTCTCTGATTCAAAATATAAAGAATCTCCTAAGGTTCTCATTTCTAACATTTTTTCTTCTCTTCTTGGCACTCACTTTATGTCGCCGCTTTTTACTATATTCAGTCTTAAGGTGACTTTTTCATCTGCTGACTCATGTTTGTTCATTTATCCAGAAGAACAGATGTATATAATTTCTACCAGTGATATGCAGAAAGTATTTTCCACTGCTAGAAGTTTTGAATTGGAAATGAAAAGTATAATTTTTGAACCTAAAGAATTATCACATCACCATAATTTTCAGTTTGGCACATGTCTGTTGCCTAAAGTAAGGTACATCCTTATTCTAGACTGCAATAAAATTTTTTAACACTTAAAAAAGTAGAAATTCCAGGAAAATGTGTTCTTCTCAGCAACTATCTATGAAACAAAATTTAGGCATTTGAACTGATTTGGCAGCAACATGTTTTTCTTCCGAATGTGAAATTAAATTTGTGTAATATCATGCCAATGCTAAAATAACATCTTATACATGGAATATCACCCTTCCTTAAAAAAAAAAAACTCAGTGACTTATTGTGAAAGGACTAAGACAGTGTTTCCCAAATTTTTATCTGCATAAAAAAACACCTGAGGAGTTTGTTAAAATTACATATTCCCAGGTCCTGCCTAAAAGATCCTGATTCAGTGACTCTGCAGTAGGGCCCATAGTCTAGGCAGTTCTAACACAGGTAGTACAAAGACCACATTTTGAAAAACAAAGAGCTAAGATATGCTAAAGTCACACTATTACAAGTGCTAAAGGATACTGTAGCACAGCATAGAGATTTAATAAGGGCATAGACTTGAAAATCAGCAAAATGCTAGGTAGAAGGGTGGTCTTGGACAAAATTAACCCTTCCAAGCCTCTATTTCCTCAGCTGTTAATTTAAAAAAAAAAGCTGATAAAACCTATTTCAGAAGATTATTGAAAGGCTAAAATATGTTGCTATGATGTAAGATACAATTTATATAAGAATACTTAGCACAGAGCCTGGAAAAGGATTAGTGCTCAATATAAAAGTAACTGCTGCCATCAGTCATAGTAGTAGTTTCATTATTTATAACTGTTTCTACCTTTACTTTAAAAATGTCCTCACCTTCTAAGTAATATGCACATCCCCCATTCTATCATCTCTTTTCTTCCTTCAGTGCATGCACACACACACACACACACACACACACACGTTTCTTTCCTAAGAAATGCCTGAAGAACTGGTTTGGCAATTTGGCATAAGGCTGGAAAGTTTTTGGTATTTTGGATTTTTTTTTAACCCTTATATATAAAAAGTAATTGATAAAAATTTGTATGAACATTTTCACAACTAAATAAATACTAAGAGAAAGCCTTAGGAACTTGCTAGTCCTTCAATTCATGTAAGTTTCATTGACTTGATACAGTAATTATATGAGTTTGATGAAGCACATATAGAAATTAACAACCATAGCATTATATTTTAGGAATTTATTTTAGGACACCATGTAGGAACAACTTTGCAAATGCATTTTCTCCTCTTCTGTTTCATCCTGACACTATCCTAAGAAGCTTACCCAAGATTTCTTAATTTGATCTGACAATGACATGAGAGATGGCTATGTGAATTGCCTCTTCTGTCCAGAGTCAAAAATTGAGGTAGTTTATGGAAAGATGCATGATCTGCTTTAACAGCTTTCTCCCAGTTTCCCCTAATAGAAACATTTTTCTTAAAAAATACATATGTTGTTGTACAGAGATGACTGGATATATACTGACTCTTACTAGGCCCTTTCATCTTTAGGATAGAACTATCCAATTGAATAGCCATGAACCAACCTTTTATTGTTGCAGAGGCTTACCAAGTTTTGCTTTCAAATCATTATTCATTCTGTTGTAGAGACATCTCCAGCTCTTATTCTAGTGAATTGTAAATTAGTGTGACTTTCTTTTAGCTACTAGTTATGTTTTTAACATTTTCATAGGCCTCTAGGTATATTTCATAAGAAAACTAAACTTAAATAGTCATTACTTCTGTTCCCTGTCCCCACATGTCACTTCTAAGCTGGAATGTGAAAGGTATTCATTCACTCAGAGTGGCTCTTTCCTCAGGAAATGTTTATAACTTAAGGAAAAAACGTTGAGCTGGTATCTACTTTTTTAAATTAGATATTTTTAAATGCTTAATACTGATTAATTTGCAATAGTGATTGCTGAATAATTTTTTTCCTAAAGGTTTCTTATTTTTGTTTTAATTGGGGGACTTGGATGAATGTTTAATCAATTCATCTCTTCAGAGAGAGGACGATTAATCAAAATTGTGTTATTTCTACAGCTGCATAGCCTGAAAGGATTAAGTTTGGTACAGATCTGTATATATAAAGTTATTTTTCCTGAGGGATTATAGTGAACTCTACCATCATCAAAATAAGAGTATATGAATTCATTTTCTCCTCTGTTTTTATACTTGTGACATTGAGTGGGAGATGATATGTAAATTCAACCCAGAGTTATGAATATCCAACTTGTGGTTGTCCTCTGCATTTACTGACTGGTTATGTACTTCACCCACTCCAAGGTCACCCAATCCCACTCCTCCAATGCCAGTTCACTCTGAATTAATAGCACCACTTGGTGGCCAAAGCTAGGAATTGTGTAAAGCACCAATATTTCTTTCTTACCAGAATGTTTTCCCTGACTAGGCACTTCTGAGCTGGAATCTGATGTACGTGGTGGTAGCTGTATCTGATGTGTTTTTGAAAGATCTATCTCTATAAGGAAAGTTAAAAATATAAGTCAAGGAAAATACTTAGGCTGATACAATTTTTTTAAGTGCATTTATTATGAATTTCTGTGCATTTATTATAAATTTCAGATACCCCTTGGACTGAAGAATGTCATGATACCTCTCTCAGATTCTGGCATAAGTCTTATGGGCCAATTCCCACCAGTTAGCTGTATGCCTTTTTGCTGTATGTCCTCTCCCAAGCTATAGTTCACTTAAAAAAAGGTCAGAGCAATCACATCTAAATCACTTAACATATATTTCCACCCAAAAAGTATAAGTAGTTTTGTATTATGGGTAAAAATAACCTTCCCAGATAAAAATTATTAAGGTAATCATATATACTTTAATTTCTCATGAGACTAAAATTCGAGGGAGTCAAAATTTTAAACTTTTAATACCATTTGTTTTGACTCAAATGCTTATTTTGAATCTAAGTAAAAGGTTAAATAAAATTATACTGAATATTGCAAAATTGTCAGTGTAAACTAGGTGGCCATTTTGCTAAATTTCAAAATGTACAATATTAAATGGAACATTGTAAGGGCCAAACAGACTTGGAGTTGCCCATGGCTTTGGGTGGAAATATATGTTAAGTGATTTAGATGTGATTGCTCTGACCTTTTTTTAAGTGAGCTATAGCTTGGGAGAGGACATATAGCAAAAAGGCATACAGCTAACTGGTGGAAATTGGCCCATAAGACTTATGCCAGAATCTGAGAGAGGTATCATGACATTCTTCAGTCCAAGGGGTATCTGAAATTTATATCCTGACAAAGAGGAGAATTGAGCATATCCTAGGGATTAAATAGAGGAGAAATCTAAAAATAACTTTATCTTTGGAAATTCTAGAGAATCTGGGATTCACACATTTTGACTTCCTTTCTCCGAATTTCTGATTGACAGAACTGTTGTTAGCAAGATAACCTTTTGCACAGACTTAACAGAACATGTATAACTTCAGGAAGGGAAATTACTCATTGAGGGTTTGCATTTGAGTAGCTCCTTTAAGAAAAGAAAAATGGGTAATGGGTTGTTGATGGGCTTCCATACTTGAGAGGAATGAAAAAGTTGAAACGATGGTAGCACTCATGTTGGTCAACTGGTCCAGTAAAATAAGATACGTAAACGCAACTCGAAATGTCATGCCCAATGCAACTAACATCTCAAAGTTGCACCAAGGTGCCCAACATGTTTACTTTTGTGTGTAGGCCTTTCTGGTGCTTGCCTAGGCAGTCAGAAAAACTGAGTTTGCCAAAAGGAGTCACCATGCCTTGTTCATCAATAATCCTAGGAATCAGACAATCAGGGAGGACACTGAAGCTTGAATTAAGAATGTGGCTCCCTTGGACTGGGGGAGAGCACATGTGTTTGTGTGATGGGGGACGAGGGGATGAGAAAGAGAGAGGAATGAATATAACAATTAGCAACCACCACTATATTACTTATATAACACTTATTATAGGCCAGGCAGTATTCTGAGTACTTTGCATATATTAACTCAATCTTCAATAAACCCTATGAAGTAGTACTATTCTCTCCCATTTTAAAAATGAAGAAACTGAGGCATGGGGAGATTAAGTTATTTGCCCAAGTTCCCATAACTCTTAAAAGGCAGAACTAGAACTTGAATGCACCTTGACAATCCAGTGTTAGGCAGAGTATTCTTGTTTGGCCATTTTCACTGAAGGATGCCTCAAATGTTCAAAGAGAATCAGAGTAGCTTATTGCTCAAGAAGCAGGCAGATCTATCCCTTGGAATCCCCTGTTTCTGGGAGAGATCATACACCAACCTATAATTCAAGGATCATATAGATATATTTGCATAGGAAGAAAGGCTGACTGCCCTTAATATCTTTGATGTACCACTCTGAGATCTTTACATCCCAGTGGCCAACATGGGAAAAGTAAACAAAACTCTACTAATGGATAAGCCAAGAGAACTGAGTGGTTTGTTTTTTTTTTTTGGTTTGTTTGGTTGTTTATCAGAAGTTTGGAGGCTTGCTTTTTGGTGTTGGTTGTTTGTTTTGTTTTTTTATGTTTTGCTTACCAGGGCCACGCTGAAGGCTTTGTAAAAGTTGGCCCGAATTTTAAATAAAAGGCCTGTCCTGGTAAGCCTAGTTACCTATGAGTGCCAAGTAGGGCCAGACTGCCTGGATTTGAGGCCTAGTTCCACCACTAACTAGCTTTATTACTTTAGGTAAGTTACATAACTTCATTAAATATTTGATGCTATTATTATCATTGTATCATCATTATTATTCCCAGCCTGTGAGAAAGTCACTGGTTGTCAGTGATCTTATAAAGGAGCTATATGACATAGAGCAGCCTCTCTGAGATACTGTTGTTCCCAAGGCTTCAGGAAACAGCACTGTGGACACAAGTCCATCATGCATGTATCTTGCGTACCCTGGTAAAGAGAATGGCTCCACTGAGAAGGATGAGGAGCTTTGGATGAGATAGTACACTGTTGAAATTCACACTCGTCACCCAGCCTGGTCTTGAAATATAGCTTTCACTGCATTTGGTTCTAAGTGTTGTGTAATTGTTGAAGCCCTTGAAGGTTAGAAGCCTACTAGAGATGATTCTGTAGAGTCCCACTTCCATAGTCTTCTGTGTTATGAGAATGTATATGCTCATAGGCTAGAAAGGGATGAGGCATAATACCCTTCAGCTCTCTCTCACCAAATAAAAGATGTTTAAGAAGGCACATAAGGAAGGCTATATCCCAGTGTTATGTGGTTATCTGGACTCAAGCGTGATCAAAGAAGGCATCCAGTAAAAGAGAAAGTTGCTGTTCAGGTGATGTATTGGGGGCTAGGAGTTCAATTCACCCTTATTAGAAACTAGAGGTTCTGAAGACACCCTGGGTATGATTTTTTAAAGGACATTTAAAGACATTAAGCAACACCAGAGGGGATTACCTAAAAAAGTAGCTGACTAACTGCATAAAACATCTTCAGAGAAGTTACATTAGAAAGAAGCCTATTTGGAGCATATCTACCTGGTTTATCCTTCTATATTTTAAAAATGATATGTATTTAATTTTCCACATTTTCAATAGAATCTGATCTCATCTACCTTTTCCATTTTTTTATATTAAGCAGTATTCTATGATCAACTTTTTCATAAAATCTCAAAAACCCATTGTAAATAACTAGACTGTCATTACCTGTAGCTCAGCCACCTTGTAGTGTCACCATAGCTATAGCTATCTTCTGTATGTAGCAGTGACTGATGACCCAGGAGAGCATTTGCTTTGTTTTTCCATCTGCAGAGATGAATTTGTACTGATTCACCTGCATTTTTCACCTGTTCTAGTTATGACCAATGATGTACTCACTGTACTAACTATAGATTTTGTTATGACTAACAAAGATTTTAAATATAATTTGTGTCCATGGAGTCATTAGACATTTTCCCTCACTCCAGCTATCCCTGATTATGGGTTCGTCTCCACACTGGACTCTGAACCCTTTTGAGGGCAGGGACCACATCTTGGTCATCTCTGTGTCTCCAGTTCCGGGTTCCAGTGTGGCCCATGCCATCCTCACTCTGCTCATTATCACACCCTCAGCTAGCATTCTGTCTTGGGCACTGTGCTAAGGACTTTACATGGGTTTTTCATTTAATTCATCTAACAAACCAGATGAATTTTTAGAAGTAATACGATTATTCTTACAGATATGGAGAAACTGAGTCTAAGATCAAGGGCCTCAGTTCCTTTTTTAAAACCAAACTGGAAAAAAGCCATTTTGGATGCAGATACAATATTTATCTTATTTGCATCATATTGAAAACTACAGATGTAACCAGCCACAGAAACTATAGACAGTGTAAAATTGTACATTATGCTTGGCCATACCAGAATTTATAGTCTTATCCACAGGAGTTTCTCAGAATTAATGTAAGTAAATATTCATAAAGGTAATCCTTAATTTACAAGAGGGTTTTTTTTTCTGAAGTTGATTTATAAGTCAGATATTTTCCATAATACTTAAATTATGGATTGGGTTCCCAGACCACCCTATAATAAAAGCTATGTGCCACATGACCTAAAAAATAGATGAACCCCTAGTCTCCTAATGAAAAGATCCCCCCCAAGAAATCTTGACCTACTTAAAATATAGTTTAGAAATCTCTTTTATAATATATAATTTCCCTATATATACACACATATTTAAAATCACATCTTAAAATACATGAAAGATATTGCTTCTTTCCACTCCTACTTTTGAAAAAATAATTTTAGCAACTCTTAATGTTCACCTTAACATTAATATCTCTGTTACTTCTAGAGCCACCCTTTAAGTCATTTCCATGGCATGACTATGAGAAGTCTCTAGGACAGGGAGGGGGATAGAAAGGAGTCTGCTAGGTGCAGTACAAACAAAGGGGGCTTCAAAAGAGGGGGAAACTGGCAGGAGAAGTTGTCCATCTGTAATCATGGCTAACAATTCAAATTATCACCATATTGAAGGATGCCTAATTAATTCTTCAAGTAGACAGTAGTCTGTGTGATTAAATAATACCTATAAAAGTGACTCATTATATTTCATCCCACTTTACCAAATATGTTAAATGTACCTTAAGAAATTAAATACAGTTTCAGAGTTTTGTTCTGAGTGTTTTAATTTGCGCTCTTTGTAGATAGTCAAGATAGGCATGTATTACCTGAAATATGGGTCATGTTAATACCTTTGAAAACTCTTAGCACTGAGAAGTTAGAAGTATGTAACTTTTTAAAAATATGTAGTTTTTTAAATTATAAATTATTAAACTATAAGTAATACTAAAAATTTCATCATTTGTAATTTTTCCCATGACTACTTCCATACTTTTTACTTGTATTTATTTATGTGCTTAATTTACCTTTTGTGAAATCTAGCACTGATCTTTTTGGTATAAAAAGTGCTGTTCAGCAGCAGACTCACAAAAGCGAAGAATGGACTAACAGTTACCAAAGGGAAAGGGACTGGGGACGATGGGTGGGAAGGGAGGGATAAGGGGGAGAAAGGTCATTACGATTAGCACGTATAATGTAGTGGGGGGGGACACGGGGAAGGCAGTATAACACAGAGAAGAGAAGTAGTGATTCTGTAGCATCTTACTACGCTGATGGACAGTGACTGTAATGGGATATGTGGTGGGGACTTGATAATGGGGGGAATCTAGTAACCACAATGTTGCTCATGTAATTGTACATTAATGATACCAAAATAAAAGTTAATAAATAAATAAATAAAAAGTGCTGTTCAGATTCTGTTAAGGAGTTGGGACAAGAAGACTGCTGTTAATTTCCAACCTTTAGAAATAGCTTCTTAGTATAAGTTTATGGAGGAAGAACTTTGGCAAAGTTGTCCATACCTTCTCCTGTAAGAAGTTACATGGTAGAAGTCTGTTAAAACCTGTCCGTAGAGAGATGTTACCCTGAATTTCTTACTACATTCTGTTTTACCACATGGGTAAGGAGCATGGTAGTTTTTATTTTACTTCAATAAAAAGGAGACAGGATTTTCCCCAAAGTTTATATTCCTAATATTATAACAAATTTATCATGCCAAGCAAATCATTTTAAGACAGTTGCTACTGAAAACATCAGTAAAGATGATGAGATTCTCCATTTATGTTGATTGCCCTTGAAGGATATTCTTGGACATTTATGAGCTATTTGCCTATATAGTAAAATTTGTTTTTGTAATAAAGCTCTACGTCCTAAGTTTGAATTATTTTCTAAAACTGGGCCACTAGAATCCTGCAATAAATGTTGGCTTTGGAGTTTGTGTCCATGACCCTACATAACTGCAGTAAGTTCATCTTTCTCATCCATTAAATTAATCTGCCAGATTTTACTTCCTTTATTATTAAAACATGTTTCTTCAGTACCAGTTAGTTGGACTACTTCATGTGTCTCTCATATATATTGCAATATGTATCTTTCAAAGGTCATGATATTCATGTTATACTGTCAGGACAATTTGTAATGACAACTTTTCCATATTTATGTTTGGTGTGACTTTGCTAAGTTGTATTCTTTAAGAGCCATATGGATCACTAATCAGCCATCTCTGCTATGGAGCTGTGGCAGAAGTTCAACATTCTTTAATGTTTTCATAGTGGAATATCTTGAATTTGTTTATACGTACAACAACAGCCTACATCTCTGTGTTTTTATGCTTTCCCACTAAATCCATCTTGTGTTTGGCTAAGATTGTATTGTATTGTTCCTTATTTTGCATATATTATATAAGAACTGATGGTCTAAAAATATATCTGTGTAACTAGATTATAAGTTTATGGTGAAAGATTAATTAGGAAGGGTTAATTAGACAGTTTTTAAAAATAAGATTAATAATGTTAGCTTTTTGACATCACTTTTATTCATTTAAAATTTACATTGAAAACACTGCTTCTGCAAAAAGATTGAAAATTATATACAAATTCCTGGATGAATAAATGAATTCTTGAATTAAATCTTAAGTTTAAGTCCTTTTGGAGGGAGGATATGGACTATGAAAGTGGTTACTATAGTCAAATACCATTTATTAAGTATATCACATGTAGTACTATGTATTATGTTGCGTTCTGTTAAGTGGTTCCTGTTAACTGTGGAAGAATGAATTGAAGTCATATTTATAGAATTAAACTTTTCCTGCCATTATTCTTGATTATTTAATAACTTTTATAAATCACATTCCAGCTACAGTAATTGGTTAAAAGAAAAAGTTGACATTGAGGGAAACTGACATTGTGAGCTCAGAAAAGACATTACTTTCCTGGAGGCAAAATAAAAAAACAGAAGTCTTTGAGGAAACAAAGCAGAAAAAAAATATTAGCAGAGATTGTATTAATTAGTCAAATATTTTAAAATAAATGGTGTTTTTAATGGCAGTATATTTATAATAAGCATGAAGCACTGTGTTTTAAGACTTAGTATAACAACCCTTCCATACTTTCATATTTTAGTAACTGTATACTGACCTGTAGTATTTTGTCATGTTTTATTTCAAAATAGTCTTCAATAGTATATGTCTTGAACTTTTCAGTTCATGAAACTGAAAAAAATTTAAGACTTAAAAACATATAAGTATTGTCTCTCAGGTAGCAAAAATGTAGTTGTAATTAGAAATTAAAGGTAATTTTGAAAGAGAGGTAGTTAACTAGGTGAGGTTAAGCAAGATAAAATGATTTATGGCCATTTTATAAAATAATGACAGTCTTCATTTTAAGCTACAATGTAAAGTGCTTTATTCTGAGATTATGTATTGTGGCAGAAACTAAAACTGCCTTTTTTCTAACAGTGCCAGAATACAGCCTCTTTTTCTTTTTGCACTAACAAGACTGCTTTACCACCACAGCCCACTCTAAGTAATTAAATCAATCCTTTGTACTTACCGTATTCTCCTCTAGTGACGGTACTAGATCTGATTATATGCTTCATGCATATTCAAAGTACTGCACTGACAGCTCTTTAATGAGCTCTTACTTAATCAGTATGAACAATGTTCATCTTGTTCTTTTTCCCTCCTGCATTAGAGCTAGGAACAGTTGGGAAAAATGAAACATCCAGCATTCATTTGAAAAATATATTGTACTTTGAAAAGTGTCTAAGCTGAGGAAGTTGCATTCTGCCCTTTAAAAGTCTGATGGACAAATTGGATTACTAGTATTGGATTAAATAACAAATGGTTAGAGGAGAAATGAGAAAAGCTTACTGTGATCACAGGCTTTAATATTTTTTGTTACTTATAAAGCTAAAGGGGTCTTTAACCAGTTATTAAAGTCAGGATTAATTTGTAATGGTTCAATTTACTGGCTTTCAAAAGCTTTTTAAATTTAAAAAATTTTAAATCTCTGAAAACAATAGTGTGATGATGTATTAGAAGAAAATTTAATTTTTTTATTACTAGGCTAAGTATAGATTTCCGTCATTGTTCACTGTCTCAGATAAGGAATTAGTAATACAGAATTGAGTTAACCTCAAATATGGTTTTCAGTTAATTTATATAATCTATGTAGCAATGTATACTATGTCTTTAAATGTTTCTTATTGTTAGGCTCATTTCCTTTTGAAACATCAGGCTATTGTATTATTATTCATTTCCTAACAATTACAGGAGGGAGATCTTTTATCCTTAGCTAGAAATCATAGCCAAGAGTTAAACTGAAAATAACACAGTACCATATCAATATTGGTATTCTCAAGGAAGCAGTCTTCCATTGAAGAAAATGATGCTAATTTAAGAGTAGGCTAGTTGTTTCTGGTATTGCCTGAAAGCCTCAATTAAAGGTTAAGTTAAACTCGAAGTTTTAATATGTCTATATTTTTAGAAGCCACTTAGGTTATAAACACAAGAATTAAGTCTTAGTCAAAAAATAAAATATCATAAAAACTGCACCTATTAATATTGCACACATGTGTCATTTCACTGATCAAAAAGACCTTCACCAGGGTACAATTGGCCCTTTTCCAAATTGCAAGCTTTTTCTCAGCTTTTTCTTTTTACTCTTTCTTCTTTTGTTGTTACCCAGGGATTTGTGCCTATCGCAGCCTATATCACATGACCAGTGTCAAGCCATCACATGGTCCAAAGTGAATACAAAACCAGCTATCCTTAAAAGAGAGATTAAAAATACTGTAAAACAATAAAGACTTTTGTTCATACTCTACAAGAATCTATCCTAAATCTGCTTCATGCCATAAAGTTTTAACAGCATTTAATGAAAGCATGTAGCTTCATTGTTTTTCCTAATAATGAATAACAGATACCTATTTTACAGGGATGCTCTGAAGTACATGTTTAATTTTTTGCATACAGATCAGCTCTTTATATTCTATTTTCATTCAAAAAATGTCTTCAAATTTCTGTTAATGTGGAAATAGTTAAATTATGGTACATCTGTAATTTATGCAAGTATTAAAAAGAATGAGGAAAATCTTTGAATAGCATAACAAAAGAAGAAAATCACAGGGCAATATTATAATGCATTCTAACTTATGTTAAACAAAAGAAGCCTGTATATGTCTGTGTCTATAGATACAGTATATACATGTGTGACAGACATAGCTATGTGGTCTGGAAGGGATAATGCTATACAGTAATAGTACTTATTTCTAGAGAAGGGAAGTGGAGTATAGAATTGAGGATATGGGGTTGGTGAAAGAGAACTTGACTTTTTTACTCAATTATACCTCTGAATGTTTGAATTTTTTTAATGAACCGGTAGTGTGTTTGAAAGTTAAGAAAATATTTCACTTAAAAAGAAAATAAAACAGGGAACTAACTGGGAAATTTAATTTTTTATTAGATATTTAAGTTAACCCTATGAATCTATACAAAAGTTATACTGAAGTATTGAGTGATGGTCTAGCAAAACAATAAATTAATCATGGGTGAAAGTCAAAAAAAAGAATGAAAAAAAAAACAGTCAAAGAATTGTGAATTTGAGTAGGTTCAAGTTGAAGAGCAAGGAAGGAAGAAGGTGGGGAATCAATATTTTTCTTGAGCATATTGTAGCCTGCTGCTACATGAACAATATAGTGGTATAGATGATGGAATGGATATTAGAGAAAGTGAACTGTAAATGTGCTCATAAAATGTATAATCTAAAATTCTAGATCTCTCTGCTCAAATGTTTTCTGATTTACTGAACGTTATTATATGTTCATTATAATGTGCTTTTTCACAGATAGATGTAGGTATTTTTTTTTAGCTTGTTTATTTACAATGTGTTTAAAATAATTTGCAAGTGTTTACCCCATTAGGGACGATGAGTTCTGGAATGGATATACACATTTATCTTTAGTTTGCTTTTGGGGAGAAAAATATGAGAAAAAGCAAGTTGTTACAAGTGGAAGCTTTCACAAAATCTCTGGACTTTTCTGATCTTCCTGCTAGTCTTTAATTCTCATAATGATTTTTTTAATGTTTTGGTTGTTTTTTATCATGACCATGTCTGTCAGCACCATGAGCTCCTCATAATAATAAGTCAGCCTCTGGGGAGGATTTAAAACTTAGAACCCTTTTTTTTTTAATTGTACTTAGTAAGATCTGTAATATGTTCAGGGGGACTGAAATATACATACTGAATAATGCCAGCTTTAGAAAACTGGCTTATGAATTTTTAAATATTGATTTCTTTTTTCAGGCTTTGGATTTTAATCTTATGTTACTATAAGCAGTCTAATTTGTGCTATTGGGATAACTAAGTATGTTTCGTGTTTTAAAAAAACACTTGTGCTAAACTATTATTTGGCTGGTAAAACGTCATATAATAAGAAGAAAATCTTCCTGAATTATAGGAAGGAACACAGAAGAGGAAGAAGCTATGATGCAGGAATGGTTTATGTTAGTTAACAAGAAAAATGCCTTAATAAGGAGAATGAACCAGCTCTCTCTCCTGTAAGTACTCATGACTATGCTTGTTTTTCCTACAACACTGATGATTCTTAGGCATTTTATAATTGGGTTCTTAGCGTTTCGTATTTATTAGGCTTTATTTTTTTTCTTAGAGATTACAGCATATGTTATATAAAAATAAAACATAGGATATAACCAATTTTCATCTGAGTAGTAAGAATTTTTAAATAGAGTGATAAATAATGGAAAAAATGTTTATTATACAGAAAGCCATGGAACATAAATAATTATTGTATTTAAGAAATAAAGCTACTGTACACAAAAAGGGTGTTTGGATTACATTAAAAGGTAGGAAAAAATAAAATTGAAGTTTATTTAACATCAAGTTTTAAGTTAAAAATTTAAATATTCTTAATAAGGACAAAGTATCTTTGTATTCTATAGATGATGTACCCTAAATTTGGAGAAAAAAGATTAATGACTTAAACAGAAGTGACAATTTAATGCTTGCAAGAATTACAATAAAGTGGAGACTAGACCAAATGAAGGCATTCTTAGACTTCAGCACTTAGTTCACTGTAGTACTTAATGCTTGTTCCTTTTTGCTCACTAGCAATATTCTTACCTTATGCCAAGTATAAGTCACAGGCTTACATGTTTTATTTTAGTGAAAACCTCTATTTTTGTCATTTCTGCCATGCCTAAAAATTTTTTGTTAAAAAGAGTTATGAAGAAGCACAAAACTTAACTATTCCTGGGGTTTTAATTGTCTCTATACTAAATTTGCACTGGTAGTATTTTCATGTTTCTTGTATTCTCTTTACATGGAGTTCTAGACAAAAGAGTATGTATTATGAACTATGAAAAATATTTTACAAAATAGCCTTACACCTGGCACTTAATACAAGAAGCATTGAAGAATGAGACTACTTATCTGCAGATTAAAATATACCTCTGTACAATCAAAATTGAAGGAGAAAAACAATAGTACTAGTAAATATTCAACCTGGGGAAGGTTTTAGTTTTGTGTATCATTTGTTTGGAGTAGCTTAAAGTTAAATAGAAAAGTCAGTTATGAGTCCTAAAATCGATGTAACCTAAAGGTTCTTTTAAGTGTTTAATGATTTAGTAATTAGCATATTGATGAACTTTTGCAACTTGCCTAGGGAAAAAGAACATGATTTAGAACGGCGGTATGAGCTACTGAATCGGGAATTGCGGGCAATGCTAGCCATTGAAGGTAAGAAATGCTGTGGTGGGACTGAGGTATGTAAGGTATCAATTGTCAAAGAGACTTGAACGGTGTAATACTCTTATGGTCTCACTAGGTGTGGTCTGACTACGGACCTACAGGAATTGCAAATAGAAATGTCTTAGAGTCAGAAAGCAATAGTCATATAAAATCTAAGTCATATAAACCCTAATTCAGACAGATAATCAGTATACTGGCTATTAAACACAAAATTAAGTTAACAATTGTTGGTAAATTTAAATGTCCGTAAGATGGAAAATATAAGGAGTTAAATTACTTAATTATGTTTTATTATGTGCAATTTAAAGTTGTTTCCACTGGGGAAGTTTGGAAAAGATTCATCATTTTGATTTTTCACATTCAAATTCTAAATTTTTCTTTATTATTTAATTGGTGTCAACCCTGAAATGTCTCCAGTCTACTACAGTTCTTAAGATATCAACTCCTATTAAGTGACTGTTCAGGCAAAGATTGGCAAAGGAATATGTGAAATACTTTCACACTTCTCATAAAGCTTTTAAATGAATTATATAGTAATCTTGAGCAGTGTTCATAATATCAGTAAACATCAACTATCTTAACCATGGCATTTGCTATCTATAATTTTGTTTTTGAATTCTTTGGCATTTTAGAATGCTGTTCTCCTTATACTTAGTTGAGAATGTCTTATAGTTTAAAGATGTCTGCTTAAAAGCTAATTATTTGGGCTCTGTAAAATGGACCTTTTGTCTAATCAATGCAAGTTGAGTTTCCTATTCTGTATTGACCTCTTAACCCATGACTGTCCATGGTAATTTCCTTCTTCACCTGAGAATACCTGATCCATAATAAGTCAATTCTAATTAGTTCAGAAACTGGACATTTAAGTTTGTAAAGTAAATCCAAACGAAACCACATATTTTAAAAACATTTTAATTAATGCTGTTATTAAATTACATGCTATTGATCTAAATATTATCTTACCCATTTATAAAAGCTTTATTTGTAATTATTTTTATATTTATAATCTCATTTGATAAATGTGACTGACAACATTTGTATATATCCTTATTTAGAAATCAGATTTACTTTATTTAAAAGGCTTTGGATAGCTAACTTCAAGAGGCTATCCAAATTATCAAATTATACCATTGATAATGACTATAAAATATGTCGAAGTTATTTAAGAAGTTCTGTGAAATTTGCCATTGAAATAAAATGTACAGGTACACTAAATGATATTTTCCTTCTTGATAGAATTTTTTGTAGTTATGGTATGTAGTCTTTAAAAGAGACTGGAAAGCAAAATAGTTGAAAAGTAGGTATAGCAAATGGTATTTATATGGCATCTACATGTATGTGTAATATGAAATGTAGGTATTGATAGTATGTATAATGTTTAACTCATTATATAGTTAATTCTTTATAGATTCATTATACATTACATTCAATACAGAGTATTTGTTTTTTTTACCCACTCTTTCACGTATATGAGAGTTAAATCATCCCTAAAATACAGCTTAGTACAGTACACTTGACTTTTAAAGTAGATACTGCTTCTATCCCCAAATGAGTATTATTACCAAATACCATCTTAAAAGGAGGGTCATGATACAGACAGAAGAGCCCAGTTTCATCGGCTGTCCTATCCCTATATACCAGACCTACAATCTTAAATAATCTAATGTTTTATCTGTTTGTTCTTCTATATTCTAGAAGAAAGTCATATTTTTGAAGAAGAGGAAAGAAAATAATGTATTTTTTCCAAACACCTTTAGTACAATTGTTAGTTTCTTGATGTTTTGTTCTGTTTCTCTTTTTCTTTTTCTTTTACTTAATATCAGTGTTGTACATGTGATTGTGCCTTAAATCTCTTGGCCAGTTTTTCTTGCTGGTTGAGGAAAAAAGAGACTTGAGGAAAGAAGCAGCCTGCTGATTACAAATAAACACTTTCTTAGAGAAAGGCCTGCCCCATTAGCCTGGGCAGTATGTGGACTGGACTGGCCCAGAGAAGTGCTGACCATCATGATGATCAGCTCTATGACGACAGTGTCCTCTGAACCCACACTTAAAATGTACACATGCAGTTTAATAGCCTTTTGGAGTGTTAAAACACCACAGAAAAACACATGAATAGGCAGTATTGGTTGGGTTTGGTTTGCTTTCCATTGTTTTAAAGTTCATTCCTCTTTTCTTTCCCATCTCTTCTACTTAGTAGCCATAAGATGGTTTCCATAATAAATTACAATCTTTTCAAATAAATCTGCTGAGACCATTCACCAGGAGAAAAGCATAGAATCCTAATACCATAGCACATTGAAAGAAATATTAACAGCTTGGTTTGAGAGGAAAAAATCCAATATATCCATTCTTCTGAGAATCCATAATCACTTTGGCCTGTTTTCTACTTTTTTCCCTAAAGTGTTTTTCATAGCATGAATTTCACTCTACTGAGCTAAGTTGTAGGATCCCTTAAGCTAACAAACATCTTTTAGATACTTTTCCTATAGTTTTTTTGTTCCAGATTATTTAGTGCCCCTCAGGAAAGATGAATTCATTTTTGCACACATTGGGGTGGGCTTTTGGAAAGTGGTGTGTTCATTTTCTGCACAAGAAATGGATCTTCTCTGGGATTTTGTACATCTTGATTTATTCTTGGCTTGCAGTTTGAAGTGGGTGCTCTTCTAAAGGGATTTATGCATAGGTTCACTATTTTTGTAGTTATGGTTTATATGATAAGCTTTTTATATTTAAAATCAATATGTAATCCTGTGGAGGAGCTTATCCCTTAAAACCCTATTTGTAAATCTATTTTAGCTTTGTTACACAGCACAGCCACAGTCCTCCATAGATTGATTAGGTACAGTGGTAGAATCCTATCAAATGGCCTGCTCTGATGATGATGCGAACTCTTTCAGGATTGCTAGTTGACTGGAACTAAAGATAAGACTTGACTGCAATCCCCCAATGTGCTCTTTATAAAAGTAGTGTTAATTTTCATCAAAGTGCCAGGCTTATTTGTAGTGGTGAGGTTGAAGGTTTACTACAGGAACTTTAGGTTCTTTCTATTAAAGTGTTTATAGGTATTTCTTTTGCCTTTTTTTCAAGGTAATTATCAACTTCAGCAAATAAACTGAATCGGGGAATGAATAATTGGTCCTATATGTAAAAAAGAGTTTTTAAATTAACAAAACAGATCAGGGCAGGTGGACATAAACAGAATCTCTTTATTTCAACACTTTGGCTCAAATGCAGCTTCAAAACTTAATCCTATTTGTTAGGAGAGGATATGGCTTTTGTAGCAAAATACCACGGGAATCTTTAAATTAATCAGAACCCGCATTGTAGTCAAAGTCAGTGCATCTAGTTAGTTGTGACTGGTGTTATAGGTGAGTAATCCTTTCTTAAAATGCCTAACAGGTAACACGTAACTTACATTAAGGTTTCTTAAACATGACAGTTTGTCTAGGGGAAGTTATTTGAAAGGGATTTAAAAATTTTGAAATTTAGGTTTTAACATGCAGGTGTGAATCTTGATCAATTGTAAAGGTATTATTAAAGTTTATTTTAAAAGGTCATCAAAATAGTTTGCTCCCAGATTAGCATTCAGTTATATGTGTATATGTGTACGAATTTACCCCCATGAGAAAGCAAATAAATACAAAGTAAAGGTAGTTTTGTTAGTGTAAAATCTCACTGCACATAGCTATTTTCTGTACAATTGACTAATATTTTATACATTTTAATGTAGGAATGACAAATTTAATATGAAAAATTCTGCAAATTTATGCTGAAACATTTTAACTTCTAATGTCAGTTAGATTTGACTGTGAAATTATGAAAATTATCTAAATATTCATAGCTTAAAAATGTTTTTTTTTGCAGTTACGAGAACTGTCATTATTGACCTAGGAAAAAGTTAAGATTTTACAAATTACTTAATACTTAAGGGGTTAAAAAAAGTTTTCTCTCATCCATATTTTTAAAGCCTTATTTTTTAAAAATTAAAGAAATATTGATATTTCTGATTATTAATTAAAGCCTTAAAAGTTGGTCATGTGCAGAGAAGGAATGATTTAAAAATCTATAATTAAAAATAAATTTTTTTGGTTTTAAAAAAATGTGTAGTTTTCAATTTAATTATATTTTTTAAGTGTATGGTGGAGAAAATTCATCTCCCAGTCCTAAAGCTCTTATCAAAATGTTTTGGAAGTAAAGAGTTATTAAATTAAAGCTTATAATCAGAATGATTTATTGAGGTTGGAAACACGAAAATTAATATTCATCAAAACTGGTAATCGTGATAATTATGAAATTTAGTTACAAATCTTTTACTGATTTAGCAGGTTTTTCTCAAAGTTAATATTTCTACAACTGCAGTTACCTGAAATTAAACTGGATAAACCCCTTAAAGATTTTTCCAACCTGGAGTGTGTATTAATTTATCTGCTGTGTAGAATGAGACTGATTAAGAACAAGAAGCAGATAAAATTGCTCAGCATTCCTGACCTCAGTTGCGTTTAAATCCAGAGAATAAAATTGTGATAGATACGGCTTTTCTTCAATTTTGCTGTTTCGTTATTATTTTTTAAAATCTAACATTCAGAAAAAAAACTTCCCATCGTAATATTTTATATACTCTGCTCCATGCTAATGCTATGGAATAAATTCCTTTTTTTATACAAATGTAATGTGAACAACTATTTAATGTATTTGTGTGATGTTTTATATCAAATGCAGATGATTGTGGTATGTTTCATATATATGTACGTATGTATTTGAGCTTATATGAAAGGAATAATGATAAAAATTGAGTAAGCTATTTTAGCTTTTTGCTGCTATTCTAACCTTTATTGCATGATGATGCATCTAATTTTTAATTTGTAAATACAAGATAGAATTCCCTCTAGCACCATTTGCTTTCATAAAGCTGCTGAGCAGTTTGCTGTCTTGAATAAATTTTGCTTTGGAGGGGGTTGGGGGGGATTTGAACCAGCGCATTCTTGTGTGGTTTGTGAAGATTCACATGGTAACCAGCGGTGTGCATTGTTAGGTTTATCTGAATAAGCACCAGCCATGTGAGTTTTAACATGATTGCCCAGGGCAATGGAGAGAGAAGAGAGTAACCCAAAAGGACTGCACTCCTCTGTTTTTTGGAAAGTGCATTTGTTGGGGGAGGGGGCTGCTTGAGTTAGTGGCCATGGGTTTTTTTGTTTTGTTTTGTTTTGTTTTGTTTTAAAGCTGGTGTCCTGTTTCCCTCTAGGTCCTCATTTGTTCTGCTATCTGCCTCATCATCTACTTCTTCTTTTCATTGTTTACCTTCCTAATGAGGGAGGCGGGGTAGACTGGGGTTTGATTGACAGTTACAAGCCCTTACAGTCTGGCCAGAGAGCAGTTGGCTTTGGTTTCAAAAGTGCTTTAAATGTTCGATTTGGTCCTGTTTTTATTAAACGAAACTGCTGCTCATCTTAAGGAAAGTATCAGACCAGCAAAGATTAAGAAATATATTATTGAGACCTAAAACCTTCAAAAAGCTGCCCCTACCCATGGAAAGAGCACTGCCCATCGGATTTTCCAACCTTTAACGTCGGGTTTCAAAAATAAGTGTGTAGTTTTTCCTCTGCAAAAGCGCTTTGATTTGAAACCACCCGGCAAACCTCTCCAAAAGAAAACTGGCTGTGATGAGATCGAGAGCTGCAGTGTAATATTGCAGAGCAAATTTATTTTTTACTTCAAAGAAAAATGCTAATTAGCCGATTCACTACTTTTAAAGTTATTGTGAAGCATATGGCGCCCAGTGTGAGATACATCCAACTGCTAAAATAGAGCGAAGAGGAAATTAGCGAAGAATGGGCTGTATGGGGTGAGCACGAGGGTGGGGGAGGAGGATAGGTTCCCAGGCAGATTCTCTAGCCTTTTCAGAAGGATTTTTTTCTCCCATCTTTGCTTCCCGCCCCCTCATTTACCCCCACCCCCAACCCCAACCCTGAGGCCGATGGCCTCTGAGCCTCCACCTCTCCCTCCCCTTTTTGGCTGAAATCAGGTGCGCACCTCCGACTGGCCGTAGCTCACACCTGGTCTGTTTTTCAGGTTCCAGCCCAGCCGTAGCTGTCTCCATCTGTAGGAAATATTTAGGGAGTTGGGTTTGGCGGGTGAAATCTTCACCACAACGCTCAAACCTCCCATAAAACACTAGCTAGTGGCTCTACAATACGGTTTGCAGAGGAATACAAGGAAACTAGCAAAGGAGGGCGGGAGCCGGTGTGCGTTGGCTCTGCGGGTGGGTAACGAGCCTCCCGTCCTCCGCAGACTGGCAGAAGACCGAGGCCCAGAAACGACGTGAGCAACTCCTGCTGGATGAGCTTGTGGCCCTAGTGAACAAGCGCGACGCGCTGGTCAGGGACCTGGACGCGCAGGAGAAGCAGTGAGTGGGCGGTGGGGTCGGGGTCGAGGCTCTACTGTGTGCTGAGGGGCGGAGAAGTTTGTGGAAAGTTCAGAGCGGAGGTCCTGAGCGGGCGGGCGGGGGGCAGCCTCCCACTGGCCCCGCTGGCCTCGGAACGCAGGGTGAGACGGGAGTGCGGCTCTGCCCTCCACGAAGAAAAATAATTGTTTTTCCTGTTTGACTTCCAGGGCCGAAGAAGAAGATGAGCATTTGGAGCGAACTCTGGAGCAAAACAAAGGCAAGATGGCTAAGAAAGAAGAAAAATGTGTTCTTCAATAGCAGCCGGACCATAATCTTTCCCGACATTTTAGTGTTGGGTCCTCAGGCCGGAACAAGTCAGACTCAACTGATTTAAAACTTTTGACATTTTGTTTGGCTGGATTGTACTTATTTACCACCACCACCACCCCTCTTCCTCCCTCATTTCCAGAATTCCGAAGTACCTTTAAGGATTTTTTTGTGTGAGTTAATCATTTCCTTGAAATCATGCGAATTAAATTTGCACAGACACCTTGTGAGTGATTGGTATTGGGCGTATTCAAGAAACTGTTCAAAGAAGAAAGAAAAGAAAAACTTCCCTCATTATTTTCGCTCATTTTTTGATAGGAAGAAAATTCGAAAACATTTTTGTTGTTAATAGCGTAATGGTGGGAGGGGGGTGAAGGGGATGAGAAAAATGTCATGAATGATTTTTATCCAGTCCTGCAGTATGTAACACTGACTCTATTACCTAAATTTTATAGTTAGAGCATATTCCATCTACTTATTAAACTGTGTTCTATTTACCAGTGGGATTTTCTGCAGTTGTTTTGCATTTCACTGTAAGGATAATAGAGTTCCTCTCCTCTGCTTTCCTCAGAGGATAGCCCTTTAACATAGCCTGAGACAAGTCTTGTGATTTGAAGATGAGCTGTGAGGATGGGGCTAATTGACATGCATCAGTTTACAAAGACAGTCTTATCATCTGAGGATGCGCCATCTTTTTCTCTGGATAATTATTTGTTACATCTAGCTTGGTTCCTACATTTTGTTAGGTCTCCACGTTGGCTCATGAATGCTGTTAATATTTATTCTGTATTGATAAAAGTCGTTCTTGCCGCTATGAGTACTTCCATCAATTAATATTTTCTTCTCCAGCATAGAACTGTCATTTTTGTGTGTGAAAATGGTTATGTTTATTTATTACAATACTGAATCATATATAAATTTTCAATAAAAGCAGAAACTTTCTTACCTTAAACACTGCTGCTACTTCCTTGCAATGAAAACTTGACACTGGTTTCAGAAGTTTGTGTATCCACCAGACTTTTCATGTGGAAGAAATGGTCCTCTTGAATGCGGGGCAGGATACTGGGCTGTATTTGGAGTTGAAAAACTTCCACCATCCTAAAAGGGCCCTGCTGACAGCCAAATGTGAATTGAAAAGCAGTTAGTTATATTTCCTTAAGCAGTGTCAACTATATCATCTTTTGTAAAGGACCATCTCTATTAAAATTTTAGGGAAATTTGTGATTCCACAGCACTGAAAAAAATGCTAATGTCTCAATGAGTTTTGCACATTATTTTCTATTATAACTTTGCACTCTTATGAAGAAGAATTTTGTCTTCTAATAACTGGCAAGTCTAGATGCTGAAGAGAACGGAGGAGGGTTTGCGGTGGAGTTGCATAAGTGTGTGCAGGTGTCTGGGTATGAGATGAGGGAAAGGGAACTTTGAACAAGAAGTTTTAGGCTATAGAAAAAAACGCGATTTTATGGTAGTTTCCATTGCTTGTCAACAGAGGTGTCCAAAACAAAGAAAGCTAGTTCAACAAGTCTGGAGACAGCAAAGTTCACTATCATTTATACTTAGCCTAAATCGCACATACATATATATACACACAAATATTTACACATACATACACACATAAATGACGTTCGAAAAGCATGCAGCCGCCTTCAAATAAAAACGATACGGTACAATTTCTTCATGAGAATTTTAAGTTATTGAGAAGTTACAGGAACTAAATGAAATCGAGTATTTGCCCTCTTTATTGATCCGGAGAGCAGGGCTCGCTGCCGCTCTCTGGGGAAAGCTCTCAGAGCCTGCTCTAACCCCAGGGAAGCCGGCGGACCGAAATCTCCAGCCCGAAACCGCCTGAGGCCTCAGTGGCCAGCGTCACCCACCCCATTTACGCTGGATTCGGGAAACCCTTCCTCCCGGGGAGCCTCGCAGAGTCGGCTCCCTAAAGCTGCTTTTGGCCTGCTGACTGACAAGCCATCTCTAGACGATTTGCTGTCCCTCTAGCCCCGGTCCCGAGCCCCGAGGGCTTTCCATTTGGGCGGCGATGCGGCGCACGCCCCGCAGCGGCGGCGGAGCGCTGACTCCCGGAACTAGCGTGGTCAGGCCCGCTGCGAGGACACCGCATCCCGATTTTGTCTTATGGTTCCGAGAGGCTGCCTCCTGAGCGCAGGCGCGCGCCCAGAGTGCCGAGAGGTCCGGAACCCGAAAGCCCGCGCTGCAGGAAAAGAAGCTGTGGGCCCGGAGTTGGCCGCGGAGAAGGAGTGTTGGCAGCGGACTAGCTTGGGCACAGCCCTCGGGCCGGTGCAGAACTTCCGCCCCTGGCCAGGATCCTACGGCCCCTCAGCCAAACCCCTCCCCCTGTCCCAAGTGTCCTTCAGAGTCTGGCCTGGCCTCGAGGTCACCTGGATGCTGGATCCGGGTCCCGGGGCCCAACTCCCATGTCCCCTTGCCAGTCCCCGGCCTCAGGCAGAGTGGACAAGCCCTCCCCCTACGATGCCCCCTCTTGCCCTCCCCGCGCTGTGGCCGTTGCTGGAACAGTAGCGGCGTCTGGCCCAGAGTCTCCCACCTGGACGTTTGCCTAACGACGGCCGCCTCAGTCCTTTACACCGCGCAGAAGAAACTTTCATCTGTCTCTCTCTCTCTCTCTATTCTCCTCCCTCTCCCCGCTCTTTTTCTACTCTTAATCCCGGGATTTATGGGTTGAGCATTAAGGAAATTCTCCTGCAATTTGGGATTAGATAAGTACTCTCATTGGGGGCGGACAGGTGGTGGGAATGGTGCTACTTGATACCTCCCAACTTCCCCGAGACGGTGGCATCATCTGGAACCGAGAGGGCCGGACTCCCGAGTGGCTGGCCCTGGGGACCGCCTGAGCACATTCCAGCGCGCATAGCCGCCCCACCTCACCGCGCCGGACCTCGGCCGGGCGATGCAGCTGCAGGCCAAACGGGGCCGGGAAGAAGCAGGAATGCGAGTGGTTGAGGGACTACTACAAGGGCACGCACCCTGGCACCGGAGGGCTAACCCAGGCACATAGCGCGCAGGACTCGCTAGGGCAGCGCCTAGCTAGGGAGACCGACTCTGCAGAAGCGCCCCCACCGCCCGACTCCCGCAAAGTCTCAAGCACAAACTAGTGTGCTCCGGCCCGCGCCTTTTTTCCAGAAATTAAGGCGGGGTGTATTTCATTTATTTCCTTAAACCTCTGCACCCGTCTCTGGGGCTCCGAGCCGCGGGCCTCGCGTGCTACTCCCTGCGGGAGCTTGTGCGAGCCTGAGGTGTGTCTCCGCCCGGGTCGGCGCTGCGCTAAGCGCAGTTTCTTTTCCTGTTAAAGCTTTTCCTTTCTGTGTTTTTCCTTTTCTCTCTTTCATTTATTGTTCTTTCTCTCTCTCTCTCCCTCTCCCTCCCTCTCTCTCTCTCTCTCTCTCTCTCTCTCTCTCTCTCTCTCTCTCTCTCCCTTTTGTGAATGGGCCGCAGTGTCTTTGTTCTGGAGAGAAGCGCCCGTGTCGCTGACTTTTGTGAACCAGAGAAGGATCTTGTAAAACCTCCTTTTCTCCTTCATACTCCGCACCCCACCCCTCCTCCTTTGCCCCTTTGATTAGATGTTCCCTCATCGTCAAAAAAAAAAATGTAATTTCGTTGGTCTGGCGGCCACTTTCTTTGAACATTAGCTCGCTTTCAGCTCCAACTTCAATTAGAAGGAGTTGATTTTGAGAGATCAACAAAAGAACCGACCAAAGCCTTATTAAAGGTCCTAAGAAGATCTCCCGGTCCTTTGAGAAGTAGTTAAGGAAACAGTGTGCCCTCCATCATATTCTGTTACCGTATTTTATTCGGGCTGCAAAGGAAAGTGTCGCTTGGGGGAGGGGGAAGCACTTTGATGAGCGGCGGCTGCGGCCCCTTTTCACTCAGCGGGCTCCCCCTTCTTTCTGCTCCTCCTCCTCGACCAGAGCCGGGTTGGCTCTCCGGGCCCGACCTCGCGGCCCGGGCAGCGTCGGTGCTCCCCACCGCGATGCGCCTGTCGGCTCCGGGAATCACCCTCACGCTTACTCCTGTTCAAACTTTTCACTCCGCCTGTTAGAAGTGGAGGACAGGGGAGGGGGGGTTAAAGAGAGGGGTAGGAATTCCTCGAAAGGGAGTAAAGTGCTGCCTAATAGTCAGGAGGAGGTGCCATTTAAAAGAATTGCAGTGGTCAGGGTTGCAACAAAAACTTTTTTTGCACTTTGAAAAGTCCACCCAGGTAGACGGGTTTGCGAAGTTTGTTCGGCTGGGAAATGGGTTTCGCCAGTACTAACAATCCGGGGAAATCGCCTCACGGAGGCTCCTTCTGCAGCATGTGGGCAAGAAACTGAGGGTTGAGGTCTGTGGCCTTGTTTCCCACCAGACCGTCCCTGTAGAAGGAGACCGGGAAGGAGACAGACACAGTGTGAAAGTTTCTCATCAAAATCTTTCCATTCAGGAGTAGTGTGTAAAAGGGGGAGGGAACACTGGGCTCCAGTATTTCAGAAGAAGCGTTTGAGATTTGCAAACACTCTTCGTGGGTACTGGGAAGCCCAGAAGACGTCGAGGAGCAGGTAAGTGGCGGTGCCTCCCTGCGGTGATGTTCCGGGGCGCGAGAGTCCCGAGGCGCCGAGGCGGGATCAACGCTCCGGGAGCTGCTCGGCTCGGCCGACTAGCCTGTGCCAGCACGAGCGGCCCGCGGCGTCAGTCTGCAGGTGGTGGCGCGGTGTTGGGAGACGCTGGGGCTCGCGGCGCCGGGAGAGGGGCCGGGGGCCCGTTCTCCTCCAGCCGGCGGCTCCGGAGTCCTCGCGCCCACAGCCAGGCCGCCGAGCCGGGTGGCCTGCGGGAGAGCGAGGGAACCGGTTCTCCGTAGCCTCGCCTCTCTCTCTACCACTCCCTCCCGGGCGCCAAAAGGGCGAGGACAGGGCGGGCACCCCGGGACGGCCTCGGGACCGGAGTCCCCATCCGCGGCCCGGGCTCCGGCGCAGCACTCGCCTTCCTCACCTCGCTCTGCGCCGCGTTTGCCGGCCAAGTCCCGGAGTTAGCGCGCGACCGGGGCGGGGCAGGCGGGCGGGAGGGCGGGGTGCAGGGGGCGGGGGAGGGCGGGGGCGCGCCGAGGTAACCCCCGGCTCGCGCTGCCATTGCCCGGCTCCCTGTCACTCAGCCCGCTCTGGGCCCGGGATTGGCAGCCTAGCTCCGTTACGCACTCACCTCGCGTTCACATACCCGGGGAGGGCAGTAGAAAGGTGATCAATCTTCATCAGGCTACATTTCCAATCACCTAAACAACTCGGCAAGACAAGCCACTCCGACAAGGTAAATCGCTTGATTTATTTAGTTTGCGAAGTTCTTCTGCAGGGTTTCCCCAGACCCCACCGCCTCCACTTTGTACCTAGAGGGCAACGGCAGCCGCGAGCCGCCTCCCAACTCTGCCCCCCTCACCTTCCACCCTCCCCCTTGCGGCCCTTCGGCGCGGTCCTGGGCGAGATTGGGTCTGAGGAACGTGTACAGCTTTGCAAACAAAGTGTCTGTGCAATAAAGTGAAACCTGGAGGGACACTCACAAAGCCACTGGAAAGAAAGAGAAGGGTAGGAGGGAAGTTGGGGAAAGAAAGAAATCCGAGGGTCCCAGACCAACCGCCCAGCCTGGCGGGTAATCCTGTGCCGCTCTGTTTTACAGGTTGGCTGCTCGGCGGGTCCCTGTGAGCGCGCGAGGTAGATGGTGAGCGGCCCCGGCAGCTGAGGGCAGGTAAGGAGAAAGCCGCGGGGCCGCCCGGGACTGGGAGCGTCAGTGGCTCTTGCCTTCCCCTCCTCAAACGGGTCCCCGATTTCCGGGCCCCCGGCAGATAGGCCGGAGTAGGGAGAGGCCTGACTCCGCTCTTGGTGCGCGGAGGACCCCAGAGCTCTGCTGCGGCCCCTCTCCCCCTCCCCCGCCTCCTCCGAAGTAATCGTGCTGAAGTGCTAAGTTTGAAGAAAGTCTTTGAAAACTCACACTGCAGCTTAAGCAATGTCGCCGAGACTTGAGTCTCATTCCCCCTTCGCCCAAGAGCTCTGGTTGTTTCCCTTTCGTCTCCTTCCCTGCAAACTCTGTTCCCCCAGCCCAGGCCTGGGGTTCCGGAGAATAGAAGCTTGGAGCTTCCTTAGCTCCACTCCTCTCCCTGAACTCCGTAGCCCGCTCCCAGGCCTGTTTTTGAGTTCCCGCGAAGGCGGGTGAAGCGACAGGTCCTCTGGGGCCCAGTTCCACTCCTCCAGCGCCACTTCCTGATCCTGAGAACAGCGCCTCAGATTCGGGGCAACTGGGAAAGCAAGGCTTCGATCTTCTAGCCCGGGTCAGTGCAAGCTGTGCCGCCGAGGCCTACTTCTCTAGTTTGGATGGGGTTCTGCGGCCGCGGGTTCAGCCAGTACGATTAGCAGAGCGCACGGGACCTGCCGTACTCAGGCTTCCCAAATCCGCGAGACTTTATGGGGCTACAGGCGGGTCACCTTTCAGCTCCCACTGGGACCATATTGTCCGCGGCCAGGACCCGGCAGAAAAAAGGACAGACTTGCGCTGGCAAAGAAGGGCCTGCGGCTGTGGAGAGGTGCCTATGATCACAGGCCATGTCTTAGAACAGCCACATCCAGAGTGGCTCCTTCTGTGTCTCCTGGCCGCCTCTGGAGAAACTGGGCCAGTAACTGCGGTTGTTGGGATTGCGAGTGACCAGTTCTTCAGCGGCTGGGCACAGAGAGGTCACCTGGAAGGGTGGCTGTGGACTTTGGAGCCTGGATCCAGCCGCGGAGACCTTTGAAGGAACGTACTCTAAGTGGGCAATGCATCCAGGAGAGGCCCGGGTTCTGCTAGCCCTCTGCAGTGCCTCAACTGGGTTCTCTGAAGTCTCTCCCTCACGTCCGCCTTTCAAAACATTTTGAAACAAAACGAAAGAATCTCTCATGCAATGGGCAGCCTGACGCCAGGGAGCCTAGTAAACGTTTGCTTGTGTAGTATGAGGCTGCCTCCCACCAGACCACAATTTTACCTAGACGTGGGTACCTTGCACACTCCGTGCTTCAGGCTCTGACCTCCCCAGCTTGGCCCTGCTTTTAACCTCTTCCCATTCCTAGCGATGCCCTACGAGTGTCTTTGACCCATTCCAAGCCCAAAAAGAGGCGATGACAACCTTTTCAAAGAAGCTGAGGTCTTTGGGGATAAGGTCTTTGTTGAGCAGAGTTGACCGCCCTGAGCAGTTCCATAGTGTGTGTGCCCCCCACATTCCGTGGCTCCTAGCCTCCGAGAAGACTAGGAAGCCAGGATGGCTCTGAATGATCATTTCCGTGTGTCTCCTATTTCTGTAGGTCAGGCCCCCAGAAGTAACAGAGCTTGAAGGACTGCGCGGTGGGAGCCCCGCACTGCGCCTGGCCCCGGCCCCCTGGATCCTTCGGGGCGCCTCCACCCGGCTGTTAGCATGATGTCTTACCTCAAACAACCCCCTTATGGCATGAATGGGCTGGGCCTGGCCGGGCCCGCTATGGACCTTCTGCACCCCTCCGTGGGATATCCGGGTAAGCACCAGTCCTCCCTCCCAGCCTCTGCAAATCTTGGGAACTCCCATCCCCTCGGGTTTGAGCCCAGGCTTTGTAGATGAGCAGGCCTCTGGAACGGGTTGCTTAGTCTGCTTGCAGTGCCAGCGCACGCTGCGTGAGTCCGGGCGGGTGAGGTGAGCCAGGGCAGCAGAAACGTGCAACATGGCTGCTCTCCACCGGCAACCTGCGCCACAGCCAGCACAGGGCACATTTGCCCACGGATTAATTTACCACGGGTGGCGTTTATGGGCTGTGTATGAGTCTATTCCTTTTTTCCCAACACTGAATGAGAAATCTGGATGTTCGCTAGGCCCTGATAAGAAAAGCCAACCCTTATGCAAAGAGACTCATTGAACTGAGGAAAGGGGATTCTCCTTCCCTAATTAAAATGTCCTCTAGACTAGTAGCCTGCACCAACTTTTGAACTGCTGATGTGGAGAGGAGGGCTTGAGCCGAACTCTGGCTTTTCTAACTCCCACTCTTTTACCCCCATTTATTCCCTCCGAAAGTGTTTTTCAGGTCGTGTTTCTGTGTATCCTTTCCCCACCCTCCAGCAAAAGAGTGTGTTGTGGAGGATCAGGGAGGTGGGGGTTAAAGAAGGGAGATTGTATATTTTATCTTCCTTCCTCAACCTTTGAGAGGCAAGGAAGGAGGCAGCCCTGGAGCCTAGGAGACACTAGCTCCCAATCGCACACATGCTCATTCTCCCACCTGTGGCCACTCAAGCTTAGCTTCCCGGGGGAGTTTCTTCTGCTCCGAAGTTGGCTTTCTTGTGTAAGGGCCTGGCTCAGGGCCTTCTAGAGGCCTGTCTGTGTCCTTTAGAGCGGGTTCGAGTGGCCACCGCTGACCCGAGGTGCCCCCGCGTGTCCCCTCAGCTACCCCGCGGAAGCAGCGGCGGGAGCGCACCACCTTCACGCGCTCGCAGCTGGACGTGCTGGAGGCGCTCTTCGCCAAGACTCGCTACCCTGACATCTTCATGCGCGAGGAGGTGGCGCTCAAGATCAACCTGCCAGAGTCCAGAGTCCAGGTGCGCGCGCCTAGGGCTCAAGGGTCAGGGTAGGGGTTCCGGGGCTTGTCCGAGAGAGCCTCCGAAGGATGGTCTGGTGTGGGGGCGGGCGTGCACACTGGGCAGCTTCTCTCAGACTCCCCCTAGCGCTGGGCGGGGACCTGGAAGAGGGGCAAAGTTAAAGGAACTAGCTTAGAGCCCTGTATTCTGGGGCTCTTGGCCCCGAGGCGCTTTAGGTAATGAGAGACCTTTATAGGATTGCGGGAGGACAAGCGAGGCTCCTGTAAAGTCAAGTCCCCTGAGGGCCTGACACTTGTCCCTGCATTTTCGGCTGCCCCAGGACTTCGCAGTTTCCTTCCGGGTCCTGAATTCTGCGTCCACTCTTGCCCTGCATCCCCGGCATACTGGAAATGGAAGAGTGGAGCTTGGCCTGACCCCAGGGCCCTGTCTGGCCGTGCGCCCCACGGGTGGTGCCAGGTTGATCAGACGTTCTCTTTGCCGGGAGAGGATGCCGAACGCAAAATCCGGCTACTGATTTTGCTGTTTCTATTTTTGCGATGAAGGGGTCCCGAAAATACTGTTGGTATTATAACTCAGAACTCTCCCCGAAGGCCTTTTATCTCGCCTCTTTCCCGCGGAGGCTGGAGGAAAAAAACCAGGAATGCCATGCCATGTACCTTAAGACTGGTTCCCCAGTTGGAACCAAGAAGCCGAATGAAATTTTGTCCGGGCTTCCTTCCCTAGTCCCCCGAGTACTGCCTCTGTTCCCATCCAAATTATCGCCCTGGCCAGCACTGGGCCTTCAGGGAAGACCGGCTCCGGTCGTAAATTGGTGACTGTCCCACGCTCGCGGCCTGCGCTGTGCCTCTCTGCTGTTTCCTGAGATGTGTTCACAGAAGACAGGGCCTCCAAACATACGCGGGGCTGTTGGGAAGCGGCCAAGAGCAGCATTTTAGAGATGGCTGAACTTCTACTGGACAAACGCAACTGTTCAGTCCCAGGGCAGAGTCGCGCTGGGGTGGGGAGGTGCACATCCCGACTTTGCCAGAGGACGATCTTTGAGCATAAGGACGGGAGGGGGGGAGGAGCTGGGGGCGCTGGGGTAGGGTCTGGCGCCGCAGGAGATGGGGAGGGGCGAAGGCGTGGGTAGGAGAGGGATGGAAATCCAGGCCGGGTGGTGGGTCCAGAGGGCGGAAGACGAGCAACTTCCCCTTGTCCCTCTGACACCCTGTCCCCCACCGGCCGGTTGCAGGTTTGGTTCAAGAACCGCCGTGCCAAGTGCCGCCAGCAGCAGCAGAGCGGGAGCGGCACCAAGAGCCGCCCAGCCAAGAAGAAGCCGTCCCCGGTGCGGGAGAGCTCAGGCTCGGAAAGCAGCGGCCAGTTCACGCCGCCCGCTGTGTCCAGCTCCGCCTCGTCCTCCAGTTCGGCGTCCGGCGCCTCCGCCAACCCGACGGCTGCCGGCCTGGGAGGGAACCCGGCGGCGGCGGTCCCGTCGTCGCTGAGTACGCCAGCCACCTCGTCTATCTGGAGTCCGGCCTCCATCTCGCCAGGCTCGGCACCCGCGTCGGTATCGGTGCCTGAGCCGCTGGCCGCCCCTAGCAGCGCATCGTGTATGCAGCGCTCTGTAGCCGCGGGCGCTGCGTCAGCCGCGGCCTCGTACCCCATGTCCTACGGCCAGGGCAGCAGCTACGGCCAGGGCTACCCCGCGCCCTCCTCCTCCTACTTCGGCGGCGTGGACTGCAGCTCCTACCTAGCGCCCATGCATTCGCACCATCACCCGCACCAGCTCAGCCCCATGGCACCCTCCTCCATGGCGGGCCACCACCACCACCATCCGCATGCGCACCATCCGTTGAGCCAGTCCTCAGGCCACCACCATCACCATCACCACCACCACCACCAGGGCTATAGCGGCTCCGGGCTTGCCTTCAACTCTGCCGACTGTTTGGATTACAAGGAACCTGGTGCCGCCGCAGCTTCCTCCGCTTGGAAACTCAACTTCAATTCGCCCGACTGTCTGGACTATAAGGACCAAGCTTCATGGCGGTTCCAGGTCTTATGAGCCCAGGAGTGGAAGAAGGAGAAACGCACTACCTGCACCCTCCGCAGTCCCGTCCTGCTGCTGCACCACCCGCCTTTGCCTCGGCTTCTCCAGACTTGAATTCTCATGCCCCCAAAAGATGCCCTTTGCCTGCACTGCCACCCTCATCTTCGTGCCATTTGCTTGGGGGATGTACACACCCGCCCACCCCTTGGAATGAGGGGGTATCAGTGCTGTGGCTTGACGCACAGGTTCTGTAGGCGAGCTGTGTGCTCCCCTCCTCACGCCCGAACGAACTCTTAAGTCACTCTCTTCCAGTCTTTCTGGACAGTTATGCACTTGCAGCCTTCGGAGGCTCTTCGCTCTGACTCGTTGTTTGAGCCCTACACTTTTATTTATTCTTTCTGGACACTGGAGTCACTAGCTGGCATGTGTCTGCCCATTGGCGTGCACCCACACTCTACTCCAGATCAAAACAGCCACTAAGTATTTCTCGCGTGCACATTGCTGCCCCTTCAGCTGCCCTTGGCCCCGCTCCCCGCCTGAAGGCCAGAGCTTCCCGGCGACCCCTCCTCCCTAGCCCGATGAGCTGGGGCAATGCCCCAGGGAGCAGAGCGCCCCTACTCTCTCGCGCACAACCCCGCCCTGCGTAGAACTGGCTCTAGCTTCCGCCTCGGCGGCGGGAATGTTGTACATAGCCGGGTCCGTTCCAGGGACCACTTAAACTTTTTAGTTGCTGTTGGTTGAACTGAGCATATGTCATCTTAGCGCCCAGGAAATAGAACTTTAAGATATATATATATATATATATATATATACGTACACACACACACACACACACACACACACATAAAACAAAAGCAAAAAATATTTTCCCTCAGTCCCTCCTTCTCGCTTTCTCCATCGATGGCGCTTTTACTTTTTCAGTTGTTGGAAAGCTGGCCTACCCTCTCAACACCTTCTCTCTCTTGTGTATTTATTAAAGAGGACCTTTTGATTACTGGAAGCTGGGCTCGGAGGAGCGGGAGGGCCCGGGAGTGTGCAGGAAGCAGCCAGGTTAGGGTACAGGGGAGGGGAGGGGCTGGGCTGGGCGGGGGCGCAGGACTGAGCCCTTCACCAGGTCTAAGCACAGGGGTGCCGTTCAGGTTTAGAGACCAAAAACAAAAGAAAAATATATATATCGTTATGGAAAAAACAAACGGACAAACCCAGGCCCTAAACCCTGGTTCCAAATCCTCTGTCGGTTTCTCTCGCTTTAAACAATCCCGTTTTGTCTAGTGAGTTTTTAGTGCACCTTCATTCTCCGAAATCTGCGGAAAGCCCGCGCCTGTGTATCAGTTTTGGCTTTGGCCGTTTTGTCCAGTAGGTGGGAAAGTAATTTGTAAATTTGATTTGTCCGATGTGAAGATCACAAATTACTTGTTGAAATGTAAGGCAGTTCCCTTTCTCCCCCTTTATCTACATTATTTCCCGACAATAAATGCAAATTACTGAACGGCTTGTCAGTGTTGCTCTTCTGATTCCAGCCCCAAGTCCTGGTCTCGGGGGACCCAAAAGAGGGAAATTCCCGTGTTAATAACCCGCGTGTTAATGACCTGTGTGAAACTGGAGGTCGAAGGATAGGGCGGGAGGAGGCAGCGAGAGGAGTCCTCAGAAACATTCTCTTAGGGAGTGTCCTCCCCTCCTAGTCAGCCCGGCCTCTTCCCCCAGGCGTTTTGACCCCGCATCCCCTCTTGCCATCCAGGACAGAGACTGGTGTCAGCACTCAATTCCCAAAGCAATTCCTTTCTCTTCAGAGGCAGAAGCCTGGCACTGATTTCTTCACCCTAATTGCCTGCACTAGAAAGACTAGGGGGAGGGGAAGAGGGTCGGGAGGCGGGAAAGGATGGCTCTGTAATGCTCTCAGTGTTGAGCCAAAAAGGAAAACAAAACGACAAAAAAAAAAAAAAGATCCATATCCTGTATATTGGCAGCAGACAACCTTCCTTTCTGCTGAACTGTCCCGGGTGGCTTCATGGCGGCTGGGGGCTCCGAGTCATTCCTTCCACGTGCTAAGATGCCCCTCCAAACCTTCAGCACCCCCGCCAGAAGTAGCCAAATTATCTTTGTTCTTACTGAGAACGTTTTTTTTAAATACACGCACAAAATCTAGGAAAGTCAACAAGGACGCGTCCCACTTTGAGTGGGGAAGAAGACTCTCGGCTAGCAGCGGGGTCGGGAAGAATGGGACCACCACCCTGAGGAAAGACGGGGATAGGGGTGGGATGGGGCGGGACGATCCTCTGGGAAACCCAGAGCTCGAAGCTCAAAGTCCACGCTCTGGTTTGAAACCACCTGGCTGTAAGGCCGAGAAGCTGCCCAACTTGTCCACGGGCGAGAAGGAAATAAGGAAACAACGAAAAGTTCCCTGTGAAATGATGACCACATCCTATTTTTCTTTATTCCGTGTGAGACCTGAGAACACACCCTGAGGCCGGGTCTGGAGAACGCCCTCTCCCCCTAGGGTCCCACGCCGAGCAAGGTCTTAGGGCTGCCGGCCCCGGTTGTAGAGAAGCCTTCCTAGCCGCGTCCTCGCTCCCGACCCGTAGGCCCGGCTCCGGCGCAGGTGCCTTCCCACTCCAGCAAGCCCCTCATCCCCGCCTCCGCAAAGGCCCGCGGGAGGGCGCAGCTGCGGCCTCGCCGAGTCTGGCCCGCAGGCGCCGCCCCCGGAGGGAGACCCCAGCGTAGGGCCCGGCCGCGCCCGCGCAGCTCCTCCTTGGGCAGAGTCTCCAGTTAAATGCGAGGCAGAGCTGCCCTGCCGGCGTGCGCCGTGGCCCTTGGGGTGCGGGGCGCTCACGTGCTGGAGCGGCGGCCTCAGCCCGCCCGGCACGGGCCTGGGCACCCGGGCGGGCGGGCCTCCCGGGCGCTGCCCTCCGCAAACCCAGCTGGGGCCGCTCCGGGTTACGCAGCAGCCTCCAGGGCCGCTCGAGGCCCAGGTGCTAAGCTGTCCCCACCCGCAGCTCTCCGCGGCGGGCTCTGTGCGACCCAGCGGTCCTCTTGGCTGCTCGGAGGAGTGAAACCGGGAGACCAGGCTTCGCACCTGCTCGCACGTCTGTGTGGCCTCCGGAGCAAGGTACCCAAAGCCCTGGGCCTCAGTTTCGTGCCATTTGTTATTTGGCTACGCTGGGCCCGGGACGTTCCAGACCTTCACACTTGGGTTGAGGCTGCAGGTGTGTAGATAAAAAGCATCCCCGCGGCCCAGCCACTTGGCGGCGTCTAGAAGATTCGGCGCCTGCGTACTTTGGCAGACGGGGACCGGCGGCCAGACGCCCCGCGGCCTGGCGGGAGTTCTCGCCCGGGAACGAGGCTTCGAAAGGAGGCACGTGCTGCCCCCAGGGCTTCCCAGCCTGCGCCGAGGCCCCGCGGCGCCAAGTCGAAAGCAGGAGCGGGAGGGCGCGGGGCACCTCGGGCCGCCGGGTGGCGGGAGGTCACCGAGCGGGCCGCGGGCCGGGCGGCGGGAGACTCCTGGGGCCGCCCACCTGTTACGTGCCGGTTCTCTGTGAACCGTCCTCAGCTCACCCCTGTCCTGAGGGAAAAGACTTGTGGCGTCTGTGTTTCGGGTTCGTGACCCAACTGAAGCAACTAGATTTGAGGCTACTGAAGGAGATTTAGCGGCTTCAGAATATCTAGCAACGTTAAGACCGCAACAGTTTTCTTTTCGTTGACTGCTCAACGAAATCTTTACGTTTTCTACTCATAACTTGTAATCGCTGCTCAGACTCTAGGGGCATACAGTTTACCCTGAAGGGAACATGTGTGAGTGTGAGGAATAACTCATATTTGTGATTTTAAAATAATTCTTTGAAAATCTTCAGATATCTCGAGCACTGCATGATTTGCTGAAGCTCAGAAAAGACTCAGTGAAGTAACTTCGTTTGCTGGAGAGCTTTACAGTATTCTTTCGCAGTACCTACTGAGGGTATATGGGGACAATTTCCCTGAATTGGGAGGTTTTTTTCCTGAGGAAATAAAAACCTCCTTAAAGCTATAGGGTATTAAAGAGAAACGTGAGAGGAAAAACAGGCGAAAAGACACTGAACATGAGCAAATTCATGCCTGTTACATTACAGAGACCAAAAAGCTGAGTAGCTTCATTTCTTGTGTTAAAAGAAAATTACTAGTTTTTTCATGTATTTTGTTGAAAATAGCAATTTCGCAGATAAGTTAACGAATTTTTAGATTGTGAAAATAAATGGTAAATTTACTCTGGCAGAATTACTGTTACTGATGTCATTAACCACTGACAGGCACTAAGGTTTTCCTTAAAGATACAGAAATAGAATGTATCTGATACATTAAATATAGTTAATATATACATTAGTGGTACAGAAAGTGTGTATCATTACTATCCAAGACCCCCCAAAAATCATTTGGCTTCTGATGCAGAATTAATTTAGGAACAGCAACAAGATATCTTTATAAAGTTACTTAATTGAAAACTGAACAAGTTCTCAACAAGTTATTCTATGTTTTTCATACTTATTCTCCCTTCTCCCATACATCTTAATATATAAAATTAGAATGAAAAAAGATCACTAAGTTTAATTAAAGAATATTTATATTCAACAATATAATAAAGTAAAAATCACCAACCAAAAAATAAATAATAATAATGCATTGCTTATTGAACAAGGAAATATCTTTGTTATCTTCAAGAATGTTTAATTAAATATGTAGGTGTCAGGAATATACTTTTTTGGAAAGGAGCTTTTGTTTGTTTGTTTGTTTTTGGCTGTGTTTAATAGATGGGTCCTGAAAAAGCAATTATGCCACTTAGTCGTCCTGTTGATATTTACTGATATCTGAAGAAAGAATTGTTTTTTTTTGTGGGAGAGGGGAACATGCCATTTTGACCTAATGATTCTTTAATCATGCTTTAAAAATGAGTTGGATTTTACTTAAAACACACTAGGTACAGTCTTACAAAAGTTTTTAAAAATCAAAAATACTTCTCTCAAATCCTTCAGTATTTTAGGTGAAATGGCAGTTACATAATATAGCCGAAGTTGAAACTGCTTTTAAATATATCCAATTTTTTCTTAGGAAAAAATAACCAATACCTATAAGGTATGATTACTAAAATACACATCTCTCCAATCATAAAATTGTACATTCATGTTTCTGGGACTATTACTTCAAAGATAAGGATATGCTTTAAAATATTTTGGAGTTCTTTCTAATCAAATAGGGCTCATCTCAGTTTAATCATGACTCATCAAAAATTAAACACTGAAAATCTATTATGTTTCTAAAAATTGTACTTGTCCTACTCCCCTGGGATAATTTACTTGGTGGTTAATATAATCAAAGACACAAAGTTCCATTCCATTCCAAAGGTCATAAATACTTCATTTTTCAAATGTTAATCTTTACTGAACAGTTTATGAAACTAGTTTAGAAAATTTTAATTTCTTTTAAAGTGGATTGTAAAATTTGGATTTAAGGAAACTCACAATTTTTTTCAGGATTGAAGTGGAGTGTAAATAATAACTATTTTTAACATTTGGGGTAAAATTGATTAAAATGTAGGACTAAGTGGTTTTTGACTCAACTTGATGTCTAAAGAGTTTATAAAATATTTTTACTAGACAAGTATTGTTATGTATGTTCAAAGTTCTAAATGTTTGTAAGATATACCGTCATCTGGCAAAGCTATTTAGATGTAGAAATCATGTTTTCTACATCTAAAGTTTAAATTTTTTATTGTGAAATATACATACAAAAGAAAATATAAAACAGACACACTTTATTAAAGAAAAAGGAAAATATATGGAGTAACAAGTTCTTAAATACGTCAAAAAGTAGATTTGAAATTGGCTACAATACCAGTGTTTAAATTTGTTACATAAATTAAGTCTATTTATGTTTTAGGGATTTTGTTAAATCCTTTAGAGTAGTGGCTATTAATATACAGGGACACTTTTTTAAGGCATACAAATAATTAAGATCAGGATATGGAAGCCTTTGAAAATCCACACAGTTTCTTCTTTGATGGGAGAAGTGTGCTTTGTGTCTATTTATACTTTTAATGAAGGAGCACAGAAGAATTTTCTTGTTTCCCCAAAATGGATATGTGATCTCATCCAAAGTTTATAGGTTCAACTCTTGATTTCATTACTGGTGACCTTCAAGTTCCTATTTCTAACTCAGACCTCCCTGTTGGACTTCATTTACCTGTACAGTCACTAAAAAAGGACATAGAATTTTAGCTCTTAGTTTATGATGTGGTGTTTGGGACTTGCTTCAAGAAATAGAGGAAGACTGGGAATGTGTACAGTACAGATGAAACAAAATTAGCCATGAGTTGATAATTGTTGAAACTAGAGTGAGAATACATGTGACTTCATTATACTACACTTCTGTATATTTAGAATTCTTCCATAATGAAAAGTGAATACAAAATATTAGCTTCAAGAAAGTTGTTTTTCCAGTTGAGGAAACTGAGCTTCCCATACTTCGGAGCTCACACATTATTATTTATATATATCCTTTATCTGCTCTCATATATTGTGAGGTTGGTTGGTGTGAGGCACAGAGTGGTTTGGGTGATTTACTCAGGGTTACATAATTGATACTTGGTCTTCAGATTCCATTTTCTTTTGACCATAAGAGCTACATAAAAATTTCAGTATATTAACAACCATTAATTTAAAAAATACCACCATATCACTGGAGAATCAGGTAACCAGACTGACATCAACGAAACATATTTTATCCAAGTCCAAGTTGTAAAATGTGAGTTTTGATAAGTGAAAATTATTTCTTGGGACAGTATGACATTTATGTTTCTGGGCATCACTTCAATCTCATTTTTATGAGTGTCAGAAAGATATTAATAGAGTACTGAATGAAAAGACTAGTCTCACACTAGATCTTTCTGTCTCCCCTTTTAACTTAAATTTCTTACTAATTTTTAATTTCTAAGTAATTTAAAATTTCCTTGCTGGCTGGTTCATGTTTATGAGTGATGTTTTCTGTTCTTGACTTTAATTTCTCTGTAAACACGTATTTGGAATCTTATTTTCCAACTACACTAACTTGGGAACTTTTTGTTTTTGAGTTTTGAAGTTTGTAGCTTAATTTTAAAATCTCATTAATAGCAAATATTTATCTTCTCAGGGTAAGTTTTATTTTTCAGAGCTAAATCTGGAAATAAAAAAAGTTTAAAAAGTTGGGTAATAAAGATCACGTCACTTTATAGATATGTTTCCTTTATAGAAAAGCAAGAAAGAAGTCTTGTTTAAATTGTATCTTTATTTCTTGTTTTTTAAAACCCTTCATCTCATGTTTCAGTTCCTGCTACTGACCTCTTCAATCTTTTTCTTATCTGATGTAAAAAATAAAGGTTGTCTGTGTTTATTCATGTTTGGAGAAGAAAACACCTAGCATGTATTTTCTCCCTTTATATCCTCGATTGAGGCATAAATTTTATCATATGCTCAGTTTGATAATTCCTCCATGCCTTTTTATTTGTACATTTTGGAACTGAGATTCTGCCCCCCACCCCAAACCAGTATTCCAATCAATAAAATAGCTAAATCTCTTATAAGTCAGTGAGGGTCCTAGGGCTAAGAGACACTTAAGAAATAGGACTGTTTTCCTGTAGTCACAGTCCTGGGCACAATGTCAGACACAAGGTAGGTAAAAATGAAAGAATGAAATCTAGTCACCAGCCCTGAAACAGATTTAAATGTAATTCATCCAGATATAGCATTGTCTTTTTTCTTCATGGTATTCAAAGTTAGTTTTGAATGCTCCATAGCATGTTTTCTTAATCTCTTTTAATCATCCTTAGAATCAAGATCTTTTCCATTACTTCTCACTATACCATACCTCTTGTTAAATGTAAGACTTTCAAAATTTAGTTCATTAAAATTTTAAGTTATTAAATATACTTAAAAGTCCATAAAACACATGAGCATTTTATCAAATGGTTATCAACTTACACCATGTAATCACCACTGCCAAGGTGAAGGAACAGAACATTATTGGGACTGCAGAATTCCCTGAGTATCCCTTGCCTGTTGCCTTCACTTTTCTTTCCCCAGAGGTAACCACTATTGTAATAGTTGTTTTCTTGCATTTATCTTTTAACCACCTTGTATGTGCATTCCTAAACAATGTAGCTGTGTTTTGCCTGTTTTGAATTTTACATGAGCAGAATTATTGTTTTATTTTTGTAACTTTTTTTCACTCAACATTATACAATTCATTCATGTTATTGTGTTTCTGTAGATTTTTAATTTTCATTGCTGTATGTTTATAGTATTTCACTGTATGAATATACTGCAATTTTATGAATCTCTTCTATGAAAGGCATTTGAGTGTTTCAATTTTGGGATAGTTGTAATGGTACTGCTCTGAACATTCTTGTATGTATATCCTGGTGCACATAAAGAAGCAGATCTCTAAAGTATATCCTTGGAGTGAAATTTCTGAGCCATAGGGGATGGTTATTTTCAACTTGACTAGATACTGTCATAGTTTTCCAAATTGGTTGTGTTAATTTATATTCCCAAATTGTATATGAGAATTCCAGTTGCTCCATATCTTTGCCAAAGCTTCATATTGTTAGACTTGAAATTTTGTCAGCAAGTTTTGTGTAGTAATATCTCACTGTGGTTTCAATTTGTATTTCTTGATTACTGGTGAGACTGAGCTCCTATTCTTATGTTTGTTGTCTATTTGGAACAAGTGCCTGTTCTTATATTTCCCTCTTTTTCTGTTAGATTGTCTACCTTTTCTTTTTGATTTGTAAGAGCTCTTTACATATTCTGCATGCTAGTCCTTTGTCAATTAGATGTTGCAGATATTTTTCCCACTTTGCAGATTGTCCTTTCATTCTTATGGTATTTTTAAGTAGCCAGATTTGTTAATCCTTTCAGTTATGATTGGTGCTTTTATGTGTCTTGTTCAGGAAATTTTTATTACCTCATCATCATGAAAATATTTCCTTTTATTTTCCCATATTCTTTTAAAAGTTTTGCTTTAAATATTATCTGACTTTTTTTGTAGTATGCAATACTTTACAATGGTTCCTCTTTTTCCTTTTTGAAACTTTATATGCCCACAATGTCATTGTTATGTTGCTACTTCCACAAAACTATATTTTGGTACAGACTATACTCTTTAGCTAAGATCCTTGTTTCTAACTGCCTCCTGAATCTCTCCACTTGAATGTTTTGCAAATATTTGCAAATATCTCAGCTTAGAGCTCATTTAAAAAAAATCGGTATTTTCTGTTTTGATTAGATTAAATAATCAAAATACATGGTGGAATTTTTGGCTTGCTTTCTTCATCCAAATAGCCACCAGGTCCAAGTGATTCTACTCCTGAAATGTATGTCAAATCCATTCATTCCCTTCTCTCCTGTTCCACAATTAATTCTCAGAGTTCCACCTACTCTGGTCCAATAGCCTTCTAATTGATTTTCCTGCCTTCCTTCTCTGCCCCTTCTCACACTGCCACAGAGTTTTCTTTCTAGACACAAATCACATCTTTTCTGCTTTTATGGCTTTTCATTGCCTTCATTATAACAAAAAGTTTAAATTCTTTCACATGGCTTCCACCATTACCCTGCAGGAATCTCATGTTTTAGCCACACCAGGCTACTTACTGATTCCCAGAGAAGTTGTGTACTTTCATTGTGCCTTGTTTCATGTTGTTCCCTCTGCTTGGTATAGTCTTCCTTCCACCTCTTCCCACTAGGAAAATCTTATTCCTTCCGCCATCATCCTGGGAAAGAATTAATCCTTCCTGTCTCTGGGTACTTTGTACTTTCTGCCCATAGTACTTTGTTCAGACCTTTATTACAGTACTTGTCATATTGCCTTGTATCTGTCTCCCATGGTAGACTATGAGGTTTTTGAAGATAGAGAATATATTTTGTTAATTTTTTAATTCTTAGAATCTAGCAGTGTTTGGTACAAAACAGTACTCAATAAATACTGAGTTAAAGAATTGTGCTTACCTTGAAAATTGAAATGAACAGCTTAAAAGTTGTGAACAGGGAAAAATGTTGATGAAAGACTATAATGAGCTGTTTTATGTGAATGGGTTCTAGCTGAAAAGATTTGAATGTATGGCTCTGACCCAATGCTAACTGAAGAGACAGAAATAATCTTAAAAGAACAAGTCAAATTGACTTGCATTCTCTTTATTTTTGAAAGGGTGACTAACATTTCAAACAGACTTAGAATACAAAGTTAAATAAAATTAGTTTTTAAAAAGTATGAAATTCAAAATATTGCTGGAGAAATTTTTCAGGGAACACAATGAGCATAGTCTATCCTATTACAAGTTTTATAATACTGTGAAATATATCTGTCTTAACAATGTTTGCTAACTTTTACTCTGGAAGGTGCTGGTAAATCAGGTACCCCTTAGGTTTAGTCAGAACAGTGACAGATAAACAGTTTTTGTATGTGCTAATTCAAAGACTCCCATAAAAAATAATTTTTTATTTAGTTTCAGTTTGGACTAGAGTCCAAATATTTACTTAATGTTCACAACAAAACCAAATTGTGAAGAGAATTTTTACAGTTCATCTGGAGGAAGCAGAGGTAGTGTTCAGTAACATTATCTTTCTCTCTTTTCCTGTTAACTGATCCATTGTATGCACAAGAGGATTCTAAATACAAAATGTTCTTAGTAGAGAAATTTTAAGAGCAAATTGCTTTTTCATCAAAATATTATATCTGGAAAACTGACCGGAATAAATCTTCAAAGAAGCTTGAAAAAGTTTGTCTATGTCTGCAGGTCAGTTATCTTCTGATGATGAACTTACAAGTCTTGAAATAAATTAGCTCCTTAGTAAACATGGTCAATTGAATACATGTGTTTATTTTCACTCTTTTTTGAAAACTTAATAAAATGAATGTCAAGGAATAAAGAAAGGCATAAACTCCATAAGGACAAAGAGAACATGAGAGGAGATGTCAGCAGTATTTTGGAAGCTGCGACATTGGTAGATAAATGGTAACTATCTTAGTAAATAAAGCTGTGGATAAAGTGAAGGTTTCTGTGGCCAGGATTCTCACCTGGCCCTGGTTGGCTAGCTCACTACACACGTGTGGGCAATACGCAGTTATTGACTCTATATAGAGAGCCCCGCAGTGGTCTGTGGCATGGTTGCAAGGCTGCTAGAGAGCAGAGCAGAGGCCAGAGTGGTGGCAGCATCGAAGACAGACACTGGGACAGCTGTGTGGGCAGAGAGGCCCAGAGGCCAAGACTGGCTTGCTGCATGCAGACTTGCTCTGAGTGGACAGGATTCTAGTGATTAACCTGCCACCATGAAATAAAGTTGGGTATAACCCTTTCACCCCAAGAACATTCTACTGTCATTTATTTGGTCACATTGAATCCATAGTGAACTTGCCCAGGGCTGAAACCCATTGGCAAGACAAAGATGAACCCTCAGTATGTGCAGCTGCCTTCCACCTGCCACACCTGGCTAACTGAGACAGCAAGTATCAGCCAATGGCTGTGCAGATTCTGACTGTTTCCAGGTTAAGTGGCCAACATGAACTTGGTAGGGAACTAAAGCTCTTTCTTAGATGATCTAATTGCAATATATGTGTCTAGACTCTTTGAGCCTGGAAATTCACAGTTGAAATATGCTCTGTAAGCACATATTATGAATGATTACAGGAGTAGGATGGTGGTATCTAAGGAAGAACCTCAGTGGCTCTGTTAATTCAACAAAAGTATGAAAATTATAGATATTATGCAAGCATGATATCCAGAGTTACACTGTATGGTATGGTAGCCATTAACACATGCGGTTTTTGAACTCTTGAAATATGACTTGTCTAAGTTGGAGATGCAATGTAAGTATAAAATTCACACTGGATTTCAAGGACTTAATATAAAAAATGTTAAATATATCATTAGCTTTTTATGTTAGTTGTTGAAATATTTTATATATATTGTGTTAAGCCAAATGTATTATTTAAAAATATGTTGTTTTGAGGGAGGGGATCAAGGTGGCAGCGTGAGTAGGGTGGCAGAAATCTCCTCCCAAAACCATGTATATTTGTGAAAATACAATAAATACAACTATTCCTAAAAGAGAGACAAGAAGATACAGTACAACAGCCAGACTACATCTACATCTGCGAGAACTCAGTGCCTCACGAAGGTGGTAAGATACAAAGCCGTGACCTGGTGGGACCCGAGCACATTCCCCATCCCAGGTCACCGGGAGGAGGAAAAGAATCAGAGTGGGGAGGGAGTGGAAGCACAGGACTGCTAAATAACCAGCTCTGGTGATCTGCACCAGGAGCACAGACATGCACCACATGGTGTACTGGAGATTAGAGAAACGGAAGGGCAGGATCCAAGACAGAGACTGCGAGCGGTTCCCCACACCTGGCTCCCCTGGGACAAAAGAAAAGCAGGTGCTTTTTTAAAAGTCTTAAAGAGACAAGGGCCCAACAGCTGAACAAAATCGTCCTGGCACACTCAGCCCAGAAGGCTGGGAATCTTGAGGAATTTCCGGCCCCCTAACTGGCTGCTTGGTAAAGCAGCCCTGCTGAAGCCCCTCACAGCGATAAGCAGCCTGCCATTTGTTCCCCCCGGTTGGTGCTGTAAATGGACTGGCTGATCCACCACAGCTATGGAACAGCAGGAGAGTGGCCCCGCCCACAGCAACCACACAGAATCTCCTTCTGGCGGGCGCGTAGCTAACCAGGAAGGGCCGTGGAAGACAGAGCAAGATCCAGAAGGTGTGAAGGGGCACGAGACTTGCTGCAGAATGCACCCGGCATGGATGCAATGCCCCGCAGTGCTCTAGGCTAGCTGGAGGGCAGCCGTGCCCATGGCAACTCAGGGGACTATCCCAGAGACTGCTCCCTGTGTGCGGGTAACTGACACAGGCAGCGGAGAAGGGCAAGGAGAACAACAAGCAGGAAGAGACTTTGTTCCCCCAGCTGACACACGTGTCACCTGCCTACGACCACTTCTATTGCCATGAAAAGACAGAAGAATCTGGTCCAGTCAAAAATCACCAAGACAACTCCAGAGAGAGGGCCTGGTGGGACAGATTTAAATAATCTTCCTGAAAAATAATTCAGAATAAAAGTCATAACCATGCCCATGGACCTACAGAGAAATATGCAAGAGCTAAGGGATGAAGGAGTTCCAGGAAGATGGCAGCATGAGCAGGGCGGCGGAAATCTCCTCCCAAAACTATATAAATCTAGAAAATACAGCAAATACAACTACTTCTAAAAGACAGACTAGAATTTACAGCATAGCCCACAGCCTGCATCTGCACCTGAGAGGACTCAGCACCCGCGATGTGGGTAAGATACGGAGCCACGACCCGGTGGGACCCGAGCACTCCCCCACCACAGCGCACCAGTGGGAGGAGAGGATTCAGAGCCGAGATGGAGTGGAAAAACAGGCCCACGAAATGGCAAGCCCTGGTGATCTGCGCCAGGAGCACTGGCACACATTGCGCGGTGCATCGGATATTGGAGAGGCAGAAGGTGCAGGTTTTGAGCTGCGAATGTGCCCGGGTCTGTGCAGCCGGTGCCCTGGGACAAGAGAAAAGCATGTGCTGTTTTTAGCGGTCTTTGAGAGGCGGGGGTCCCAGTGACGGAAAACGATCGCACTGGCATGCTCAGCCCAGCGGGCTGAGAGTCCTGAGGAATTTCGGACCCCTTGGCTGGTGACTGGGAAAAGGTAGTCACACTGAAACTTTACATGGAGAACCAAAGCCTCCCATTCATTCTGCCCTGGCCAGACCTACAAAGAGCGGCATGGCGGTGGCTGTGGAATAATGGAGCAACAGCACCACCTACAGCATCCTTACAGAATCAACTCCGGTGGGCAGGTTTTTTTTTTCCCTTTCTTTTCTTTCTTTTTTTTCTCTTTTCTTTCTCTTCCTTCTCTTTTTTTTGTTTGTTTTTGATTGTTTTTTCTTGTTTACTTTTTTAAGTCTTAAAGAGCCCAGCTGACATACGTGGCATCTACCAGCGACCACTTCTATTGCCATGAAAAGACAGAGGAATATGGTACAGACAAACCTCCAGACCCAGACAACACCTGAGAGGGAACCTGAAGGAATGTAAATGCACAATCTTCCTGAAAAAGAATTCAGAATAAAAGTCATAATCATGCTGATGTATCTACAGAGAAATATGCAAGAGCTGAGGGAGGAAGTGAGGGAAGTCAGAAAAAACAATGCAGAAATGAGACAAGCCATCGATGGGCTTAGCAGCAGACTGGACGAGATGCAAGAGACTGTTAATGGAATAGAAATCAGAGAACAGGAATACAGAGAAGCTGAGGCAGAGAGAGATAAAAGGATCTCTAGGAATGAAAGAATGTAAAGAGAACTGTGTGACCAATCCAAATGGAACAGTATTCTCATTATAGGAGTACCAGAGGAATAAGAAAGAGAAAAAGGGATATAAAGTGTCTTTGAAGAAATAATTGCTGAAAACGTTCCTATGCTGGGGAAGGAAATAGTTTCACAGTCCACAGAAGCCCACAGATCTACTAACACAAGGGACCCAAGGAAGACAACACCAAGACACATAATAATTAAAATGGCAAAGATCAAAGATAAGGACAGAGTATTAAAGGTAGCTAGAGAGAGAAAAAAGATCACCTACGAAGGAAAACCCATCAGACTTCTCAACAGACACCTTACAGGCCAGAAGAGAATGGCACGATATATTTAACGTAATTAAACAGAAGGGCCTCGAACCGAGAATATTGTATCCACCACGATTATCATTTAAATATGACGGAGGGATTAAACAATTTCCAGACAATCAAAAGCTGAGAGAGTTTGCCTCCCATAAACCACCTCTATAGGACATCTTAAAGGAACTGCTCTAGAGGTAAGCACTCCTAAGGCTTAAAAGATGTCACCAGAGAAAATAAAATCATAGCAAGAAAGCAGACCATACAAATACTAACTAAAGGCAAAGAATAAAACGCCTAATATATAAAGAATGGAGGAGGAAAAATAAGAAGGGAGAGAAATAAAGTAACATCAGACTGTGTTTAAAATAACTTAACAAGAAAGTTAACTTAGATTGTTAGATAGTAAAGAAGCAACCCTTGAACCTTTGGTAACCACGAATCTTAAGCCAGCAATGGCAATAAGTACATATCTATCAATAATCACCCTAAATGTAAATGGACTGAATGCACCAATCAAAAGACACAGAGTAACAGAGTGGATAAAAAAGCAAGACTCATCTATATGCTGCTCACCTCAAACCCAAAGATATACACAGACTAAAAGTGAAGGGATGGAAAAAGATATTTCATGCAAACAACAAGGAGAAAAAAGCAGGTGTTGCAATACTTGTATCAGAAAAAATAGAATTCAAAACGAAGAAACTAGCAAGAGATAAAGAAGGACATTACATAATGATAAAGGGGTCAGTCCAACAAGAGGATATAACCATTTAAAATATATATGCACCCAACACAGGAGTGCCGACATATGTGAAACAAATACTAACAGAATTAAAGGAGGAAATAGAAAGCAATGCATTCATTTTAAGAGACTTCAACACACCACTCACTCCAAAGGACAGATCAACCAGACCGAAAATAAGTAAAGACACAGAGGCACTGAACAACACACTAGAACAGATGGACCTAACAGACATCTACAGAACTCTACACCCAAAAGCAGCAGGATACACATTCTTCTCAAGTGCACATGGAACATTCTCCAGAATACACCACATACTAGGCCATAAAAAGAACCTCAGTAAAGTCAAAAATATTGAAATTCTACTAACCAACTTCTCAGATCACAAAGGTATAAACTAGAAATAAATTTTACAAAGAAAACAAAAAGGCTCACAAACACATGGAGGCTTAACAATATGCTCCTAAATAATCAGTGGATCAATGACCAAATTAAAACAGAGATCAGACAATATATGGAGATAAATGACAACAACAGCATGGAGCCCCAACTTCTGTGGGACGCAGCAAAGGCAGTTCTAAGAGGAAAGTATATTGCAATCCAGGCCTATTTAAAGAAGGAAGAACAATCTCAAATGAATAGTCTAAAGTCACAATTATTGAAATTGGAGAAAGAAAACAAATGAGGCCCAAAGTCACCAGAAGGAGGGACATAATAAAGATCAGAGAATAAATAAATAAAATTAAGAAGAATAAAACAATAGAAAAGATCAATGAAACCAAGGGCTGGTTCTTTGAAATAATAAATAAAAGATAACCCCCTAGTCAGACTTATTAAGAGAAAAAGAGAATCTACACACATAAATAGAATCATAAATGAGAAAGGAAAAATCACGACAGACCCCACAGAAATACAAAGAATTATTAGAGAATATTATGAAAATCTGTATGCTAACAAGCTGGAAAACCTAGAAGAAATGGACAACTTCTTAGAAAAATACAACCTTCCAAGACTGTCCAAGGAAGAAACAGAAAATCTAAACAGACCAATTACCAGCAATGAAATTGAATCTGTAATCAAAAAACTACCCAAGAACAAAACCCCTAGGCCAGATGGATTCAACGCTGAATTTTATCAGACATATAGAGAAGAATACCCATTCTCCTTAAATTTTTTCAAAAAATAGAAGAGGAGGGAATGGAATACTTTCAAACTCATTCTACGAAGCCAGCACCACTCTAATACCAAAACCAGGCAAAGACCCCACCAAAAAGGAAAATTACAGACCAATATCCCTGATGAACATAGATGCAAAAATACTCAACAAAATATTAGGAAACCGACCAAAAATTCATCAAGAGGATCATATACCATGATCAAGGGGATTCATCTCAGGGATACAAGGATGGTACAACATTCAAAAATTCATCAACATCATCCACCACATCAACAAAAAGAAGGACAAAAACCACATGATCATCTCCATAGATGCTGAAAAAGCAGTTGACAAAATTCAACATCCATTCATGATAAAAACTCAACAAAATAGGTATAGAGGGCAAGTACCTCAACATAATAAAGGCCATATATGACAAACCCACAGCCAATATCATACTTAACAGTGAGAAGCTGAAAGCTTTTCACCTAACATCAGGAAAAAGACAGGGATGCCCACTCTCCCCACTGTTGTTCAACATAGTAGTGGAGGTCCTAGCCATGGCAATAAGACAAAACAAAGAAATACAAGGCATCCAGATTGGTAAAGAAGAAGTCAAACTGTCACTATTTGAAGATGACATGATATTATATATAATAAACCCTAAAGACTCCACTCCAAAATTACTAGAACTAATATATGAGTACAGCTAAGTTGCAGGATACAAAATTAATACACAGAAATCTGTTGCTTTCCTATACACTAACAATGAGTTAACAGAAATAGAAATCAGAAAAACAATTCAATTCACAATTGCATCAGAAAGAATCAAATACCTAGGAATAAACCTAACGATGAAGTGAAAGACCTGTACCCTGAAAACTACAAGACACTCTTAAGGGAAATTAAAGAGGCCACTAACAAATGGAAATTTATCACATGCTCTTGGCTAGGAAGAATAAATATTGTTAAAATGGCTGTACAACCTAAAGCAATCTACAGATTCAATGCAATCCCTATCAAAATACCAACAGTATTCTTCAATGAACTGGAACAAATAGTTGTAAAATTCATATGGAACTACAAAAGACCCTGAATAGCCAAAGCAATCCTGAGAAGGAAAAATAAAACAGGGGGAATTACGCTCCCTGACTTCAAGCTCTACTACAAAGCCACAGTAATCAAGACAATTTGGTACTGGCACAAGAACAAACTCACAGACCAGTGGTACAGAATAGAGAGTCCAGATATTAACCCAAGTGTATATGGTCAAATAATATACAATAAAGGTGTCATAGATATACAATGGGGAAATGACAGCCTCTTCAACAGCTGGCGTTGGCAAAATTGGACAGCTACATGTACGAGAATGAAACTGGATCATTTTCTAACCCTATACACAAAAGTAAATTCAAAATGGATCAAAGACTTGAATGTAAGTCATGAATCCATAAAACTCTTGGAAAAAAACATAGGCAAAAATCTCTTGGACATAAACATGAGCAATTTCTTCATGAACATATCTCCCCGGGTGAGGGAAACAAAAGCAAAAATGAACAAGTGGGACTATATCAAACCAAAAAGCTTCTGTACAGCAAAGGACACCATCAGAACAAAAAGGCATCCCACAGTATGGGAGAATACATTCATAAATGACATATCCGATAAGGGGTTGACATCCAAAATATATAAAGAACTCATGCACCTCAAGAAAAAAAAGCAAATAATCCAATTAAAAAATGTGCAGAGGGTCTGAACAGACACTTCTCTCAAGAAGAAATTCAGATGTCCAACAGTCACATGAAAAGATGCTCCACATCACTAATCATCAGAGAAATGCAGATTAAAACCACAATGAGATATCACCTCAAACCAGTAAGGATGGCCACCATCCAAAACACAAACAACAACAAATGTTGGTGACGATGTGGAGAAAGGGGAACCCTCCTATACTGCTGGTAGGAATGCAAATTAGTTCAACCATTGTGGAAAGCAGTATGGAGGTTCCTCAAAAACTCAAAATAGAAATACCATTTGACCCAGGATTTCCACTCCTAGGAATTTACCCTAAGAATGCATTGCAGCAGCCCAGTTTGAAAAAGACATATGCACCCCTATGTTTATCGCAACAGTATTTACAATAGCCAAGAAATGGAAGCAACCTAAGTGTCCATCATTAGATGAATGGATAAAGATGTGGTACATATACACTGTGGAATATTATTCAGCCATAAGAAGAAAACAAATCCTACCATTTGCAACAATATCGTTGGAGCTAGAGGGTATTGTGCTCAGTGAAATAAGCCAGGCAGAAAAAGACAAGTATCAAATGATTTCACTCATATGTGGAGTATAAGAACAAAGAAAAACCTGAAGGAACAAAGCAGCAGCAGTTTCACAGAGCCCACGAATGGACTAACAGTTACCAAAGGTAAAGGGACTGGGGAGGATGGGTGGGAAGGGAGGGACAAGGGGGAAAAAGGGGCGTTACGATTAGCTGACATAATGTAGGGGAGGGTACGGGGAGGCCTGTACAACTCGGAGAAGACAAGTAGTGATTCTATAGCATCTCACTACGCTGATGGACAGTGACTGTAATGGGGTATGTGGGGTGGACTTGATGATGAGGGGAATCTATTTACCATAATGCTGCACATGTAATTGTTGATTTATGATACCAAAATTTAAAAATGTGTCATTTATTTTTTACTTTTCTTATGTGGGTACTAGACAATTTAAACTATGTATATGGCTGTTATTATTTTTCTTTTACACAGCTCTGAATAGAGTTACTGATCCTTAGGGGTGGCTGGTATGGTTCCCTGTTCTGTCTCTTACAGCAGTTGTTTCAAAAGAAGGTACTCTAGTATGTCAGTTGTACCTCAATAAAATAAATAAGTAATAAACAAAGGAAGGTACTCTGCGTAGAGATCTCCTCCATGTTATACAGTACCTTTCAGTAGCACCTGAAGTACTGTTTTTTCCTTTAGCACACTACAAAATCAATGGCATTGTGAATCTGCCTATCGAATAAAAGGGAGGAGTCTAAAGTTGTCAGTAGACATCCTGCTAAAATTAAAAATTTTCTTTTTATTCATCTACCATGCCTCTTTAGCACAGCTCCTCCCCTGAATCCATATAACTTTGTCTGCACCTGAGTACCGAATGCTGTAAGAGAAAACCACACAATTGAGACAAGTGAGAATGTCATAAAGTCTTGGTTATCCACTTGGACTTGGGTTCTCAAGCTTTGTAGCAATATTTCTGTGTTTTCCTAATTATCTCTTTAACCTGGTCTTCATAGTGGCCTTTTAAAACCTCTTTTAGTCTTCCTAAACCTTGTTCTCAGCAGATGACCTTACTTCCTACTTCCCTGAGAAAATAACTCTAGAAGATGTTAGAGAAGAATTTCCTTGACATTCAACTAGAGATGACCTTTCTCAACATATGATGGGGTTATGTCCCAATAAACCATCATAAGTTGAAAATGTTGTCAGTCCAAAATGCATTTCATTTACCTAACCTACTGAACGTGATTGCTCTGCCTAGCCTACCTTGATTGTGTTCAGAACACGTATATTTGCCCTCAGCTGGGCAAAATTATCTAATATGAAGTCTATTTTATAATAAAGTATTGAATATCTCATGCAATTTATTGAATACTATACTGAAAGTGAGAAACAGAATGGTTGTAAATAAAGAATTGGTTGTTTAGCCTGGTGGTAGGTGGTTGACTAGGAGCAAGGGTTCACTGCCATTGCCCAGAATCATGAGATAATATTGTATTAGACCAGGAAAAGATCAAAATTCAAAATTCAAACTTCAGTTTCTACTGAATGTGTATTGCTTTTACAGCAGAGTAAAGTAAAAAAATCATAAGTTGAACCATCATTAAGTCAGGGAAAACTCTGTATTTATAACAGACATATATATATGTCTTATATAACATATTTATATAAATATAATTACATAACATTTATAACATATATATATGTGTATATATGCTACCTCTGAAGTCTAACCTGCAGTCACATCCATTCTTTTGCTCCTGTCCACCTGCTAGTCATGGTGATTCTCATCTTTCCTGTGAGGATAATCTCCGTTTCTGTGTTCTGCATCTTATCCCTTTCTGCTTCCTGACAGTCCTCTCTTTTAACATCTTCAGTTTCCTTTCCTTGTTGATTTCATCCCAATAGCACTTAAACATGCTCTGTCCTCTGTTGTCTTTAAAAAAAGCTCTCTGACCTCTTGTCCTCCTAGATCTTTTTCTGTTTAATAGTTGAGCTTGAAATCACTGTCTATTCATAGTTTCCACATTCTCACCTTCTATTTACTTTCTAATTCACTGCAGTAAGCTTTCACTCCTGACACTGCTTTTACCAAAGCTACTCGTGACTTATATGTTTGTGATCCAAGGGGCAAATTTTCAGTCTTAATCATAGTTAATCTCTCTATAACATTTTATGCTAGTAGTCATTTTCTCTTCTATGAAATATTTTTCCCTTGGATTTTGTGATATTCTCCTCATCTGGTTTTTATTCTGTTGTTCCTTCTTCTTAGTCTCCTCTCCTTTGTGACTCCCTTTTTTCTGCCCAATTAAATATTGGTGTTTCTCAAGACCCCACCTCAAAGCTGTCTTCTTACTTAACATGCTCCCAGGGTGATTCATCTACTCCCATGTTTTCAGTTGTTCTAAATCTGTATCTTTTACCCTAATCCCTAGACCCAATTTCTATCTGTTATACCTCCCTCAGTACATCTACTACCCAATCTATTCCGCTGCCTCTATTCTCTGTCTGAGTGAATAGCAACTCAGTCGACACATGAGCACAAGAAGGAAACCAGAGAGTCATTTATATTCCAACCACTTTGGTCCTTCCTCGATTCACCAACTTTAATCCATTTTATCAGTTAATAGCTCTTAATTCCATTTACCTGTCTATATCCCAAATACAAATACATAAAGCCTTTATAATCTCTCACCTAGTGTATTCCAATAACCTTTGAACTGGTTGCTCTTTGCATAAATCTTGTACCTATACTTAAAACCAGTGATAGTTTCCAAAGATGGCCCCCAATAACCACCTCTCCCATGATTCATGCCCTTGTTCAGTCCCCTCTTGCACTGAATCTGAGCTGGTCTTGTTACTCATTTTAAGTAATAGAGCATGGCAGAAGTGACATTTTGACAGTTCCAGGCCTCAGCCTTAAAAATGCCTCATAGCTTCAATATTTGCACACAAAGTTCCTCATAAAAAGGCACTTAATATGATAATAACCCTGCTGGAGGATTATATGGAGTGAGAGAGAAAGGCCTGGACATCACAGCATCCCGGGTGAATCCAGACTTCTTGATGTCCCCACCAAAATGCCAGACCTGTGAGAGAACCATCTTCTGTGTTGCGTACCTGGAAAACTCCCAGATGATTTCAGCCCCAGGTGACATCACATGAGTTATAGAATTTGCCTAACTGATCCCAGTTAATCCACAAAATAATGAGAGATGACAAAATGGTGGTGGTTTTAAACCAGTAAACTTGGTGCTGATTTATTTCACAGTAGATAAAACCAAAGCAAAACCTCTCTGTTCTCTTTACTACTCTAGTCTCATCTCTGGCAATTTACCTTTGACGCTTTAAACTCTACCTTGACTAAGCTGCTTAAAGTTTCCTGAGTGGACTCTGCCTTTTCTTATGGACTTTTTGTCCTTGCTCCTAGAAACATTTCTTTTTTAACTTACATCCTCCACCTACCAAATTCCTACTCAACTTTCAGGTTTTTATAATGGCCATCCTAATGTGTATGAAGTAGTATCTCATAGTTTTAATTTGTATTTCCATAATCATTAGTGATTTTGAGCATCTTTTCATGTGCTGATTGGCTGTTGTATACTTCTTTGGAGAAATGTCCATTCAATTCATTTCCTCATTTTAAAAATCAGGTTGTTCGCATTTTGTAGAGTTGTAGGAGTTCTTTATATATTCTGTATATTAAGCCCTTATCCGATACATTATTTGAAAATATTTTCTCCCATTCCATGGATCACCTTTCATTCTGTTGATAGTGTTCTTTGGTAAACAAAGTTTTACATTTTAATATAGTCCAGTTTATCTATTTTTACTTTTGTTGCTGATACTTTTTGTGTCATATCTAAGAAATCTTCACCAGATTCAAATCACTTAGGTCTCTGATCCATTTTAAGTTCTTTTATGTATATGGGTCAAGGTTAGTGTCCAAATTCATCTTTTGTATGTAGATAACCAGTTTTCCTTACACTATCTGTTGAAAAGACTGTCCTTTCCCCATTTTATGGTCTTGACACCCTTGTTGAAAATCATTTGACCATATATGCAAGGGTTTATTTCTGGGGTCTCTATTTGTCTGTCTTTATGCCAGTACCATGCTCTTTTGATAACTGTGGCTTTTAGGAAAGTTTTGGAATAATATGTGTGAGTCTTCCAACTTAGTTATTTTTAAAGATTGTTTTGGCTTTTCGGGGTCCCTTGAAATTTCATATGAACTTTAAGATGGATTTCTTCATTTCTGCCAAAAATGATGTTGGGATTGTGCCCTGAATCAGTATTTACTTCAGGAGGTATTGTTATCTTAACAATATTCTTTCAGTTCATGAACACAGATGTCTTTCCATTTGTTTGCATCTTCTTCAGTGTTTTTCAGCAGTGTTTTGTAGTGTAGAAGACTTTTACCTCCTTGGTTAAATTTTTTTAATAATTTATTTTGGTATCATTAACCTACAATTACATGTGCAATATTGTGGTGATTAAACTACCCCCTTCATCAGGTCCCCCCCACTAACCCTATTACAGTCACTGTCCATCAGTGTAGTGAGACTATACAATCACTATTTGTCTTCTCTGAGCTGTACAGTCCTCCCCGTGCCCCCCCACCCTATGTCTGCTAATCGTAATGCCCCTTTTAACCTCTTATCCCTCCATTCCCACCCATCTTCCCCAGTCCGTCTCCCTTTGCTAACTATTAGTCAGTTCTTGGGTTCTGTGAGTCTGCTGCTGTTTTGTTCCTTCAGTTTTTTTTTTCTTTGTTCTTATACTCCACAGATGAGTGAAATCATTTGATACTTGTCTTTCTCCACCTGGCTTACTTCACTGAGCATAATACCCTCTAGCTCCATCCATGTTGTTGCAAATGGTAGGATTTGTTTTCTTCTTATGGCTGAATAATATTCCATTGTGTATATGTACCACATCTTCTTAATCCATTCATCTACTGATGGACACTTAGGTTGCTTCCATTTCTTGGTTATTGTAAATAGTGCTGCAATAAACAGGGGTGCATCTGTCTTTTTGAAACTGGGCTGTTGCATTCTTAGGGTAAATTCCTAGGAGTGGAATTCCTGGGTCAAATGGTATTTCTATTTTGAGTTTTTTGAGGAACCTCCATACTGCCTTCCACAATAGTTGAACTAATTTGCATTCTCACCGGCAGTGTAGGAGGGTTCCCTTTTCTCCACATCCTCCCCAACATTTGTTGTCTGTGTTTTGGATGTTGGCTATCCTCACTGGTGTGAGGTGATATCTCATTGTGGTTTTAATCTGCATTTCTCTGATGTTTAGCAATGTGGAGCATCTTTTCATGTGCCTGTTGGCCACCTGAATTTCTTCTTTAGAGAAGTGTCTATTCATGTCCTCTGCCGATTTCTTAATTGGATAATTTGCTTTTTGTTGGTTAGGGTGCGTGAGTTCTTTACATATTTTGGATGTCAATCCCTTATCAGATACATTATTTATGAATATATTTTCCCATACTGTAGAATGTCTTTTTGTTCTACTGATGGTGTTCTTTGCTGTACAGAAGCTTTTCAGCTTTATATAGTCCCACTTGTTCATTTTTGCTTTTGTTTCCCTTCCCGGGGGGATATGTTCATGAAGAAGTTGCTCATGTTTATGTCCAAGAGATTTTTGCCTATGTTTTTTTCTAAGAGTTTTATGGTTTCATGACTTACATTCAGGTCTTTGATCCACCTTGAGTTTACCTTTGTGTATGGGGCTAGACAGTAGTCCAGTTTCATTCTCTTCCATGTAGCTGTCCAGTTTTTCCAACACTGCATGCTGAAGAGGCTGTCATCTCCCCATTGTATATCCAAGGCTCCTTTATCAAATATTAATTGACTGTAAATTTTTGGGTTAATGTTTGGATTTTCTATTCTGTTACACTGGTTTGTGGGTCTGTTTTTGTGCCAGTACCAAATTATCTTGATTACTGTGGCTTTGTAGTAGAGCTAGAAATCAGGGAGCATAATTCCCCCTGTTTGATTCCTCCTTCTCAGAATTGCTTTGGCTATTCAGGATCTTTTGTGGTTCCATATAAATTTTAGAATTATTTGTTACAGTTCATTGAAGAAAGCTGTTGGTAGTTTGAAAGGGATTGCGTTGAATCTGTAGATTGCTTTAGGTAGTGTAGCCATTTTGACAATATTTATTCTTCGTAGCCAAGAGCATGGGATGAATTTCCATTTGTTAGTGTCCTCTTCAATTTCCCTTAAGAGTGTCTTTTAGTTTTCAGAGTACAGGTCTTTCACTTCCTTCGTTAGCTTTATTCCTAGGAATTTTATTCTTTTTGATGCTATTGTGAATGGAATTGTTTTTCTGATTTCTCTTTCTGTTAGTTCATCATTAGTGTATAAGAAAGCAACAGATTTCTGTGTGTTAATTTTGTATCCTGCAACTTTGCTGAATTCAGATATTAGTTCTAGTAGTTTTGGAGTAGAGTCTTTAGGGGTTTTTTTATCTACAGTATCATGTCATCTGCAAATAGTGACAATTTGACTTCTTCTTTACCAATCTGGATGCCTTGTATGTCTTTGTTTTGTCTGATTGCCATGGCTAGAACCTCCAGTACTATTTTGAATAACAGTGGAGAGAGTGGGCATCCCTGTCTTGTTCCCGATCTTAAATGAAGAGCTTTCAGCTTCTCTTTGTTAAGTATGTTGTTAGCTGTGGGTTTGTCATATACAGCCTTTATGATGTTGAGGTACTTGCCGTCTATACCCATTTTGTTGAGAGTTTTAATCATGAATGATGCTGAATTTTGTCAAATGCTTTTTCAGCATCTATGGAGATGATCATGTGGTTTTTGTTCTTTTTGTTGATGTGGTGGATGATGTTGATGGATTTTCAAATGTTGTACCATCCTTGCATCCCTGGGATGAATCCCACTTGATCATGGTGTATGATCCTCTTGATGTATGTTTGAATTCGGTTTGCTAATATTTTGTTGAGTATTGTTGCATCTACGTTCTTCAGGAATAATGGTCTGTAATTTTCTTTTTTGGTGAGGTCTTTGCCCGGTTTTGGTATTAGAGTGATGCTGGCTTAATAGAATGAGTTTGGAAGTATTCCCTCCTCTTCTATTTTTTGGAAAACTTTAAGGAGAATGGGTGTTATTTCTTCTCTATATGTCTGGTAGAATTCAGAGGTGAATCCATCAGGTCTGGGGATTTTGTTCTTGGATAGTTTTTTGATTCAATTTCGTTGCTGGTGATTGGTCTGTTTAGTTTTTCTGTTTCTTGCTTGTTCAGTCTTGGAAGGTTGTATTTTTCTAAGAAGTTGTCCATTTCTTCTATGTTTTGCAGCTTGTTAGCATATAGATGCTCATAATATTCTCTTATAAATTCCTTGTATTTCTCTGGGGTCCGTCGTTATTTTTCCTTTCTCATTTCTGATTCTGTTTATGTGTGTAGATTCTCTTTTTCTCTTAATGAGTCTGGCTAGGGGTTTATCTATTTTGTTTATTTTTGTAAAGAACCTGCTCTTGGTTTCATTGATTTTTTCTATTGTTTTATTCTTCTCAATTTTATTTACTTCTTCTCTGATCTTTATTATGTCCCTCCTTCTGGTGACTTTGTGCCTCATTTGTTCTTTTTTTTCCAATTTCAGTAAATCTGTCTTTAGACTGGTCATTTGGGAATGTTCTTCCTTCTTTAAATAGGCCTGGATTGCAATATACTTTCCTCTTAGAAATGCCTTTGCTGCATCCCACAGAAGTTGTGGCTTGGTGGTGTTGTTGTCATTAGTCTCCATATATTCTTTGATTTCTGTTTTGATTTGGTCGTTAACCCATTGATTAATTAGGAGAATGTTGTTAAGTCTCCATGTATTTGTGTGCCTTTTTGTTTATTTCTAAAATTTATTTCTAGTTTTATACCTTTGTGATCTGAGAAGTTGGTTGGTAGGATTTCAATATTTTTTAATATACTGAGGTTCTTTTTGTGGCCTAGTATGTGGTCTATTTTGGAAAATGTTCCATGTGCACTTGAGAAGAATGTGTATCCTGCTGCTTTTGGGTGCAGGATTCTGTAGATATCTGTTAGGTCCATCTGTTCTAGTGTGTTGTTCAGTGCCTTTGGGTCTTTACTTATTGTCTGTCTGGTTCATCTGTCCTTTGGAGTGAGTGGTGTGTTGAAGTCTCCTAAAATGAATGCATTGCTGTCTATTTCCTCCTTCAATTCTGTTAGTATTTGTTTCACATATGCTGGCGCTCCTGTTTTGGTTGCATATATATTTATAATGGTTATATCTTCTTGTTGGACTGACCCCTTTATCATTATGTAATGTCCTTCTTTATCTCTTGCTACTTTCTTTGGTTTGAAGTCTATTTTGTATGATACAAGCACTGCAACACCTGCTTTTTTCTCTTTGTTGTTTGCATGAAATATCTTTTTCCATCTCTTCACTTTTAGTCTGTGTATATCTTTGGGTTTGAGGTGAGTCTCTTGTAAGCAGCGTATAGATGGGTTTTGCTTTTTTATCCACTGTGTTACTCTGTGTCTTTTGATTGGTGCATTCAGTCCATTTACATTTAGTGTGATTATTGATAGATATGTACTTATTGCCATTGCTGGCTTTAGATTCGTGGTTACCAAAGGTTCAAGGGTTGCTTCTTTACTATCTAACAATCTAACTTAACTTTCTTGTTAAGTTATTGTGAATACTGCCTGATGTTTCTTTATCTCTCCCTTCCTATTCTTCCTCCTCCATTCTTTATATATTGGGTGTTTTATTCTTTGCCTTTAGTTAGTATTTGGATGGTCTGCCTTCTTTGCTATGATTTTATTTTCTCTGGTGACATCTTTTTGGCCTTTGGGGTGCTTCCCTCTAGAGCAGTCCGTTTAAGATATCCTGTAGTGGTGGTTTATGGGAGGCAAACTCTCTCAACTCTCGTTTGTCTGGAAATTGTTTAATCCTTCTGTCATAGTTAAATGATAATCATGGTGGATACAATATTCTTGGTTCAAGGCCCTTCTGTTTCATTACGTTAAATATATCGTGCCATTCTCTTCTGGCCTGTGAGGTGTCTGTTGAGAAGTCTCATTATAGTCTGATGGGTTTTCCTTTGTAGGTGATCTTTTTTCTCTCTCTAGCTGCCTTTAATACTCTGTCTTTATCTTTGACCTTTGCCATCTTAATTATTATGTGTCTTGGTGTTGTCTTCCTTGGGTCCCTTGTGTTGGGAGATCTGTGGGCTTCCTTGGACTGCGAGACTATTTCCTTCCCCAGTGTGGGAAAGTTTTAAGCAATTATTTCTTCAAAGACACTTTCTATCCCTTTTTCTCTCTCTTCTTCCTCTGGTACTCCTATAATGCGAATATTGTTCCGTTTGGATTGGTCACACAGTTCTCTTAATATTCTTTCATTCCTAGAGATCCTTTTATCTCTCTCTGCCTCAGCTTCTCTGTATTCATGTTGTCTGTTTTCTATTCCATTAACAGTCTCTTGCATCTCATCCAGTCTGCTGTTAAGCCCGTCGATGGCTTGTCTGATTTCTGCATAGTCTTTCCTCACTTCCCTCACTTCCTCCCTCAGCTCTTGCATATTTCTCTGTAGATCCGTTAGCATGGTTATAACTTTTATTCTGAATTCTTTTTCAAGAAGACTGTGCATGTCCATCCCTTCAGGGTCCCTCTCTGGGGTTGTCTGGGTCTGAAGCTTTGTCTGTTCCATATTCCTCTGTCTTTTCATGGCTATAGAAGTAGTTGCTGGTAGTTGCCACGTATGTCAGCTGGGCTCTTTATTACTTTAAAAGGAAAAAAAGAAAAAAGAAAAAAAAAAGAAAGAAAGATAGAAAAAATAAAAGAAAAAAGAAAGAGAAGAAAAAACAGGAACAACAACAAAAACAAACAAAAAACACCCACCAGGAGTGGATTCTGTGGGGATGCTGTAGGTGGCGCTGTTGCTCCACTATTCCAGAGCTGTGGCCACGCTGCTCCTCAGGGCCCTTTATAGCTCTGGCCTGGGTTGGAAGAATGGGAGGCTGTTGAGCTCTGTGGGAGGTCTAGGTGTGGACACCCTTTCCCAGTCACCAGTTAAGGGGTCCTAAGCTCCCCAGGACTCCCAGCCTGCTGGGCTGAGTGTGCCGGGGCGATCCGGTCCTCCACTGGGCTCCTGTCTCTTTAAGACCGCTGAAAAAAGTGTGCGCTTTTCTTCTTTTTTTCTTCCTTCCCGGAGCCGGCTGAAAGCAACCTGGTGGGTTCTCCCCTGAGACCCTGCGCCCTCTGTCTCTACAATCTGCACTACACCGCGCGATGTGTGTTGGCGCTCCCGGCGCAGATCACCGGGGCTAGTTATTTCGCGGGCCTGTACTTCCAGTCCCTCCCAGCTCTGAATCCTCTCCTCCCCCCGGGTGCGCTGGGGTGGGGGAGCAATTGGGTCCCATCGGGTCGCGGCTCCGTATCTTACCCACCTCGCAGGGTGCCGAGTCCTCTCAGGTGTAGCGGCACGCTGTGCGCTTTCCTGTGTATTCTGGTCTCTCTTTTAGGAATAGTTGTATTTGCTGTGTTTTCGTGGATAAATATAATGTTGTGAGGAGATTTCTGCCGCTCCGCTCACGTTGCCCTCTTCCCAGAAGTCTCCTTGGTTAAATTTATTCGTAAGTATTATATTCTTTATTCTTTTAATTTTAGAAAAATACATATAACATAAATTAAGTATATTAACCATTTTTAAGTAGTGCTAGGCACATTTACATTGTTGTACAGCCAATCTCCACAGCTCTTTTCATCTGGCAAAACTGAAACTTTATATCCATTAAGCAACAACTCCTCATTCTCCCTTTCCCCAAGCACATAACAGCGATCCTTCTACTTTGTCTTTTTTTTTCTTTTGGTATCATTAATACACAGTTACATTAGCAACACTGTGGTCACTAGATTCCCCCCATTATCAAGTCCCCACCACATACCCCTTTACAGTCACTGTCCATCATTGTAGTAAGAAGCTATAGAGTCACTACTTGTCTTCTCTGGGCTATACTGCCTTCCCCGTGCCCCACCCCCCCACATTATGTGTGCTAATCATAATGTCCCTTATTCCCCTTCTCCCTCCCTTCCCACCCCCCACCCTGACCCAGTCCCTATCCCTTTGGCAACTGTTAGTCCATTCTTGGTTTCTGTGAGTCTGCTGCTGTTTTGTTCCTTCAGTTTTTGCTTTGTTCTTATGCTCCACAAATGAGTAAAATCATTTGGTACTTGTCTTTCTCCGCCTGGCTTATTTCACTGAGCATAATACCCTCTAGCTCCATCCATGTTGTTGCAAATGGTAGGATTTGTTTTCTTCTTATGGCTGAACACTCCATTGTGTATATGTACCACCTCTTCTTTATCCATTCATCTACTGATGGACACTTAGGTTGCTTCCATTTCTTGGCTATTGTAAATAGTGGTGCGATAAACATAGGGGTGCATATGTCTTTCAAACTGTGCTGCTGCATTCTTAGGGTAAATTCCTAGGAGTGGAATTCCTGGGTCAAATGATATTTCTGTTTTTAGTTTTTTGCAGAACCTCCATACTGCTTTCCACAATGGTTTAACTAGTTTACATTCCCACTAGCAGTGTAAGAGGGTTCCCCTTTCTCTGCATCTCGCCAGCATTTTTTGTTCCTATTCTTTTCTATGTTGCTGTGAGGTGATACCTCATTGTGATTTTAATTTGCATTTCCCTGATAATTAGAGATGTGGAGCATCTTTCATGTGCCTGTTGGCCATCTGAATTTCTTCTTTTGGAGAATTGTCTGTTCATATCCTCCACCCATTTTTTAATAGGGTTATTTGCTTTTTGGGTGTTGAGGCATGTGAGTTCTTTACATATTTTGGATGTTAACTCCTTGTGAGATATGTCATTTACAAATATATTCTCCCATACTGTAGGATGCCTTTTTGTTCTGATGATGGTGTCCTTTGCTGTACAGGAGCTTTTTAGCTTGATGCAGTCCCATTTGTTCATTTTTGCTTTTGTTTCCCTTGCCTGAGGAAATGCATTCAGGAAAAAATTACTCATGTTTATAGTCAAGAGATTTTTGCCTATGTTTTCTTCTAAGAGTTTTATGGCTTCATGACTTACATTCAGGTCTTTGATCCATTTTGAGTTTACTTTTGTATATGGGATTAGACAACAATCCAGTTTCATTCTCTTACGTGTAGCTGTCCAGTTTTGCCAACGCCAGCTGTTGAAGAGGCTGTCATTTCCCCATTGTACTTTGTCATTATGAATTAGACTACTCTGCATATCTCATAGAAGTAGAGCCATATTTGTCTTTTGTGACTAGCTTATTCACTTAGCAAAATGTCTTCAAGATTCATCTATGTTATGTATTGCATATCAGAATTTTCTTCCTTTTAAAAGCTGGATCGCATTCCATTGTATGTTATAGCACATTTTGTTTATCCTTTCATCTGCTGGACACTTGAGTTGCTTCCACCTTTTGGCTCTTGTGGATAATGCTGCTTGAACAGAGGTGGACACTTTTATTACTTTAGTAGAGTTACCATAACAAAATACCATATCGTGGATGGCTTAAACAATAGTGATTTATTTTCTCACCATTATAGAGACTAGAAATCTGAGATCAGTATGTTATTAGGGTTGATTTCTGCTGAATCCTCTCTCCTCTTGCAGCTAGCCACCTCCTTTTCATTATTTTCTCACATGGTCTTCTCTGTGTGCACGTCCCTGGTATCTCTTCCCCCTCTTAAAAGTACACCCACTCATATTGGAGTAGGACCCTCACATGACCTCATTTAACCTTATTATCTCCTTAAGTGTCTTATCTCCAAATACAGTCAAATTCTGAGGTATACTGAGGGGTTAGGTATACTGAAGTATACTGGTGACTTTTAGGGGGATACAGTTGAGTCTGTAACAACAGCTGTCTGTTTGAGACCCTGATTTCAGTTTTTTCAGGTATATTCCACAGAAGTGGGATTGCTGGACCTTATGGTAATACTATTTTACATTTTTTGAGGAACTGCTTTACTGTTTCCATAGTGGCTGCACCATTTTACATTCCCACCAGAAGTGCATAAAGTTTCCAATTTATTTACATCCTCACCAACATTTTTCATTTTTTTAAAGTAGCCAACCTAATGGGTGTAAAGAGTCTTTTATTATTTTCAATACTCTTGTGAGTGAAATTGTTTTCTTAACTCAGACCATTCGTTGCTAGTGTATAGAAATACAACAGATTTTTGCCTTTTGATTTAGTATATTGTAAATTTGCTGAATTTGTTTCTTAGCCCCAACAGTTTTCTGTGGATTCTTCAGTGTTTTCTACATAGATGGTCATGTCATCTGCAAATATAGTTTTATTTCTTCCTTTCCACTATGGATGCCTTTAATTTTTCTTACCTAACTGCCCTGGCTAGTGTTTCTAGTACTATATTAAACAGAAGTGGCAAAAGTGGGCATCCTTGTCTTATTCCTGATCTTAGAGGAAATCAAGCCTGTTTTTTCTATGAAGTAAAATCTCCTACATATGGATAGTGATTTATCATATTTGGGATACATCTCTCATTAGTTTGATTTAAGTGAGAAACACAATAGCTTATTAAGAACAAGAAGAAAGCAGAAAGCTAATAGGTAGGTATGGGAGAATATCAGCAGGCTTCACAAGATGTTGAAACAGAGGTGGAGTTGGGAACATCCAAGAATCACCTGACCACTAGGAGGCAGTCCCTAGCTGTTTCAGGGCTAGATCCTGACCAAATGAGCAGGACTCTTTATTAGCATTTATAATGGACATTCAGGTTTTTTAAAATAATATGTCAGGTATTTTTAGAAATAAACATGAAGTGAAATATAAGTATAGTTCATAAAATTTTCCTGTGTGTTTGGTTTTATTGATAGGGGGTCTATGTAATTTATTACCTATACTTTAAGAGGAAAAGAGGGTACTACTCATAGTCCTCCCTGATAAGTACGTGGACATAGGTTATCCTATTTCTAGAGTGCATCATATTGATAGATTACAATTATAGTTAACATTTAATCTTGGGAATGTTTAGTCATGATGACATTGATTAATTTCTGTAAAGAATTGACTGCTAAAATAATCTAGAGGTGGGTTCATAAGGTTGAGAAATTTAAATAGTTTCAGATTACAAATGAATATAGATAATACAGGATAATTTATAAAGAATGTAGAGATCTCTGCTGTTGTTACTTCTGTTGTTGGGTATAACTAAATTTGTGATCTAAGCTGGACTGCCCTTTAGGCAACTTTTTTATCTGTTATATTGAGCCAGAGTAATCTTTATAGTGATGCAATTTTCTCCGATGATGGATGGTGAGTTTATAGTTCATTTCTGCTTACTGTTATTTTCTGAAAGTTTATAATAGCATGTATGAGTCAACTGACTCACCTACATATGACAGAATTTATTTTTTGTAAGTAGTATGCATTTTTTTAGAAAAGCCTCAATGGAAGGATGTATATATTACTTACACACAGGATGGTAATTTTTTATATCAACCTAAAAGTTAAGCAATTTATGTCATAATTTTTCATAAACTGTTATGACTCTGTGGTTTATAACCTTTCTTAAGTCTTAAAAAATAATTAGTTTATATTTTAGTTTCTACCATATACCTGGCAAAGTAAAGCTTTCCACAGTTTTGTTACTCGTATGTGGAGTAATACTCATCTTTCTTGGCTGCTTTGTGGGTCCACCTTCTGATCCTCTAATCTTGGGTGTTGTCCAAGGCCCTGTCTTCCACTTTTAACATTCTGTATATTCATTTTCTCTGTGAGCTCATTCATTCTGGTGGTGAGAGATTCAGGTGTTAACCTCTATGCTGGCTTTTAAAGCTATATTTATCCAAACCGATCATTTCATTTTCATCAAATCTAAAATTCAACCTACCTTTGTATGTCACACTCACCTTCCCAACTACCTGAGATTGTTTATATCTTTCTCTCTTTGAGACTTTATGTCCTATATACTATTATCAGTCCTATAATCCTAAGTAATCTTTACTACTCTTTCTAGGAGTCTGTAGGGGATTCATTTATATCTGCTACTTTAAGTGCAGGTTCCTGAGCCTTTCAAGGCTCTTCATTACCTAGTTCCATCATTTCTCTCTCAGTGGCCCTCCCAGGACCTGACTTTGCCTCCTCACTCCTCCCTTGGCAGCTAGGCTGGACACCTCTGTGTCATGGTAAATACACCCTGCTAATCCTGGCCACTTGATCCTGGAATGCACAACAGAAGGTCTGCCTTATCCTAAGCTTTTCCTGACCACCTCTGGGTCCTAAGACTATTGTCTAATTATGAACATTTGTTTTGCAAGTGTTTAGAAGGTAACTGGCATTTAGGTCTTTGTTTTCCCTGTTGCCATGTTTCCTTTATTACCCTGTAAGATGCCTGAATGCAGACAGACGTGGGTCATACCTCTTTGTGCTTCAGTGTAACAAGTGCTAGACATGTAGTAAAGGCTTGCTGATAAATAATTATATCATAAACATATCATATTTTCTAATATTTCTCTTAACCACACCACATTTGTGGCTTAGTTTAATTTAATCATTTGTTTGGTTAGTCATAGGTTGTCCTAATTCAAATCCTCAGTTTTAGGGAACCAAAGCTTATAAAACAGTGGTTCTCAACTCATCTCAGGCTGAACACCCTCCTTTCAAAACTAAAATATTTTGTAACACTTTATTATCCTGAAATAAAATTTTTAAAGACAATATGGAATTCAAGATGGCAGTATGAGAGGTGAGACAGAGAGCTCCTTCCAAAACCACAAACAGTACAAAAATATAGTTAATTAATACAACTAACCTTAAAACAGCAACAGGAAAGAAGGCTGAACCAGACTGCAAACAGACCTCACAAACAGAGCAGACCTCACGAAACAGGGTAACGTACAAAAGCCTTAATCTGGCGGGACCCAAGCCCTTCCCCCACCCCAGCTCACGGGCAGGAGGAAGAGAAACAGAGTGGGGGAGGGGGTGGAAGACTGGGACTGCTGAACGCCTAGCCCTGGAGATTTGCTTTGTGAGCAGAATCCTATAGTGTGTGGTGCTTTGGATGTTGAGGTGCTTGGACAGGCAGAGTGCTTGAGAAATTGACATTCTGGCCGTATGTGGAGGAGGGGATCCATACCCGACCACTCTGTGTCAGAGGAAAGGCAGGGAGTCTGAAAGGCTTCCTAGCAGCAAAAGGGCTGCTGAAGGGGTGGGGTTTGCACGGAGCTTGCTATGCGGGAGAAGGGAGAGCTGGATAGGGTTGTCTGGGCGCACTCTGTCCAGCTGGTTGGGAACCTTGAGGAGCTTCAGGTGCTCCATTCCCCGGACTGCCTACTCAGCTCCGAGGCCCCCCACTGTGACACACAGCCTGCTGAGCCTTCCTACTGGCCTGCAGACACCTGCTCGCAAACCCGCAGTCACTGCACAAGCGTCAGGCCAGCCAGAGGGAGGCTGGGCCTACATCATCTAGAGATGCAAAGCACAGAGGTTTACACGTGTGTGCTTGGCCCACTGGCTCTGACACAGGAGACAGGCACCACAGATGGAAATCAGAAAACAGATCTTTCCTCCCCCCGGGCACCAGCTCCACTCCCCTATGACCCCCAACCTCACTCTAGAGGCTGAGCAGCTCCAGAGACTGGAGTTTCTGCATACTAGTGGGCACCACACAGAAATATGAAAAAGCAAAAGAACATGGTTCAGACCAAAATATCGGAAACCCCAGAAAGAAGGCAAAATGAAACTGAACTCACCAATCTTCCTGAAAGTGAGTTCAAAATAAAAATTATAAACATGCTTATGGAGGTACAGAAAAATATTCAGGAACTCAGGAACGAACTTACATTGGATATTCAATCATTAAGAAATTCCATATCTGAAATGAAACATACAATGGAGGGATTCAAAAGCAGATTAGATGTAGTAGAAGAGATGGTAAATGGAATAGAAATTAGACAAGAGGAATACAAAGAAGCTGAGGCACAGAAAGAAAAAAGAAAGAAAAAAGGATCTCTAAGAATGAAAGAATATTGAGAGAACTGTGTGACCAATACAAATGCAACAATATTCACATTATAGGGGTATCAGAAGAAGAAGAGAGAGAAAAAGGGATAGAAAGTGTCATTGAGGAGGTAATTGCTGAAAACTTCCCCAATCTGGGGAAGGAGATAGTCTCTCAAGCCATGGAGGTGCACAGATCTCCCAACACAAGGGACCCAAGGAAAACATCATGACATATAATAATTAAAATGACAAAGATCAAGGATAAAGACAGACTTTTAAAAGCAGTTAGAGAGAGAAAAAAGATCACATAGAAAGAAAAACCCATCAGGCTATCATCAGACTTCTCAACAGAAACCTTACAGGCCAGAAGGGAGTGGCATGATGTATTTAATGCAATGAAGCAGAAGGGCCTTGAACCAAGAATACTTTACCCAGCAAGCTTATCATTTAAATTTGAAGGAGGGATTAAACAATTTTCAGATAAGCAAAAGCTGAGAGAATTTACCTCCCACAAACCACCTCTACAGTGTATTTTGGAGGGACTCCTATAGATGGAAATATTCGTAAGGCTAAATAGATGTTACCCAAGGGAAGACAAAGAGTACAGAATATGATTCATAACATACAAAGAATGGAGGAGGAAGAAAAAGGAGGATAAAAAAAGAACCTTTAGGTTGTGTTTGTAATAGTATATGAAGTAAGTTAAATTAGACTGTGAGATGATAAGAGAATTGCCCTGGAACCTTTGGTAACCACGAATCTAAAGCCTGCAATGGCAATACATACCTATCGATAATCACCCGAAATGTAAATGGTCTGAATGCACCAATCAAAAGACACAGAGTTACCGAATGGAAAAAAGAACAAGACCCATCTATATGCTGCCTACAAGAGACTCACTTCAAACCCAAAGACATACACAGACTGAAAGTAAAGGGATGGAAAAAAATATTACATGCAACTAATAGTGAGAAAAATGCAGGAGTTGCAGTACTTGTATCAGACAAAATAGACTTCAAAACAAAGAGAGTCACAAGAGACAAATAAGGAAATTACATAATGATAAAAGGGTCAGTCCAACAAGAGTATATAACTATTATAAATATGTATGCACCCAACACAGGATCACCTACATATGTGAAACACTTACTAATAGAATTAAAGGGGGAAATAGAATGCAATGCATTCATTTTAGGAGACTTCAACACTCCGGTCACTCCAAAGGACAGATCAACCAGACAGAAAATAAGTAAAGAGACAGAGGCACTGAACAACATATTAGAACAGAGGGACCTAACGGACATCTACAGAATACTCCATCCAAAAGCAACAGGATACACATTCTTCTCAAGTGCACCTAGAACATTTTCAAGAATTGATCATATATTAGGCCACAAAAAGAACCTCAGTAAATTAAAAAAGATTGAAATTGTACCAACCGGCTTCTCAGATCACAAAGGTATGAAACTAGAAATAAATTACACAAAGAAAATGAAAAAGCTCACAAACACATGGAGGCTTAATAACATGCTCCTAAATAATCAATGGATCAATGACCAAATAAAAACAGAGATCAAGGAATATATGGAGACAAATGACAACAATAATTCAACACCACAAAATCTGTGGAATGCAGAGAAGACTGTGCTAAAAGGGAAATATATTGCAATACAGACCTACCTCAGGAAAGAACAATCCCAAATGAACTGTCTGAACTCACAATTAGTGAAACTAGAAAAATAAGAACAAATGAGGTGCAAAGTCAGTAGAAGGAGGGACGTAATAAAGATTAAAGGAGAAATAAGTAAAATTGAGAAGAATAAAACAATAGAAAGAACCAATGAAAGCAGGAGCTGGTTTTTTGAGAAAATAAACAAAATAGATGAACCCCTAGCCAGACTTAACAACAACAAAAAAAAGAATCTACACACGTAAACAGAATCAGAAATGAGAAAGGAAAAATCACTATGGACACCACAGAAATAGAAAGAATTATTGGAGAATACTATGAAAAATTATATGATAACAAAGTGAATGGACAACTTTCTAGACAAATACAACCTTCCAAGGCTGACTCAGGAAGAAACAGAAAATCCGAATAGACCAATTACCAGCCACGAAATCGAATTGGTAATCAAAACACTACCTAAGATCAAAACACCTGGACCAGATGGTTTCACTACTGAATTTTATCAAACATTTAGTGAAGACCTAATACCCATCCTCATTAAAGTTTTACAAAAAGTAGAAGAGGGAATACTCACAAATTCATTCTATGAGGCCAACATCACTCTAATACCAAAACCAGGCAAAGACAACACAAAAAAAGAAAATTACAGACCAATATCCCTGATGAACATAGATGAAAAAATACTCAACTAAATATTAGCAAAGCGAATTCAAAAATACATCAAAAAGATCATCCATCATGATCAAGTGGGATTCATCCCAGGGATACAAGGATGGTACAACATTCGAAAATCCATCAACATCATCCACCACATCAAGAAAAAGAAGAACAAAAAAACCACATGATCATCTCCATAGATGCTGAAAAAGCATTCGATCAAATACAACATCCATTCATGACAAAAACTCTCAACAAAATGGGTACAGAGGGCAAGTACCTCAACATAATAAAGGCCATATATGACAGACCCACAGCCAACATTATACTTAACAGCGAGAAGCTGAAAGCTTTTCCTTTAAGATCAGGAACAAGACGAGGATGCCCACTCTCCGCACTTTTATTCAACAGAGTTTTGGAGGTCCTAGCCACAGCAATCAGACAACACAAAGAAATAAAGGCATCCAGATTGGCAAGGAAGAAGTCAAAATGTCCCTTTTGGCAGATGACATGATATTGTACATAAAAAACCCTAAAGAATCCACTCCAAAACTACTAGATCTAATATCTGAATTCAGCAAATTTGTGGGATACAAAATTAATACACAGAAATACGTTGCATTCCTATACACTAATGATGAACTAGCAGAAAGAGAAATCAGGAAAATAGTTCCATTCACAATTGCATCAAAATGAATAAAATACCTATGAATAAACCTAACCAAGGAAGTGATAGACCTATACCCTGAAAACTACAAGACACTCTTAAGAGAAATTAAAGAGGACATTAATAAATGGAAATTCATCCCATGCTCTTGGCTAGGATGAATTAATATTGTTAAAATGGCCATCCTGCCTAAAGCAATCTGCAGATTCAATGCAATCCCAATCAGAATACCAACAACATTCTTTAATGAACTAGAGCAAACAGTTCTAAAATTCATATGGAACCACAGAAGACCCTGAATAGCCAAAGCAATCCTGAGAAGGAAGAATAAAGCAGGGGGAATTACGCTCCCTGACTTCAAGCTCCTCTACAAAGCTACAGTAATCAAGACAATTTGGTACTGGCGCAAGAACAGACCCATAGACCAATGGAACAGAATAGAGAGTCTAGATATAAACCCAAGAATATATGGCCAATTAATATGCAGTAAAGGAGCCATGTATATACAATGGGGAAATGACAGCCTCTTCAACAGCTGTTGTTGGCAAAACTGGACAGCTACATGTAAGAGAATGAAACTGGATTACTGTCTAACCCCATACACAAAAGTAAACTCAAAATGGATCAAAGACCTGAATGTAAGTCATGAAACCATAAAACTCTTAGAAAAAAACATAGGCAAAAATCTCTTTGTCATAAACATGAGCAACTTCTTCATGAACATATCTCTCCAGGCAAGGGTAACAAAAGCAAAAATGAACATATGGTACTATATCAAACTAAAAATATTCTGTACAACAAAGGATACCATCAGTAGAACAAAAAGATATCCTACAGTATCTGAGAATATATTCATAAATGACATATCTGATAAGGGGTTGACATCCAAATTATCTAAAGATTTCATGCACCTCAACCAACAAAAAGCAAGTAGGCCAATTAAAAAATGGGCAGAGGAGGTGAACAGACACTTCTCCAAAGAAGAAATTCAGATGGCCAACAGGCACATGAATAGGTGCTCCACATCAATAGTCATCAGAGAAATGCAAATTAAACCCACAATGAGATATCACCTCACACCAGTTAGGATGGCCACCATCCAAAAGACAAACAACAACAAATGTTGGCGAGGATGTGGAGAAAGGGGAACCCTCCTACACTGCTTCTGGGAATATAAACTAGTTCAACCATTGTGGAAAGCAGTATGGAGGTTCCTCAAAAAACTCAAAATAGAAATACCATTTGACCCAGGAATTCCACTGCTAGGAATTTACCCTCAGAAGGCAGCGGCCCAGTTTGAAAGAAAACAAATGCACCTCTATGTTTATCACAGCACTATTTACAACAGCCAAGAAATGGAAGCAACCTAAGTGTCCATCAGTAGATGAATGGATAAAGAAGAGGTGGTACATATACACAATGGAATATTATTCAGCCATAAGAAGAAAACAAATCCTTCCATTTGCAACAACATGGATGGAGCTAGAGGGTATTATGCTCAGTGAAATAAGCCAGGTGGAGAAAGACAAGTATCAAATGATTTCACTCATCTGTGCAGTATAAAAACAAAGAAAAAACTGAAGGAACAAAACAACAGCAGACTCAGAGAACCCAAGAATGGACTAAAGTTACCAAAGGGAAAGGGACTGGGGAAGACAGTTGTAAGGGAAGGATAAGGTGAAAAAGGGCTACTACAATTAATACACATAATGTAGTGGGGGTGGGAGTAGTGTGGGGGTTACGGGGAAGGCATTATAACCCAGCAAAGGCAAGTTGTGGTTCTGTAACATCCTACTATGCTGATGGACAGTGACTGCATTGGGGTATGTGGTGGGGACTTGATAATAGGGGGAGTCTAGTAATCATAATGTTGCTCATATAATTGCTCATATTAAAAATAGTAAAATAAAAAAAATTAAAAGAAAAGACAATATGATATTTGAAACCATATTAAGCAATAAAGAAAGCTGATTTATAATAAAATAGTAGATATTTCAATATATGAATGCTCTGGCAGGTCACCAGAAGTCCTGACGAAGTAGTCAGATTCTAATAAAATCACAGTTGTATAAGCATGTAACTGCATGAACAAACTGATAAAAGCGTGTTGTATTAATGCTGAAAATATCATGACTGGTGTTTCTTTTAGTACTTTGATTTTCTGAAGTGGTGAACTACTCTTGAAAAAGTTCCGAACTCTGTATTCTGGAAAAATTCACATGCAATAGCAGGCAAGAATACATTGTGCTTATATGTAGTATGCAGTTAGATTCTAGGTTTACATAACTATAAATAAATTTTTCCTTTTTATAACTACCAGGAATTTGGAAGTCATGGGACAGTTTTGTCCTACAGAACCATCCTGCTTCCTGTCCCCTTACTTCTTGCCCACTAAATATCAGTAGCACTTCACCCATTCCAATGATTATAGTAGCTAAAATACCACTGCAAATATCTAAAAATATTTAAGAATATTTAAAATTTTCACAATTAAAAAAATCCCCCATAATTAAAAAAATCCCTTTTCTTAGGTGATGCTGTCCCTTTGAGAATAATGTTGAAAATGATTTTGATTTTCAAAAGAAATCAGCATTCCTCAAATTGTTTTGTAATAAACTAGTTTATGATATGTTAATAGAACATCTATGAGGGAGAAAATATTTTATGGTCAAGCTAAGTAGATTTTTTCCCTCTGAACTGTTGGATTTTAATGTGTTAATAGCTACTGTCAGTATACCAGGGGATGATGCAGTGCTGCCCCAAATGGTTCCATTGTGGCATGCTTTCAAAATTTCTGAATTATATTGTTTAAAAATATAGCCCCTTTGTGTATATTATGGTCTGTAGGTTGCACTTTGAAAATAAAACATCAGTGTTTGTAATGTGCTCTATTTATAGTAGGATGTAGTCAGCCCTTGATCATCTAGAGAACTTTGAATTGCATATGTCTTGCCACATGTGAGCACTTCTGTTCCACCAGAATATTATGGAAAATTCAAAATGGGTTATGAAATTTAATATACCTAAAAAAATTTATGAAAAATTTTTGTAAAACTGTTACTGCACAACTGAATTTGATATCAACCTAAAAGTGGCAGGAAGATGGAGTGGCCATAATTGGTGAAACAAATTAATATCAGCGCTCCTGTGTTGACCAAAATAGTCTCAAATCTGGTCTGGATTGTTGAAAATTTCCTTTTGTTAATAGTTAAAAAAAATCATAAAGAGATTATATGCAAATTGGAGAAGACAGAACTCAGTGTAAAATATATGACTACATCTCTGAAGAGATACCAAACTGAACTTAGAAATCAGACTCTTTGGAGAAATATCAAGCAAATTTGAAGATCAGATAGGGAAGTCAAAGAAAATTAAGTGCACTAAAGAACAGAAAGAACACAAATAGAGTGTATAGAAACTGTTACTTCTTGCCAGAGTGAAGTCCAGAAACTTATTGCAGTGTTTGCCAAAGACCTCTATTTGAAGAGGTGATTCTGTTTCTTGGTTGACAAAGATTGTAGTTTTGTAAATCACGTACATTATTATCACACTTAGTATGCAGAATTACTAATTTCAAACTGCCAGCTGGCAGAAAATCTGTGGAGATAATACTAAAGTACCAGAGAAAATAATATGAGAGAAGAAATAAGGACTCCAAACTTTATCCCAATATCTGGAACACCTCAGCCTTTAGAGAGAAGAATAGAGAGAAACAGCATAACTGGATCATAAAGTAAACTGCATGCTTGGGTCCACTCTGCTTCTCCTTCTAAAATGCCCCAGGGGCTCCTTTAGCCAGAACATATACCAGCACTTGAGTGATATGTTTAACAGCATATCAATAGTTCCAGAGGGTTGAGAAAGTATAAATAATCAGCAAATACTTCAGATAATCCCAGTTAACAGCAATTAGTTTCTTTTCTAACTGGACTGACATGATGAAAAAGTATAAAAATTAAAAACTATTTCCATATGCTACCGATAAGACCTTATTTAAGTACAGGGAGATGTTACCACATTGTTAATCCCTGAGGAAATGTAACTGACTTTATGGAGAACTTTGACACTGAAGCAAGGGGTTGGTTATTACCATGGCCATATGCAAATTTCTGGAAGAAAATAGAGAGGAAGAAGCATCAGCCTGGTGAATTTATCTGAGAAAAGTAGTGTTGTCATCTCCCTCACTGAATTATTTGGAATTGTCAATAAGAGTTAGTTGCAGGTAAGATAGCAGATATTTCAAAAAATGCTTTTACTTTTAAAGCATCAGTGTCCAAACTAGAAATCATATCTCCCAATAATGTAAGTGTAGTAAAAGTGCCTTTTCTAATTGGAGAAAACCCCTTTGCTACTGTGAAACTCTGACCATCATTGACAAATGATCCACAGTACCAATAATAGGATGAAACAAATCCTTGAAATTCATCAAGATCAAATGCAGGTAAACCAGGATGTGAACACTTTAGGCTATTGGTCCTAGGTTCCTTCCTGCTGGTGGTTCAGGAAGGTTATAGCTTGTCTTTCTTAGGACGGCAAAGTAAGCAACTCTACCAAATATTGATGACACAGGATTTGCAGAGTTATCCTAAATGCATATGTCAGGGTACACCACCTCTTGTGAGGGGAGATGCTCCAACCAAGAAAGATGATGCAAGCATGTTTAATTAAATGGCTCATTCCTTCTCTTCCTTTAAGAACTGGAACATCTTTGGTTTCTTAATGCAGAACAGCAGAGGAGTCCTAAGGGAAACAAGATGATTAACAGGAAGAGGCCCAGGTAGTTGAAACAATCTTGTAGACCCCGATTCTGCTGTTTAGGACCAGCACTGGGGGTGGAAACCTGGCACAATGTCCCATCAGGCCAGATGACCTGGAGCCCTCTCTCTCACGCTAAGCCAGTAATTTCCTTACTCTTCTTTGGACACAAGGGGACAAGTGGTCAGCCAGAGTAGACAGTTTATGATTATAGAGGCACTTGGCTATTTATAGTGAACCATTGCCTGAAAAAACTGTCTTTGCCCCTCCATCAGCAACAAAATCCCTTACAAAGTGAATGGCAAGCTACTGATACTTAGTTGCTACATATAAAATTGAAGAAAACATATCCAAGAAAAAAGAGATCAAAGGTATCATTTATCACTTATAAAGGCAAGTACATGAATATTCAGTTGTCATGCAATCTACCTCATATTTTCTCCCACGTTAACTAAGGTACTGAAGGAGGAGGAACAAGAAGCAAATGCTAGTTACTGTAAAAATTCCTGCATGTTTATAAAATCCAACAGCTCAAAACTAAGACATAGTCAAATGATTTTAGGATATTTCTTTCAATATTGATATCCAAGTATAAGTAAGTATTCACTTATAAGAGAAAAGTTAAAAAAAATTTTTTTCCTCCTATGTGAAAGTTCTAATGAAGTGATAAACTTAAGATTTGGGGTGTTTTTGTTTGCTTGCTCATTTATTTTTTTGAGAATTTTAGTGAAAGGCATGTATGTTTTTATCAGCAAAGTTCATACTATGTCTAGAAATCTACCTGTCTTGGGAAACTTAATCCCAAAGCTTCCTCTTCAAAATGAAAGCAATAAGTCAAAAAACATATATATGTAGCCCTTTTAATGTGTTGCTAATATAGTTCTTTTTCTGTTTGTATTGGTTTAATCCATGTCAAGTGTAGTCTGCAGAGGGAAAGGACAAGTACCTTACCATAGAATATACAGGCACAGTATCACACCATGAGGCTTACAGGAGGGACAGGAGAGACAATGCTTTTGCTTGGGAACAGCTTCACTAATTCCAGGAATGGTTCTTGGTAGAAGGCTGGGCATCTCAGAGCATAAATATCTATTAAAGTGCTGCTGCACAGCAGCCTCAACTGTTAAACTGTAAACAGTCAACAGTCTTACTTTAGCAATGTGACTTTTTTCTCTTGGGTGTCTTAGACTCTTGGGCTACTAGGATTGAGTTCTCAAGGATGCAGCGAAACATGGGATGTTCTCTTATGGCTGCAAGGTAGTGGACCTAATGTTTATTAAATGCCCACTATGATTGAGGCACTGGGATAGATTCTTTTAAATTTAATATTCTTAATCCTCACATGAGTTTAGATATTTTTATTCTCTTATAAATTACAAGAATTGAGATCAAGAGAAGCTAAATAACTTGCCCAAGATCATTCAGCTATTAAGTACTTGATCTTAGATTTTCATGGTTAATCTGATACCAAAGCAGTTATTTTGCCATTTTGCATAATCTAAAAAGCTGTGTTAATGTAAATTATTTCTACTCATCAAAAGAAGAAACAAATTTTAGTAACTGGGCAGGTCATCCTTTGGAGATGACACTACATCCCATTCCTAAGTAGGGGATTGTTGATGACTAAGGGTGAAGAGCTTTTCTAAGACTAATGCACAGGAGTTGGAGACTGTCTGCAAGTCACCACTTGGGAGGGAGTTGACTGTCAGACCACAGGTGATAACAAGAAAGCAACCATTTGGGCCACTGCTGGGCTAGAACCCCAGAGCATCAAAGTGGATCAGAAAAGAGCTCATCATGTAACTTCTTTGCTCCATATCTGTTTCCATTCTGTTTCATTCACTGTAAAGCCAGTTTTTACAATGTCGTACAAAGCTCTACTTATCCCACCCCCACTCCTTTTGCCTGTTGTCTCTCTAACCTCCTTTTTCTTCTTGAACATAATGTTCCAGCCACTCTGGTATTCATGCTATTTTTTTAATACATCAGGCCCACCTCTGTCTCAGCCCCATTGTATTGGCTCTTCTGTATCCTAGAACATTATATCCACAGACCTCACTTTCTTTTCTCCTTCAAGTCTTTGCTCAAGTGTCACCTTCCCAATGAGTCCGACCTAATCACCCTACTTAAAATTGCCACGTCCCCTACCTCAGTGCTCTCTTACCTTGCTATGTGTTTTCCGTATTATTTATCACCCCCAATATACTATATAACTAATTTTATTTATTGTCTGCCCCATTAGAATGTAAACTCCATTTTAAAAATCTGTTTTTATATGTTTTATTTACTGATGCAACCCCACTGCCTAGAACAGTGCCTGGCACAGACTAAGTGCTTCATAAATATTTGCTGAGTGAATGAATTGACGCTTCATCTCTTAAGAGATTTTCTGACATCTGCAGCAAGTAGATTTCCCTCAGTGTATTATCATCAGACAGTGGCCCTGGTAAACAGTGGATAGATCCTGATTTATCTGAGTGACAGTACAGCAGTCCATTTTAGGTAGAGTGACTTCACTGGGGTGATTCTTGAATTAATATATATGAAAGACAAGCCTTGATTTCCTTCTGTTTCAACTTGAGTATTCACAGGTTTTTTTTTTGGTGAATTTTTTTCTTTTCATTTTGGAAAATTTTAGATAAAATTAAAATGGAGCAATACAGTGTACTCTTACATACCTGTCACATAGCTCCAAACAGTTAAAACATGGCTAGCTGCACTTCAGCAATCCTCTTCCCCTCACTGCCCCTTCCCCAAGGTTATTTTTTAAGCAATAGGCACTGATACAAAGACAACACATTTCATTTGTAAATTATATGAAAGGTTTCGATGAAGTTGAATATTGCTAAAATTCTTAACATTGCAGCTCATAATTTGTTTTAAAATATAATTAAATCACTGCTAAAGCAATTCATTCATATTCTGGAGTTTTACTATATTTGTGTCTTTCCCTCTAAGATCTGCTGTACCGATTTTTTTAACTTACATTTGATTTGAATGTGACTTCTTCCCTTTTGGCGGTGTAGCTTAATGTATTTAAAAAATTTTTTTCCTCGTAAGGTACCTGCTTTTCATATAAGTGGTCTTTTTATATGAAGTGGTTGGATACTTATAAAGGAAAAGTACTTGTTTTTAGGGTAGTGGAATTATGGGTAATGTTTAATTTTCCAACATTGGACTATCTTTACTATTAAAAGAAAAAAGCATTTTGTAACTGAGGGTTCCCTACTTATCTGCGGAATATGAGATGACCAAATCAGTGATGCATGACAAGGGTCAATTTTGTTGTACAAATGGCTGAAGACGAGCTGTTCAGAGCAAATGAGCTGTGATTTTTATCTGAAAGCTTATTTTTTTGAAGAATAAATTCTCTCTGTGCTATGGAGTTACTTTAGATAATCTCAAAGCATGACCAAAGTCAAAGTGTTTAATTTGCTGAAAATTGTTACAGGCTGCTAGAATCTGTGGATTTTTTTTAGACTAGGGAGCAGAAGTGAAAGCAAACAATTTGTATATTATCACAATGTGTGAATTATTAAAACAAATTATTTAAAATTGAAATATCCTACATCTCATATGCAAATTTTAACATCTCACTAGACTATTAATAGAGATTTAATAATTTCGCTTACCAGTTGTAAAGGTGTGATAAACAGTTAACCATTTGCTGTTGCTAAGTTATAGTTCACCTTAAGAAACATATTCTGCTTAGAAACATTTGAAAGTTTTAAGTGCTGACTAGGAAATTTTTAAATGTTATATTATCTTAAAAAGACTTTCTTGTCAGACAAATCAGCATCTCTGCCAGTTTTTGCATCATTATTTTTGGCAGGATAATAAGCTGTAATGCCAGAATTCAGATATATGGTTGTTGGAATTATAGATGATCCAAAAATTCATTCTCAAACTGTGATATATCTCACACCCATAGGAAGCAGGGTGTGGATTACAAATAACTAGGTGTATACATGGTTTTAAAGCTACCCAGTTAAGTAAGTGGTTTCTAATAAGGGGATGACAACTTTTGAGCTGCTGTAACTTTATGTATTTTAAGTTAACAAAACATTCAAAGCCTTAGCACTCTTGTCAGGCATAGGCAGTACTCAATGGTAAATATATAATAATGCTCAGCATTTTCTGAAGGGAAAGGCATAACTTTAAACAATTTCTGACATATATGTACTTTGTTTATGGTGGAGCAGTTGAAGTTACAGGAGAGGGGGTTATTTATGGAGTATGATTTCTGAGGAAGTGGTTGGTAAGATCATCTTAAATGGTTATGTATAAAGATGCTGGGTCAAGTGGGTGAGGAGGGATTGAAATCTTGCTAAATTTATGCCCTGGTACAGGGATTGTGTACTTAGAGAAGGCACTTTCACACAGTGTATGCATGAGCTATCAGAGGCTGTGGTGGGTAGAGATGAACTCCAGAGCTCAGGAGAAGTGATTCCTATTCCATGATGACAGTAGGAAAGTAGACGGCAAAATCTAAACAGACACTCCTTCAAATATTTGTTCAGTATTTTATTGAGAGTAGGAAGATACTAACTTTCTGGTAAAAAAATTACACACCTCATTAAGTTCACATAAAATATTTACCAGATGCACAGAACATATCTTAACATTTTAACTTATTTTTTTCTTTTTCTATCACAACTAGATAGCATTATTTATTCACATTCATTAAAGACTGAGTGGCCCATAAAACCCTGCTTGATCTAACATCTCCCTACCTTTCTGCCATCATCTCCTAATTTATTTCCTTGCTCATTATATTCCAGCCAAAGAGAAGTCTTTTTTCTGTTCTTCAAAGGCCAAGCTTGCTTCTGTTTTAGGAGTTGTTATTCCCTCTGCTTAAAATGTTCTGTTCCCTTCTGTGCCCTATCCTAGGTGGTTTCATTTTATCCTTAAAAAAAAAGTATTTATTGAAGTGTAGTTGATATACAATATTATATTGGTTTCAGGGGTGCAACAAAATGATTTGACATTTATATACATTAGAAAATGCTCTCCGTGGTGCCAAAGTTATTACAAGATTATTGACTATATTCCCTATGCTGTGTTTTTCATCCCTTATTTACGGTTCATCACTTATTTATTTTATAACTGGAAGTTTGTACCTCTTGATCCCTTCACCCATTTCACCAGTCCCCCCAGCTCCCTCCCATCAGGCAGCCACTACTTTGTTCTCTGTTTTTATCAATGAGTCTGTTTCTGGGTTCTTTGTTTGCTCATTTATTTTGACTTTTAGATTCCATATATAAGTGAAATCATGTGGCATTTGTCTTTCTCTGACTTACTTCACTTAGGGAAATGCCCTCTAGTTCCATTCAGTTCCATTCCTGTTATTGCAAATGGCAAGATTTCCTTTTCTTTTATGACTAATTTTCCATTGTGTATATATACCACATCTTTATCCATTCATCTTTTGATAGACACTTATGTTGCTTCCATATCTTGGCTAATGTAAATAATGTTGTGATAAACATAGGTGTGCATATATCTTTTTGAATTAGTGTTTTTATTTTATTTGGGTAAATACCCAGAAGTGGAATTATTGGATTGTATGGTATTTCTACTTGTAATTATTGAGGAACCTGCATATTGTTTTCTGTGGTGGCTGTTTACATTCCCACCAACAGTGTACAAGGGTTCCCTTTTTTCCACATCTTTGCCAAGACTTGTTATTTCTTGTCTTTTGGATGGTGACCATTCTGACTAGTGGAAGGTGATACCTCATTGTGGTTTTGATTTACATCTCCCTGATGATTAATGATGTGGAGCATCTTTCTGCATGTCTGTTGGCCATCAGTATGTCTTTGGGAAAATGTCTATTCAGGTCCTCTGCCCATTTTTAATTGGGTTATCTTTTTTTTTTGATGTTGTGTTATAAGAGTTCTTTATATTTTTTGATGTTAATCCCTTATTGGATATATCATTTGAAAATATATTCTCCGATACAATAGGTTGCCATTTCATTTTGTTGATGGTCTCCTTTTCTGTGCATAAGCTTTTTAGTGATGTAGTCCCACTTGCTTATTTTTCCTTTTTTTTCCCCCTTGCCTGGGTTATCTAGAAAAAGATTGCTAAGGTCAAAGTCTAAGAATTTACTGCCTGTGTTTTCTCTGAGGACTTTTTTGGTTGCAGGTCTTATATTTAGGTCTTCAAACCACTGAGTTTATTTTTATATATGGTTTTAAGACTGTGGTCCAGTTTCATTCTTTTGCATGTAGCTGTCAGTTTCTCAATACCATTCACTGAAGAGACTTTCTTTTCCCATTGTAATTCTTGAATCCTTTGTTGTAGATGAATTGATCATAAAAGTGTGGGTTTATTTTTGGGCTCTTTATTCTGTTCCATTGATCTATGCATCTATTTTTGTGCCAATGTCATACTCTTTTGATTAGTATAGCTTTGTAGTATAGTTTAAAGTCAATGACACCTCTAAGTTTGTTCTTTCTCAAGATTGCTTTGGCTATTTGGTGTCTTCTGTGGTTTCCTACAAAATTTAGGATTAGTGTTCTAGTTCTGTGAAAAATACTGTTGGTATTTTGAGAGGACTTGCATTGAATCTGTAGATTTCTTTGGGTCATATGGCCACTTTAACAATATTAATTTTTCTAGTAATGAGCATGGTATATCTTTTCATTTATTTGTGTCATCTTCAGTTTCTTTCATCACTGTCTTACAGTTTTTAAAATACAGATCTTTCACCTCTTTGGTTAGATTTATTCTTAGGTATTTTATTGTTTTTGATGCAATTGTAAGTAGGATTATTTTCTTAATTTCTCTTTCTGCTAGTTTGTTTTTGCTATATAGAAATACAACAGATTTCTGTATTTTGATTTTGTGTCCTGCAACTTCCCTGAATCCATTGAATAGCTCTTAAGATTTTTTGGTGGCATCTTTCAGGTTTTCTATATATGGTATCATGTCATCTGCAAATAGTGAAACTTTTATTTCTTCCTTAATAATTTGGATGCCTTTTATTTCTTTATCTTGTCTTATTGTTAGGGTTAAGACTTCCAGACTATGTTGAATAAAAATGGTGAGCCTAAGCATCTTTGTCTGGTTCCTGATCCTAGAGGAAAAGCTCTCAGCTTTTCACCATTGAGTATGATAGTTGTGGGTTTGTCACATATGGCCTTCATTATATTGCAGTACATACCCTGTATACCCATTTTGTTGAGAGTTTTTATGAATGGATGCTGAATTTTGTCAAATGCTTTTTCAGCATCTATCGAGATGATCATATGGTTTTTATCTTTCCTTTTGTTAATGGTACATCACATCAATTGATTTGTACATATTGACCCATCCATGAATCCTGGGATAAATCCTACTTGATTGTGGTGACTGATCTTTTTAATAGATTTTTTAATCCGGTTTGCTAATATTCTGTTGAGGATTTTTGCATCAGTGCTCATCAGGGATATTGTTCTGTAACTTTCTTTTTTTGTAGCATCTTTGGTTTTGATCAAGGTGATAGTGGCCTCATAGAATGAATTTGGAAACTTTCCTTCCTCTTCAATTTTTTGGAATAGTTAGAAAAGGATGGGTAATAACTCTTCTTCAGATTTTTGGTAGAATTCTATGAAGCTGTCTGGTCCTGGACTTTTGTTTGTTAGGAGTTTTTGATTATCAATTCAGTTCCATTACCAGAAATCAGCCTGTTCAGATTTTCTTTATATCTTCCTGGTTTAGTGTTCGGAGATTGCAGTTTCTGGGAATTTATGCATTTCTTCTAGTATGTCCAATTTGTTGGCATGTAATTTTTCATAGTAATCTCTTATAATTGTCTGTATTTATGTGGTATCTGATGCACCTTCTCTTTCATTTCTGATTTTACTTATCTGGGTCCTCTTTTTTTTTTTAATTAAGGTATCATTGATATACACTCTTAGGAAGGTTTCACATGATCAACATTGTGGTTACTACATTCACACATATTATCAAGACCCCCCAAACCCCACTGCAGTCACTGTCCATTGGTGTTTTAAGATGCCTCAGAATCACTACTTGTCTTCTCTGTGCTACACTGTCTTCCTGTGCCAATCATAATGCCCTTCAATCCCCTTCTCCCTCCCTCCCCACCTAACTCCCCAACCCCTCCCTTTTTGTAACCACTATTCCCTTCTTGGAGTCTGTGAGTCTGCTGCTGTTTTGTTCCTTCAATCTTGCTTTGTTGTTATACTCCACAAATGAGGGAAATATTTGGTACTTATCTTTCTCTGCCTGGCTTATTTCACTGAGCATAATACCCTCTAGTTCCATCCATGTTGTTGCAAATGATAGGATTTGTTTTCTTCTTATGGCTGAATAATATTCCATTATGTATATGTATCACTTCTTCTTTATCCATTCATCTACTGGTGGACACTTAGGTTGCTTCCATATCTTGGCTATTGTAAATAGTGCTGCAATAAACATAGAGGTGCATATGTCTTTTTGAATCAGGGATTATGTTTTCTTTGGTTAAACTCCTAAGAGTGGAATTCCCAGGTAAAATGGTATTTATATTTTTAGTTTTTTGAGGAACCTCCATATATATTGCTTTCCACAATGGTTGAACTAATTTACATTCCGACCAGCAGTGTAGGAGGGTTCTCCTTTCTCTGCATCCTTGCCAGCATTTGTTGTTCCTTGTCTTTTGGATGTTGGCCATCCTACGTGGTGTGAGGTGATATCTCATTGTGGTTTTAATGTGCATTTCCCTGATAATTAGCAGTGTGGAGCATCTTTTGATATGCCTATTGGCCATATGAATTTCTTCTTTGACGAAGTATCTGTTCATATCCTCTGTCTATTTTTTAATCGGGTTATTTGCTTTGGGTGTTGAGGCATGTGAGTTCCTTATGTATTTTGGATGTTAACTCCTTGTAGGATATGTCATTTATGACTATATTCTCCCATACTGTAAGATGCCTTTTTATTCTACTGATGGTGTCTTCGCTGTACAGAAGGTTTTTAGTTTGGTTTACTCTCATTTGTTCATTTTTTATTTTGTTTCCCTTGCCTGAGGAGATGTGTTCAGAAAAAAGTTGCTCATGTTTATATTCAAGAGATTTTTGCCTATGTTTTCTTCTTAGAGTTTTATGGTTTCATGACTTACATTCAGGTCTTTGATCCATTTCCAGTTTACTTTTGTGTATGGATCTGAGTCCTCTCCTTTTTCTTGATGAGTCTAACTAAAGTCTATCTTTTCAAGGAACCAGCTCTTAGTTTCATCTTTTGTATTTTTTTAGTGTCTATTTAATTTATTCCATTTTGATCTTTATTATTTCCTTCCTTCTACTAACTGTGGTCTTTCTTTTTCTCCTTTTTCTAGTTAGGTGTAGGGTTAGATTGAGATTTTTCTTGTTTCTTGAGGTAGGCCTGTGTCATTATAAACTTTTCCTCTTAGAACTGCTTTTGCTGCCTCCTAAAGATTTTGAACCATTGTGTTGCTGTTTTCATTATTCTCTGATTATTTTTTCATTTCCTTATTGACCTTTGGTTGTTTAGTAACTAATTGTTTAGCCTTCCTGTGTTTGTGTTATTTCCAGTTTTTTCCTTGTAATTGATTCCAGTGTCATACACTGGTGGCTGAAAAAAATGTTTGATATGATTTCAGTCTTCTTAAATTTACTGAGACTTGCTTTGTGGTCTAACATGTGATCTATCTTGTTGTGTGTGTACTTGAAATTAATGTCTGTTCTGCTGATTGGGGGTGTAATGTTCTGTATATGTCTGTTAAGTTCATCTGGTCTAATGTGTCATTAAGGCCAATGTTCCCTTATTGATTTTCTGTCCAAATGATCTGACCATTTGATGTTAATGCGATGCTAAAGTCCCCTATTGTCTTATCAGTGTCAACTTCTGCCTTTACATTTGTTAATATTTTTATATTTAAATGCTTCTCTGTTCGATGTGTAGATATTTACAACTGTTACATCTTCTTGTGGGATTGAGCCCTTATCATTATGTAATGTCCTTCTTTGTCTCTTGTTGTAGTCTTTCTTTTAAAGTTTTTTGTCTGATTTAAGTACTGTTATTCCAGCGTTTTTTATCATTTCTGTTTGTATGGAATATTTCTCCATCCCTTCAGTTTCAGTCTGTGTCTTTAGGTCTGAAGTGAATCCCTTGTAGGCAGCATATAGATAGGTCTTGTTTTTTAATCTATTCAGTCACCCTGTGTATTTTGATTGGAACACTAGACCATTTACATTTAAAAGTAATTATTGATAGGTATGTAGTATGTACTTACTGCCATTAAAAATTTTTTTTCCTGGTTGCTTTTGTCATTCTCTGATCCTCGTTCTGTAGCTGTCTTCCCTATGTGTGATGATTCTCATTAATTTTGTGGTTGGATTCTTTTCTCTTTATTTTTTATATAACTAATACATGTTTTTGGTTTATGGCTACCATGGGGTTTCTTACGAAACTCTTACATATATCGTGGTCTATGTTAAGTTGATGGTCACTTAAGTTCAAATGCATTCTAACAGCCCTACATTTCTTACTCCCCCTTCTCCATGTTTTATGTATTTGATGTCTCCTTTTACACTTTTTTTATTTAGTGATTCCTTAATTTTTAGAAGTAGTTAATTTTACTACTTTTGTCTTTTAACCTTCATACTAACTTTTAAGTCATCTACTACCCTTGCTATATGTCGCCTTTTACCAGTGAAATTTTCTTCTTTTCATAATATTCTTGCTTCTAGTTATGGCATTTCTTTTTGTCTTAAAGAAGTCCCTTTAGCATTTCTTGTAAGGCTGGTTTAGTGGTGGTGAACTCCATTAACTTGTATTTATCTGAGAAGCTCTTTATCTCTACTTCAATTCTGAATAACCTTGCAGGGTAGATTATTTTCGGTTGTAGGTTTTTCTTCCTTTCAGCACTTTGAATATATCATGTCACTCCATTCTGGCCTATAGAGTTTTTGCTGAAAAATCAGCTGATAGCCTTATGGGGTCTTCCTTGTACATAAGTTGTTGCTTTTCTTTTGCTCGTTAAAGATTCTCTTTCTTTTATCTTTGACATGTTGATTTTTTGTGTCTTGGTGTGGACCTCCATAGATTCATCTTGTTTGGGGGCTCTCTTTGCTTTCTGGGCCTGGATGTCTGTTTCCTTCCCAAGGTTAGGGAAGTTTTCAGTTATTATTTCTTCAGGTAAGTTTTCTGCCCCTTTCTCTCTCCCCTCCTTCTGGGACCCCTAATATGAGGATTGGTGTTTCACTTGAAGTTGTCCAAGAGATCTCTTAAACTCTCATTTTTAACTTTTTTTCTTTTTGCTGTTTATCTTGGTTGCTTTACTTTACCCTGCTTTCAGATCGCTGACTTGTTCTTTTGCATCCTCTGGTCTACTGTTGATTTGTTTTCTTCTTTCCCCATATTTCATTTTGGGTAGTATTGCTATGCCTTTAAGGTCACCAATTTTTTTTCCTAAGGTGTCTGATTTGTTGTTAATCTTACCAAGTGTACTTTTCATCTCAGATATTGTAATTTTTGAGTCTAGAAGTTCTTTTTATGTCTTTTCAATATATCTGTATCTCTACTTAACATGTGTAACATTTTCTCTGCCTTCTTGAACATACAGTGTATGCTTATAATAATTGTTTTAATGTCCTTATCTATAAATATGTAACCTGTGTCCTTTTTTATTTGCTTCTATTGATTGGTTTTCCTAATTATTTCCCTGCTTCTTTGTAGGCCTGATAATTTTTTGTGGGGTGCTATTTTATTGTATGGCGGATATTTTTCTGTAAATATTTTTGAATTTTGTTTGGCAATGCAGTGTAGTTGGAAACAGTTTGTTACTTTTATCATTTGTTTTAAACTTTGTTGAGACTAGATTAGATTTTAATCTGAGGCTAGTTTTTTCTCCACTACCAATACCTTCTGAGTATTCTGACATCTATTTACTTTTTAAAATTTATTTTATATTTTTTTATTTGGTATCATTAATATACAATTACATGAGTAACCTCATGGTTACTAGATTCCCCCCAGTACCAAGTTCCCACCACATACTCCATTACCACTGTCCATCAGTGTAGTAAGATGCTATAGAGTCACTACTTGTCTTCTCTGTGTGATACGGCCTTCCCCCTGCCCCCCCATTATGTGTGCTAATCATAATGCCCCTTCCCTTCTCCCTCCTTTCCCACCATTCCCACCCCCAACACCCCCAGTCCCTTTCCCTTTGGCAACTGTTAGTCCATTCTTGGGTTCTGTGAGTCTGCTGCTGTTTTGTTCCTTCAGTTTTTGCTTTGTTTTTATACTCCACAGATGAGTGAAATCATTTGGTACTTGTCTTTCTCTGCCTGGTTTATTTGACTGAGCATAATACCCTCTCCCTCCATCCATGTTGTTACAAATGGTAGAATTTTTTTTCTTCTTATGGCTGAATAATACTCCATTGGGTACATGTACTGCATCTTCTTTATCCATTTATCTACTGATGGACACTTAGATTGCTTCCATTTCTTGGCTATTGTAAATAGTGCTGCGATAAACTTACAGGTGCATATGTCTTTTTCAAACTGGGTAAATTCCTAGGAGTGGAATTCCTGGTCAAATGGTATTTCTATTTTGAGTTTTTTGAGGAACCTCCATACTACTTTCCACAATGGTTGAACTAGTTTACATTCCCACCAGCAGTGTAGGAGGGTTCCCCTTTCTCCGCACCGTCATCAGCATTTGTTGTTCCTTGTCTTTTTTATGTTGGCCATCCTAACTGGTGTTAGGTGATATCTCAATGTGGTTTTAATTTGCATTTCTCTGATGATTAGTGATGTGGAGCATCTTTTCATGTACCTGTTGACCATCTGAATTTCTTTGGAGAATTGTCTATTCATATCCTCTGCCCATTTTTTATTTGGGTTATTTGCTTTTTGGGTGTTGAGGCATGTGGGATCTTTATATATTTTGGATGTTAACCCCTTGTCAGATATGTCATTTACAAATGTATTCTCCCATACTGTAGGATGCCTTTTTGTTCTGCTGATAGTGTCCTTTGCTGTACAGAAGCTTTTTAGCATGATGTAGTCCCATTTGTTCATTTTTTATTTTGTTTCCCTTGCCAGAGGAGATGCATTCAGGAAAAAGTTGCTCATGTTTATATTCAGGAGATTTTGGGCTATGTTTTTTCCTAAGAGTTTTATGATTTCATGACTTTCAGGTCTTTGATCCATTTTGAGTTTACTTTTGTGTATGGGGTTAGACAATAATCCAGTTTCATTCTCTTGCATGTAGCTGTCCAGTTTTGCCAACACAAGCTGTTGAAGAGGCTGTCATTTCCCCATTGTATGTCCATAGCTCCTTTATTGTGTATTAATTAACCATGTGTGCTTGGGTTTATCTGGGTTCTCTAGTCTGTTCCATTGGTCTATGGGTCTGTTCTTGTGCCAGTACCAAATTATCTTGATTACTGTGGCTTTGTAGTTGAGCTTGAAGTTGGGGAGCATAATCCCACCCCCCACCCCGCTTTATTCTTCCTTCTCAGGATTGCTTTGGCTATTTGGGGTCTTTTGTGGCTCCATATGAGTTTTAGAACTATTTGCTCTAGTTCATTGAAGAATGCTGTTTGTATTTTGATAGGGATTGCATTGAATCTGTAGATTGCTTTAGGCAGGATGGCCATTTTAACAATATTATTTCTTCCTATCCATGAGCACGAGATGTGTTTCCATGTATTGGTATCTTCTTTAATTTCTCTCATGAGTGTCTTGTAGTTTTCAGAATATAGGTCTTTCACTTCCTTGGTTAGGTTTATTCCTAGGTATTTTATTCTTTTTGATGCACCTGTGAGTGGAATTGTTTTCCTGATATCTCTCTCTGCTAGTTCATAGTTAGTGTATAGGTGTGGCACAGATTTCTGTGTATTAATTTTGTATCCCACAACTTTGCTGAATTCAGATATTAGATCTCACAGTTTTGGAGTGGATTTTTTATTTTTTTATGTACAATATCATGTCATCTGCAGATAGGGACAGTTTAACTTCTTCCTTGCCAATCTGTATACCTTTTATTTCTTTGTGTTGTCTTATTGCCATGGCTAGTTTGTCCATAACTATGTTGAATAAAAGTGGGGAGAGTGGGCATCCTTGTCTTGTTCACAATCTTAAAGGATAAGCTTTCAGCTTCTCACTGTTAGATGTAATGTTGGCTGTGGGTTTGTCATATATAGCCTTTATTATATTGAGGTACTTGCCCTCTATACCCATTCTGTTGAGAGTTTTTATCATGAATGGATGTTGAATTTTGTCGAATGCTTTTTTTCAGCATCTATGGAGATGATCAGGTGGTTTTTGTCCTTCTTTTTGTTGATGTGGTGGATGATGTTGATTGATTTTCGAATGTTGTACCATCCTTGCATCTCTGAAATAAATCCTACTTGATCATGATGGATGATCTTCTTGATGTATTTTTGAATTCGGTTTGCTAATATTTTGTTGAGTATTTTTGCATCTATGTTCATCAGGGATATTGGTCTGTAATTTTATTTTTTCGTGGTGTCTTTGCTTGGTTTGGTATTAGAGTAATGCTGGCCTCGTAGAATGAGTTTGCGAGTATTCCCTCCCCTTCTACTTTTTGGAAAACTTTAAAGATGATGGGTATTAGATCTTCTCTATATGTACTGTTCATTCTTTGTAGTATGTTTTTCATTTTTTAGTTCTTTCTTAAAAAATATATTTTCTATCTCTTGTTGAGGTTCTGAGTTCATTCACTCCTCTCTCCAGTTGGTTGAGTTTCTTTATGACCATATTGAACTCTTTACCAGGTTATTTGCTTATCTCTGTTTCATTTAGCAATTTTTCTGATGTTTTATTGTTCTTTTACATGGAACATTATCCTGTGCTTCCTTATTTTGTCTGGCTTTCTGTGTTTGTTTCTGTGTTGTAGGAAGGTCAGTCATGCCTTCTGGTCTTGAAAGCAGTGGTCTGTGTAGTAGCTGTCCTGTAGTATCCAGAAGTGAAATACCCTATGGTCACCAGAGATAGGCACTCTGTGGGTATTTTCTTTGTACATGCACCCTCTTGTTGTGGCTGAGCGGTTGACTGCTGGACTTGGCTTGTCAGTGAGGCTGGTCCTCTCATCAGCTGTCAGCAATGACTGGCTCAACTACTGAGAGTACACTGGTTTCCTAGACTTCTCTCTGGTGCAGCTGGCTAAATGGGTTGGTTGCAGCCCCTGTATTTGAGCTGGTAGGTGGGTCCAGCCCCCAGCCTGGCTGTCAGCAGTGGATGGCTGGACTATTGTGAATGTGGTGGTGGTGGGGGATTATTTCTGGTAGGGATGCCTGAGAGATCTGATTGTATCTACTGTGGGCATGTTGCTGGGTGGGGGTAACTATTCCCAAACCCCAGGTAGGGGACACTCAGGGGTGTGGCCGAGCTGGTGCTGGTCACTGGGTATGGTTATATGAGAATCACCTTGGAGGGGTGCCTGCCAGGTGGGCAGGTTGGATTGCGAAAGTCTACAAGGAATGGTGGGGTAGAGCAAGCGGTGCTGGCCATGGTAGAAGGAGTATTAGAATTGGCTCCTGCAAGTGTCCCACCAGCTATGCAGAGGGAGGACAAGAAAGATGATGCCTGACAACCTGTTCTTCCCTGAAGAAAGCTTCTTAATATCCCTGCTGCTCCAGCACATGTCCCAGTTAATCAGTAAATCTCCGGGTATAATCCAGGTGCTTTTCAAGCTGCTACTTTTGTGCTGAGTCTCAGACCCAACTGACAAAGCATACCAAACCTCAGGAGCCGATGCTTCGCTTCCCATAGCCCTCTCGTTCTCCTGGAGGTGTCCCGCTGGCCCCACTGATTTTTCAAAGCCAGACATTATGGGAGCTCATCTCAGCAATGCAGTTCCCAGGGCCGGGCTTGCTGGGGACAGGGCATCTATCCCCTCACCCTCTATGCCTCACTCCTTCCTGCTTGTGGGCTGGGGTGGGGGACGGGTTTGGATCCCAGTTGTGGCTCTGCCCCTTTTACCCTTCTTGATGTGGACTTCTTTTTGTCATTAGTTGTGGAACATCTGTTCTGTCAGTCTTCAGGTTGTTTTCAGAGCAGAATGTCTTACATGTCATTGCTGACTGGGTATGTATGTGGAGAGAGGTGATCACAGGGGCCTCCTCTTCTGTCATCTTCCCAGAATCCCTAGTTTCTTTTCATCCTTTAAGGTTTTTGCACCTCAGTGTGGCCTTCCCTTACTTTTGATCTATATTAGAAGCCCAGTCTTCTCTAGCATATCATCTGTTTTTGTTAATAGTATTTATTACTATATGTTATCTTCATTTGTTTATTATTCTGCTTTTCCTAGAATGTAAGTCCCTAAGAAAAGGGACTTCTTTCCCAGAGCAGTACCTGACGTATTATTGTTGAATAAATGATTAAAGTGGAAAGTCTTTTTTAAAATATATTTTTCTGTTTTTTTTTTTTATGTTGGCAGCATGTTTCTCACTTTTATATATTTTGGTTCAGTTTTTTAATACTGTTTTCTGAACCAGACAGCTACCTTGTAGAGGCATATTAAAGGTTTCAAGTTTAGGTTAAAAAATAAATTACTTGTTCCTGGTAAATAGCACCATACAATGCATGGTTTAATTTCAAATTTTCTGCAGATTGTGACTGCAAATTTCAAGTACCTGTTAGCCATCTAGATCAGGATGGTAGTGTAACCTTCAGTAGCACTGCACAATCTAACAAATAGAATCTACAAACATATTTGATGGAAATAGGTTGGTGCTGGCAAGAAATTTTTAAAAATTTTGTCCTAAATGATGTCAACTTTGGTCGTCTAGAGATCAGTACTACACATTTGCCTGGTTATGAAGCTGTTGCTTTAAACAGTCATTTATTATCAATTTATTCAGTGATGTTGTAGTGTTTCTTGTAGACTGGCTCTCAGGCAGCTATTTGGTCAGTCAAGCCTTTAATCTAGCCCTAGGAAATGGGTAGATGTGGTACAAATCAGTTTAAATGTGATAGTAAGAATTTGAGAAGTTCTTGGTTGATGTCCTTATCATTGAATTTAGGAGGCAAGTTTATTTGCTCAGACTAAGGGAAGAAACAGCAGGATGGGAGATTTGAGGAAATCAGTGAAGAATGGGAGAGAGTAGACCAGAGAAGAGAAGTGTTATTGGGTAGAGCAGAGGACCAAATTGATTGGTACTGCTGAAATGCATCATTGTCTGTTCATTTATGTGAATTAGTGGAATGGTAAATTGTTGGGTAATATAATAGACAACTCTTATTTTTTCATGTTTTCTAGTATATCTTTGACAGTTGAAATAAAACTATCAAATTGGGTTTTCAATGTTTGTTAATGTAATTACAACATAAAGGGGGAAGGGATCTCTATGATGGTAATTTTCTACATTCCACTTGAATTATTAAAATAGTTATTCTAAGAAGACTGTGAAAAAGTAATTTTAGTGTAATTCCTGTAGCAACTACTAAAAAACTATACAGAGATATAATAAAAGATAAAATAAATCAGTTAAAATACAGTACTAAAAATATTCAAATAATCCAAAGGAAGGCAAGAAAAGGGAAACAGGAATGAAAATAAAGGGATAAACAGAAACAGAAAACAATAAAATGGTAGTCTTAAATCCAAATATAGCAATAGTTATATTAAATATAAATGGTCTAAATATAACAAAAGAGTGATTGTCAGATTCAATAATAATTAAGACTACTGTGTCTACAAGAAACCCACTTTAAATGTAATGATATAGGCAGTTTAAAAAAAGATAGAAAAAAGATATACTGTGCAAATACTAATAAAATATATTTGGAGTGGCTATATTACTATCAAAGTAGACTTCCGAGCAAGGAAAATTACTAGATATAATACATAATGATAAAGAGCCAAGACTTACCGATTCTGAATATCTGTATACCTAACAATAGAGCTCTGAAAAATTCATGATGCAAAAACTTGTGGAACTAAAAGGAGAGATGAGCAAAACCACTTCAAGGTGAACATTTCAACATTGCTTTCAGTAAGTGACAAAACAATTAGAAAACTAAAAAGATATAGAATAACTAAGTAACATCATCACGAAATGGATTTAATTGAGTTTAGAGAATACAGCACCCAGTAGAGCAAAATATATATTCTTTTCAAGTGCTCATTAAAATATATATTCATTCAAGTGCTCACACCAAGATCAGGGGGCAGCAAATAATTTGTATAAAGGGCAAGGTAGTAAGTATTTTAAACATTGTGAGTTATATGGTCTCCATCACAACTATTGCAATCTGCCTTTGTAGTGCAAAAGCAACCTTAGACAATTGATAAATAAATGAGTTTGGTTATGTTCCAGTAATACTTTATTTATGGACATTGAAATTTTGAGTTTCATATAATTTTCATATGGCATTAAATGTTCTTTTGATATTTTCAGACAGTAAACATGGAAAAAATAATTCCTATTTTGTGCACCATATACAAAAGCTGTCAGGGGCTGGATTTGGTGTACAGGCCATAGTTTGCCCTCCCCTGACCAAGATAAACTATTTTCTAGGTCATAAAACCAACTTAAGAAAAATCTAAAATTCATAGAAAGTCTGTTCATGCAAGATCTGTTCTCTAACAATAAAGAAATTAAATTAACCATTTTAAGAAGGTGCCTGGAAAAATGCAGCATTACTTGGAAATGAAACAACGTAGTTCTAAATAACCAGTAAATCAAATAAGTCTCAAAAGAAAGTATGACATAATTTGAAAGGAATGAAAAAAGATAATACAACAAATAAAATTTGTTTGATACAGAAGAAGAAGGAAATTTATAGCACTAAATTTATAGCATTAAAACAGAGGGAAATTTATAGCACCAAGTGCTTGTATTTGTAAAGAAAGATCTCAATTCAATATTATATAAACTTCTATTTTTTGGTCTTTCAATTGGCTGTTTATGATTTTTTAAATTTATTTGCTATTTCCTTTATTATGCCCATTCTTAAGGTATGAATCCCTATCCTGACTTTCTATTTGCTATAATTCAATATAGGTGAATTCTCCTTGACTTCTAGTCTGTGACCAGTTTGTCTTCTCTGAGCTTTGCTTGTATTTTGAATGGTAGCTTCCTCCTTTCCTCACTGGGATATATGCATTTTAGAGTTTGTCATCTCTTAAGACCATTGAAGTCCCTTTTTCCTGAGCCACTACTCAATCTGCTTTTTTCCAAACTGGGCCACTACTTTTGAGAAATCTTATGATTGTTCTGACACGTTTTTTTCCTCAGAGTTTCTTCTGTGGCCTAGAGATTATAATCACCACACACATTTCTTTAGTTACCATTTTTTTTTTGAAGATTTGTGGCATAGTGTCAGGGAGGAAAACGTTTTCCTTCATCCTCTTAGGTTCATTATTTGAGGTGCCTGCAAATTAAACCAAAGATATATTAGCAAGAGAAAAAAACAGGTTTAATTATGTATGTAGCATGGAAGTTCACAAAGAAATGTGACTTAAGAGTTTGGCATTTGGGGCTTATATACTATTTTGATAGCAGATGAGGAGGGGCAGAGGGGTGCTTCTGGGAGAAGAAATGACGTCTTACAAGTGTAAAGAAAGCTCTTATGAAAAAACAAAGACTTTTGAAAAGATAAATGGGCCCTTAGGAGAAAGATGGGAGATAGTTTTATGACAAAGTCTGGGTGTGGTGCTGACTTCTCTCTTAGGAAAGAGCATTAGAGTTGCTCCGTGGGAGGGGTCTTACGACAACTGAATTCTTTTGGGAGGCTCTGCTTTTGGCAGATAAGGATGTTAGGAACTCAGATGCCTTCAGCTCAAAATATTTTTATGCCCAATGGCTTATTTTGGATACCTTCATGTGGTTGGTTGTACTTTCTTGTTTGGTATCTTGGCCCTTTAAAGTATTTTTCAATCGCTTATGTTAGGTTTTGACAAAGAGAATGTGATACGGTTTACTCTGCCTTCCCCCAAGTCTTTAGAATCTGTAATATTTTATAATCATAAAAATTAATAAAGATATCTCCATTTTAGAGGGTGCAAAATAGATTAAGAAATTAAAAAAAATAAAATGGCCATACATATTTTTTAAATTGTTCAAGATAAAATGCAATTAAACAACCTGTCAAATTCACAAAACAAAGGCAAAAACAATTTATTGGGAATGCAGTTTAAAAAGATCATATTAAAACATGTTTCCTGAGAATTTGTGTTAGACTTTGTGGAAAATGATGTAATACTTCACAGTTCTTAAAAATGTTTATTTCCTTTCACAGAGCATTCCAACTCTAGGAATTTGTCCTAAGAAAATAGTCAGAAATATGTATATAAAAATAACATAAAGATGTTAGTGAATGTTATTAACTAACCCTAAACTGGACACTGATCCACAGATTGATCAACAGGTGAATGTTGTAATTACTCACTGAAAAAAGCAGGATACTAAACTATGTATGCTATGTTATCCCAGTTTTATAAGAAGATATATTCACAGAAAAAGAGAGTGAAAGAAAATAGTTTTAAATTTTATTCTTTATAACTTTTTTGTATTAACTATAATGAATACATAGTTTAAATTCAGAGAAAAAATAAAAACAAGGTTAAAAGTTATCTAATTTGGATCAAGTATAAAGAAACACTTGAATGCGAATTTAAGAAGTACTAAATATTTAAGAGGATAAAAAAAGAGTTTGAAGTGAAAAGGTAGCAAACATATTAAGACAATAAGCCAAGAATAATCAATAGAAAGCAAACCAATTAGAACCAGAAAGTAAAAGATTAAATAATAAAGTGATAAAATATATTTAAGTGATCCAAAGAATAAAATTAGATGAACAGATTTAAAAAATAAAATCACATGGAGGGGGTAGGTAGATACTCAAATCTTGACATTAACATCTTGTAAGAATAAGAATAAAAAAGTGTCTTCTGGGCTAAGGAAATTTTACAGCTTGAGGGCTTTACTGCAGGTTGCTGAGGGATAGAGGACAATATTTAATGGTGCCATCTCTTTCATGCTTCTCGCATTTGAAAAAGCAGCAGTTCTCATATATTAAAGGAAATTTGAAAGTTTGTTTCTTCATTCTATCATTTTTTGGAAGTCCTTAACTATTTTGTAAAATTCTGTGTATGAAAGGTTTTGAAAATCACTGTTATAACCAAGGAATGTTTGGTTGTAAAAGCAGAAAGCCAGGTTCAAGTGAAAGGGTGGGAAGAGTTGGTATCTTAAAAGGGCATTTCATTTCATCTAATTGCTGGCAGCCTCTAGAAAACAGCTCTCTGGAACCAGCTGGCTTGTTGACATTTCTCTGCACGTTTGCTTCTCTTTTCTCATTCATTATAAACTGACTTTCTTGTCATACATGCACTTGCATATGGCCTTACCATGACCGTCTCAAAATGACAGCCTATGACCTAGAGTCTACATGACTTCTGGCTCCTCTTTCCACCATTAAGTGTCCATGTTCTAATTCCAAATCCCTAGGTGATAGTAATAAATAGCTTCAATCAATTGTATTCTGGAGGTAGAGTTGGGAGTGAAGTGACAGGGTCAGATGGCACAAGGAATCTGTCCCTTCCAGGGTTATGCGCAGGGCATGTTTTCAAAGAAGAAATCATTGGCATCTCTTGCATATGTCATGAATAATTTTATTTTTTATATATAATGTGAATAATTGCAGAATAAATAAGACAAGGATCTTGTTTTTAGTCTGACAGTGTCTTTCACTCTACTTGTGAATTATGTGAGCACATCTTTCCTCTCGATAGTGGGAACTTCATTAAGTGATCACAAAAGGAGAATATGCTAACTTCTAGATAGAATCCCTTTAAATGAATCTCTGTAAGATTTATTAATTTTATATAAAATGTCATAAATGAAGATCTTAATTCCACTTCTTAAAAACTAAGTATTTGACATTTTTAAATAAAGAAATATACTCATGTTATTTTAGACATTAAAACCTAATATTTTAGGAAAATCACTCTTCTATGTAAAATTCTAATATCACTTCCTATATAATTTTAAAATCTGAAATCCTCTTATGCAGAGTAAATAGATTATGATACACTGAAGGATTAAGCATCACTGGGTTGCGTCAGATTAATTCCTTCTACATATAGACCATCACTTGAACTGACAGAAATATGGCTGTAATTCAGAAAAAAGAAATCAGTGGATAAGTCATTTTATGTAGGATGCTTCTTAACTGGTTGTGTAATTCTCCAAATAAAATATAAATAAACCTTATAAACACATTTTTCTAGGATTTTTCATAGGGATTCATGGAAAATGTGTAACTGATGGTTTGTGTGAAATTGTGCCATCAAATATTCTGTTCAACTTCTTCCTTTACTGAGGTAGTTCACTAGATAACGATTTTTTAAATTTTCATATAAAAGTTTTTACATTATTTCAGGCTTACATTTCTTCATATCAGCACAAATTAACTTTCTTGCATTTCAACAAAATAGTCATATGAGAACATTGCTCCACTTCCTTATGAATGTTTTTTGAATGAAATGGGTAAAAATTACATGCATATAGATGGAAGTTAAAATGGAGAATGAAAAGTGAAGACAGCTGTTATATTGTGGGGATTATGGTTTGAAATTAGTGTACATTAAAGAAATATTTAAAGAAAAATTAAAGAATACTTTTTTCTAACATTGCAAACAATTTCAAACTACCATTTTATGTAAACAGTTGAGCAATAGAGCAGAAATATTTACTTTAAATAAAATTGTTTTAATTAAAATGTTAACAAGTTTTAATAAAATTTCATGTAACTTAAAAAATATTTGTTTGTAGTTTATGTTAGAATAATTATGAGAGAATAAAGGAATACTGCTTTCTTTGAAAAACTCAGATTGGAGGTAGAAAATTGAAGTAGATTTTTAGCAGAGCAAATTAAAATTGGAGTTTTTAAGAACTGTATTTTAAGCTCCATGGTTTTTAGAAAATGGAAATTGGTGGTTATTTAAGTAGGATTATAGTTCTAGATGATTAAGAATATGGGAAGGAAAATCTTGCTACTTCTCAAATTTAACTCTAGGAGTCATTTTAAAGAGATTGCAGATTGCTTTAAAGAGATCTTTCAGAGAAACTTTTAGAGCCATCAAGGTCATAAAATGTGAAACTGTATGTTATATACATTAAATTTTTTTATTTTTTATTGTAATATCATTGATATACAATTTTATATTGGTTTCAAAGTGCAGCACAGTGGTTGAACAGTTACCCATATTATTAAATCCTCACCCCCACTAGTGCGGTTACTATCTGGCGATATAGGAAGATGTCACAGAATCATTTACTATATTCTCCATGCTATACTACTATCCCCATGACCAACTTATATTATGATTGAGAATTTTTGTGCCGCTTTATCCCCCTCACCTTCCCCATGCACCCCCCCAACCCCTCCCTATGGTAACCCTAGTCACTTCTCAGTGTCTATGAGTTTATACACATGTATATTTTTAAATTGTGGCAAAATAGACATAACATAAAATTTATCATTTAACTATTTTTAAGTGTACTGTTCAGTAGTGTTAAATATATTCACATTGTTGTGCAATCAATCTCCAGAACCTTTTCAACTTGCAAAACTGAAAGTCTATACCCACTAAACAACTCCTAATTTTCCCCTTCTCTCAACCCCTGGCAACTACCACTCTAGTCTGTTTCTGTGATTTTGACTCGAGATACCTCATATAAGTGAAATCACACAGCACTTGTGTTTTTGTGACTGGCTTATTTCACTTAACATAAGGTTCTAAGGCTCATCAATTCCATAGCATGTCAGAATTTTCTTCCTTTTTAAGATTGACTATTCCACTGTGTTTACATACCACATTTTCTTTATCTATTCATCCTTTGTTGGACACTTGGGCTGCTTCCACCTTTTGCCTATTGTGAATAATGCTGCTATGAACGTGGGTGTACAAATACCTGTTTGAGTTCCAACTTTCCATTCTTTGTGTATGGGAAAGTGGAATTGCTGGGTCATCTAGCAATTCTATTTTTAATTTTTTGAGGAACCATTATACTGTTTTCAAATAGTGGCTCCACCATTTCACATTCCCACGGCTTCCAATTTTTCACATCCTTGCTATCACTTGCTTTTTTTAAAAAATTGAAGCATAGTTGATATACAATCTTATATTAGTTTCAAGTATGCAACACAGTGGTTCAATAGTTACCCACATTATTAAATCCTTACCCCAACTAGTGCAACTGTCTGTCAACATAGGAAGATGTTACAGAATCATTGGCTATATTCTCCATGCTGCCCTACTATCCCTGTGACTACTTATATTATGATTGAGAATTTTTGTGCCCCTTTATCCCTCTCACCCTTCCCACCCAACCCTCCCCCATGGTAATCACCAGTCAGTTCTCAGTGTCTGTGAGTCTACTGCTATTTTGTTTTGTTTTGTTTTTATATTCCACAAATAAGTGGAACCATATGGTATTTGTCTTTCTCTGCCTGACTTATTTCATTTAGCATAATACCCTCTAGGTCTATCTATGTTGTTGCAAATGGCAGGATTTCTTTCTTTTTTATTGCCAAATAATATTCCATTGTGTATACATACCACATCTTGTTTATCCATTCATCTATTGATGGACATTTTGGTTGCTTCCATAGCTTGGCTATTGTAAATAATGCAGTTATAAACATAGGGGTGGCATATATCTTTTTGAGCCAGGGATTGTTTCTTTGGGTAAATTCCTATAAGTAGGATCACTGGGTCATATGGTATTTTTATTTTTAGTTTTCTGAGGAACCTTCATATTGCTTTCCACACTTTCTTTTTTTTTTCTTAATAGCCATTCTAATGTGGTGAAGTGGTATCTCATTGTGGTTTTGATTTCTGTTTCCCTAATGATTAGTGATGTTGAGGATCTTTTCATGTGACTAGTGGCCATTTGTGTATCACATTTAGAGAAAAGTCTATTCAAGTCATTTGCCCACTTTTGAATCAGGTTGTTGTTGTGTGTGTGTGTTGGATTTCTTATCAGATATATGATTTGCAAATATTTTCTCCCATTCCACTGGTTATTTTTTCACTGTGTTGATAGTGTCCTTTGATGCACAAAACTTTCAAAAATTTGATATAGTCCAATTTATGTTTTTACCTTTGTTCCTTGTACTTTTGATGTCTCATCCAAGAAATTCTTGCCATATCCCATATTAATTAAGCTTTTCTCCATGTTTCCTTCTTAGAGTTTTATAAAAATTAGGTCTTACATGTAGTTCTTTGATCCATATGAGTTATCTTTTGTATATGGCGCAAGATAAAGGTCAAACTTCATTTTTTAGCATGTGAATATCCAGTTGTCCCAATACCTTATGTTGAAAAGACTGTCCTTTATTCATTGAGTGGTCTTGGCACTCTTGTCAGAAATCATTTGGTTATATATGTGAGGGTTTATTTCTGGGCTTTCCATGCTGTTATATTAGTCTATATGTCTGTCTTTATATTTTTAAAGTAATATGATTAATGTAACTTTAGAATATAACATTACTTGTAAATTTGAGAGCTCCTGTCTTTACTGAGATGTAGATACTCACCTAAGAAGAAAGTATATCAGTTTTGGTTATTTAGTTTTTAACGAACCATAACCATTTAGATATAGTATTCCAAACACAGTTTATTCTAATAATCAGGCACCCTGTCATAGCTAATATGAACTACTGTGGAAATTATTTGAGATCTTAGAATTTTGGAGAATAGCTGAAAAGCCCAAGGATCTATTCCTGAAGAAGAAACTGTACACCTGTCAAATGCTAGGGCAGATAACTACCTAGCTGTTTTTTTCTACGCCACTGTTCTCACTGTAGAGCTTGGTTACTCATTCATAATACTTCCACTCTGTAGCACAGCAGGAATAACAATTTATCAGAATATTTAATTAATAAACACCCCCAGGTTCACAACATTTGGAAAACACAACAGTTATAAATCATGGATATTGTCACAGATTTCATGTATAGTATATTCTTACTACTGCCTAAATTTTGTTTTCTATATATTTGAGTTAATTTTTCCACAGGCATGGGAAATATGGCAGTTTGTCTAAGAACTAACTTTTTTCTATTTTTCACCTAGATAACTGAAAAATTTATTATAATTTTCATTATTATATAGAATAAAATAGTTTTATTTATGTCTATGTTTTATCTTAACATATTACTTAAAACTTTATTTTCTAGCATAGACTATGGTCCACTCACATAGAACAGAGAAATAATACTGAACTTTTTGTTTTCTTATTGAATTATAGTTGCTACATAATATTAGTTTCAGAAATATAACGTAGTGATTCAATAATAATATATATTAGTAAATGTTTACTATGGTAAGTGTAGTTACTCATTACTGCCATACCAAGGTATTATGTTATTGGTTATATTCTCTATGCTATACTTCTACTCCTGTGATTAATTTATTCTATTATTTGAAGTTTGTACTGTTTATCCCCTTTACCTATTTCATGCATCCCCCTAGACATCTCCCCTATGGTAATCAAAGTCTGTTGTCAGTATATATGGGTCTATTTATTTTTTGTTTGTTTTATTTTTTAGATTCTGCATATAAATGAAATCACATGTTATTTGTCTTTCTCTTACTTATTTCACTTAGCATGATACCCTCTAGGTCCATCCAAGCTGTCACTAATGGCAAGATTTCCTTCTTTTTTTTATGGCTGAGTAAAATTCCATCATGTATATGTACCACATCTTCTTTGTCTATTCATGTATAGATGGACACTTTGGTTGCTTCTGTAACTTTGTTGTAGTATAATGCTGCAATAAGTGTAGGAGTGCATGTATCTTTTTTAATCAGTTATTTTGTTTTCTTCACTGAATCCCAGAAGTGGAATTCCTGGGTCAAATGGTATTTCTATTTTTAGCTCTTTGAAGAACCTCCATACTGCTTTCCTTAGTGGCTGCACCAATGAGCATTCCCTCCAAGAGTATAAGAGGGTTCCCTTTTCTCCATATCCTCACCAACACTTATTATTTCTTGTCTTTTGGATAGTAGCCATTCTGACTGCTGTGAGGTAATAATCTCATTGTAGTTTTGATTTGCATTTCCCTGATGATTAGTGACGTGGAACATCTTTTCATGTGTGCGTTGGCCACCTGTATGTCTTTGGAAAAATGTCTGTTTAGGTCCTCTGCCCATTTTTTTTTTTTTACAATTCATTTTGGTATCATTAATCTACAATTACATGTGCAATATTATGGTGATTAAACTACCCCCTTCATCAAGTCCCCCCCACCAACCCCATTACAGTCACTGTCCATCAGCGTAGTGAGATGCTATAGAATCACTACTTGTCTTCTCTGAGATGTACAGCCCTCCCCGTGCCCCCCCTACCTTGCATCTGCTAATCGTCTCTGCCCATTTTTTATTGTTTTTGGTGTTGAGTTGAATGAGCTCTTTATGTATTTTGTATATTAGGCCCTTGTCAGATATATCATTTGTAAATATATTCTCCCATACAGTAGGTTGTCTTTCTGTTTTGTTGCTTTTTTTTTTTTTTTTTTTTTGCTGGGGAGAAGCTTTCTAGTTTGATGTAGTCCCACTTGTTTATTTTTGCTTTTCTTTCCCTTGCCTGGGGAAATATATCTAGAAAGAAATTTCTAATGTTGATGTTCAGGAGTTTACTGCCTGTATTTTTCTCTATTAGATTTATGGTTTCAAGTCTTATATTTAGGTCTTTAATCCATTTTGAGTCTATTTTTATGTATGGTATTATAAAGTGATCCAGTTTCATTCTTTTGCAGCTAGGTGTCCTGTTTTCTCCACACTATTTATTGAAGAGACTATCTCTTTTCCCTGTTATATATTCATGCCTTTGTCATATGTTAATTGATCATATGATCTTTGGAAAACACAACAGTTATCAATCATGGACATTGTCACAGATTTCATGCATAGTATATTCTTACTACTGCCTAACTTCTCTATTCTGTTCCACTGGTCTATGTGTCTGTTCCATTGGTCTATGTATCTGTTGCTGTGCCAGTACCAAACTGTTTTGGTCACTACAGCTTTGTAGTACAGTTTGAAATCAGGGAGTGTGCTACTTCGAGCCTTGTTCTTCTTTCTCAGGCTATTCAGGGTGTTTGTGGCTCCGTACAAATTTTAGGATTGTTTACTCCAGTTCAGTGAAAAATGTCATTGGTATTTTGATAGGGATTATATTGAATCTATAGATTGCTTTGGGCAGGTTGTCCATTTTAACAATATTAATTCTTCTTATCCATGAGCATGTAATAGCTTTCTATTTATTTGTATCATCTTTAGTTTCTTTCACCAATGCTTTATAGTTTTGAGGTTGCAGGTCTTTCACCTCCTTGGTTAGATATATTCTTAGGTATTTAATTGTTTTTGATGCAATTACAAGTGGGATTTTCTCTGTCTCTTTCTGCTAGCTCATTATTTGTATACAGAAATGCAACAGATTTCTGTACATTGATTTTCTATCCTGTGACTTCAGAATTCATTTATTGATTCTTTTTTAAATTTAGATCCAAATGGGATTTGTTCTGGCACAGAATGTGACAGGAACAAAATTTGTCAAAAAGTTATCTGCCACAGTACAATTTATTGAACAATCCATACCTTCCCCGCTGATTTCCCAACATATATGTCATGTATTAAATTCTTATATATAATTGGACCTATTTCTCATCTGTTCTTCTGTTTCATTGATCAGTCTCTTCTACAAGCAAACTCACTCCATTTTTGTTGCAGCTTTTTAATTGAAGTATTGTTGATATACAATTATACTGGTTTCAAGTATACAACACAGTGGTTCAACTGTTACCCATATTATTAAATCCTTATCCCCATTAGTGCAGTAACTATCTGTCAACACATTTATTGATTTTAATAGTTTTTTATGGGGTCTCTAGGGTCTTCTATATATAGTATCATGATGTCATCTACCAATAGTGACAATTTTACTTTTCCTTACCAATTTGGATGCCTTTTATTTATTTTTCTTGTTTTCTAGGACTTCTAGGGCTATGTTGAAAAGAAGTTGGAGAGTGGGCATCCTTGTCTTTTTCCTGATCTTAGAGAAAAAACTCTCAGCTTTTTGCCATTGAATATGATGTTATCTGTGGGTTTCTTATATATGGCCTTTATTATGTTGATATATGTGCCCTCTTTGATCACTTTATTGAGAGTGTTTAGCATGAATGGATGGTGAAATTTGTCAAATGTTTTTTCAGCATCTATTGAGATGATCATATGGTTTTTATTCTTCCTTCCTTTTGTTAATGTGGTATATCACATCGATTTGTAGATATTGAACCATCCTTGCATCCCTGGGATAAGTCCTACTTGATTGTGGTGACTGATATTTCTGATGTATTTTTGAATCTGGTTTGCTAATATCTTGAGGGTTTTTGCATCAGTGTTCGTTAGGGATATTATTGGTCTGTAGTTTTCTTTCTATATAGTATTTTTGTCTTGTTTTGGAATCAGGTTGATGCTAGCTTCATAGAATTTGGAAGCTTTGCTTCCTCTTCAATTTTTTGGAATAGTTTGAGTAGTACAGGTATTAACTCTTCTTTAAATGTTTGGTAGAATTCACCTGTAAAGCCATCTGGTCCTGGAGTTTTGTTCGTTGGGAGTTTTTTGATTACTAATTTGATTTCATTACTAGAAATCAGTCTGTTCAATCTTTCTGTTTCTTCCTGGTTCATTCTTGGAAGAGTGTATGTTTCTAGGAACTTATTCATTTCTTCTAAGTTGTCAGTGCTGAACTTTTCTACTGATCTCTTACCTAAGTTGTAAAAGACAGTGATCAAATGAACAAAAGGCTATGATAGACCAGGAAATGTGGTTTGTATTTTTGGTTAATGACTAGTTACTAGAAAATTTGAAGAAAATGTTGCAATCTTGACAAAGCCATATCTTTCTCAATATAATTTTTCTTAAAAAAATTAACTTTTTTTTATCATAATAAAGAAGACTAGGAATAGTAAAACAATAATTTGCAGTTAACTCTCCATCTCTTTTTAATATGACTCACATACTATGTATTACTAAAATTTCTCCAGATCTGTAGCACACAGAAAAATCTAATTTGAGTTAGAAATGGGGAGAAAAATCAAAAGTATAAAAGCCTACAATCTAATTAGCTTTTAGTAAGATTTAAATACATAATTTACTTCATGCAATATTTGAAAATGTTGATTATTATAAACATTTACTATTACAAAACATAAGCCATATGCTAATGAATGGGTGAAAAGAACTGTGAGGAGTCTGAGATTGATTTTTATCCTACTTGCAAGCTAACAAGTTATCTAGCTACAGTTTCATCCTAGTAGAAGACCTGAGACTCTTGGGTCAGAGACAAAGGGCAGTTTATTGTAGCAATGGTAGCTACATCATCAAGTTATTCTGGTAGAGGGCACTGATTCCCCGAACACCATTCCTACAGGGTGATGTGAAGAGGGCCAGCTAACAGTGCATACTCAGTGCGCTGTGTAAAGGATAGGAACTCTGAGCTTAAGGAACTAAATCTTTTATAAAAGGCAATAAGCATGCCTGTCCTTTGCCCAGAGGAGACAGTACCTATATTCCAAGGGGCAGTCAGTGCCTCATAGTAGTACTTCCACAGACCCTCAGGAAATCGTCTCCTAAAAATGGATCTGGGCTGAAACTTTTGCTTAATAAATCCTTTATTCATAATGCAAACTAATAATGCAAACAAGATCACAAGAGGGAATCTTTAAAGTACTTGAGAGAGTCAAGTTTAAATTAAAATACTTTTGGAGCACCTTATAATGTACAATTTAAACTTCCTAAATTTTACATTATTGAAAATAAGTTAGGGGCTTTTACTTAGGATGACTTTGCCTTTATACTGCATGGTTTTGAAGCTAATAAGACTTTACATAGAAAATACTCTGAATTTAAAACTCTTAACTAATTCATACTGTCTTTCCTCTTTTTAATTCATACAAGAAGATTTTAATCTGGTTCAGGCCATGAAAAAGTTTAGATGTGAAATGTGGGTTTCTTTTCTTCTTTAAGTTAAAAAAGTTTCTTATTATTTACACCAAACCGAAGTGGACCATTCTGAGAGAACCACCATCTCCAATTTCCTGAAAGTAAACAAAAATGATTAAAACCATGTTTAAGCAAACAGTAAAAAATAATTTACTTATAATCATATTTTTAATTTAAATATTTAAAAACAGACAAAATAAAATAGTTTAAAATGCATTGTATAGATGTAAACAGGAGAACTGTGTATTTATCTTACTCTTAAAATGTTGATATAGTGTTCATAAAAATCAGTGAAGAGAAATAATACATGAAGCATAAAAAGGCAAAGAAGGAATGACAGGATGTTAGTTCAAATTTGGAAGCATCTGAAGGCTCCTGCAATGAATAGTTGCAAACTGTAGGTCATCATTTGTGATTCCACCCATTTTATTTTATAATACTATATGTTCTAAAAGTTCTCATGCAGCATGTATTTCTTCATTTTGGGATTTTACTAAATATTTGATAGTAGCTCTTGAGGTAATGATTCATAGAAAAGATCATGGTTTTATTAACTCTTTATACATTTTATGAAGCTGCAAAGAGATACTAATAAGAACCTTATCTACTTCCCATTTCTTATTTTTTTTTTCACACCTCCCCCACATCAAATATAGAAAAACAAGGGATCTTATGATAGGATTCTGAAATTAGAGGATGTTTAAACATAAGATTAAAAATGAGTGATATTATTTGAAAAATAATACAGTGGAGACATTTTTTAAAGTTTCAAGACAACCTACTTATAATTGAAATGGTAAAGGGCTTGAAAAGTAAAGAGAGTAAGGACAAGCCAACATCACAATTGGAGACATTTCTCTTGCTTAAAAATTTTGTTTTAAACTTATTCCTTAAGTTATATCTTGAAAGTTCTTTTTACTAAGGGAAGCCTTTCAGAAAGTCATTGCATTATACTGTTTTAAGTAGTCGTATCTCAAAGAAAACAGGTATGGGGCTGGCAAGTGAGGGAACATATATATATATGCATGTGCCTGTGGATCCCAATGAATACAAAATTAAAAAAAGACGACCAACCTGGAAAAACAGGTAACAAGAAGAATGAGTAATTTTAAATTGCCCGGGGCTTGCATGTGTGCTGGCAAGTTCATAGCTTTTAGGTAGCTTTCAATTTAAAAACAAAAAAATATTGAAAGCACTGACATCTAAAAAAACATAAGTTCCAACTCTTGGCTTATATGTTACTATATCAAAGTCTGTTTTCTACACCACTAGAATGGCCATTAAGAAACTTGGAGTTAGCTTTTGGTCTTGTTCACTAATGGTAGAAATCCTAGGTAAATTATTTTATTTTCCTAATATCTGGATATAATTGTTGCTGGAAAGCCAGACTTTGCATACCTAAGATGTATCATCTGGTTTGGCCATATTCTTTATGTTAGTGTCTTTTGTTAGTGATTGCATTTTAAAAAGAAGAAATCATAGAATTCTCAAGGATCTTCCAGGGACTTAAAATTTTTTTCTTTGAAGGGTTTCCTTTAAAATCCATCCTATTTTTTAAAGTCTTGCTTCAGGGCATTTTCAAGATTTCCATGGTAGCATGCTCTGTGCTAAATAACTTTGACTTACACTCCTATTTACTTTAGAAGAATATTTTGATGATTAATGAAGTAATGTATTTTGTATACTCAGTTATTTAATCATTATTGAAAATAAAATATAATTGTTAAATAAAATTTGAAATACAGAAAAGTACAAAAATTTAGCTATAGTTCCACCAGTCATGTAAAACTATGGTTTAATATGTATTTTCTTCTAGTCTCTTTTTTCCACATATATGTTGTATTTTTTTAAACACAGCTGAAACCATATTTTTTGAGTCTCATGCTCTACTGACTGAGCTAGCTGGGTAGCAATGAAATCATTTTGTTTATACAATTCTACATAGTTTCTATGTTTGGGGTTTTTTGGCCCTACTTTAAACACTCTTCAATTCTACATATCTTTGTTTCTAGTGGCTAAAATTTATTCCATTAAGTACTGTAGTTTTACATAACCAGTCTTATTTTGTGGGGTGGGTTAATTTATATTGTTCCCAATTTTTTCTTTTTTTATAAATAACTTTATGATAGGCATGAAGTTTTTTCTGTGTTTTGGATATTTCCTTGGCATAGAGCTGTAGAAATAGAAATATTGGACCAAAGCGTCTCAAATTTTAGGCCTCTGGATAAGCACTGTAGAATTGGTAGTTTTGTTTGTTTCTTTCCCAGTTTGGGAGGAGGGAATTTTGTTGATAGCAGGAAGCTGTAGTTTCAACAGAGGCTGATTTTCATTTTATTATGTACTAAAATTGTGCTCACCCTTGACTGAATGGCTATATGCTAATTCCTGTAATAATTTACTGCAAAAGAGGGTTTTCCCCAGTCCCTCATTTAATTTCAACATACAGTGAAGTGCATTTTCTGAGCCTAACCCTATTTCTGTTACCTAATGATGGGTGATACCAGGTCACTTTCTTTTAAATGTACAAATCCTTTCATAAACAAATTCTGTAGACAAGTTAAACTTTGCTAAAACTGTATTATGACCTGTTCACTTAATTGAGATATCTTCTAAAAAATATACTAAGTGATCATTTCATTATTTCATGTTAGGTTTACCCTGTGGTCTCTCACATTTCTGATTTGGCTTAACAACAAGTAAGTCCCAAAGTATATCATTTTAGAGATAGAAGAAACCTTAAAAGTTTCCAAATCTGAAATACTTTCATTTTACAGATGAGAAAACCAAGGCTTACATGGGTTAAGTGTTCTGTCTAAAGTCACTCAGTCAGTGGCAACAGCTGGGATTAGAATTTTGTTCTTATTTCTCTGTGAAATGCTCTTTCCACTACAGTTTTTTCACATAGTAACAAATAACATGTGTTCCACAGGCTGCTTTCTGATTAACTCCTTTGAATGCCTATTCCTGTCATTTAAAGCCCTTATTTACAGGCATGGGAGTAGCCCACGCTTGTGTGACAGGAGATGCTTTCTTGAGTAAGTTGTCCAGTTACTTAAGTTTCTCTTTTGAATATTAACTCTGCCTCTTGCATATTTGGTATCACATAGGGATTCCTTTTTAATCAAGATTCCAGAGTTGTGGTGCCTGATGTTCTTTCTAGAAAATGAAATTTCAAACTGTTTACAGTCTAGCACTCACTAAAAGTTGGCTTGAGGCTTCTAGTATTTATGAGCGACAGGATAATAGATGAGCTAACGGTCTAACTTTCCAACTTCCTCTGTGTTAAGTACACCATCAGAAAAGAATGTATTTTGAACACATCATCTTACTTTTTCACAGAGCTGCCTTCACTGACTTCTGGTTAAATATAACACCCACAGCTTTTATAGAAGACTTATAATAAAACATCTATGTGACTAGGATTTGTCTTTTTCAAAATCCTATGTGAAGACATGCTTAGTTTCTTTTTCAGTTTTCTAACACAAGCATTCTTGAATGTGAATCCAGTTTTGGAGAGATGTTTCTATTCAGATGAATTTACTATTTGCATACTTTAAAGAATTAAGTCAGTAAGTACAATAATAATGAACTATGTTTTGGAATTTACAAAATGCTTTCACATTACCTAATTTGACAGAAGAATCCTATGATGTTACTAAGTATAGTTATTCCCACTTTATAGCTTAGGACATAGGAGTATAAAGAAGTGTGTGGCAGTGAAGAAGTAGTGGAACAAAACTGGAACTGAGATCTTTTGCCTATAAATCCTGTATTCTTTCTGTTACACCACGATGCCTTCCAAAGTAAACCTATTTCTCTTTTTTGCCTTAGCCTTTCCAAAATTCAGAGCTAAACTTAGTTTTAATTTGTTTAAAACAGCCCAGATATTTAATGACACCTCTTAAATTGGCAACTCTTCATTAATTTTTGCTTTATGTAATTTAAATTTAGATATTATATATAAAATACTTTTGTGAATTGCCCCAAATCTTTCATAAAGTAAAAAGGTCATAAATATTAAGATAAATTGGTTCATATCTATGAAGAATAATCACTGTATTATAGATGTGTTGACACTTTTATTTTTTATCGAATGGTTTATCTAACTGTCCTATTTAGTGAATATGTTGATACTGACTCTCATGCTGAGGGGCCATGTTACCACTGATTCTATCTCAACAAATATTTGAAATGGTGTCATCCATCAAGAAGATTAATAAACTTTATGATAGTATTAATTAATGTAAAAATGGAAACTTTTATCACACTTTTAGAAATTACATACTTATACTTCATTTATATAAGGTGTTATTTAATAATGTGGGTAATTGTCAGTATGTAAACATTGGGGATATATACATGTATATATATTGATATGCACATACACATATATACTCTCTATCTGTACTACTCTCTCCTGGCTGGGCTCAACCCCCCTGGATGATAGTAAGAATAGAGCAATATAAGCAGCCAAGTGCTGTATCTGTCATAATTCCACATCAAAAGAATGAGTTTTAACATTTCCAAGTCTAAGATTTCTTCTAGACAGTATGCCAATGAGTAGTACAGGCAAGACAATATGGATATAAAACTACGTTATTTATTCCTTACTTGTCTATAACTAGAGTCATAGGTAGGAAGCAAGAGGTATGCTCCTAGGAACTCACTCCAACATACAAAGTCCAACTTAGCCTCTTTAAAATTTATCTATTAAAGTTAATTGGATAACTCAGATTTTTTTCCCTGCATCTTTTGTCATTAGCAGAAATCCCTCCCAAACTCATCCCTAGAGCTGGCTGGACCTCTAGTGGTTTTATTTCTTTTTCCTTTAATTACTTTTTTATTGTGGTGAAATAATATGTAACAAAATTTACTATTTTAACTATTCATGAATTTTCTAATTCATTTTTTTGTCATTGTGGTAAGATCTGTTTGAAATTGTTTTTCAAATAGTTCTGGGGAAAGTAGGCAAGAATCTTCTTACAGTGGATAACATCCATCAGAGAGCAGACTACTAAGTCGTAGAGCAACTGAGGTTAATAAGATCACTGTGAAGATGGTCTATAAATTTTAAAAGGTATGAGGAATTGGTTCAACAGTTGTGGAATTATCTTCTTATTTCAGGGAAGAATTGTCACAGCATTTTTTCCCCACAAAGGCTAATATAAATTGTTATTCAAATGTTATTTCAAGTTAAGACATGGCAACATAATTCTCTTTTCATGTTTTTCTGCAGAAGAGAGTGTGAACATGGAAATTTGAAGGACAAACTTTTTCTTGAGAAGCTGTAAACTGGCAGTAATGTATACTATTAGAGAAAAATTTAGCTATGTAGTAACAAAGGTTTTGACAGCAAGTTTATTCAAAGCATCAATAAACTTTACACCTAGATCTCTTTATATATTCCTCCAGAAGTTTTTACCCAGAGAATTGTCTTAGAATTAAAGTCCATATTCTGATCAGGACCAAAGATATGTCATGGTTAAAAGCAGCAGTGATTAAATAGTGTCACTCCTTACTTTAACTATAAACTAGCTTTAGGACTGAGAAGAATATGAACTTTAAGAAAATTGCTTGGGCAAAAGTCCTCTGGAGATTGATGGAGATGGATAGATAGATAATAATAATATGGGTATAATATATATTATATATAATACATTTATACATTTAAGGTTTGTGCATTTCATTGAATATACATCTTATGGGGGAAGGGGAAGGACTGTAAACAAATATTAAACTCTAGTTAATATGCATGCTAAAATGGCTAACGGGGTGGAGTTTATGGATGTCTGCTTACTTTGAACTCTGTCAAAATATAAGATGGAGTGATAGAAGGACTGGTTGATGGATAGATACATGATAAAGCAATTATTATAAAACTGTATAGAATCCAGGTAGTGGGTATGTGGATGTTTACTGTGCAGTTCTTAAAAATTCTTTGTATATTTGAAAATTTTCATCATAAAATGTTGGAGAAATAGTTTTAATGATATGATACCTACGTTTACATAGGTCTAGTTTGGTTCAATCAACGTTTATTGACACAGTATGCCAAATGACATCACAGCTATTAGGGATATATAACAGTGAAATAACTCAGACTCTTTCAGGTGGAGAGTAGCAGGAGATGAAATTGGAAGGAATGTATAGTTAGGTAATGGAGAGTCTTATATACCATAATAAGGGGCTTGAACTTTATCCTATAAGTTTAAGGCAGGGAATGATAGCTAGATTACTCCTACAACTTTGTGGAGGCTAAATTTGAGATAGTGGTGGCAGTGGTGGGGATAAAAACAAGTAGATTAATTAGGAAGCAATATTCTAAGTGCAGATGATTAAGACCTGAATCACAGTGGGGCTAGATTCTTATATTTAGGAGCAATAATCAAGAGAATTTGATGACTGTTTTGATTGGTTGTGAGTGGGTTATAGAGAATCAAGAATGACAAATACCATATCAGAGAAGGAGAAAGTTGGGGGTTAGAGGGTAAAATGATGAGATTTTAGTATTGGATATGTTATGTTTTAGACATATTAAAATGACCAGATCAGGTCCAAGATGGAGTTGCTCATGCTAAGCCTCATGTCAGCAAAACAAAACTAGGTTTCTGTGTGTGGCTCTCCCAAAAAAGGAAGGCCTAAGTCAACCAGTTAGCACCTGCCTGCTAAGCACAAGTTTCCTAACCTGACTCCAAGACTTCCCTTTGCTCCATATAAGGAAAACAACCATGCTTTAAATAATTAACAAATGCCCAGTATGACTTCCTTGTTCCTGCTTATTTTGGTCTATAAAATCTCTTGCCTTTTACAGCTCTTTGGAGTTCCTTTCCATCTGCTAGATTGAATATTGCCTGATTCACTCATCACGGAATGAAAGGTTACTAGATCAGTAAATTGTGGAAAAATTTTCCTTTAACAGGTATTATCTAATCAAAGAGATATTTATTCATTCATTCATTCCTTTTATTTGACAAATACTGAATACAGATTTCCATGGCTGCTGCTAATGATATGATGGTGAGCAAAATGGACACACTTATTGGCTTTAAGAAACATAGTCTAGTGGGAGAGATAATTAAGCCAGAAGGTATAATAAACTGGTATTTGTGGTGATAGGAGAAGCATAGGATGCTATACAACTTCACAGAAGGGACAACTAACTCAGTCTGGCAATGGCTTGCAGGAGCAGGATATATTAGTTTGGACTGAAGGTATCAGTTAATGTCTTTCTGTTTCTTATTCCTGAGAGTTGATAAAAATATCAAAGGATAATATACAGGCATATGCAGCAGTTCCCCTGTCTCTCCCTTTCTTCCAGGCTCCTTAATCCGTGAGACACTGAAATTAGACCAATTAATAACCCTACAACAAAATCTTAGGACCCTTAAGAATGATGTTTAATCTACTCTGCCTATGCTGATAAATGGAATAACAAAGTTTGGATGATAGCACATCTCTTTACAACATAGTTTGCTGAATACTTTAAGCCCACATTGAAACCTACTGCTCAGAAAAAAAAAGGTTGCTTTAAGAATGTTACTGCTCATTGACAGTGTATCTGGTGACCCAAGAGCTCCAGTGGAGTTGTATAACATTAATGTTGTTTTCATGCCTGCTAACACAACATCCATTCTGCATCCCATGGATAAAAGTAATTTTGACTTTCAAGTCTTATTATTGAGGAAATATATGTCATAAGACTATAGCTGCCATAGATATTGATACCTCTGATCTTATGCATCTGGGCAAAGTAAATTGAAAACCTTCTGTAAAGTCCCATTTTAGATGTCATTAAGAACATTCATGGTTTATAAGAAGAGGTCAAAATATCAACATTAACAAGAGTTTGGAAGAAGTTGATTCCAGCCCTCAGGGATAACATGGATACAAGACTTCAGTGGAGGAAGTAACTGCAGGTATGGCAGAAATAGCAAGAGAACTAGACTTAGAAATGGAGCCTGAAAATATGACCGAATTGCTGCAATCTCATAATACTTTAACAGGGAAAGAAATGCTTCTTATGGATGAGCAAAGAAAGTGGTTTCTTGAGATGGTGAAGATGCTGTGAAGGTTGTTGAGATGACAACAAAAAATTTAGAATATTACATAAACTTAGTTGATAAAGGAGTGGTAGGGTTTGAGCAGATTGACTCCAATTCTGAAAGAAGTTCTACTGTGGCTAAAATGCTCCCAAACCGCATCACATGCTACAGAGAAATCATTCATGAAAGGAAGGAATTAATTCAGCAAACTTCATTGTTGTCTATTTTGAGAAATTGTCACCACAACTTCCCCAGCCTTCAGCAACCATCCCAACCTTTAGCAGCCACCACTCTGAACAGTCAGCAGCCATCAAAATTGAGGCAAGAAGATTACAACTTAATGAAGTGCAGATAATGGATAACATTTCTTAGCAATAAAGCATTTTTAAATTAAGTATATACATTGTTTTTTAGATATAATGCTATTGCACACTTAATAGACTACAGTATAGTGTAAACATAACTTTTATATGTACTGGAAAACCAAAAAACTCATTTGACTTGCTTTATTTTTATATTCACTCTCTTATAATGGTCTGGAGTGGAACCCACAGTATCTCTGAGGTATGCCTGAATAGAATTGTGAAGAAGAAAAGTCTAGTGACAAGTAAAAAGAGTCACAGGAGGAGATAAAAATTAAATAGCAAGTAGAATAACTAGCTGACTTTGGTATAAAGGAAGCTAAATGTTTCAGGATGAAGCACATAATCAACAGTGTTAAATAGTATAGAGAGCTCTGATGAGTTAAATACTAAAAATTGTCCATTGGGTTTGGCAATTTGAAGGTCATTGGTAACTAAGTGGAACCAGTTTCAGTGAAGTTCAGTTTAAAAAAATAGTTCATATCTCTAGGGGCCAATATTTTAGCATATAAAAAGGAGCTACAAGAAAAGACACAAAATAAAACTCCATTTTAATTGAAAAAATATATGTATTTGTGTCCACCGAAAAAGTCTAAAAGCTGTAACTGTAGAGAAAGTAGTAGAAATGGAGAAATAGTAGATTCCAGGCCTAAGGCAGGGCATATATAAGATGAATCCGGGGCTATCTTGCATCCTAAAAGTCAGGCAGCTGCCGAAGGCTAACTGGGTCACAGCGAGAGGACAAAGGAGCCAACATGAAGGGAGGCAGCGGAGCACCAAAAACGATTATGGACTGCAGGAGATCAAAACGTGCCAAGCATCTAAAAATCCATGAGCTCTTAAAGATTTTAAACACACACACATACACTCTCTCCCATTGGATGTGTGGAGGTAGCTGGGCACCAACTCATTATCCTAAAACAGTTTATTACTATATCCTATGGCCCAGCCCCAGCCCACCTCCTACTGTTGTAGGGCCTACAGGCCAAGAAGAGCTTTTATGTTTTTAAAGAATTAGAAAAAATCAAAATAAGAATATTTTGTAGCATGTGAAAATTATATAAAATTCTAATTTACAGTGTTCACAAATAAAGTTTTATTGGAACATAGCCACCTTTATTTAAGTATGGTTGCTTATTTGCTACAATGACAGAACTGAGTAATTGTGACAGAGACCACATGGTCTGCAAAGCCTACAATACTTACTATCTGATCTTGTACAAAAAAAGAGTCCTGACCACTGCTGAGAACATTGACAAATGAAAGGAAAGAATCAAACATTTATTTTACCTTTTATTAACTTCCTTTCATGGAAATCAAATAGTTGATGAGAGAAATTAAAAAAAAATTTAATAAACACAGAAGAAATTATAGAATTAGAAAATTTCTAGTTTTGCAACCATCATGAAAAACTGGTTAGCAGTGTTCACCAGTGGATTCTAAAACCCCAAAGTGAAAAGTTGATGGAAAATTGAATCTATTGGTTAGTCATGGCATCACTAAAAGTTGGGACAAGCAAATATTTGTGTACCTCATAATATGACATGAAAAATGCCTAAAAAATTGACATTTGACCAATAAAATGGACCAAAATACTAGTGTATAAGAATTAACAAACAGGGTGTAAAATAACAAGTTAAAGGAGCAATCTGTCAACCAAACCCAGAATGTGGGATGTTATACAAATAAAATACCCGGTTTCTCTAAGAAATAAACTACATTAAAAATGTTGCTCATGTGAAACATGAGCATAAGATTGTATATCAATGATACCTTAATAAAAAAAAAAGTGGGGGTTTCTGTGAGTCTGTGAGTCTGCTTCTATTTTGTTCCTTCAATTTTGCTGCATTGTTATACTCTACAGATGAGGGAAATCATTTGGCACTTATCTTTCTCCGCCTGGCTTATTTCACGGAGCATAATATCCTCCAGCTCCATCCATGTTGTTGCAAATGGTAGGATTTGTTTCTTTCTTATGGCTGAATAGTATTCCATTGTGTATATGTACCACTTCTTCTTTATCCATTCATCTACTGCTGGACACTTAGGTTGCTTCCATATCTTGGCTATTGTAAATAGTGCTACCATAAACAAAGGGGTGCATATATCTTTTTGAATCTGAGAAGTTGTATTCTTTGGGTAAATTCCAAGGAGTGGGATTCCTGGGTCAAATGGTATTTCTATTTTTAGTTTTTTGAGGAACCTCCATATTGCTTTCCACAATGGTTGAACTAGCCTACATTCCCACCAGCAGTGTAGGAGGGTTCCCCTTTCTCCGCATCCTCACCAGCATTTGTTGTTTTTAGTCTTTATGATGTAGGCCATCCTTATTGGTGTGAGGTGATATCTCACTGTGGCTTTAATTTGCATTTCCCTGATGATTAGTGATGTGGAGCATCTTTTCATGTGTCTGTTGGCCATCTGAATTTCTTCTTTGGAGAATTGTTTCTTTATATCCTCTGCCCATTTTTTACTCAGGTTATTTGCTTTTTGGGTGTTGAGGCGTGTGAGTTCTTTATATAATTTTGATGTTAACCCCTTGTCGGATATGTCATTTACAAATATATTCTCACATACTGTAGGATGCCTTTTTTTTCTGTTGGTGTCCTTTGCCATACAGAAGCTTTTTAGTTTGATGTAGTCCCATGTGTTCATTTTTTCTTTTGTTTCCCTGGCTTGAGGAGATGCATTCAGGAAGAAGTTGCTCATGCTTATATTAAGGAGATTTTTGCCTATGTTGTCTTCTAAGAGTTTTATGGTTTCATGACTTACATTCAGGTCTTAGATCCATTTCGAGTTTACTTTTGTGTATGGGGTTAAACAATAATCCACTTTCATGCTCTTGCATGCCCTGTCCAGTTTTGCCAACACCAGCTGTTGAAGAGGCTGTCATTTCCCCATTGTATGTCCATGGCTCCTTTATTGTATATTAATTGACCATATATGCTTGGGTTTATATGAGAGCTCTCTAGTCTGTTCCATTGGTCTATGGGTCTGTTCTTGTGCCAGCACCAAATTATCTTGATTACTGTGGCTTTGTAGTAGAGCTTGAAGTTGGGGAGTGTAATCCCCCCAGTTTTATTCTTCCTTCTCAGGATTGCTTTGGCTATTCAGGGTCTTCTGTGGTTCCATAGGAATTTTAGAATAATTTTTTCTAGTTCATTGAAAAATGCTGTTGGTATTTTTTTAGGAATTGCATTGAATCTGTAAATTGCTTTACGCAGGATGGCCATTTTGACAATATTAATTCTTCCTATCCGTGAGCATGGGATGTGTTTCCATGTATTGGTATCTTCTTTAATTTCTCTCATGACTGTCTTGTAGTTTTCAGAGTATAGATCTTTAACTTCCTTGGTTAGGGTTATTCCTAGGTATTTCATTCTTTTCGATGCAATTGTGAATAGAATTATTTTCCTTATCTTTCTTTCTGCTAGTTCATTTTTAGTAAATAGGAATGCTACAGATTTCTGTGTATTAATTTTGTATTCTGCAGCTTTGCTGAATTCAGATATTAGATCTAGTAGTTTTGGAGTGGTTTCTTTAGGGTTTTTTTATGTACAATATCATGTCATCTGAAAACAGTGACAGTTTAACTTCTTCCTTGCCAATCTGAATGCCTTTTATTTCTTTGTGATGTCTGATTGCTGTGGCTAGGACCTCCAGTAGTATGTTGAATAAAAGTGGGGAGAGTGGGCATCCTTGTCTTGTTCCTGATCTTAAAGGAAAAGCTTTCAGGTTCTCACTGTGAAGTATAATGTTGGCTGTGGGTTTGTCATACATGGCCTTTATTATGTTGAGATACTTGCCCTCTATACCCATTTTGTTGAGAGTTTTTATTATGAATGGGTGTGGAATTTTGTCAAATGCTTTTTCAGCATCTATGGAGATGATCATGTGGTTTTTGTCCTTCTTTTTGTTGATGTGGTGGATGATGTTGATGGATTTTCGAATGTTGTACCATCCTTGCATCCCTGGGATGAATCCCACTTGATCATGATGGATGATCTTTTTGACGTGTTTTTGAATTTGGTTTCCTAATATTTTGTTGAGTATTTTTGCATCTATGTTCATCAGGGATATTGGTCTGTAATTTTCTTTTTTTGTACTGTCATTACTTGGTTTTAATATTAGAGTGATGCTGGCCTCATAGAATGAGTTTGGACTTCTCTCTTCTACTCTTTGGAAAACTTTACGGAGGATGGGTATTAGGTCTTCACTAAATGTTTGATAAAATTCAGCGGTAAAGCTGTCTGTTTTGTTCTTAGATAGTTTTTTGATTACCAATTCAATTTTGTTGCTGGTAATTGGTGTATTCAGATTTTCTGTTTCTTTCTGGGTCAGCTTTGGAAGGTTGTATTTTTCTAGAAAGCTGTCCATTTCTTCTAGGTTATCCAGTATGTTAGCATATAATTTTTCATAGTATTCTCTAATAATTCTTTGTATTTCTGTGATGTCCATAGTGATTTTTCCTTTTTCATTTCTGATTCTGTTTGTGTGTGTAGACTCTCTTTTTTTTCTTGATAAGTCTGCCTAGGGCTTTATCTATTTTGTTTATTTTCTCAAAGAACCAGCTCCTGGTTTCACTGATTCTTTCTATTGTTTTATTCTTCTCAGTTTTATTTATTTATGCTCTTATCGTCATTATGTCTCTCCTTCTACTGACTTTGGGCCTCATTTTTTCTTCTTTTTCTAGTTTCGTTAACTGTGAGTTTAGACTGTTCACTTGGGATTGTTCTTCTTTCCTGTATCGCAGTATATTTCGCTCTTAGCACAGCCTTTGCTGTATCCCACAGATTTTGTGGTGTTGAATTATTGTTATCATTTGTCCCCATATATTGCTTGATCTCTGTTTTTATTGGGTCATTGATCCATTGGTTATGGAGGAGCATGTTGTGAAGCCTCCATGTGTTTGTGGGATTTTTCATTTTCTTTGCATAATTTATTTCTAGTTTTATACCTTTGTGGTATGAAAAACTGGTTGGTGCAATTTCAGTCTTTTTGAATTTACCGAGGCTCTTTTTATGCCCTAGGATATGATTTATTCTTGAAAATGTTCCGTGCGCACTTGAGAAGAATGTGTGTCCTGTTGCTTTTGGTTGTAGAGTTCTGTAGATGTCTCTTAGGTCATCTGTTCTAATGTGTTGTTCAGTGCTTCTGTCTCCTTACTTATTTTCTGTCTGGTTGATCTGTCTTTGGGAGTGAGGGGTGTGTAGAAGTCTCCTAAAATGAATGCATTGCATTCTCTTTACCCTTTTAATTCTGTTAGTATTTGTTTCACATATGTAGGTGATCCTGTGTTGGGCATATAGATATTTATAATGGTTATATGTTCTTGTTGGATTGACCCCTTTATCATTATGTAATGTCCTTCTTTGCCTCTTGTGACTTTCTTTGTTTTGAAGTCTATTTTGTCTGATACATGTACTGCAACTCCTGCTTTTTTCTCCCCATTAATTGAATGAAATGTCTTTTTCCATCCCTTCACTTTTAGTCTGTGTATGTGTTTAAAGTGAGTCTCTTGTCGGCAGCATATAGATGGGTCTTGTTTTTTTTTATCCATTCAGTGACCCTATGTCTTTTGATTGGTGCATTCAGACCATTTACATTTAGGGTGATTATCGATAGGTATTTACTTATTGGCATTGCAGGCTTTACATTCATGGTTACCAAAGGTTCAAGACTTCCTTACTATCTAAGAGTCTAACTTAACTCACTTAATATGCTATTACAAACACAGTCTAAAGGTTCTTTTTTTCTCCTCCATTCTTTATATATTAGGTATCATATTCTGTACTCTTTGTCTATCCCTTGATTGACTTTGGGGATAGTTGATTTAATTTTGCAGTTCCTTAGTAATTAAGTGTTCTGCTTTCCTTACTGTGGTTTTATTACCTCTGGTGACAGCTATTAAGCCTTAGGAACACTTCCATCTATAGCAGTCCATCCAAAATACACTGTAGAGATGGTTTGTGGGAGGTATATTCTGTTAGCTTTTGCTTATCTGAAAATTGTTTAATCCCTCCTTCAATTTTAAATGATAATCTTGCCGGATAAAGTATTCTTTGTTCAAGGCCCTTCTGCTTCATTACATTAAATACATCATGCCACTCCCTTCTGGCCTGTAAGGTTTCTTCTGAGAAGTCTGATGATAGCCTGATGGGCTTTCCTTTGTATGTGATCTTATGTCTCTCTCTGGCTGCTTTTATAGTCTGCCCTTATCATTGATTTTTGCCATTTTAATTACTATATGTCTTGGTGTTGTCTTCCTTGGTCCCTTGTGTTGGGAGATCTGTGCACCTCCATAGCCTGAGAAACTATCTCCTCCCCCAGATTGGGGAAGTTTACAGCAATCACCTCCTCAAAGACACTTTCTACCCCTTTTTCTCTCTCTTCTTCTTCTGGTACCACTATAATGTGAATATTGTTGTATTTAGATTGGTCACACACTTCTCTCAATATTCTTTCATTCTTAGAGATCCTTTTTTCTCTCTGTGCCTCAGCTTCTTTGTATTCCTCTTCTCTAGTTTCTATTTCATTTATCATTTCCTCTACCATATCTAATCTGCTTTTAAAACTTTCTGTTGTATGTTTCATTTCTGATACTGTGTTCCTTAATGATTGGATCTCCGACCTGAATTCCTCCCTGAGTTCTTGAATATTTTTCTGTACCTCCATGCGCATTTTAATGATTTTTATTTTGAAATCCCTTTCAGGCAGATTCATGAGGTCGATTTCATTTGAATCTTTCTCTGGGGTTGTATTCATATTCATAATTTTACTTTGAACCAGGTTCCTTTGGCATTTCATATTTGTATATGGTGCATTCTAGTGCCCTGAAGCTCTACTCTCTGAAGCTGTTCAGCCCCTGAAGCAATGTCGGGTTCACAGGGGAGTGGTATTGGTGCCTGCAGGGAGGAAAGAGCTGTTTCCTGCTTCCTGGCTGCTATGCTGGTCTCTACTACCAGAACCAGTGGGCTGAGGACACAGGTATAAGCCTCTGTGCTTTGCATTTGTAGTTACTGTAGACGGGGCTTCCCTCTAATAGGCCTAAAATCAGGGTATGGTTTGCCAGTTTGTGAGCCAGGTGGGGCTGGCCGGGAGAAAGGCTCAATAGGCTGCATATCATGGAGGGGGTCCTTGGAGTTCTGTAGCCAGACATTGAGCTGGAACTCTTGAAGATGGTGAAAGTTCCCAAACTGCTGGGCAGAGTACACCCTGACTATTTTGTCTTCCTGTCCTTTTTCCTGAGCAGTAAGCTCTGTGCAATCCTTGCCCCTTTAGTAGCCCGCTTGCTGTTAGGTAGTCTTGGACTGCCTACCTTTGTTTTGTCCCAGAGCAGCCAGATATGGATCCCTGCTTTCCACAAGCGGCTGGAATCTCAGTCTCTCCAGGTATTCTGCCTGTCTTAGCTTTCCAACTCCCTAATCATGAGAGTACCATGAAAACACCATGAAATGTAGGTTTGTGCTCCCAGATCAGATTTCTGGAGTTAGGTATTCAGCAGTCCCAGGCCTCTACTCCCTCCCTGCTCTGTTTCTCTTCCTCCCACTGGTGGGCTGGGATGTAGGAAGGGATTGGGTCCCACCAGGCCACCGCTTTGATACGTTACCCTGTTCCGTGTGGTTTATTCTTTTCTCCAGGTGTATGCAGTTTGGCACAGTCCTCTTTCCTGTTGCTCTTTCAGGATTAGTTGTATTAATTATATTTTCGTATTATATGTAGTTTTAGGAGGAAGCCTCTGTCTCACCTCTCATGCCACCACCTTTAGTCTCTCTCAAAAATCTGTTGTGTTATTTTTTAAGAGTGAACTTTGGTCAGTTTACTGTGACAGTCATTATAAATAATACATATCTATAGAGCCTGATAATGATATAATCAAATGAATTTGGTCATGCCGTGCTTCCTCTCTTTGGCCATTTCTAGGCTTTGCTTATTTTATAAGTTAAAGTTCAGTTCTAACTTACAATAAATAGTGTGTACTATTTCTATATACATGTAGAATAACTTCATTTCTGGGCTTACACATAACACATACACTAAATGAATCAAATGGATTAGAAACATAAAAGGCAAAACATTTAATAATGGGAATATTTTGTAACATTGGAAAGATGGAAGAATGTCTTAAACATGACATAAAAAAACAATAATGGGAAAAGGTGCCACATTCTTTTCATTAGTGTAGTTGAAATTCTCTTTTTTTAGTCATAAGCTACATAAGAAAGCGACAAACAGGGAGAAGTTACTTGTAACACCGACAAGGTATTAGTTTCCAGAATATATAAAGAACTCCTACAAGTCAGTGAGAAAACGGCAATGAACCCAATAGAAAAATGTATGAAGGATAGGAATATGCATTTCTAGAAAGAAGAGCTATAAATGGCCAGAAACATATGAACATACATTCAACCTTATTTTTAATCAGGCAAGTGCCAATTAAAACTTCATTAAGAAATGACTTCACAGCTACTAGGAATGGCAAAACTTTAAAAATTTGAATGTAAAACCTGAGTGTTAGCAAGACTGGAGTGACAGAAACTCTTATACTTGGCTACGGGGGATATAAATCTGTGCAAATACTTTGGGAAAAATCGGGAATTATTTATTAAAATAAAAGTTGTGCATTGCCTGTAACCAGAAATTATATTCCTAAGTATATGCTCTAGGGATATGTAGAACAATGTTCATAGCAGCACTATTTGTAATAGAAAAATCTACAAATAGTGTAAATGTCCACCAACAGTAGATGAATAAATTATGATATTCACCCTGTGCAAATACAATAGTCATTGAAAATGAATAAACTTACACCTAGGCAAATCAGCATTGATGTATTTCAAAAATAGTATTGAGTGAAAAAAGCATGTCAAGAAGAATACACTTGCACCCAAAAGCAGCAGGATACACATTCTTCTCAAGTGCACATGGAACATTTCCCAGAATAGACCACATAGTAGGCCACAAAAAGAACCTCAGTAAATTCAAAAATATTGAAATCCTACCAACCAACTTCTCAGATCACAAAGGTATAAAACTAGAAATAAATTTTAGAAAGAAATCAAAAAGGCTCACAACTATATGGAGACTTTTCTCCTAATTAATCAATGGGTTAACAACCAAATCAAAAACGAAATCAAAGAATATATGGAGACTAATGACAACAACAACACAAAGCCACAACTTCTGTGGGACGCAGCAAAGGCAGTTCTAAGAGGAAAGCATATTGCAATCCAGGCCTATTTAAAGAAGGAAGAACATTCCCAAATGAATGGTCTAAAGACACAATTACTGAAATTGTAAAAAGAAGAACAAATGAGGCCCAAAGTCACCAGAAGGAGGGACATAATAAAGATCAGGGAAGAAATAAATAAAATTGAGAAGAATAAAACAATAGAAAATATCAAACCAAGGGCTGGTTCTTTGAAAAAATAAACAATGTAGATAAACCCCTAGCCAGACTCATTAAGAGAAAAAGAGAATCTACACACATAAACAGAATCAGAAATGAGAAAGGAAAAATAACGACAGACCCCACAGAAATACAAAGAATTATAAGAGAATGTTATGAGCATCTATATGCTAACAAGCTGCAAAACATAGAAGAAATGGACAACTTCTTAGAAAAATTCAACCTTCCAAGACTGACCAAGCAAGAAACAGAAAAACTAAATGGATCAATCACCAGCAACGAAATTGAATCGGTAATCAAAAAACTACCCAAGAACAAAACCCCGGATCTAATGGATTCACCTCTGATTTCTACCAAACATATAGAGAAGAAATAACACTCATTCTCCTTAAAGTTTTCCAAAAAATAGAAGAGGAGGGAATACTTCCAAACTCTTTCTATGAGGCCAGCATTACTCTAATACCAAAACCGGGCAAAGACCTCACCAAAAAAGAAAATTACAGACCAATATCCCTGATGAATGTAGAGGCAAAACTACTCAACAAAATATTAGCAAACCGAATTCAAAAATACATCAAGAGGATGATACACCATGATCAAGTGGAATTCATCCCAGGGATGCAAGGATGGTACAACATTGGAAAATCCATCTACATCATCCACCACATCAACAAAAAGAAGAACAAAAACCACATAATCATCTCCATAGATGCTGAAAAAGCATTTGACAAAATTCAGCATCCATTCATGATTAAAACCCTCAACAAAATGAGTATAGACGGCAAGTACCTCCACATCATAAAGCCTATATATGACAAACCCATAGCTAACATCATACTTAACAGCGAGAAGCTGAAAGCTTTTCATCTAAGATTGGGAACAAGACAGGGATGCCTACTCTCTCCACTGTTATTCAACATAGTACTGGAGGTCCTAGCCATGGCAATCAGACAAAACAAAGACATACAAGGCATCCAGATTGGTAAAGAAGTCAAATTGTCACTATTTGCAGATGACATGATACTGTACATAAAAAACCCTAAAGACTCCACTCCAAAACTACTAGAACTAATATCTGAATTCAGCAAAGTTGCAGGATACAAAATTAACACACAGAAATCTGTTGCTTTCCTATACACTAACGATGAACTAACCGAAAGAGATTTCAGAAAAACAATTCCATTCACAATTGCATCAAAAAGAATAAAATACCTAGGAATAAAGCTAACGAAGGAAGTGAAAGACCTGTACTCTGAAAACTACAAGACACTCCTAGGAGAAATTAAAGAGGACACAAACAAATGGGAATACATCCCATGCTCTTGGCTAGGATGAATAAATATTGTCAAAATGGCAATACTACCTAAAGCAATCTACAGATTCAATGCAATCCCTTTCAAACTACCAACAGCTTTCTTCAGTGAACTTGAACAAATAATTCTGAAATTCATATGGAACCAGAAAAGACCCCGAATAGCCAAAGCAATCCTGAGAAGGAGGAATCAAACAGGGGGAATTACCCTCCCTGACTTCAAGCTCTAATAAAAAGCCACAGTAATCAAGACAATTTGGTGCTGGCACAAAAACAGACCCACAGACCAGTGGAACAGAATAGAAAATCCAAACATTAACCCAAACAGTCACAGTCAATTAATATTTGATAAAGGAGCCTTGGATGTACAATGGGGAGATGACAGCCTCTTCAGCAGCTGGTGTTGGAAAAACTGGACAGCTACATGTAAGAGAATGAAACTGGACTACTGTCTAGCCCCATACACAAAGGTAAACTCAAGGTGGATCAAAGACCTGAATGTAAGTCATGAAACCATAAAACTCTTAGAAAAAAGCATTGGCCAAAATCTCTTGGACATAAACATGAGAGACTTCTTCATAAACATATCCCTCTGGGCAAGGGAAACAAAAGCAAAAATGAACAAGTGGGAGTATATCAAGTTGAAAAGCTTCTGTATAGCAAAGGACACCATCAGTAGAACAAAAAGACATCCTACAATATGGGAAAATATATTCATAAATGATGTATCTGATAAGGGGTTGACATCCAAAATATACAAAGAACTCACGCACCTTAACAAATAAAAAAGCAAATAATCCAATTAAGAAATGGACAGAGGACATGAAGAGACACTTCTCTAAAGAAGAAATTCAGTTGGCCAACAGGTACAATAAAAGATGCTCCACATCACTGGTCATCAGAGAAATGCAAATTACAACCGCAATGAGATATCACCTCACACCAGTTAGGATGGCTGCCATACAAAAGACAAACAACAACAAATGTTGGCGAGGATGTGGAGAAAAAGGAACCCTCCTACTCTGCAGGTGGGAATGCAAATTAGTTCAACCATTGTGGAAAGCAGTATGGAGGTTCCTCAAAAAACTCACAATAGAAATAACATTTGATCCCGGAATCCCACTCCTAGGAATTTACCCTAAGAATGCAGCAGCCCAGTTTCAAAAAGACAGATGCACCCCTATGTTTACTGCAGCACTATTTACAATAGCCAATAAATGCAAGCAACCTAAGTGTCCATCAGTAGATGAATGGATAAAGAAGATGTGGTACATATACCCAATGGAATATTTTTCAGCCCTAAGAAGAAAACGAATCCTACCATTTGCAACAACATGGATGGAGCTAGAGGGTATTATGCTCAGTGAAATAATTGAAGCCGAAAAAGACAAGTATCAAATGATTTCACTCATCTGTGGAGTATAAGAACAAAGAAAAAACTGAAGGAACAAAACAGCAGTAGACTCACAGAGCCTAAGAATGGACTAACAGTTACCAAAGGGAAAGGGACTGGGGAAGATGGGTGGGAAGGGAGGAATAAGGGGGAAGAAGGGCTATTACTATTAGCACATATAATGTAGCGGGGGTGGGAGTGGGTTGGGGGGGATACGGGGAGGGCAGTACCACGTGGCGAAGACAAGTAGTGATTCTGTAACGTCATAGTGCACTGACGGACAGTGACTGCGGTGGGTTATGTGGTAGGGACTTGATAATGGGGGCAGACTAGTAACCATAATGTTGCTCATGTAACTGTATATTAAGAATAGCAAAATAAAAAGAAGCATTTAAAGTACTGTGACCAGTTGCAGTCATATAATAAATCCTTGAGAAATACTAGCTTTAATTATTTTATTTTAAAAGTTTAATTTTTGTTCAATATATTCAATTGTTTGAAGTTGTTAGTTGATCAAAGCATGTTGAAAAGTAGCTATTATATTAAAAGAAAATTATACAAAAACACCAAACCATGCTTTAAAATGTAGCATATAAGAATTTTGAATGAGAAAGACCTTTGCAAGCAATAATGATAGGTTATTATAATCTGTATCTTCTCCATACTTAATAAAAATTCCTAAACAAGAAACCAAAGGGTTGAACATAAACTGTGTATGTATTAGTGCTAATCTGATTTAAACCATATTAACATCTGAACTCAAAAAGTTGTGGCCTAATAATCAGTTTCTGATAACCATTCTATATTTTAATACACAAACTGATGTTTCTCTTATTCTGTATAACAACCTTTCCAGAAAGATCCTTGGGAAGTCAATATCTTGACTGGATCTCATGTACACTTGGGTGTCTAAGTGGATGTGTCTGTAAAGTGTTGACAAGATGCATTTTTTTTCTTGAAATATCAAGTGTTCTAAAAAATAAGCTATTTAAAAATATATAAAATTTATAGTGAAGTTTCTTCAAGCTTTAGCAAATTCAGTGCAATTTAGTATGTATGTATATCCAACTGTAATATGGAGTATTTCCTCCAAGCAAATCAAGAATTTAAAATGTTTTAAAAAATTTTCAAAATTGGTGTGTCCACAAAGAAGTAGGTTGAAGCAATGATGTTAAATAATTACTATCATTAGTATAGTTCCATGTAATTAACAAAATTATACCATATACATGGTCACAATAGAACCTAATAAAAATCCTGTGGTGTATGTGAAATTATCTCTATTTTATAGATGAAGAAGTTGAAGCTTACAGAGATAAATGACTTTCCCAAAGTTATAATGCTAACAGCTATGGAACTGTCATTCAGTCACAGGTCTCATAATGAATCACTTACCATGATAATTCACTGTGGGCTTTTAATAAAATTATGAGGCTTTCTCTGACTTACATCTAAGCTTTTTTTTTAAGGTTCTTTTTTTTATTTTGCTATTATTAATATACAATTACATGAGCAACATTATGGTTACTAGACCTCCCCTATTATCAAGTCCCCACCACATACCCCATTGCAGTCACTGTCCATCAGCGTAGTAGGATGTTATAGAATCACTACTTCTCTATGTTATACTGCCTTCCCCGTATCCCCCCACACCACCCCCACTCCCGCTACATTATGTGTGCTAATTGTAATAGCTGTTTTTCCCCCTTATCCCTCCCTTCCCACCCACCTTCCCCATTCCCTTTCCCTTTGGTAATGTTAGTTCATTCTTATGTTCTGTGAGTCTACTGCTGTTTTGTTCCTTCAGTTTTTTCTTTGTTTTTATACTCCACAGATAAGTGAAATCATTTGATACTTGTCTTTCTCCACCTGGCTTATTTCACTGAGCATAATACCCTCTATCTCCATCCATGTTGTTGCAAATGGAATGATTTGTTTTCTTCTTATGGGTGAATAATATTCCATTGTGTATATATACCACCTCTTCTTTATCCATTCATCTACTGATGGACACTTAGGTTGCTTCCATTTCTTGGCTATTGTTAATACTGCTGCGATAAACATAGGGGTGCATATGTCTTTTTCAAACTGGGCTGCTGCATTCTTAGGGTAAATTCCTAGAAGTGGAATTCCTTGGTCAAATGGTATTTCTATTTTGAGTTTTTTTGAGGAACCTCCATACTGCTTTCCACAATGGTTGTACTAATTTACATTCTCACCAGCAGTGTAGGAGGGTTCCCCTTTCTCCACATCCTCGCCAACATTTGTTGTTGTTTGTCTTTTGGATGTTGGCCATCCTAACAGATGTGAGGTGATATCTCATTGTGGTTTTAATTTGCATTTCTCTGATGGCTAGTGATGTGGAGCATCTTTTATTGTGCCTGTTGGCCATCTGAATTTCTTCTTTGGAGAAGTGTCTGTTCAGCTCCTCTGCCCATTTTTTAATTGGATTATTTGCTTTTTGTTTGTTGAGGTATGTGAACTCTTTATATAATTTGGATGTCAACCCCTTATCGGATATGTCATTTATGAATATATTCTCCCATACTGTAGGATATCTTTTTGTTCTACTGATGGTATCCTTTGCTGTACAGAAGCTTTTTAGTTTGAATATAGTCCCACTTATTCATTTTTGCTTTTGTTTCCCTTGCACAGGGACATATGTTCATGAAGAGGTTACTCATGTTTATGTCCAAGTGATTTTTGCCTATATTTTTTTCTAAGAGTTTTATGGTTTCATGACTTACATTCAGGTCTTTGATCCATTTTGAGTTTACTTTTGTGTATGGGGTTAGATAGTAATCCTGTTGCATTCTCTTACATGTAGCTGTCCAGTTTTGCCAACACCAGCTGTTGAAGAGGCTGTCATTTCCCCACTGTATATCCATGGCTCCCTTATCATATATTAATTGACCATATATGCTTAGGTTTATACCTGGGCTCTGTATTCTGTTCCACTGGTTTATGGGTCTGTTCTTGTGCTAGTACCAAATTGTCTTGATTACTGTAGCTTTTTAGAGGAGCTTGAAGTCAGGGAGTGTAATTCCCCCTGCTTTATTCTTCCTTCTCAAGATTGCTTTGGCTATTCAGAGTCTTTTGTGGTTCCACATGAATTTTAGAACTATTTGCTCTAGTTCATTGAAGAATGCTTTAGGTATTTTGATAGGGATTGCATTGAATCTGTAGATTGCTTTAGGCAGATGGCCATTTTGACCATATTAATTCTTCCTAGCCAAGAGCATGGGATGAATTTCCATTTATTAGTGTCCTCTTTAATTTCTCTTAAGAGTGTCTTGTAGTTTTCAGGGTATAGACAGATCTTTCACTTCCTTGGTTAGGTTTATTCCTTGGTATTTTATTCACATCTAAGGTTTTTGAAAGTAGTATAACAGGACATAGCTATCTCCTCTTTGAACTTAGATGTGATGTTAGCAGCAGGATATGGAGAAGGATCCCACAGCATTATTTGTAAAAATTACACACAAATGTAATAAAAATGAATATAACTTTGCCATTATCTTTAAACTTTTGATTTGTGTAGTTTCAAACATATACCAAAATAGAATGGTATATGTAAACTGGTGTTATCCATCATCCACCTTCATCAGTTATCAACTTATGGTGACCTTAATTTACCTATATCCCTCCTTTCTCCACACAGTATTATTTTGAGGCACATTCCAATACATAATTCCATTTGTACATATTCCATTATTCACAATTTTATTTTTCAAAAATAACTATTTTAATAATAATTAAAACTTTGAGATACTGCAAAGCTATCTTTCTAGATAGACATTTCTAGTTAATATATACCAGTAGGCAGCTTTTCTTGAATTCAGAATAACTACATACAGTATGCTCCTCTTTTTGAATTTAAATGCAGTAAGAGAAAGTGTTTTACCTGTCCTATGCAGTCCTCTCTCATTCTTCCTTCTAAAATAAAAGATCACAACATTAGTTCTCTTAAAAATCTGAAAAGGATCTTAATAAAAATTAACAGAACTTTTTAATATTCTTATTAAAAAGAAATACTTAAAATAACCATAACTTAAACAAATTAAGATAATGAAAACTCTAGAGAACACAATAACCAAATTTCAAAACAGTATGAAATACTAATTATTGTCATACATAACATGTTATGGCTAATACTTGCACTGAAATCAAATGAATAGACTATGCCTATGCTGTTCTGTTCTGAAAGGGATGGCTTTAAACTTTTCATGGCAAATAAATTTCATCTAAGTACTAATTCTGGCGATTAGTGGTGGTTACCTAGGGAACTGTGTTGACAAGTTTTACGAGGTCTTTTTTTTTTAACTCAATGAAAAAGAATACTTATTTCATTAATGGGATATTTGCTCATAGGAACACTATACCTGCTGGCTTGGTACATCAAAATGAGGCTTTTAAAAGAGGCATCCTTACTTAAATTTATATGCCATTAGGCTCGGAGAAAAATTTTATTACTGCCACAATCAAATAAAATCAGATCTCTTTACTGATGGATATTTGGTAGACATTTACACATTCTCATCCTTGAAACAATAATTGTGTGTAATTAGATGTATTTATAAGTTCCAAATATGTTTCTATTATAGCATCTAAAGGACACATGTATATACCACTAATTTGGCACTACACTCATGTTAACTTTTATGTATTTCCTTTAAGATTATACATTTTCTAAAGCTTATTGGCAGCACCTTATTCCTCCTTGTAGTCCTAGCACCAAGAAATGCCTTAATGATAGTTATATTTCTATACACATATATGTTACTTGTCCTCATTAACTAAATTACTTGCTACTTTGGAGTATTTTTGTAGAGACTGGGATGCTTAGCTACATAGTTAAAACTTTATTACATTTCTAATATCAAAGATGAAATCTGGGTTGTAATGCTTTCATAGGTTAATTGAATTTTTTTTAGACTTGTAATTTAAAAAAATTTTTTGACAGCATTTGTGTTTAGCTCAATATATTCAAAGTATTTCAACATGTAATCAATACAAAAAATTATGAAAATGTTTTGTATTCTTTCTAAATCTTACTAAATCTTCAAAATCTGGTGTGTTTGTTACATTACAGCACATTTCAATGAAGACTAGCCACATTTCAAGTACTCACTAGCCATTATGTGGCTAGTGGCCGTGCAACTGGATAGTACAAGTACAGATCTGAATTAATCTGTCACCTAAGTTAATTGATCATTTACTAGGCAAAGCATATGGGATCTAACCTGAGCTGATGAAATGATTGTTTCTTTCAGACTCTGGGGAGTTTACGATTTTTCCTAAAATAGGCATCATCTCCTTTTGTGTGACAACTGAATTTTTTGAAGTAATGGTTTGGCGATAGCCTTGGGTAGATAAAAGTTTAAATCCTACAGTAAGATGGTCAGTTGTTCTCTTCTGGAAGATTTCTAGGAGTGTAAAATTAACAGTCTCTCTCAGAAGCTGGTTCAAAATTTTGTCTTCCCAGTAGCACTAAATTATTCTTATGACTAAACAAAACTAAATATAAACTACCTTGTTTTAATTTATGTTTTTAAAAGTCTTCCACAGACCATAAAAACAGCCTTGGCTATTTTGTGTAGTTTTCAGTAGTTAATTGTTATCCCTATAATCTTGACATTTTTTTAGCTAAACAACTTTACTTTTCAAAACTTTTTAAATGGAAATAAGTTTCACCACATTAGTCATTGTCAGTCTTCCTTGAATCCAGGCCAATTTTTTCATAAAGGAAAATTAATTTCCATAGCAGAAGTGTTAAGAACTGTGATCTAGATTCTGGATGGACATCTAGAAATTGGTGTAATGAAATGACTGCTTCTGACTCTGGTATGTTACAGTCTTTTAAATATATATCACTTATGTTTACTTTTTTCATAAAAGCCAGCGGTACTACTTTATTTAGTTTCTTGTCTACTATGATAGTTCCATCTCATATTTGTCTTAGTCTAGATGATGGCCACACTATGTAAAGAGCCAGATAGTAAATATTTTAGGTTTTTCAGGCCAAGAGGCAAAATTGAATGTAAGATATTATATACTTATATAATGAGAGAAAATTTCTATGAATATTTAATTGACATAATTCAAACTGTAATGATAATTGAGTACTATTTTAATAATTGAAATATAGTTTATATATGATATTGTATTGTTTTCAAGTATACAACTCAGTGATTCAGTAATTATGTACATTATTAAATGCTCACCATAAGTGTAGTTGCCATCCATCAACATACAAAGGTACTACAATATTATTGACAATGTTCTTTATGCTGTACTTTCATCCCTGTAACTTATTTTATAAATAGAAGTTTGTACCTCTTTATCTCCTTCACCTATGCCCCATCCTCCTTCCTATGGAAACCACCAGTCTGTTTTCTGTGTCTATTTCTGTTTTGTTTGTTCATTTGTTTACTTTTTAGATTCCAAATATAGGTGATATCATACAGTATTTGTCTTTCTCTGACTTACTTAGCATGATACCTGCTAGGTCCATTCATGTTGTTGCAAATAGCAAGATTTCCTTCTTTTTATGGCTGAGTAATATTCCATGGTGTATAAATACTACATCTTCCTTCATCTATCAATGGACTTAGTTTGCTTCCATATCTTGACCATTGTAAATAATGCTGCAGTAAACATAGGGGTGCATGTATCTTTCAGAATTAGTGATTTTGTTTTCTTCGGGTAAGTTTCTAGAAGTGAAGTTGCTGGGTCATATGTTATTTTTATGTTTAGTTTTTTGAGAAATCCCCTACAGCTTTCCATAGTGGCACTTTACATTCCCATTATTGAATATAATTTTTTTGTGTGTGATACACATGTAATGGAATGGGGGATAGCATTTCATTTAATTGGTGTTCAAAATTAGCGCTCTCTCTCACCAAACTCATCTGCAGGTATTCATCTGTTAATGCTCATCTCTAATGAGATTTTATGTATTTCACTTTTGAAAATGCCATTTCAAATGGGTAAGTACTACCAAATAGTGATATTAGTCCATGTGCAGCATCTTATTTTACAGAATTCTGTTAGATTCTTCTCTTGATATGTGCCTTTTAGTATGTCATTACATTGCAGATTTATCACTTCCAATTGCAGGTGTTAGGAGGAAGCCCCCAGTTGCATAGTTGATGGATTTTGAAGTATGGAAATTTCCTTTGCATTTGCATTCAGGTCCAAAAAAAACATTGCTGGAGTTAAGGAGATAGGTTGTTCCACTTTTCTGTGACTGAGTATGTTTCCAGGATTTGGGACTTTCAAAGGGCTAAAAGTGGGTTAGTTCTTTACCCTAGCTGGAATTTAGTTTGAGAAACAGAAAATGTATCTACTTCATATATGTGTGAGAATAAGATCTCATTTCTTCCTTTAACTTTTGACAACACAACTTGACAATACTTGTGATTCAAACAACATTAATGTGGAAATGTAAAAATGTCACACATAACTGTTTTATCTTGCAATTTTAGGTTGAATTCATTGGCAAACATTATTAAGTTTGTAGCAAAAGCTAATTTCCAGACTGTTCAGTTTGATAATAGTTGTCAATGCTGTTTCTTCTCATTCAGAAAAATTTCAGGCTCAGCACTGAGCTAAGACTCATGGTAAAATTTTACCACTGCCAAGTTTTTTAACTTACGCATGGTAGAGCATGTCAGGATATTCGACTTCAATTTGACAATAATTCATGAAACTAACTGGTTAAAACCAAGAAAAGTGAATGAAGTTCACCTTTGACACTACTGGTTCAGTAACACATGATACAGTAAAATATTTTCTTCAGGGTACCTGCTGACCAAATAATAAATAAAATGAAATTTAAATACTTTACATTTTCGTAAGATTTGTAAATTTGTCTTTTTCTCCTCCACATATATCATCATTAGTTGTGATGAGTCCTTTGTATTGTAATGTTGATGTATATTGGATTCCTTTGAGCATAGCTATAGTGTCATTGCATAATAAACACATTGCTTTGCCATCTAATTGGACAACAGAACAATTTACACTCCACTGTGCCTTAAAAGCATGACATTTGAAGTTCAACTTTGTTTTGATATAATGAGCATGCATTGCTAATAAAAATAAAAAGTTGTGGTATAGAAATATGCATGGCACTTGAAATGCTGTGGATTTATAACTGTATCACTGCAGTTTTCACTGTGCCAAGCATCTGTGCAGAGCACTACTCAATTCTGCAATTGTAGCATGAAAACAACCATAAACCATACGTAAAAGTATGAGAATGGCCATGCTCCAATAAAACTTTATTTATAGACATGGAAATTGAATTTCATATAATTTTCAAGTGTCATAAATTATTGTTCTTTGATTTTTTCCAAACCATTTATAAATATAAAACCATTCCAGCTTATAGGCTATACAAAAACAAGCAGAAGTCAGGACTTGGCCCATGGCTATACTCTGTGAATATGTAGTCTAAATAGCCTTTGTACAAACTATGGTAATGCTACTCCTATTTTTTTAAATAATTTATTTTGGTATCATTAATCTACAATTACATGTGCAATATTATGGTTATTAAACTGCCCACTTCATCAGGTCTCCCCCCACCAACCCCATTACAGTCACTGTCCATAAGCGTAGTGAGATGCTATAGAATCACTACTTGTCTTCTCTGAGTTGTACAGCCCTCCCACAACCCCCCAACATTACATCTGCTAATCGTAATGCCCCTTTTTCCTCCTTGTCCCTCCCTTCCTGCCCATCTTCCCAGTTCCCTTCCCCTTTGGTAACTATTAGTCCATTCTTGGGTTCTGTGAGTCCGCTGCTGTTTTATATTTCAGTTTTTTTCTTTGCTCTTATGCTCCTCATATGAGTGAAATCATTTGATACTTGTCTTTTTCCGCTTCGCCTATTTCACTGAGCATAATACCTTCTAGCTCTGTCCAAGTTGTTGCAAATGGTAGGATTTGTTTTCTTCTTATGGCTGTATAATATTCCATTGTGTATATGTACCACATCTTCTTTATCCATTCGTGTACTGATGGACATTTAGGTTGCTTCCATTTCTTAGCTATTGTTAATAGTGCTGTGATAAACATAGGGGTGCATATGTCTTTTTCAAAGTGGGCTGCTGCATTTTTAGGGTAAATTCCTAGGAGTGGGATTACTGGGTCAAATGGTATAACTATTTTGACTTTTTTGGAGGAACCTCCATACTGCTTTCCACATGGTTGTACTAATTTACATTCCCACCAGCAGTGTAGGAGGGTTCCCCTTTCTCCACATCCTCACCAACATTTGTTGTTTGTCTTTTGGATGTTGGCCATCCTTACTGGTGTGAGGTGATAGTTCATTGTAGTTTTAATTTGCATTTCTCTGATGATTAGCGATGTGGAGCATATTTTCATGTGCCTGTTGGTCACCTGAATTTCTTCTTTGGAGAAATGTCTATTCATGTCCTCTGCCCATTTCTTAATTGGATTATTTGCTTTTTGTTTGTTGAGGTGCGTGAGTTCTTTATATATTTTGGATGTCAACCCCTTATCAGATACGTCATTTATGAATATATTCTCCCATACTGTAGGATGTCTTTTTGTTCTACTGATGGTGTCCTTGCTGTACAGAAACTTTTCAGCTTGATATAGTCCCACTTGTTCATTTTTGCTTTTGTTTCCCTTGCCCGGGGAGGTATGTTCACGAAGAAGTTGCTCATGTTTATGTCCAAGAGATTTTTGCCTATGTTTTTTTCTAAGAGTTTTATGGTTTCCTGACTTACGTACAGGTCTTTGATCCATTTTCAGTTTTCTTTGTGTATGGGTTTAGACAGTAGTCCAGTTTCATTCTCTTACTTATAGCTATCCAGTTTTGCAAACACCAGCTGCTGAAGAGGCTGTCGTCTCCCCATTGTATATCCAAGGCTCCTTTATCATATATTAATTGACCGCATATGTTTGGGTTAATGTTTGGATTTTCTATTCTGTTCCACTGGTCTGTGGGTCTGTTATTGTGCCAATACCAAATTGTCTTGATTACTGAAGCTTTGTAGTAGAGCTTGAAGTCTGGGAGCGAATGCTTTGGCTATTTGGGCTCTTTTGTGTTTCCATATGAATTTTAGAACTATTTGTTCCAGTTCATTGAAGAATGCTGTTGGTATTTTGATAGGGATTGTGTTGAATCTGTAGATTGCTTTAGGTAGTATAGCCATTTTGACAATATTTATTCTTCCTAGGTCTTTCACTTCCTTTGTTAGGTTTATTCCTAGGCATTTTATTCTTTTTGATGCAATTGTGAATGGAATTGTTTTCCTGATTTCCCTTTCTGTTAGCTCATCGTTAGTGTATAGGAAAGCAACAGATTTCTGTGTGGTAATTTTGTATCCTGCAACTTTGCTGATTTCAGATATTAGTTCTAGTAGTTTTGGAGTGGAGTCTTTAGGGTTTTTTATGTACAATATCATGTCATCTGCAAATAGTGACAATTTGACTTCTTCTTTACCAATCTGGATGCCTTGTATGTCTTTGTTTTGTCTGATTGCCATGGCTAGGAACTCTACTACTATGTTAAATAACAGAGAAGAGAATGGGTATACCTGTCTTGTTCCCGATCTTAGATGAAAAGCTTTCAGCTTCTCTCTGTTAAGTATGATGTTACCTGTGGGTTTGTCATATATGGCCTTTATGATGTTGACGTACTTGCCCTCTATCCCCATATTGTTGAGAGTTTTTATCATGAATGGCTGTTGAATTTTGTCAAATGCTTTTTCAGCATCTATGGAGATGATCATGTGGTTTTTGTTATTTTTGTTGATGTGGTGGATGAGGTTGATGGATTTTCGAATGTTGTACCATTCTTGCATCCCTGAGATGAATCCCATTTGATCATGGTGTATGATCCTCTTGATGTAGTTTTTAATTCGGTTTGCTAATATTTTGTTGAGTCTTTTTGCATCTATGTTCATCAGGGATATTGGTCTGTAATTTTCTTTTTGGTGAGGTCTTTGCCAGGTTTTGGTATTAGAGTGATGCTGGCTTCATAGAAAGAGTTTGGAAGTATTCCCTCCTCTTCTATTTTTTGGAAAACTTTAAGGAGAATGGGTATTATTTCTTCTCTATATGTCAGATAGAATTCAGAGGTGAATCCATTTGCCTGGGGGTTTTGTTCTTGGGTAGTTTTTTGATTACTGATTCAATTTCGTTGCTGGTGTTTGGTCTGTTTAGGTTGTCTGTTTCTTGCTTGGTCAGTCTTGGAAGGTTGTATTTTTCTAAGAAGTTGTCCATTTCTTCTAGGTTTTCCTGTTTGTTAGCATATAGATTCTCATAGTATTCTCTTATAATTCTTTGTATTTCTGTGGGGTCCGTTGTGATTTTTCCTTTCTCATATCTGATTCTGTTTATGTGTGTAGATTCTCTTTTTCTCTTAATGAGTCTGGCTAGGGGTTTATCTTTTTTTTTTTTCAAAGAACCAGCTCTTGGTTTCATTGATTTTTTTTTATTATTTTATTCTTCTCAATTTCATTTATTTCTTCTCTGATCTTTATTATGTCCCTCCTTCTGGTGACTTTGGGCCTCATTTGTTCTTCTTTTTCCAATTTCAGTAATTTTGTCTTTAGACTATTCATTTGAGATTTGTTCTTCCTTCTTTAACTAGGCCTCGATTGCAATATACTTTCCTCTTAGAACTGCCTTTGCTGCATCCCACAGAAGGTGCGGCTTTGTGTTATTGTTGTCATTAGTCTCCATATATTGTTTGATCTCTGTTTTTATTTGGTTATTTATCCACTGATTATTTTGGAGTATGTTATTAAGCCTCCATGTATTTGTGAGCCTTTTTGTTTTCTTTGTACAATTTATTTCTAGTTTTACACCTTTGTGATCTGAGCAGTTGGTTGGTAGAATTTCCATATTTTTGAATTTACTGAGTTTTTTTTGTCACCTAGTTTGTGGTCTATTCTAGAAAATGTTCCATGTGCTCTTGAGAAGAATGTGTATCCTGCTGCTTTTGGGTGTAGAGTTCTGTAGATGTCTCTTAGGTCCATCTGTTCTAGTGTGTTGTTCAGTGCCTCTGTGTCTTTACTTATTCTCTGTCTGGTTGATCTATCCTTTGGAGTGAGTGGTGTGTTGAAGTCTCCTAAAATGAATGTATTGTTGTCTATTTCCTACTTCAATTCTGTTAGTATTTGTTTCACATATATTGGCGTTCCTGTGTTGGGTGCATATATGTTTATAATGGTTATATCTTCTTGTTGGACTGATCCCTTTATTATTATGTAATGTCCTTCTTTATCTCTTGCTACTTTCTTCGTTTTGAAGTCTATTTTGTCTGAAACAAGTACTGCAACACCTGCTTTTTTCTCTTTGTTGTTTGCATGAAATATCTTTTTCCATCCCTTCACTTTTAGTCTGTGTATATCTTTGGGTTTGAGGTGAGTCTCTTGTAAGCAGCATATAGATGGGTCTTGTCTTTTTATCCACTGTGTTACTCTGTGTCTTTTGATTGGTGCATTCAGTCCATTTACATTTAGGGTGATTATTGATAGATATGTACTTATTGCCATTGCTGGCTTTAGATTTGTGGTTACCAAAGTTTTAAGGGTACCTTCTTTACTATCTAGCAGTCTAACTTAACTTTCTTGTTAAGTTATTGTAAACATAGTCTGATGATTCTTTATTTCTCTCCCTTCTTATTCTTCCTCCTCCATTCTTTATATACTAGGTGTTTTATTCTTTGCCTTTAGTTAGTATTTGGATGGTCTGCTTTCTTGCTATGATTTTATTTTCTCTGGTGACATCTTTTTAGCCTTCGGAGTGCTTCCATCTAAAGCAGTCTCTTTAGATATCCTGTAGAGGTGGTTTGTGGGAGGCACACTCCCTCACTTTTGCTTGGCTGGGAATTGTTTAATTCCTCCATCATATTTAAATGATAATCATGCTGGATACAATATTCTTGGTTCGAGGCCCTTCTGTTTCATTATGTTAACTATATCGTGCCATTCTCTTCTGGTCTGTAAGGTTTCTGTTGAGAAGTCTGATGATAGTCTGATGGGTTTTCCTTTGTAGGTGATCTTTTTTCTCTCTTTAGCTGCCTTTAATAATCTTTCCTTATCTTTGATCTTTGCCATTTTAATTATTATGTTTCTTGGTGTTGTCTTCCTTGGTTCCTTTGTGTTCGGAGATCTGTGGGCTTCCATGGTCTGAGAGACTATTTCCTTCCCCAGCTTGGGGAAGTTTTCAGCAATTGTTTCTTCAAAGACATTTTCTATCCCTTTTTCTCTCTCTTCTTCTTCTGGTACCCCTATATGATGTGAATACTGTTCTATTTGGATTGGTCACACAGTTCTCTTAATTTTCTTTCATTCCTAGAGATCCTTTTATCTCTCTCTCCCTCAGCTTCTCTGTATTCCTGTTTTCTATTTCTATTCCATTAAGAGTCTCTTGCATCTCGTCCAGTCTGCTGCTAAGCCCGTTGACCACTTGTCTCATTTCTGCATTGTCTTTCCTCACTTCCCTCACTTCCTCCCTTAGCTCTTGCATATTTCTCTGTAGATCCACCAGGATGATTATGAGTTTTATTCTGAATTCTTTTTCAGGAAGATTGTGCATGTCTATCCCATTTGGCCCCCTCTGAGGGGTTGTCTGGCTAATCTTAGTCTGAACCATATTCCTCTGTCTTTTCATGGCAATAGAAGTGGTCGCTGGTACGTGCCACGTGTGTCAACTGGGAGAACAAAGTCCTTTCCTTCTTGTTGTTCTCCTTGCCCTTCTCCTGGTCCTGAGCTGTTTTCCTGCACACAGGGAGGCATTCCCTGAGATAATCCCCTGAACTGCCTGTGTGCAGGGTCACCCTCAGCCTAGATCTGCTTTCGGGGCTCTTCCTGTTTAGGTGTATGCACACTGGGATTCTGCAACACTGGCTCGGGGGGCGGGGCGGGGAACAAATGGGAGGCGGCTGATCTCTGTGGGAAGCCTTGGTGTGGCTGCTTTGCCTGGCTGCCGGCCAGGGGTCTGAAATTCCCCAAGACTCCCAGCGTTCTGGGCTGAGTGTGCTGGGATGATTTTGTTCCGCTGTTGGGCCCTTGTCTCTTTAAGACTTTAAAAAAAGCACATGCTTTTCTTTTGTCCTGGGAGCCAGCTGAGAGGACCTGCTTGTGTTCTCCATTTCAGATCCTGCCCTTCTGTTTCTCTAATCTCCGATACACCAGGCGATGTGTGTCAGTGCTCCTGGCGCAGATCACCAGGGCTGTGCTTCCACTCCCTCCCCACTCTGAATCTGTTCCTCCCACCGGTGTGCTGGGGTGGGGGAGTGCTCGGGTCCTGCTGGGTCGCAGCTTTGTATCTTACCCACTTTGTGAGGCGCTGAGTTCTCGCAGGTGCAGCTGTAGCCTGGCTGTTGTCCTGTATCTTCTGGTCTCTCTTTTAGGAATAGTTGTATTTGTTGTATTTTCATAAATATATATGGTTTTGGGAGGAGATTTCCGCCGCCCTGCTCACACCGCCATCTTCCCAGACATCTCTGCTACTCCTATTTTTTTAACCCTTATATTCACTTCTGTCAACTTTCCACTTTCTATGTCATTTCAAAATTTATTTCTATTTCAATAAATAAACTGAATGATAGTTATTCTTTAAATGGGGAGGTAGCTAAATTTACCACAGTACCTCAAACACTTAGCAGAATGCCTAGCACACTATAAATGCTCAATGATTGTTTTACTATTGACATTCTTACTGAGATTGGCCCCTTGTAGAGAGCTGTTTAAAATTAAAACACTTCTCAGCTTGTTTCTGAATAGAGGACACAATCAAAAGCATTTTAAAATCAGGATATGCAGATTATACCTATAAGTTATTATGTGATAAAAATTAATTAAATTGATATGAGAACTGCTTTCCAGGAAAGTCTTGCCTGTTTGTATCCTGGTCTTAGTTTTGTAGGAAGGATGCTAAGTTATTGGATATTTCTTTCAGTATCTGACCAAGACAGTTGGCAGTGTTAAACTGATCACAAAGATGCTTTTTAAAAAAATTTGTGATTTATTAGCCAGAGTCCTAAGTCTTTTACAGCACATATCCATTGGTTTATCTGACTTGATCATATCCAGTGTTTCTGTTTTTTAATCACTAACTTATTACATTGGCTTCCTCCAAAATTCAATAAGGAGTTACTTTTAGACCAATGTTACTCAAAGTGTGGGAAAGACCATAACTGATATGAAAACTGTTTATTGTTGGTATCTGAACTGTTTATTTGTGATGACAAAAAAAAGAAAAACATGAGAAAAGACAAGTAGAAACTTTTATGATAGTTGACAGGATAATTTTGTGTATGTTTAATCCAATAAATATTTGGACATGTATTTTTATTTTTCAAATTTTAATACTACTTAAAATTTTTTAACATAATTAACTTATAAGTTTTAAATATACAACATAATGATTATATATATTATATAATAAAATGGTCACAATGTTTAACATCCATCACTGTAGTGAAAAATTTTTTTCTTATAAGAACTTTTAATATTTACTTTTAATTTTCAAGTATACAATGCAGTCTTATTGACTGTAGTCACCATGCTGTACATTATATGTCCATGAATTATTTTGTAAGTGGAAGTGTGTATCTTTTGACCACCTTCACCCATTTTGCCCACCCTCTGCCCTCCACCTTTGGCAACCACCAATCTGTAGTCTATATCTATGAGCTCATTTTAATTTTAAGATTCTACATATGTGACATTAGAAGGTATTTGTTTTACTCTGGCTTATGTCACTTAGCATGATGCCCTCAAGATCCATATATATTGTCTCAAATGGCAGGATTTCCTTCATTTTTATGGTTGAATGATATTCCATTGTATATACAGATACCGTATTTTCTTTATCCATTCATTCACTGATGGGCACATAGGTTATTTCCATATGTTAGCTATTGTAATTAATGCTGCATTGAACATGGGGGTACAGATGTCTTTTTGAGTTAGTGTTTTCATTTTCTTCAGGTAAGTACCCAGAAGTGGAACTGCTGGATCATGTGGCAGTTCTAGTTTTAATTTTTTGAGGAGCCCCCACTATGTTTTCCATAATGACTTCACCAATTTACCTTTCCACGAGCACTGCACAATGTTCCCTTTTCTCCACTTCCTCACCAACACTTATTTCTTGTCTTTTTGATAATAGCCATTCTAACAGGTGTAAGGTGACATTTTATTGCTATTTTGATTTGCATTTCCTGATGATTAGTGATGGTGAGCACCTTCTCATATACCTGTTGAGCATATGTATATCTTCCTGGAAAGAATGTCTTTTCAGATCCTCTATGAATTTTTAAATCAGATTTTTTCACTAAATTGTTTGAATTCTTTACATATTATATAAGATTTGTAAATATTTTTTCACATTCAGTAAGTTGCTGTTTGTTTTGTTGATGGTTTTCTTTGCTATGAAGAAGCTTTGTAGATTGATACAAGCCTGCTTATTTATTTTTGCTTTCGTGATTTTGCTTGGTGTCAAATCTAAGATAATCATCACCAAGATCTATGTTAAGCCACTTACTGCCTGTATTTTATTCTAGTGGTTTTATGATTTTAGGTCTTACATTCGAGTCTTTAATCCATTTTGAGATTTTTGTATGTGGTGTAAGAAAGTGGTCCAGTTTCATTCTTTTGCATATGGCTGTCCAGTTTTCTCAATACCATGTATTGAAAATACTGACTTTTCCCTGTTGTATATGCTTGCCTCCTTTGTTGTAGATGAATTGACTATGTAAGTATGGGTTTATTTCTGGGCTTTCTATTCTGTTCAGTTGATCTGTGTCTGCTTTTATGACAATGCCATACTGTTTTGATTACTATAGCTTTTGTAGTATAGTTTGAAACCCAGAAGCATAATACCTTCAGTTTTATTCTTTCTCAAGATTGCTTTGGCCATTTGGGGTTTTTTGTGATTCCATTCAAAGTTTTGTGAAAAATACTGTTTGTATTCTGATAAAGATTGCATTGACTGTGTAGATTACTTTGGGTAGTATGGACATTTTAACAGTTCTTCCAATAGATGACCATGGAATATCTTTTCATTTATTATGTCATCTTCAGCTTTTTGTGGTTTCCATGAACAGGGTTTTCACTTCCTTGGTTAAATTTATTCTTAGGTATTTTTTTTGATGCAATTGTAAATGATTTTTTAAAATTTCTCTTCTACTTCATTATTAGAGTATAGAAATGCAAAGGATTTCTTTATAGTTTGTATCATGCAATGTTACTGAAGTCATTTATTCTAGTAGTTTTTTAGTGGAGTCTTTAGGGTTTTCTATGTATAATATGATATCTGCAAATATTAATAGTTTTACTTTTTATTTTCAAATTTTGATGCCTTTTATGTCTTTTCTTGCCTAATTACTCTGGCTATGACTTCCAATATTTCTTGAATAAAAGTGATGACTAGGCATTCTTGTCTTGTTCCTGTTATTAGAGGAAAAACTTTTAGCTCTTACTTTGAGTGTGATATTAATTATGGGTTTGCCATATGTGACTTTTTTATGATGGTATATTCCCTATATACCCACTTTGTTGAGTGTTTTTATCATGAATGGATGTTGAATTTTGTCAGATGCTTTTTTTGCATCTATTGTGATGATTGTATTTTTATCCTTCGTTTTATTAATCACACTGATTGGATTTGTGGATGTTGGTCATTCTTGAATCCCTGGAAGAAATCCTACTTGATCATTGTGCATGATCATTTAAATGTATTGTTGAATTTGGTTGCTAGTATTTTATTGAAGATTTTTGCATCTATGTTCATCAGGGATATTGGTTTGTAATTTTCTATTTTGTGGCATCCTTGTCTAGTTTTGATGTCGGGTAATTTAGGCCTTATAAAATGAGTTTGGAAGTTTTCTCTGCTCTTCTACTTTTTCAAAGAGTTCCAGAGGATTGTTATTAATTCCTATTTAAATGTTTGGTAGAATTCACCAGTGAAGCCATCTGTTTCTGGATTTTTTCTTTTGGGAAATTTTTTGATTAGTGATTCAGTTTCCTTACTCATTATTGATCTATTCAGATTTTCTCTATCTTGGTAATTCATCATGGTATGTTGTATGTTTCTAGAAATTTATCTGTTTCTTCTAGGTTGTCCAATTTTCTGGCCCATAATTGTTCATACTAGTCTCTTGTGATCCTTTTTATTTCTGTGGGATTAGTTGCAACATCTCTTCTTTCATTTCTGATGTTATTTATTTGGGTCTCCTTCTTTATTTCTTAGTCTAGTGAAGGGTTTGTTGGCTTTTTCTTTTCCAAAAACCAGTTCTTAGTTTCACTGATTTTTAAAAACTATTTTCCAGTTCTCTGTTTCTGTTCTAATCTTTATTATTTCTTCTTTCCTCCAAATTTGGAATTAGCTTGTTGTTTTCTAGTTTCTCAAGGTATAAAGTTATGTTAATTTTGAGATCTCCTAAATAAAAAGTTTATTGCCATCAACAGTTCATGCTGCCTATAAGTTTTGGTATGTTGTTTTTCATTTTTGTTTTGAGATTTTTTCTAATTTCCCTTTGATGAGTGGTTTTAAAATTTCCACATATATGTGAATTTTTCCTTTTAATTTCTATTATTCATTTGCAGTTTCATTTCATTGTGATCAGAAAAAAAATACTTGGAAGGATGCCAGTCTTTTTAAAATTTTGAAGACATGTTTTGTGACCTAGCAATGTGGTCTGTGTTGGAGAATGTTCCATGTGCAATTGAGAAGAATGAATATTCTGCTGCTTTTGGTGGTATGTTGTGTATGTGTCTTCTATGATCTATACTGTTATTCACTTCTGCCATTTCCTTATTGTTTTTTTCCGTCCGGATGTTATCCATCATACAGTTAGGTATTGAAGTGTCCTACTATTATTGCATTGCTGTCTGTTTCTCTCTTCATATCTATACGTGTTTGCTTTATATATTAATAAATATTTGTAGGTTTATGTTGATGTTGGGTGCATAAATAGTTATAATTGTTATATATTCCTATAGAATTGACGCTTTTATCATTATATAATGACCTTCTTTGTCTTGTGACAGTTTCTGATGTAGTCTCTTTTGCCTGGTATAGCATCTCCTGCTCTCTTTTTTCTCTGAAGAATATTTTTCTTCACCTTTTCACTTTTAGCCTATGTGTGTCCTTGTATTTCTCAAGTGAGTCTCTTAGCATATATTGAGTCTTGTTTTTTTAATCCATTCAGCCACTCTGTCTTTTGACTGAGGAGTTCAGTCCATTTACATTTAAAGTAATTGTTGATAAGAAAAGACTTACGACTGCCATTTTGTTAATTGTTTTCTGTCTGTTTTTAGTACTCTTGTTCCTCTCTTATTCACTTACCTTTCTTTGATGACTATGTGTAGTGGTATGCTTTGATTCTTTTCTCTTATCTTTGGTGATTCTATTACATTTTTATTTTTGCAATTACCACTGGACTCTCATCAAACATTTTACAATCATAATAGCCTGTGTACATTTTACTTCTTCCCTCACACACAAATTTTATGAATTGATGCCAGATTTTACTTCTTTCTATTATGTTTTCATGAACAAATTTCATTGCTTATAGTTATTCTTACTACTTTTGTCTTTATTTTACAAACTAGTGTTAAAAGTGTATATGATTCACCATTACAATACTATAGTATTGTGTTTATTGTATGTTAGCAGAGAGAGTTATACTTTTATATGCTTTCATATTATTGTTTAGTTTTTTTTTGTTTCAACTTGAACTCCCTTTAGCACTTGTGGCTGACTTATGTTGTAGTACTTACTATAAACGTTTCTTTCTTACTGAATTATCCAAGAATCATGCCATTTTTCTCAGTGACCTTCAGAGCCTGGCTTCTCAAAGTGTAATCTGCAGGCAAGCAGCATACACATCACTTGGGAGCTTGTTAGAAATTAAGAATCATGGTCTCTACCCTAGACCTACTGAATGAGAATCTACATTTTAACAAAATCCCAAATTTATTTGTATGTTTATTAAAATCAAGCCTTTGTTATAATCAGGTGACTTAGTATTTTACAGTATATAATCCAAAAGCAGTCTTACAACACACCAACCTTAAATGCCCAGGATTTATTATTATTCATTTACTGAAAGCTCTTGCCAGCTAAAATATACAACATAATTTTTCTGTTATACTTTGTACTTTTGGTACCTTGGATACTATTACCTTCTTCATTACAGGTCTTAGAGATCAAAGATCCAGCACAGATGTCCTTTTCAAGTTCATTCCTTCTGTCAAGTGCTTGTCTGTTGTGTTTTTTTTTTAATTGGAAAAAGGATTAAAAGAAAATTATAGGGTTAAATTTGTTACAGATGTACAAGTATTGAATATTTTCAAACTTCTAAGGCTTTTAAAATGTAGGTTAAGAATATTTTCTTACAATCATTTAAACACCATAATATTAAAAACACTTAAAACTACTTTTAATTTTTTCACCATTACATATTTTACAGGGCATTTTGCAGAGCAATTAAATTCAACTTTAATAGACAAATAAAATGTTTTACATATGCAGTTTTCAAAAGAAGTAACCATGGAAAGAAAATGTTATGCTGTGAACTTCTGGGTATTACAAATTAGAATGAATGGTTAAGTTTCCCATTAAATAAGTTTAAGTTTCCTATTTTAAAAGTATTCCACTATTAGTGGAAAAACAGAAAAACAGAAAAGGGACATTAACATAATCCACATACCCAGACTGCTCACCTAGTTATCTCCTCTTCTTACTATTATGCATCTTTTTTTTAACAAATAATGCCAAGACAATATCATTTTATAAAATTTTATATAACTTTCTTATGTGATAATATTTTTTGGTTCACAATTTTTATTATACATTAAATAGACTTTTAAAGGTGTACATTCTATATATTTTAAGTATAAATTCATGTTATTACCACCACAATCAGAATACAAAATAGTTCCATCATGCCAAAAAAATTCCCTCATATTGCATAGTCACATCCTCTACTACAAATAATACCTGGAAACCACTAATTGCTTCTCTATAATTAGAGTTTTGACTTCAAGAGTGTCATATAATAACAATGATGCAGTATAAACTTTTGTGACTTCCTTTTGTCGCTCAGTATAATGTCCTTGGTTTTCATCTAAGATGTTGCATGTATCAATACTTCATTACTTTTCAATTGCTAAACAGTATTCCATTGTATAGATGTACCAGTTTGCTTATTCACCTGTTAAAGGATATTTGTTTTCTCAGATTTTGGCAGTTATGAATAAAATGACTATAAACATTCATGTATAGACATCATGTACAGACACATTTTGTGTAAATAAATTATCATTTCTCTATGGCAAATACACAATAGGATTGTTGGTCCATATGGTAAATACATGTTAGCTTTATAGAAAACTGCTACCTAGAATGGCTGTACCATTTTGTATTCCCACCAACAAGGTATTAGAGTTCTAGTTCTGCATCCTAACCAGTGCTTGGTATTGTCAGTATGTTTTTATTATAGACATTCCAACAGATATGCAGGGGCATCTCATCATGGTTTTAATTTTGCATTTCCCTCATGGCTGATGATATTGAATATTATTTCATGTTCTTATTTGCAATCTATATCCTTATTAAAATCTGTTCAAGTCAATTCTTTTGCCCATTTTAATTGGGTTGTTCATTTTCTTGTTCCATTTGAGGGTTTTTATATGTTCCTGATACAAGTCTTTCATCTTATAGGTGATTTGCAAATATTTTCTCCTAGGATATAGCCATGTAGTTTGTTTTTCCATGCTTTTAACAATGTCCTTTGAATAGCAAAAGTTGATGAAGTCCAGCTTATTTTTTTGTTTCTGTTTTTTTAAACAGATCACGCTTTTAGTGTCAGATTTAAGAATTCTTTGACTAATTCCATCTTGAAGATTTCCTCCTATGTTTGCTTCTAAAAGTCTTACTGTTTTACATTTTATGTTTAGATCTATGATACATTTTGAGTTAATTTTTAAGTAAGGTGTGAGGTTTAGTTTGGGGCTCATTGTTTTTACACATAGATGACCAATCATTCAAGTACCATGTGTTGAAGACTATCCTTTCTGCATTGAATAGCATTGTACTTTGTCAAAAATCAGTTGGGCATACTTATATGGATCTATTTCTGGGTTCTCTATTCTGTTTAATTAATCTGTATTTTGATGACATCACAATTTCTTGCTTAGTATAGCTTTAGAGTAGGGAATGGCAAAGCACAGTCCATGGATCAAATCCAGCCCATGCCTATTTTTGTAAGTTTTATTGGCCCATACCCAGGCCCACTCATTTACATTTTGTCAATGGCTGTTTTCTTGTTAACAACAGCAGGCTTTACATGTGATAGGGAAGGTACAACCTGCAAAATCTAAATATTTACTCAATGGCTCTTTACAAATGTTTGTTGAAAAAAAGTCTGCTTTTTAGTTTTATTCCTCCAGCATTGTTTTTCCTTTCCAAACACATTTTTGCTACTCTAGTTTCTTTGTCCTTTATATAATTTTAGCCTTATTTATAAGCAACCCTTTTAGGATTTTGATTATAATTGTGTTAAATCTTTATATTAGTCAGAAAGCAACTGACATCTTTACTATGTTGAGTCTTCCAACATGTAAACATGGTGTGTCTTTCCATCTATTTTGTTCTTAATTATTTTAAACAGTGTTTAAAACATTAAAAAAAAAAACTCCCCCAAACCAAAAGTCCAAGACCAAGTAGTTTTACAGGTGAATTCTAAATATTTAATGAAGAGTTAGTACATATTCTCTCAAATTATTCCAAAACGTTAAGGAGGATGGAACCCTTCCAAATGCATTTTATGAGGCCAGAATTACCCTGAGACCAAAGCAAACAAAGACATAACAAAAAAAGAAAATTACAGGCCAATATTCCTGATGAACATAGATGTAAAAATCCTCACAAAATATTAGTAAACTGAATTAAAAATACATCAAAAGGATCATACACAGTGGTCAAGTGGGGTTTATTCCCGGGATGGCAAGGATGGTTCAGTATCTGCAAATCAATCAATGTGATATACCGCATTAACAAGACAAAGGAGAAAAATCATAATCATTTCAATATATGCAGAAAAAGCATCTGATAAAATTCAACAGCAATTTATGATAAAAACACGACAAAGTGGGTATAGAAGAAACATACTTTAACATAGTAAAGGCCAGAGATGACAAACCCACAGCTAACATTATACTCAACAGTGAAAAGCGAAAATTTTCCTCTAAGATCAGGAACAAGACAAGGATGCCTGTCCTCACAACTTTTATTCAGCATAGTGTTGGAAGCCCTTACCTAGTTAGGGAAGAAAAAGAAATAAAATGCAGGCAAATTGGAAAGTAAGAAGTAAAACTGTCACTATTTGCAGGTGACATGATATATATATAAAACCCTAAGACTCCACCAAAAAACTAGTAGCACTAATCAATGAATTCAGTAAAGCTGCAGGATTCAAAATTAACAAACAGAAGTTGGTTGAATTTCTATATACTAATAACAAGCTATCAGAGAAATTAGGTAAAGAATGCCCTTAACATTTGCATCAAAAATAATTAAAAACCTGGGAATAAATTTATTTTTACTTTTTACTGGAATATAGTTCATACACAATGCTATATTGGTTTCAGATATATGGCACAGTGATTCAGTAATTATATACATTACTAAATGCTTGCCATTCTAAGTCTACCCCATTACCATACCAAGATTCTACAATATTATTGGTTATATTCTCTATGCAGTACTTCCATTCCTGTGACTAATTTATTTTACCGTTTGAAGCAGGTACCTCTTTATCAGCTTCAGCCATTTCACCCATTCCCCCACCCTCCTCTATGATAACCATGAATCTTTTGTCAGTATTTATGGTTCTGTATCTTTTTGTTTGTGTTGTGTTTTAGATTGAATATAAAAGTGAAGTCATATGATATTTCACTTAGCATGATACCCACTAGATCCATCCATGTCATAAATGGCAAGATTTCCTTCTTTTTGTGGCTGAGTACTATTCCATTGTGTATATGTACTGCTTAATCCATTCATCTATCGATGGACACTTGGATTGCTTCTATATCTTGGCTATTGGAAATAGTGTGGCAGTAAACATAGCTGTGTATATCTTTTCAAATCACAGATTTTGTTTTCTTTGGGTAAATGCCCAGATGGAATTGGGTCAGATAGTATCTCTATTTTAGCTTTCTGAGGAACCTCCATACTGCTTTCCATACTGGCTGCACCAATTTACATTTCCACCAACAGTATGAGGGTTCCCATTTCTCCATAGCCTTGCCAACACTTGTTATTTCTTGTCTTTTGGATAGTGACCATTCTGACTGGTGTGAGGTGATATCTCATTGTGGTTTTGATTTGCATTTCCCTGATGATTAGTGATGTTGAGTATCTTTTTATGTGCCTGTTGGCCACCTGTATGTCTTCCTTGGAAAAATGTCTATTCAGATCCTCTGCCCATTTTTTAATTGGTTTATTTGTTTTTTTGGTGTTGAATTGTATGAGTTCTTTGTATATTTTGGATATCAGCCCCTTTCCAATATATCATATGCAACTATATTCTCTCATACAATAGGTTGCCTCTTCATTTTGTCAATGGTTTCCTTTGCAAAAAATTATACTAGGAATAAATTTAACCTAGGAGGCGAAATAACTGTAGTCTGAGGAGTATAAGACATTGATGAAAGACACTGAAGAAGACACAAATAAATGGAAAGATACTCCATGCTAATGGATTGGAAAATGAATATTATTAAAATGTCCATACTATGCAAAGCAGTCTACAGATTAAGTGCAATCCCTATCAAAATACCAATGAAATTTTCACGGATCTAGAACAAAGAATCCTAAAATTTGTATGGAACCACAAAAGACTCTAAATAGCCAAAGCAATCTTGAGAAAGAATAACAAAGCTAGAGTCATCATGGCCCCTGATTTTAAACTATATTATAAAACTACAGTAAGCAAAACACTGTGGTCCTGGCATGAAAACAGACACATAGATCAATGGAACAGAATAGAGAGCCCAGAAATAAACCCATGTATCTCTGGCCAATTAATCTATAACAAAGGAGGCAAGAATATATGCAGGAAAATGACAGTTTTTTTAATAAATGGTTTTGGTAACACTGGGCTGCATGCAAAATAATGAAATTGGACTATTATCTTACACCCTATACAAAAGCAAATTCAAAATGTATTAAAGACTTGAATATAAGACCTGAAACCATAAAACTCTTGGATGAAAAAACAGGCAATAAGCTCTTTGACACTGGTCTTAGCAATAAATTTTTGGATCAGTTTCCAAGGGCAAGGGCAACAAAAGCTAAAATAAACAAATAGGATTACATCAAACTAAAAAGCTATTGCACAGTGAAAGAAATTATAAACAAAATGAAAAAGCAACCTACTGAATGGGAGAATATATTTGCAAATGACATATCCTATAAAGGGTTATATAAGCTCATAAAACTAAAAAATAGCAAACAAAACAAACCCCAAACAATCTAATTAAAAAATTGGCAGAGAACTTGGATATTTTTCCAAAGGAAACATACAGATGGCCAATGGGTACATGAAAAATGTCCTCAGTATCACTACTTATCAGGGAAATGCAAATCAAAACCACAGTGAGACATCACACACCTGTTAGAATATATATTATTAGACAAGAAATAACAAGTATTGGTGAAGATGTGGGTAAAAGGGAACCTTGGTGCACTATCGGTAGAAATGTAAATTGCTGCAGCCACTACGGAAAACAGTACAGAGTTCCTCAAAAAATTAGAAATATAATTGCCATATTACCAGCAGTTCTACTTCTGGGTATTTATCTAGAGAAAATGAAAACACCAATTTCAAGATATATATATATATATATATATATATACACCTCTGTTTATTAGCTATTTACAGTAGCCAAGATATAGAAGCAACCTAAGACCATTGACAGATGAATGGATAAAGAAGATGTGGTACATGAACACCGTGGAATATTACTCAGCCATAAAAATAAGGAAATCTTGCACGTGAGACAACATGGATGGACCTAGAGATTATTATGCTAAGTCAAATAAATCAGGCAGAGAAAGAAATATACTGCATTACTTTACTTATATGCAGAATCTAAAAACAAAGGAACAAACAAAACAGACTCACAGATACAGATAACTGTTGGTTATCAGAGTGGGGAGAAGCTAAGTGAACTAGTGAAATAGGTGAGGGGACTAAGAGTACAAATTTCTAGTTATAAAATAAATAATGGTATGTAAATACTGTGTAGGGAACATAGTCAATAATATTGTAATAACTTTGTATGGTGACAGTGGTAAGTAGGCTTATTGTGGGGACCATTTCAAAATGTATCAAATTACTATGATGTGTACCTGAAATTGCTATGATATTATATGTCAATTACAGTTCAGTAAATACGGAAATTAATCTGTTCTATAGGATGGTTTTACTTCTTGTCCAAGCTATATGTTTTTAATTTCTTTTTCATGCCTATTGTACTGGCTAAAACTTTCTACACAATGTTGTAAAAGAGTGGTGAAAGTGGATATCTTGCTATGAGCCCAGCTGTGTTTCCAGTCTTAGTGGGAAAACATTCCATCTTTCTCTACAAAATATGATGTTAGCTATACTATTTCTTCTTTTTCTTTCTTTGTAGCTACTCTATAGATGGAGAAAGTTCCTTGCTATTGCTAGTTTTCTGAGATTTTTAAAAAATCATAAATGGGTTTTAAATTTGGTCAATTTTTTTTGCACTAGTTGATCTGCTCAACTAATTTTTCTTGCGTAGACTGTCAAAAGAATGGATTTCATTGATTCATTTTTGAATGATGAATGAGTGGTACATTCCTAAAAAAAATCCAACTTGATTGTGGTGTATTATTATTATTATATATTACTGAACTAGGTTTCTTAATCTTTTGTTGAGTTTTTTTGCTTCTATGTTTATGAGGGATACTGGTCTACAGGTTTTTTCTTGTAATCTCTTTGTGTGATGACAGCCTCAGAAAATGAGTTGGGACACATATTTTCATCTTTATTTTCTGATAGAGATTGTGCACAATTAAGGTTTTTTTTTTTCCTGTAAGTTTTTAGTAGAGTCCACCAGTGAAACTATGTGTACCTGGCAATGTCTTTTTCAGATTTTTTTAAGACTATAAATTTCTATAATAGTCATAGGAATATTTAGATTCTGTTTCATTTTTAGGACTCTTAGTAGCTTTTGGATTTCAAAGAATTAGTTCATTCCAACCCTGTTGTCAAATTTATATGGATAGAGTACTTCACAATATTATTTTATTATCTATTTTATGTCAGTTCTATTATAATGTCCTCTCTTTCATTCCTGATATTATAATCTATATCTTTTCTTTTTTTTCTCTTTGTCAGTCTGAGTAGTTTTATCACAAAACAAAGAGAGGATATAACAGAACTAACAGACATTAAATAGGTAATAAAATAATGTGAACTACTCTATGCATATAAATTTGTCAACATAGTTGGGATGGACCAATCCTTTGAAACAGTTCATTTTCAAACAATTTTTCAACTTTTTAATTTCCTTTATTGTTTTTCTGTTTGCAATTTCAATGATGTATTCAATCTTTATTTCCTTTCTTCTGTTTGGCATCAGTTTGTCTTTTTTTTTTTACTTTGTCTTAGTTTCTTAAGGTGCAAGCTTTGACTGTGGAGACATTTCTTCCTTTCTAATATGAGCATTTAGTGGAATAAAATCTCTAATAAGCACTGTTGAACTTGCATCTCACAAATTTTGATATGTTGTCATTTATTTTTCAGTTTATAACATTATCTGATTTCCTGGAGATTGCCTCTTAGACCTATGGATTACTAGAAGTCTGTTTTTAATTTCTAAGATTTTTGGAGTTTTTCCATATATCTTTGTAACTAATTCCTGGTTGAATTCAATTATAGTTAGATTTAAGATTTGTTTTATGATCCAGGATATGGTCTGTCTTGGTGAATGTTCATGTGCACTTGACAAGGATGTGTATGTTGTTGGGTGGGATGATTTTCTCCTTGTCTTTTCTTTGAATTTCTTTTAATTGTTGAGAGATGAGGAGTCTACATTGGTCAGTGTGGATTTGTCTTTTTCTCTTCTTCTATCATTTTTTGCTTTGTGTATTATGATGTTCTGTTGTCAGGTACACACACATTTACATTGTTACCCTTCTTGATAAATTGGCTCCTTAGCATTATGTAATGTCTTTTATTATCCCTGGTTTGAATTATTTGCTCTGAAACCTTCTTTGATAGTAAAACAGTCATTTTAGCTTTTTTCA
>JAQQAC010020896.1:52590358-52869459 GCA_029783875.1 Phataginus tricuspis | reverse complement strand
CTCTGAAACCTTCTTTGATAGTAAAACAGTCATTTTAGCTTTTTTCATATTTGAGTGCACCTAATATATCTTTTTACCATCTTTTTACTTTGTTTTTAAATTAAGGTATCATTGATATACAATCTTATGAAGGTTTCACATGAACAACATTGTGGTTTCAACATTCACCCATATTATCAAGACCCTCCCATTGCAGTCACTGTCTATCAACTTAGGAAGATGCCATAGTGTCAATACCTATCTTCTCTGTACTGTACTGCCTTCCCTGTGACCTCCCTATATATGTTTACTTTTGTGTATGGAGTTAGACAAAAATCCAGTTTCATTCTCTTACATGTAGCTGTCCAGTTTTGCCAACACCAGCTGTTGAAGAGGCTGTCATTTCCCTATTGTATGTCCATGGCTCCTTTATCATATATTAATTGGCCATATATGCTTGGGTTTACATCTGGGCTCTTTATTCTGTTCCATTAATCTATGGGTCTGTTCTTGTGTCAGTACCAAATTGTTGTGATTACTGTGGCTTTGTGGTAGAGCTTGAAGTTGGGGAGTGCAATCCCTCCGGCTTTATTCTTCCTTCTCAGGGTTGCTTTGGCTATTTGGGGTCTTTTGTGGCTCCATATGAATTTTAGAACTATTTGCTCTAGTTCGTTGAAGAATGCTATTGGTATTTTGATAGGGATTGCATTGAATCTGTAGATTGCTTTAGGCAGGATGGCCATTTTAACAATATTAATTCTTCCTATCCATGAGCATGGGATGTATTTCCATTTATTGGTTTCTTCTTTAATTTCTATCATGAGTGTCATTTAGTTTTCAAGATATATGTCTTTCAGCTCCTTAGTTAGGTTTATTCCTCGGTATTTTGTTCTTTTTGATGCAATTGTGATGGAATTGTTTTCCTGATTTCTCTTTCTGCTAGTTCATTGTTAGTGTATGGGAATGTAACAGATTTCTGTGTATTGATTGTGTATCCTGCAACTTTGCCGAATTCAGTTATTAGTTCTAGTAGTTTTGGGGTGGATTCTTTAGGGTTTTTTATGTACAATATCATGTCATCTGCAAACAGTGATAGTTTGACTTCTTCCTTGCCAATCTGGATGCTTTTTATGTCTTTGTGTTGTGTAATTTAATTGCTGTGGCTAGGACCTCCAGTAGTATGTTGAGTAATAGTGAGGAGAGTGGGCATCCTTGTCTTGTTCTGATCTTAAAGGAAAAATGATGAGCTTCTTGGTGTTAAGTATAATGTTGGCTGTGGGTTTGTCATATATGGCCTTTATTATGTTGAGGTACTTGCCCTCTATCCCCATTTTGTTGAGAGTTTTTATCATGAATGGATATTGAATTTTGTCAAATGCTTTTTCAGCATCTATGATGATCATGTGGTTTTTGTCCTTTTTGTTGATGTGGTGGATGATGTTGATGGATTTTCAAATGTTGTACCATCCTTGCATTCCTGGAATAAATCCCACTTGGTCATGATGGATGACCTTTTTGATGTATTTTTGAATTTGGTTCATTGCTATTTTGTTGAGTATTTTTGCATCTATGTTCATCAGGGATATTGGTCTGTAATTTCTTTTTTTGTGGTGTCTTTGCCTCGTTTTGGTATTAGAGTGATGTTGGCCTTGTAGCTGAGTTCAGAAGTATTCCCTCCTCTTCCACTTTTTGGAACACTTTAAGGAGGATGGGTATTAGGTCTTTAAATGCTTGATAAAATTCAGTGGTGAAGCCACCATCCTTTACTTTTAACCTAGTATATCATTATATTTGAAATGAGTATCTTTTGGAGAGCTTGTAGTTTGGTCACGATTTTTATTCTTTCAATCAATTGGTTTGTTTGACCATTTATATGTATGCATGTGTATACATTTAATGTGATATAAATTTATATTTAACATAATAAGTGTATGTTTGGCCTTAAATTTATTCTTTTTCTCCCATTATTTTTTCTTCTCTTTTGTAATATTTGAGCTTTTTTTTAGTATTTCATTTTATCTATTTAAAAAAGTTTATCTTTGAGTAGTTTTTTAAATGGCTGATGGGGATACAATATAGATACTTTTTATGGTCTACGTAGAATTAATATTTTACTATTTTAAGTGGAATGTAGTTTAAGTTAGTGTATTTTAAGTGGAATAATTTTACATCATTTATGTCTCTTTACCCTTTGTACTTTTGTTGTAGTTTTCTTATATATGACATTTGTATACATTGTAAAACCTCATCAGACAGTGTTATACATTTTTGAATTCAACCTCAAACATATTTAAAAAAAAAATGAAGAGAATAATCTGTTACATTTATCCAGATATTTATCATTTCTTTTTCTTTTACTTTATTCCTGATGTTCTGATTTTCCCTTTGGTATAATTTATGTCTGAAGAACTTCGTTTTGTAATATTTTTTTAGATTAGGTCTCTTGGCAGATTATTCTCTTAAATATTCTTCATCATATTTGAGAAGTTTTCAGTTATTATTTTGTTGTATATTTTTTTCAGCATGGCACTTTTTTTGTTCTCCATTTTTTCCAAGTCCAGATGTTATGAATGTTAGACATTTTACATTTTCTCACAGGTCCCTGCAGCTCAGTTCCTTTTTTTGTTTTCTCAATTTGTTTTCTCCTTTTTGTTCATTGTTTTTTTTCCTATTGATCTGTCTTCAAGTTCACTGACTCTTTTATTTCTCATCTCTATTCTGCTGTTATTCAAGGAGTTTTCTTTTCTAAATGGTTATTTTTAGTTCATTTATTTCTCCATGTTTTTCTATTTATTTTTATGGCTTTCTATTTTTCATTTCTTTCAAGAGTTTTTATGATTGTGGGAGCATGTTTGTAATAGCTGCTTAAAATTTTATTAGATAATTCCAACAACTGTCATCTCAATATTGATGTCTGTTGATTCTTTTCTCCAGTGAACTAAGATTTTCCTGGTTCTTTATATACCAAATAATTTATTTGACGTCCTGGACATTTTGAGTATCATCCAAAAAATAATTTGGTGGCTTGGACATTTTGAGTATTATAAGATGTTGTTGTTGAAATCCCATGATAAATGTTGATATTTTTGTCTTAGCAGGCAGTTTATCTTGTTAGATTTAGGCCTCAAGATCTAGTACACCTGTGAGCTATATGGTTCCAGTGTCAGTTCACTTTCCAAAGTCTTTGCAATACTATTTGGATTGGCCGCCCAGGGACCAATCATTATCTGGGTGAGGTTTTATTCTGTTAGTTCATGACTCAGTCTTTTTTATGCTGATTAGGATCAGACCCACAGGTTACACAGCTTGGGGTAAGTTCTGGAGTTTATAAATAAGTGTATGGGATCACTTTCTCAAGTTCCTTCCTGTCTGCATTCTCCTTTGGTATTTTCTGGTCCAGGAAGCAGTGGCTTCAGTCACTCATATTGTCATACACTTATGTGGCTGTACCTGCCTCCAGGCCCAAGTGGTGGCAAACTGAAATAAAAAATCCTGGTAAACTCACCACAGGGTTAAGTACTTCAAATTCCAGTCATCTTCCTCAGTCTGTCTGCTGCTCTTTATTTTATGGAGTCTTCAAATAGCTACTCTGTTCATTCTGTCCAGGGTGTTTAGCTGCATTCAATGGGAGAGACAGGAAGTAGTATGCTTACCCCATCTGGAATAAGAATCTGATGATCCTGATTTTTAATGGCTACACAGTATTCTAATATTTGGATTTACTGTAATTTACTCAATCATTTTCCAAATAGACATTTAGACTATTCACTTTTATGATAGCAATGTGATGGATATTCCTATGTGTATACATTTCAAAAGTGAAATTTAAAGTTATGACATTTAAAGGCTTGTGACATAATATTGCCAAAATGATTTCCTGAAAAACTTATTCATACTTACAAAACCTGAACGTTGGAAAGAAAATTGACCGTGTTAAAAAAAACAAAAACAAATGGAGACCAGGCCTGAAAATTCCTTGAGCAGACAAAACCAGTTTGGTTATATAAACAAAGCTTACTTTAGCTTATTTTGTAAGACTTATTTGATCTGGGTCATTTCTTGTTTATCCCTCTGGAAATCATAAGCAAAACTTGAACTGTTTCCCAAGGTTGGTATGAGGCTGACCAGTTCCCTATCTTTTACAAAAATCCTAATATAGCCAGTCACTGTGAAGAATAAACAGTCACTGCTTTCTCACTATAAAAGCTGCTTTATAATAACATAGCCCTGATCCTTGATCCATGTTTTTGTTTGAGTGCTTCTGGTTTGCAAACTGTCTTTTTGGCATGTGAACAATAAATTTTTACTAATTACTACTTCAATGATTCGCTGGTTTTACTTCTGCTATTTCTGAAGTTTTGAGAACTTTTCAACCACAATAGATTGAAACAGACATCATTTAAAAATCCATGTGACTCCCCGCCCCCCAATTACATAATGTCAGCACTGCAGGTTGATAGCTCTAATTTATGACTCTGAAAAATGATCAATCTAGGGAAGTTTACTCTGCCTAGGGTAATCAAATAATTGGTAAGGACATTTTTTTCTCTGTATAAAAGAACTCCAGCTTACATTTGCAGAAGGAATGACAGAATTAGAAAATCACCATTTCACAACTCCTGACAAAATAGTAATCTAGGCAGTTTTCATCAACGAATTCTAAAATATTAGGTGAAAGGGTGATGGGAACTTTCTACAGAGCCTCCTTAACTTATGATGGGGGTCACATCCCAACAAAGTCCTTGTGAATTGAAAATATCCTAAATCGAAAATGCATATAATACACTTAACTTACTGAAGATCATAGCTTAGCTTAGTCTACCTTAAATGTCATCAGAACACCTATATTAGCCTACAGTTGGACAAAATAATCTAACAGAAGTATATTATATAGGAAAGTGTTGAATGTCTCATGTAATTTATTGAATACTATAAAGAAAGTGAAACACAGAATGGTTGTATGGGTACAGAGTAGTTGTAAGTGTGTCAGTTGTCCACCCTCATAATTAGATAGCTGACTGGGAACTGTGGCTCATTGCAACTGCCCAGCATCACAAGGCTATTGTACTGCATATTGCTAGCCCAGGAAAATATCAAAATCCAAAATACAGTTTATACTGAATGCATATTGCTTTTGTACCATTTGTAAAGTAAAAAAAAAAAAAGTAAGTTGAGCTGCTATAATGTGGGAACCATCTGTAATGAGAATGCCAATAATTAATTTTAGTATTACTAAAAAAAATTATACATCTCATGTTGTGATATAGAAAGTATACAGTACCCTTTATTGATTTTTGTTATTTGGATCACAATGCAATAATTTCTCCAGATTTGTTCATAAGAAAATATATAAAAAAACAAAATAATCATAATTGCTAAATATAGGGAATTTGCAAATATTCTTCTCTCTTATTCCATATATGTAATTTGTCTCTGAGAAGAGACATACAAAGATTGGTGTAACATGAACGATAGATAATAGACCAATAGCTTGGTCTATGAGGAAAAAGTAATACATAGTATGTCAGGATATTTCAGGCCCCATTTAAAGGATTTTCTTGGAGATCTGCCTTATCTGCAGAATGTCATCCAGCACCCCATTCAGGCTGTTTTCAGGTGTATGTGAAATTGGAAAATCAGAACCATCTATTATTTAGTTTTTCAAGTGTGTATATGTACATGGCACCATCTTATGTTATTTTCTGCTTTCCATAATTCTTCCCGGACAGTTTAAATTTCTTAACTTTTTCATTTCTTTCTTAACACACAAAGTTATGTGAACTTAGATTTAAAGAATTTGGAGAGAGATAAAATATAGACCCAAAGAAACAGTGGAAGCAGTATTAGCACATAGACATTTTTGTCTGGTCTCATTGGCATCCATTTTCTTATCTTGAAACCATTATTTAAATATTTTAAATTGCTGCAGGAGGCCCATATCTGAGGATAACTGCTTTCAGGGAAAATATCCCTTAATAGTGAATCACTTTAAAAATGGGATTGAAAATCATAGTAAACAGTGACTACACAATTTGACTAAAAATAAAAGGTAAAAACAGATAAGTTTATTTTATATTAATAAATACAGGTTATTATTTCAAGTCTGCACGAATTTTTAGAAGTAACAAAGAATAAATCAATTTGATTTGGTGGGTGGGGAGTGGTCCTAGTTCTGACCAGATTGTTGGAGAGCAGCATATGCACCTTTAACTTCGCATTTTACTTTAAGGCACACATGATCATAAAAAGGGCCATTTTTTCAAGAAATATTCAAGGGCTTCCTTTTTTCTGAGGCTGCTATTAGTACTTTGATAATAAACTCATTTTCTTATGCAGTTCTTTTAATTTCATTAGAATTCCTTGTGGAATTTCTCTCTTTAGGTAAATTGGCCTAAGTGCCATCTCCTCACTTGTCAGTGGTTTTTGCATGACTTCTGAACATCTCTCTATCATCTTTTCAGTGACGTCATCCAGTGCTCTTTTGTGCAAGATTTTCACTTGTTTTGAAATGTGTATTACTATGTTGGGTGTTACATAACAATCTGTGAAAGCACTCCTGAAATAATACTTTTTAGATGGAGATAAATGTTAGTATTCACTGGGGAGGAGTGTTTGAGTGGGGAACTGAGTTTACAAGCAGTTAGCTCCTTCTTAAATATTTCACATTATGAGGACTGTTGTTGCTCTATGTAAACTTAACAACCACAGTATTTCAAACAATATATAGGTAATAAGGACATCCTATTGCTGAAAATTTGATATTTTGAATGCAATGTTATGAAATTTGAATGCTCTGAGCTAGTGGAAGAAAAGTACTTTGCAGATAATGCATGTCAGTGACATGAAGTTCAAGTAAAGGCTAAGGTTTTCAAAATGTATAATAGTACATGAAATTATAGTTTCATGTTTTTCAATTGACTTAATTAAAAAAATTAATTCTAAACCAAAACATTACCCCTTAAAATACATACATTTTGAGATGAGAATCACTACTTGTCTTCTCTAAATGTATGTATTTTAAGGGGTAATGTTTTGGTTTAGAATTAATTTTTTTAATTAAGTCAATTGATGGACAGTGACTGTAATAGGGTTGGTGGGGGGGACCTGATGAAGGGGGTAGTTTAATCATCACAATATTGCTCATGTAATTGTAGGTTAATGATACTAAAATAAAATAAATTGTAAAAAAAAAAAACATTTTGGAGCTTTGGATTTTCTGAAGTTTTTGATTTTCTAATTCTAGTACTGGAGAACTGCAATTCTTTAAAGAGCTGTGCTTCTGTAAAGCAGCTCATTTACTCACAGATTGTCTTGAAACATATTAAAGCCACAATAAAATGTAAATTCTTTTTTACAATTAGCTTTAGTGTGTGAGAAAATGAAAATAGGAAAATTCACTGGAGACCAGATTAGGCAGGAGAGAAATGGGAATATATTTTTTGTTTTTTACCTCTCATCTTCTTTCTCACATTATCTTGATCAGTTTTCTTGAACATAGCTAGAGAGTCAGTGAAAACCTGTAAACGTCTTTGGGTTGTCAAATTCCTGATACCCTTAATTTTTGTTTTAAGAGAGTTTAATATTGTCTATCTTCTTTTCAAATATGTTAAAAATTGGCCAGTGTTAGTTACATACTGAGTATTTGAAAAAGATGTCCCTACTTAGTTTCTAGTTTTATAGGCACCAAATATAAAAGGATTAGTGAGAATAATATGAACTTAATCAGTTCTAATATATATTAAAATTACCTTAATATCTGAACACACTGGAAATGCTCAGTATATTTTGCATGTATTTCAGTTTAAGATGCAGAAATGGACTTTCTAAACATATGCCATATGTTCTCCTCCTATGCCAAGTTAACAAGAATTAGAACACTGAGATGAATAAACAAGGTCAACTTAGGCTGAGCCAAATTAGACAACAGAATAATTGTCAGATTTTCTGTTGGCAGGGACAGTTTGTTTTGAGCCAATCTTCATGAATTATAGGCTGCAAATTTTTTTTTTCTGGTTAAGTCTACCACCAGGCATTCTGTTGACAAATTTCTTTGTTTTGAAAACACTGAACATTTTAATCAATTATATTGTTTATAGGCACACATAGGATTATGAATAGATGGGTATTTTTTTGTTCCAACTTAATGGAAAATTGCTCAGACAAAAAGCATATAGAACAAAGCCAAAATTTAATAACTTAACAGTATAATATTTCATTTGGAGTTTCTTAGGTATGAATAAATAGCAGTAAACTAGTATTACAATTAATTTACTGTTAAATATTGAAGATAAATTTGCTACAAATATAAGGTTTATTTGTGCCATAATAAAGAATTTTAGACCTCAAAGGAGGATAATCTAATACAACTGTGAAAATTGCAACCAGAAAATGAACTTAATTGAAATATAATTAGTTTAGGAAAGTACCAAATCTAAAGTATTTTTGGTTTAGTCCCAGGACCATTTTTTTGTCATTGCCCTTCTCACCATGTATGATTTCTTTTCCTTCTAAATTGTTTTTTGAGTTGTAACATTTTTTAAATTGCCAGATTAAAAATATGAAAAACAAGGCTTTTGAATAATTGTTGTCTTAGACACATCAAAAATATGAAAACCAGTTATATGAATAGTAATATAAATGACATATAAAGTTTCTGTTGACATAATTAAAAAAAAGATATCCAAATGTTGAAAGTGCATTAATGTGGTTCTTATGTATACCTAAAATATCTAGTTAACACACTTACTACCAGCTACATATTCTTATATCCCATATATTTTTATGTTATAAAAATAATTCTTTTGTTTATGCTGTAAATATTTATTAAGCATGTGCTACATGCCAGGCACAGTTTTAAGTCCTGGAGGATATAGCAGGGAATAATAAAAAAAGAAAAGACAAACATCTCTACCCTCAACATATTTGAGCAAGTTGGCTTATAAACTCAAGTACAGTACAATTCAAAACCACTTTTCAGTTGGTTTCTGCATTTTATTTGGTTCAAATTAATTCAGCTTATTAAGTTTACAAAAGGCTACCCAGAAACTAAAATTTTGTTCAGCGATTTGTAAGCATATGAAGAATGTAAATAGTCGATGGAAAGTATTTAAAATTAAGAGAACATTTTATAAAGTAGTCTGGTATTTTATGGCTCATTCATTCATGGGTGGCATATTTGTTGAATCCTCACTCTGTGGCTGGTACTGGATTTGGATGCTGGTGGATACAAGAGTGAGTAAAAGCAGACACACCCTGAACCACTGGTGCATGGGCCCGCACTGTGGGCCATGGTGCCATCCTGCTCTCCCTGCCTCTCTCTTCTAGAGGCTGAGACATTATTGAACTGTAGGCTCTTTCTTTTTTGTCTCTGTATATGAAAGAGAAGCTAAAACAAGAACTTTAAGTGGGTTTGGGTAGCTAAACTTCCTCAACTGCAGTTCTGATGTTCAAATTTAGCCATGAACCCAGCATATCTCATGAAATGGTGAAGTGTGAAAACATACCTCATATAAAAAATACCCCTAATGTCAAGGTTAGGTCATTCATTCAAAGTGATCTATTAAAAATGCAGACCATATCTTAACACTTTGTAATAGTTTTCCCTTCCTTCTGTAACAAATTACCATTTTAGTGGCTTAAATAGGGTACATGCCTTCCTGGAAGTTCTAGAGAAGAAACTATATCTTTGTCTTTTTGAGCTTCTTGAAAGGCCACCTGCATTCCTTGGCTCATGACACCCTTCTTCCATTTTCAAAGCTAGCAATAGCAGGCTGAGTTCTCATAGGAAATCACTCTGACATTGACTCTCCCGCCTCCCTTTTCCACATATAAGGACCCTCTTATACATTTAGGATTACATTAGGCCCATCTGGGTAATCCAGGGTGATCTCCCTATAATAAAGTCAAATGATTAGCAAACTTAATTTTATTCAGTACCTTACTTCCCCTTTACCATGTAATAAAACATATTCACAAATTCTGGAGTTTGTGATCCTTATAGTAGCTTCTCACTGCAATTAGAACAAAGATCATATGCCTTATCCTAGCCTACAGAGGCCCTAAATAATTTGTCATCCTCCATCCCCCTTTTACAGTTTAGCTATATTGGCTTTCAGTAACTCAAATCTCCCAAACTTGTTTCCACCCTATGGCTTTTGCATGTGCATCTTCCTCTCCCTGGAATGCTCTGTCAGTTCACAGTTTCACATAGACAACTCCTTGTCATTCAGGTCTTAAATACTACCTTCTCAATGAGGATTTCTCTGCTTAGCAATTCTTTGTATTTTTTTTAGTGCTTACTGTTAACTGAATGACTTTTACTTATATATTTTTGCTTGTTTCTTATCTATATCACTCCTCTTCTTCCCACACACACCTGAGAGAGAATTCCAGGAGCACAGAGGGCCTGCTAAGTGCCCATTATGTACCAGGCATTGTAGTTGGGTTTGGAGAAATTATAACATTTAAAAAAGTCATGGTGGTTTCTCCCTTCATGGAGTTTACAGGTTAATAAGGAAGGATGTAATGACATAATAATCACAGAATAAAACTACAAATATGGGATTAAAGATGGCGACATGAGAGGTGAGACAGAAACCTCCTCCTAAAACCACATATAATACAAAAATATAATTAAAACAACTAATACTGAAAGAGCAACAGGAAAAAAGGCTGCACCAGACTGCATACACCTGGAGAAAAAAGCAGAACTCATGGAACAGGGTAATGTACTAAAGCTGCAACCAGGAGGGACCCAAGCCCTTCCTCCACCTCAGCTCACTGGTGGGAGGAAGAGAAACAGAGTGGGAAGGGAGTGGAGGCCTGGGAATGCTGAACACCTAGCCCAGGAGATCTGCTCTGGGAGCATGAACCTACATTGCATGAAGCTCTGGAGATTAGTGGGGTTGGAAAGCTAAGACAGATGGAATACCTGGAGGAGCAATAGAGATTCCAGCTTCTTATGGAAAACAGGGATTCATATCCAGCTGATCTGGGTGGGCAGTCTAAGAGACTTCCTAAAAGCAAGAGTGCTGGTAAAGGGGCAAGGATTGCACAGAGCTTACTGCTCAGGAGAAAGGACAGGTAGACAAAATTGTCCGGGTGCACTCTGCCCAGGTTGGGAGCTTAAACGATCTTCAGGCGCTCCATCCCCTGGCTGTAAATGCAGTTCCAAGGCCCCCGACCATGATATGGAGCTGCTGTGTCTTCTTCCTGGCCATCCTGCACATGGCTCACAAACCGGCAACTCCTGCCCTGGTGTCAGGTCAGCCAGAGGGAAGCCCTGCCTATAGCAGCTACAAACACAAAGTACAAAGGCTTACACCTGTGTGTTTGGCCCACTGGTTCAGGCAATGGAGATAGGAATAGAAGCTGGGAAGCAGGAAACAGCTCTTTCCTCCCCCCAGGCACCAACACCACTCCCCTGTGACCCCCGACATTGCTCCAGGGGCTGAGCAGCTCCAGAGAGTAGAGCTTCTGGGCACTAGAGGGGACCACACACAAATATGAAATGCCAAAGGAACCTCATTCAAAGCAAAATTATGAATACACCTGAGAAAGATTCAAATGAACTTGACCTCATGAATCTTCCTGAAAGACATTTCAAAATAAAAATCATTAACATGCTCATGGAGGTACAGAAAAATATTGAAGAACTCAGGAACAAATTTAGAATGAAGATCCAATCATTGAAGAACACAATAGAGGGTATTAAAAGCAGATTAGATATGGTGGAGGAGAAAATAAATGAAATAGAAATTAGGGAAGAGGAATACAAAGAAGCTGAGGCACAGAGAGAAAAAAGGATCTCTAAGAATGAAAGAATATCGAGAGAACTCTGTGACCAATCCAAATGGAACAAAATTCTTATTATAAGGGTACCAGAAAAAGAAGAGAGAGAAAAAGAGATAGAAAGCGTCTTTGAAGAAGTAATTGGTGAAAACTTCCCCAGTCTGGGGAAGGAGTTAGTCTCTTAGGCCATGGAGGTGTACAGATCTCCCAACACAAGGAACCCAAGAACAACACCAAGACATAATAATTAAAATGGCAAAGATCAAGGATATGGACAGACTATTAAAAGCAGCCAGAGAGAGAAATAAGATCACATACAAAGGAAAGCCTATCAGGCTATCATTAGACTTCTCAGCAGAAACTTTACAGGCCAGAAGGGAGTGGCATAATGCAATGAAGCAGAAGGGCCTTGAACCAAGAATAATTTATCCAGCAATATTATCATGTAAATTTGAAGGAGGGATCGAACAATTTCCAGATAAGCAAAAGCTGAGAGTATTTACCTCCCACAAACCATCTCTACACTATATTTTGGAGGAACTGCTATAGATAGAAGTTTTCGTAAGGATCAATAGCTGTCACCGGAGGTAATAAAAAGGGATAGACAAAGAGTAAAGAATATGATACCTAATATATAAAGAATGGGAGAGGAAGAAAAGGAGGGAAATAAAAAAGAACCTTTAGATTGTGTTTTTAATAGCATACTAAGTGAGTTAACTTAGACTCTTAGATAGTAAGGAAGTTACCCTTAAACATTTGGTAACTACAAGTCTAAAGCCTGCAATGGCAATAAGTACATACCTATCGATAATCACCCTAAATGTAAATGGTCTGAATATACCAATCAGAAGACATAGAGTCACTGAATGGATAAAAAAACAAGAACTAACTATATGCTGGCCAAAGACACTCACTTCAGACACAAAGACATACACAGACTAAAAGTGAAGGGATGGAAAAAGATATTTTATGCAACTAATAGGGAGAAAAAAAGCAGGTGTTGCAGTACTTGTATCAGACAAAATAGACTTTAAAACAAAGAAAGTCACAAGAGACAAAGAAGGACATTACATAATGATAAAGGGGTCAATCCAACAAGAGGATATAATCACTATAAATATCTATGCACCCAAGGAGAGGGGCTCAAGATGGCAATGTGAGCAGGCGGCAGAAATCTCCTCCCAAAACCATACATATTTTTGAAAATACAACAGATACAACTATTCCTAAAAGTAAGACCAGAAGATACAGTACAACAGCCAGGCTACATCTACATCTGTGAGAACTCAGCATCTCACAAAGGAGGTAAGATACAAAGCCATGACCCAGAGGGACCCAAGCACTCCCCTGACCGCAGCTCACCAATGGGAGGAAAAGAGTCAGAGTGGGGAGGGAGTGGAAGCACAGGACTGCTAAATAACCAGCCCTAATAATCTGCACCAGGAGCACAGACACACATTGCCTGCTGTACTGGATATTAGAGAACGGAAGGGCAGGATCCGAGACAGAAACTTCAACAAGGTTCCCACAGCCGGCTCCCCTGGGACAAAAGAAAAACGGATGCTTTTGAAAAGTCTTAAAAGGGACAAGGGCCCAAGAGCTGAACAAAATTGTCCCAGCGCACAGCCCAGCAGGCTGGGAAACTTGAGGAACTTTGGGCCCCCTAACCCCCTGCTGGATAAAGCAGCCCTGAAGACCCTCATGGTGATAAGCAGCCTTTCATGCCACAGCTGCAGAGCAGCCAGAGAGATGCCCCGCCCACAGTAACCACACAGAGACTCCTTGCAGCACGCAGCTAACCGGGACAGGCAGCGGAAGCCGGAGTAGGGCCCAAAGGGGCACTGTTCTCGGAGGAGAACAAACACAGTGTGGCTGCCACATCCTCCTCCCCCTGGAAGTGCTCTAAGCTAGCCTGAGGGTGGCCCCGCCCACAGCACCTCAGGGGATTATCCCAGAGACTGCCTCCCAGTGTCCAGGTAACTGGCACAGGCAGCAGAGCTGGAACAAGGTCCAGAAGACATAAAGGGGCACAGTTCTAGTGGTAGAACACACCTGGTGCAGCTGTCACCCCTGCAGTGCACTAGGTTGGCCTGAGGGTGGCACCGCCCACGGCAGCTCAGGGCATTATCCCAGCGACTGCCTCCCGGTGTGCGGCTAACTGGCACAGGGAGCAGAAGCCAGAGCAAGGTCCGGAAGGCATGAAGGGGTGCCGTTCTTGTGGGAGAACACTCCTGGTGCAACTGCCAACCGCCGCAGTGCTCTAGGCTAGCCTGAGGGCCGCCCTACACATGGCAGCTCAGGAGATTATCCCAGACACTGCCTCCCAGTGTGTGGGTAACTGGCACAGGCAGCAGAAGCCAGAGCAAAGTCCAGATGGCATGAAGGGGTGCCGTTCTCACAGGAGAACACACCTGGAGCAGTTATGAACCCTGCAGTGCTCTAGGCTAGCCTGAGGGCGACACTGCCCATGGCAGCTCAGGGGATTATCCCAGAGACCGCCTCCCAGCATAAGCAGCAGAGAAGGGCAAGGCAAAAAATAAGCAGGAAGGGACTTTGTTCTCCCAGCTGACACACATGCCACCTGCCAGCGACCACTTCTATAGCCATGAAAAGGCAGAAGAATCTGGTCCAGTCAAAAATCACTCAGGCAACTCCAGAGAGAGGGCCTAGTGGGATAGATATAACCAATCTTCCTGAAAAAGAATTCAAAATAAAAGTCATAACCATGCTGACGGACCTACAGAGAAATATGCAAGAGCTAATGGATGAAGTCCAGAGGGAGATAACAGAAATGAAACAATTGATAGAAGGGCTTAAGAGCAGACTGGACAAGGTGCAAGAGACTGTTAATGGAATAGAAATCACAGAACAGGAATACAGAGAAGCTGAGGCAGAGAGAGATAAAAGGATCTCTAGTAATGAAAGAATATTATGAGAACTGTGTGACCAATCCAAACGGAACAATATTCACATCATATAGGAGTACCAGAAGAAAAAGAGAGAGAAAAAGGGTTAGAAAGTGTCTATGAAGAAATAATTGCTGAAAACTTCCCCAAGCTGGGGAAGGAAATAGTCTCTCAGACCATAGAAGCCCACAGATCTCCCAACACAAGGGACCTAAGGAGGACAACACCAAGACATATAATAATTAAAATGGCAAAGATCAAAGACAAGGACAGAGTACTAAAGGCAGCCAGAATAAAAGATTACTTACTAAGGAAAACCCATCAGACTATCATAAGACTTCTCAACAGAAACCTTACAGGCCAGTCTGGCATGATATATTTAATTCAATGAAACAGAAGAGTCTTGAACCAAGAATACTGTATCCAGCACGATTATCATTTAAATTTGAAGGAGGGATTAAACAATATCCAGACAAGGAAAAGTTGAGGGAATTTGCCTCCCACAAACCACCTCTACAGGGTATTTTAAAGGGACTGCTATAGATGGAAGCATGCCTAAAGCTAAACAGATGTCATCAGAGAAAATAAAACCACAGCAAAGAAAGCAGAGTATCCAAATACTAAAGGCAAAAAATAAAATAAAATATCCACAAAACAGTCAAAGGAAACACAAAAGAGTACAGAATAAAACACCTAACATAAAAAAATGGAGGAGGAAAATAAGGGGGAGAAATAAAGAATCATCAGACTGTGTTTATAATAGCTTAATAAGACAGGTAAGTTAGAGTGTTTGATAGTAAAGAAGCTACCCTTGAACCTTTGGTAACCACGAATCCAAAGCCTGCCATGGCAATGTGTATATATCTATTGATAACACTATAAATGTAAATTGACTGAAAGCACCAATCAAAAGACACAGAGTAAACGAATGGATAAAAAAGCAAGACCCATCTATATGCTGCTTACAAGAGACTCACCTCAAACCCAAAGATATTCACAGACTAAAAGTGAAGGAATGGAAAAAGATATTTCATGCAAACAACAGGGAGAAAAAAGCAGGTGTTTCAGTACTTGTATCAGATAAAATAGACTTCAAAACAAAGAAAGTACCAAGAGATAAAGAAGGACAATACATAATGATAAATGACTCAGTCCAACAAGAAGATACAACCATTACAAATACATATGCACCCAACACAGGAGCAACGACATATGTGAAACAAATACTAACAGAATTAAAGGAGGAAATAGAATGCAATGAATTCATTTTTGGAGACATCAACACACCATTCACTCCAAAGGACATATCAACCAGACAGAAAATAAGTAGGGGCAAAGAGGCACTGAACAACACACTAGAACAGATGGGCCTAACAGACATCTACAGAACTGTACACCCAAAAGCAACAGGATACACATTCTTCTCAAGTGCACATGGAACATTTTCCAGAAGAGAACACATACTGGGCCACAAAAATAACCTCAGTAAATTAAAAAATATTGAAATTCTACCAACCACCTTCTCAGATTACAAAGGTATAAAACGAGAAATAAATTGTACAAAGAAAACAAAAAGGCTCACAAACACATTGAGTCTTAACAACATACTCCTAAATAATCAGTGGATCAATGACCAAATTAAAACAGAGATCAAGCAATATATGGAGACAAATGACAACAACAACACAAGCTCCAACATTTGTGGGATGCAGTGAAGGCAGTTCTAAGAGGAAAGTATATTGCAATCCAGGCCTATTTAAAGAAGGAAGAACAATCCCTAATGAATAGTCTAAAGTCACAATTATTGAAATTGAAAAAAGAAGAACCAATGAGGCCCAAAGTCAGCAGAAGAAGGGACATAATAAAGATCAGAGAGGAAATAAATGAAATTGAGAAGAATAAAACAATAGGAAAAAATCAATGAAACCAAGAGCTGGGTCTTTGAGAAAATAAACAAAATAGATAACCCCTAGCCAGACTTATTAAGAGAAAAAGAGAGTCTACACACATAAACAGAATCAGAAATGAGAAAGGAAAATTCATGACGGACCCCACAGAAATACAAAGAATTATTAGAGAATACTATGAAAATCTGCATGCTAACAAGCTGGAAAACCTAGAAGAAATGGACAACTTCCTAGAAAAATACAGCCTTCCACAATTGACCAAGGAAGAAACAGAAAGTCTAAACAGATCAATTACCAGCAACGAAATTGAATTTGTAATAAAAACACTACCCAAGAACAAAACCCCCAGGCTAGACGGATTCACCCCTGAATTTTATGAGACACATAGACAAGACATAATACCCATTCTCCTTAAAGTTTTCCAAAAAAATAGAAGGGAAGGGAATACTTCCAAACTCTTTCTACGACGCCAGCATCACTCTAATACCAAAACCAGGAGAGTCACCACAAAAAAAGAAAACTACAGACCAATATCCCTGATGAACATAGATGCAAAAATACTCAACAAAATATTACAAACCATATTCAAAAATACATCAAGAGGATCATACACCATGATCAAGTGGGATTCATCCCAGGGATGCCAGAATGTTACGACATTCAAAAATCCATCAACATCATCCACCACATCAACAAAAAGAAAGACAAAAATCACATGATCATTTCCAAACATGCTGAAAAAGCGTTTGACAAAATCCAACATCCATTCAGGATAAAAAGTCTCAACAAAATGGGTATAGAGGGCAAGTACCTCAACATAATAAAGGCCATATATGACAAACCCACAGCCAACATCATACTTAACAGTGAGAAGCTGATAGCTTCTCCTATAAGATTGGGAAAAACACAAGGATGCCCACTCTCCCTGCCTTTATAGAACATAGTACTGGAAGTCAGAGCCACAGAATTAGACAAAACAAAGAAAGAAAAGGCATCCAGATTGGTAAGAAGGAAGTCAACTGTCACTGTTTGCAGATGACATGCTATTGTACATAAAAAACCATAAAGAATCTATGCCAAAAGTACTAGAACTAATATCTGAATTCAGAAAAATTGCAGGATACAAAATTAATACACAGAAATCTGTTGCATTCCTTTACACTAAAGATGAACTAGCAGAAAGAGAAGTCAGGGAAACAATTCCATTCACAATTGCATCAAAAGAATAAAATACCTAGGAATAAACCTAACCAAGAAAGTGAAAGACCTATACTCTGAAAACTACAAGACACTCCTAAGAGAAAGAGGATACTAATGAATGGAAATTCATCACATGTTCTTGGGTAGAAAGAATTAATATTGTCAAAAATGGTCATCCTGCCTGAAGCAATCCACAGATTCAATGCAATCCCTATGAAAATACTGACAGTATTCTTCAATGCTCTGGAACAAATGGTTCTAAGATTCATGTGGAACCACAAAAGACCCTGAATAGCCAAAGCAATGCAGAGAAGGAAGTAAAAAGCAGGGGGGATCTCACTTCAAAACTTCAAGTTCTACTACTAAGCTACAGTAATCAATACAATTTTGTACTAGCACAAGAACAGACCCATAGACCAGTGGAACTGAATAGAGAGTCCAGATATTTACCCAAGCATATATGGTCAATTAATATATGAAAAGGAGCCATGGATATACAATGGGAAATGACAGCCTCTTCAACAGCTGGTGTTGGCAAAACTGGACAGCTACATGTAAGAAAATGAAACTGGATTACTATCTGATTCCATACACAAAAGTAAACTGAAAATGGATCAAAGAACTGAATGTAAGTCATGAAACCATACAACTCTTAGAAGAAAATATAGGCAAAACTCTATTGAATATAAGAATGGGCAACTTCTCATTGAACATATCTCCCCAGGCGAGGGAAACAAAGCAAAAATGAACAAGTGGGAGTTCATTAAAATAAAAGGCTTCTGTACAGCAAAGGACACAATCAGTAGAACAAAAAGGCATCCTACAGTATGGGAGCATTATTCATAAATGACATATCCGATAAGGGGTTGACATCCAAAATATACAAAGAGCTCATGCATCTCAACAAACAAAAAGCAAATAATCCAATTAAGAAATGGGTAGAGAACCTGAACAGGCACTTCTCCAAAGAAGAAATTCTGATGGCCAACAGGCACATGAAAAGATGCTCCACATCCCTAATCATCAGAGAAATGCCAATTAAAACCACAATGAGATATCACCTCACACCAGTTAGGATGGCCGACATCCAAAAGACAAACAACAACAAATGTTCGCAAGGATGTGGAGAAAGGGGAACCCTCCTACACTGCTGGTGGGAACGTAAATTCGTACAACCATTGTGGAAAGCAGTATGGAAGTTCCTCAAAAAACTCAAAATAGAAATACCATTTGACCCAGGAATTCCACTCCTAGGAATTTACCCTAAGAATGCAGTTTCCCAGTTTCAAAAAGATATATATACCCCTATGTTTATCGCAGCACTATTTACAATAGCCATGGAATGGAAACAACCCAAGTGTCCATTAGTAGCTGAATGGATAAAGAAGAGTGGTACATATACACAATGAAATATTATTCAGCCATAAGAAGGAAACAAATCCTACCATTTGCAACCACATGGATGGAGCTGGATGGAGCTGGAGGGTATTATGCTCAGTGAAATAAGCCAGGCGGGGAAATACAGGTACCAAAAGATTTCACTCATCTGTGGAGCATAAGAACAAAGAAAAACTGAAGGAACAAAACAGCAGCAGACTCACAGAACCCAAGAATGGACTTAAAGCTCCCAAGGGACAGGGACTGGGGACGATGAGTGGGAAGGGAGGGATCGGGGCAAAAGGGGCATAGTGATTAGCACATATAATGTAGGGGGGGCTGCATGGGGAAGGCAGTATAGCACAGAGAAGACAAGTAGTGACTCTGTAGGATCTTAGTATGCTGATGGACAGTGACTGTAATGGGTTGTGTGGTAGGGATTTGGTAATGGGGGCAATTTAGTAACCACAATGTTCATGTAAGTGTGTATTAATGATCTCAGAATAAAAAAAAATAAATAAAATAATCGTTAATCCTAAACAATGGGGAGAGGGAAGAGAAACAACAACACAAAAAACTACAAATATGACAGTGTCATAGGTCTTTATAGTTTGGATGTTTTAATATCTGGCAGGCTTAGGTCCTCCCTCACGTTGCTGTTTTAGTGTTTTCCTGGATATTTCTGTATGCTTGTTTTTCCATGTGAACTTTAATATCAACTTGTCTAACTCCATAGAAAAGTATCTTGGTGTTTTTATTGGGATTACATTAAATTTATAATTTAGGGAGAACTGACGTTTTTATAATGTTGAGTTATCCTATCCAAGAAGAGGGGATATCTTTCCATGTGTTCAAGGCTATTTTTATGTATTTTACCATGTTTTAAAGTTTACCTCATATAGATTTTGCATATTTACTGTTCATTTTTTCCAAAATATTTAATGTTCTTTGTTGATACTGTAAATCGGGTCTTACTCTATCATTATGTCCACTGTTATTATTTGTATATATGAAGGCTATTGATTACTGTATGTTAATTCTGTGTCCTGCCTTACTGAATTTTAAAAATTAGTTGATTTCATTTTATGATTCCCTAGGGTTTTTCAGTTACACTGTCATATCATCGGCAAATAGAGTTTTATTTCCTATCAAATATTGTGCCTCCAGTTCAAAGATTGAAAAACTTTCTCTGCAAAGGACCAGACAGTAAATATTTTAGGCTTTGAAAGTCATACTGTCTCAACTACCAAGCAGACAATAAATGAATGAGTGTGGCTGTGTTCAATAAAACTTTACTTACAAAAATTTGGATTTGGCTTCTGGTCCATAGTTTGTCAACTCTTTCTTTAGTTGATCTATCTAATTGTATTGGTTGAATAGTAGCAGAGTTAGTGGACATTTTTACCTTGTTCCTGATCTTAGTAGAAATTCCCTTAGGGACTTCCATTAAATAAGTACTGGCATTAGGGCTAAGTTGTATATATTCTGTTAAGAATATAGCCCCAAGTCCTATTTACTGAGTGTTTTATCAGGAATGAGGGTTGAATTTTGTCAAAGGCTTTTCCAGCAGCTGTAGAGATAATCATGACTTTTATTAACATTAGGTATATTAATATATATGATATTAATGAATTTGGTAACAGTGAATCAGACTTTAATATCAGGATAGATCTAGGTGTTGGATATTTTTTGCTAGTATGTTACCTAATATTTTAATGTTAATATTCATGAATGATACTGTTTTGTAGTTATCTTTTTCTGTATTAGAGAAACAATTTCACTTTATTAGGACAATTTGTTGAGCATGGGAATATTTGATCTTCAAAAGCTTGGCAGAATTCTCCTATCAAACCATCTGAGCCTGTTGTTTTTCATAGGATAGTTCCTTAAGAACGTTGTCTATATATTTTTTTATGGAAACAGGTCTGCTTCACATTTCTAGATCTAATGGTCATTACTTTGGCAATTTGTATTTACCTATGAAATTTTCTGTTCTTTTCCTATGTTTCAATTTACTTAAAAAAAATGCAATGTAAGCTCTTGTAATTTTAAAAAATCTATTGCACTGCTTAATTCCTCCCTTTCTTTGCTGTTTCTTATTTTGTCAATTTATGCTTTTCTACTTTTTTTGATTATGTCTACTTGACTGAGTTGATCTGTTTTCTTAATTTTTTTTAAAACTTCCAGATTTGGTGTCTTAGTTGGCTTTGGCTCTACAGTCATTTTAATTTCTACCTTAGGAGTCAGTAGGCCTATGGCCTGCAGGGTAGTCACATGTTTTTTGCAAATAAGGTTGTATTGGACCTTAAATTCATTTATGGATTGTGAACAGCTGCTTTTGTGCTATAATAAGAGTTGAGTAATAGCAACAGACAACATACAGCCCATAAGGCTAAAATATTTAGGAATGTTTCCCAACCTCTGCTCTGCTTTCTTAATGTCTACTTTTATATTTATTATTTATTTTCTTTTGATTTATTTTTTTCAGACTTAGGAGTTGGAATTAGTTCATTTATTTCATTCTATCATTTTGTCTAAAAAAGTGATTAATGCTATCACTTTTCATCTGATTATTACTTTAAATGTGTCCTATAGATTCTGATTTATAGTGTTTCCATTATACTTATTTTTTAGATTTAATGTTGCATTTTTCTGTTTTACCCAGGACTTGTTTAATAGAAGGTTTGAAAATTTGTAGGAGAGAGGTCATTTTGTTTCTTGTTAATATTTCTAGTTCTATTGCATTGTGACCAGAGTATTTGTAGTAGTTCTTCCTTAAGGAACTTGTTGGTATCTTTTTGGCATGTGGCATATGATCTTTTTTTTTTTAATAGTCCATGGAATATTTGGAAGGAAATTTATTTTCTATTACCACGGTATAGAATTTGATAAATATCCTTAGTATCTACTTTACTGATTATGTTGTTAAGGTATTCTTTCTCTTAACTTATTACAAAATAGTTTAAGTAGGAAAAATGAGTAAGTCAAAAGTCTCCTATTATAGTGTCTGTGTTTCCTTGAATTTCTCATTTCCCTTCACACAGGTGATTTCTGTGTTATTTGGTACATAATATTTCTAAGTGTTGTATCTTTGTTGTAAAATTTGGATGTTAGCATTTCTTTGTGAATATTTAATACTTTGGGGCTTGAATTCTATTCTCTAACCAGTATTTCTACTGTTCAATTCTTATTTTCATTTGCTTGGAATACCTTTTCCCATCTCTTTATTTTTACCTTTATTTTAGCATCAATTTATTTTAGATGTATTTTTCTCTTTAATACAGTAAATAGTGGAATCTCGGCTTGTGAGCAAACTAAAATGATTTTCTTTAAATAGATAAGTCCATTTTTTTAATTAAGGTATCATTGACTTACACTCTTATGAAGGTTTCACAAGAAAAACAATGTGGTTATTACATTCAACCTTATCGAGTCCCCCCGATACCCCATTGTAGTCACTGTCCATCAGTATAGTAAGATGCCACAGCGTCACTCCACATCCTCTGAGCTACACTGTCTTCCCCGTGACTCCACACAAATCATGTGCACCAATCATGATACCCCACAATCCCCTTCTCCCACCCTCCCTCCCCGATCACCCCCACCAATCCCCTTTGGTAACCACTAGTTACTTCTTGGAGTCTCTGAGTCTGCTGCTATTTTGTTCCTTAAGTTTTGCTTCGTTATTATACTCCACAATGAGGAAATCATTTGGTATTTGTCTTTCTCTGCCTGACTTATTTCACTGTGCATAATACACTCTAGCTCCATCTATGTTGTTGCAAATGGTAGGATTTGTTTCTTCCTTAAGGCTGAATAGTATTCCATTGTGTATATGTACCACTTCTTTATCCATTCGTCTACTGATGGACACTTAGGTTGCTTCCATTTCTTGGCTATTGTAAATAGTGCTGCAATAAACATAGGGGTGCATATGTCTTTTTGAAACTGGGGAACTGCATTCTTATGGTAAATTCTTAGGAGTGGAATTCCTGGGTGAAATGGTATTTGTATTTTTAGGTTTTTGAGGAACCTCCATTCTGCTTTCCACAATGGTTGAAATATTTTACCTTCTCACCAGCAATGTATGAGGGTTCCCCTTTCTCCACATCCTCACCATCATTTGTTGTTCCTATTCTTTTCTATGTCAGCCACCCAAACTGGTGTGAGGTGATATCTCATTGTGGTTTTAATTTGCATTTCTCTGATAATTAGCAATGTGGATGGAGCACCTTTTCCTGTGCCTGTTGACCATCTGAATTTCTTCTTTGGAGAAATGTCTGTTCATATGCTCCACCCATTTTTTAATAGAGTTATTTGCTTTTTGGGTGTTGAGGCATGTGACTTCGCTATATATTTTCGATGTTAACCCCTCGTCGGATATGTCATTTACAAATATATTCTCCGATACTGTAGGATGCCTTTTTGTTCTGCTGATGGTGTCCTTTGCTGTACAAAGATTTTTAGCTTGATGTAGTAACATTTGTTCACTTTTTATTTTATTTTCTTGCCCAAGGAGATGCATTCAGGAAAAAGTTGCTCATGCTTATATTCAGGATATTTTTACCTATGATGTCTTCTAAGAGTTTTATGGTTTCATGACTTACATTCAGGTCTTTGACCATTTTGAGTTTACTTTGTGTATGGGGTTAGACAATACTCCAGTTTCATTCTCTTACATGTAGCTGTCCAGTTTTGCCAACACCAGTTGTTGAAGAGGCTGTCATTTCCCCATTGTATATGCATGGCTCCTTTATCTTATATTAATTGACCTTATATGCTTGGGTTTATATCTGTGCTCTCTACTCTGTTCCATTGGTCTGTGGGTTTGTTTTTGTGCCAGTACCAAATTGTCTTGATTACTGTGGCTTTGTAGTAGAGCTTGAAGTCCGTGAGCGTAATCCTCCCTGCTTTATTCTTCCTTCTCAGGATTGCTTTGGCTATTTGGGGTCTTTTGTGGTTCCATATGAATTTTAGAGCTATTTGCTCTAGTTCATTGAAGAATGCTCGGTATTTTGATAGGATTGCATTGAATCTGTAGATTGCTTTAGCAGGATGGCCATTTACACAATATTAATTCTTCCTATCCATGAGTACAGGATATTTTCCCATTTATTGGTATCTTCAATAATTTTCTCATGCGTGTCTTGTAGTTTTCACAGTATAGGTCTTTCACTTCCTTGGTTAGGTTTATTCCTAGGCATTTTATTCTTTTTGATGCAATTGCAAATGGAATTGTTTTTCTGATTTCTCTTTCTGCTAGTTCATCGTTAGTGCACAGGAGTGCAACAGATTTCTGTGTATTAATTTTGTATACCGCAACTTTGCTGAATTCAGATACTAGATATAGTAGTTTTGGGGTGGATTCTTTTAAGGTTTCTTATGTACAATATCATGTCACCTGCAAACAGGAGCACTTTAACTTCTTCCTTGCCAATCTGGATGCCTTTTCTTTCTTTATGTTGTGTGACTGCCGTGGATAGGACCTCCAGTACTATGTTGAATAAAAGTGGGGAGAGTGGGTATCGTGGTCCTGTTCCCGATCTTAAAGAAAAAGCTTTCAGTATGATGTTGGCTATGGGTTTGTCACATATGGCTTTTATTTTGTCAAGGTACTTGCCCTCTATACCCATTTTGTTGAAGAGTTTTAATCATGAATGGATGTTGAATTTTGTTGAATGATTTTTTAGCATCTATGGAGATGACCATGTGGTTTTTGTCCATTTTGTTGATGTGCTTGATGGTGTGGATGGATTTTCTTATGCTTTACTATCCTTGCATCCCTGGAATAAATCCTACTTGATAATGATGGATGTTCTTTTTGATGTATTTTTTAATCCGTTTTGCTAATATTTTGTTGAGTATTTTTGCATCTATGTTCATCAGGGATATTGGTCTGTAATTTTCTTTTTTTGTGGTGTCTTTGCCTGGTATTGGGATTAAAGTGATTCTGGCCTCATAGAATGAGTTTGCGAGTATTCCCTCCTCTTCTACTTTTTGGAAAACTTTAAGGAGGATGGGTATGAGGTCTTCACTAAATGTTTGGTAAAATTCAGCAGTGAAACTATCTGGTCCAGATGTTTTGTTCTTAGGTAGTTTTTTGATTGCCAATTCAATTTTGTTGCTGTTAATTGATCTCTAGATTTTCTGTTTCCTCCTGTGTCAGCCTTGGAAGGTCGTATTTTTCTAGAAAGTTGTCCATTTCTTCTAGGTTATCCAGTTTTTTAACATATAATTTTTCATAGTATTCTCTTATAATTCTTTGTATTTCTGTGGTGTCTATAGTGATTTTTCCTTTATCACTTCTGATTCTGTTTGTGTATAGACTCTTTTTTTCTTGATAAGTATGGCTAAGGGTTTATCTATTTTGTTTATTTTCTTGAAGAACCAGCTCTTTACTTTCATTGATTCTTTCTATTGTTTTATTCTTCTCAATTTTATTTATTTATTTTCTAATCTTTATCATGTCCCTCCTTCTACTGACTTTGGGCCTCATTTTTTCTTCTTTTTCTAGTTTTGTTAATTGTGAGTTTAGACTGTTCATTTGGAATTGTTCTTTTTTCCTGAGGTAGGCCTGTATCGCAATATACTTTCCTCTTAGCATGGCCTTCACTGCGTCCCACAGATTTTGCAGTGTTGAATTATTTTTGTCATTTGTCTCCATATATTACTAGATCTTGTTTTTATTTGGTCATTGATCCATTGGTTATTTAGTAGCATATAATTAAGCCTCCATGTGTTTGTGGGCTTTTTCATTTTCTTTGTGTAATTTATTTCTAGTTTCATACCTTTGTGGTCTGAGAAGCTGATTGGTACAATTTCAATCTTTTTGAATTTGCTGCAGCTCTTTTTGTGGCCTGGTACATCATCTATTCTTGAAAATGTTCCATGTGCCCTTGAGAAGAATGTGTATCCTATTGCTTTTGGATGAAGTGTTCTGTAGATGCCCATTAGGTCCATCTGTTCTAATACATTGTTCAGTGCCTCTGCCTCCTTACTGATTTTCTGTCTGGTTTATCTATAGCTTGGAGCGAGTGGTGTGTTGAAGTCTCCTAAAATGAATGCTTTGTATTCTATTTCCCCCTTTAATTCTGTTAGTATTTGTTTCACATATGTAGATGATCCTGTGTTGGGTGCATAGATATTTATAATAGTTATATCCTCTTGTTGGACTGACCCCTTTATCATTATGTAATGTCCTTCTTTGTCTCTTGTTACTTTCTTTGTTTTGAAGTCTATTTTGTCTGATACAAGTACTGCAACTCCTGCTTATTTCTCTCTATTAGTTGCAGGAAATGTCTTCTTCCATCCCTTACTTTCAGTCTGTGTATCTTTAGGTTTGAAGTGAGTCTCTTGTAGGCAGCATATAGACTGGTCTTGTTTTTTTTATGCATTCAGTGACTCTATGTCTTTTGATTGGTGCATTCAGACCATTTATATTTCAGGTGATTATCAATAAGTATGTACTTATTGCTATTGCAGGCTTTAGATTCGTGGTTACCAAAGGTTCAAGGGTAATTCCCTTACTATCTAACAGTCTAATTTAACACACTTAGTATGCTATTACAAACACAATCTAAAGCTTCCTTTTTTTGTTGTTCCTCCTTTTTCTTCCTCCTCCATTCTTTGTTTATTAGGTATCATATTTTATACTCTTTGTCTGTCCCTTGATTGACTTTTGGGGTAGGTGGTTTGGTTTTGCATGTGATTAGTAATTAGCTCTTCTATTTTCTTTACTGTGGTTTTACTTCCCAAGTTGACAGCTATTTAGCCTTACGAACATTTCCATCTATAGCAGTCCTTCCAAAACACACTGTAGAGGTTGTTTGTGGGAGATAAATTTTCTCAGCTTTTGTTCATTTGGAAATTGTTCAATCCCTCCTTCAAATTTAAATGATAACCTTGCTGGATAAAGTATTATTGGTTAAAGGCCCTTCTACTTTATTGCAGTAAATACATAATGCACTACTTTCTGCCCTGTAAGGTTTCTGCTGAGAAGTCTGATGATAGCCTGATGGGTTTTCCTTTGTATGTGATCTTATTTCTCTCTCTGGCTGCTTTTAATAGTCTGTCCTTATCCTTGATCTTTGCCATTTTAATTACTATATGTCTTGGTGTTGTCTTCCTTGGGTCCCTTGTGTTGGGAGATCTGTGTGCCTCCATTGCCTGAGAGACAATCTCCTCCCCTAGACTGGGGAAGTTTTCAGCAATTGCCTCATCAAAGACACTTTCTTTCCCTTTCTTTCTCTCTTCTTCTGGTACCCCTATAATGTGAATATTGTTCTGTTTGGATTAGTCACACCATTCTCTCAATATTCTTTCATTCCTAGAGATCCTTTTTTCTCTCTGTGCCTCAGCTTCTTTGTATTCCTCTTCTCTAGTTTCTATTCCATTTACTTTCTCTTCTACTACATCTAATCTGCTTTTAAATCCCTCCATTGTATGTTTCATTTCAGATATGGAATTTCTTAATGATTGAATCTCCATCCTAAATTCGTCCCTCAGTTCCTGAATATTTTACTGTACCTCCATGAGCATGTCTATGGTTTTTATTTTGAACTCGTATGAAGATTGGTGAGTTCAGTTTCACTTGGCCCTTTGTCTGGTGGTTTTAAGATTTTCGCTTGCACCAGGTTCCTTTGATGTTTCATATTTGTATGTGGCGCCCTCTAGTGCCTAGAAACTCTAGTCCCTGGAGTGATGTTGGGAGTCACAGGAGAGCTGCACTGGTGCCTGTGGGGAGGAAAGAGCTGTTTCCTGCTTCTTGGCTGCAGTGCCTGTCTCCACTGTCAGAACCAGTGGGACAGCACAGAGGTGTAAGCCTTTGTTCTTTGCTTTTGTAGCTGCTGTAGGCGGGGCCTCCCTCTGGCTGGCCTGATGCGAGGGCAGGGACTGCCGGTGCCAGCAGGCCAGGAGGAAGATGCAGTAGGCTGCGTATGACAGTGGGGGCCCTTGGAGCTGACAGTAGCTAGCCAGGGTGATGGAGTGCCTGAAGCTCCTAAGTTCCAAACCTGCTGGGCAGAGCACTCCCAGACAACCTGTCCACCTATCCCTTCTCCTGATCAGCAAGCTGCATGCAATCCCCGCCCCTTCAGCAGCCATCTCACTGCTAGGAAGCCTCTCAGACTTCCTGTCTTTTCTTTGTCCCAGAGCACCTGGATATGGATTCCTGTCCTCTAACCTCAGCTGAAATCTCAGTCTCTCCAAGTATTCCACCTGTCTTAGCTTTCCAACCCCACTAATCTCCCGAGCACCATGCAATGTAGGTTTGTGCTTTAAAAGCAGATATCCAGTGCTGTGCGTTCAGCAGTTCTAGGCTGCCATCCCCTCCCCTTTCCGTTTTTCTTTCTGTCGCTGGTGAGCTAGGGTGAGTGGAGGGCTTGGGTCCTACCAGAGCAAGGCTACCCTGTTTCGTGAGGTCTGCTCTGTTCTCCAGGTTTATGCAGTCTGGTGCAGCCTTCTTTCCTGTGCTCTTTCAGGATTAGTTGTATTAACTATATTTTCATATTATGTGTGGTTTTGGAAGGAGTTCTCTGTCTCACCTCTCACGCTGCTATCTTTAATCTCCTTTTGATAAGTGCATTTATATTAACTGATATGACTGATACTCTTGGTCTCAGTCTTTCTGAGTATTTTATACTTACGTGAATTTCTTATGTTTGCTTGTTTCTTTCTGAAGTGTGCATATGTTTCCATTGCTTTAATTTTTTAATAGTATTTGTGAAGGTTTGTAGTTTTATTTTAGTGGTTACCATTGTACTAATTTTTAATTATTTTATTTTATTGAAGTATAGTTGATATACAATCTTATATTGGTTTTAAGTATAAACACAGTGATTCAACATTTACACACATTATTAAATCCTCATCCCAACTGGCAGAGTTACTGTCAACATAGATGTTACAGAACCATTAACTATATTCTCCATGCTGCCCTACCAACCCCATGACCAACTTATATTATGATTGAGATTTTTGTGCCCCTTTATACCCTCTACCCACTCCAACCCCTTCCTCATGGTAGCCACCAGTCACTTCTCAGCGTTTATGAGCCTACTGCTGTTTTGTTCATTTTGTTTTGTTTTTAGATTTCACATATAAGTGAAATTGTGCAGTATTTGTCTTTCTTGGCCTGGTTTCAAAGGGAGCTCCCTCCAACCCCCACCCCTCTGCCACACTTCCCACTGCTAGTAAATCTATTAAACTGCCACCTCTGTGTTGGGTCTCATTGGGAATGTTGGAGTGTGCCTTTCCTCCACAGGTACCAGGAGTCTCAGCCTTCCAGAGTGCTTCAACTGTCTCCAGTGTCCATCCCTTTTGATCACCAAAGGCCAATGCAATGTGGACTTGTGTTCCCAGAGCAGATCTCCAGGGCCAGGTGTGCAGGATGCCTGAACACTTATTCCCTCCCCTCACCTCTCTTTTCCTCTCCCTCCCACTGTGGCCTGGGATGGGGGGAGTGCTTGGGTCATTAGTGATTGCAGCTCTGCCACTTTACCCTCCTCTGTGTGGTCTTTTCTTCACCAGGTGTAGGTGGTCTGTACTGCAGGTTGTTTTCAGGGTTAGCTGTAGTTGTTTCCTTGGTGTGTGTGTGCGAGAGGCGGTTTCTGCCTTGCCTTCCTACTCTGCCATCTAATCCTCTGTACTAATATTTTTTCTAATGCCCTAATTTTTTCTTTCTGCATTAACTTTTTATTATCTGATGTATCAGTGCTTATTGGCATCTTTTAACTCCCTCCTATGCCTACACAACAATCAGTGATCTTATTCTACTTTTTCATTCTGTTCTACTACCATTTTTCTAGTATCATTTCTACTTAATCACAACACACATTATCTGTACATTAGTCTTCCATAGTGATCTCTCATCATCCCTGTTTTTTCTCTATCTACAGTTGCACATATTAAAACATTCACAATCAGTTCTTTCCTGAAGTTTTTTGGGTCATCTCATGATTGGATGAACCTCTTTCTAGTACATTCTTCAAGAAGGGTTCATGAAAACTGTTTTTCTTTAGTTTGACACTTGAAGGAGTGCTTGAATGTTTATAAAATCCTTGGTTCACAATTCTTTCACTGAGTTTCTAAAAACTGAAACTCTACTTTTGCCCTACCTTGTATTTTATTTTTGATAGGTTGATGCTAGTTTAATTCTTTTGCTTCTGTAAACTACTTGATCTTTTCATGAGGAGACCTTGAAGATTTTTTAAATTAATCACCGAAATCTAAAGAGTTTTGTTAGAATATATCTTAGAGCTGGTTGTTGTAATATAATTTTTCTCAGGCACTTGGTATGATTTTTCAATATGTAGATACAAGCCTTCTTAAAAGAACTTATTTCTGAAATATTTTCCTGCATTACAGTTTTAAATATTAAGTCTGTTCCACTGTTTCTTTCTTTTTTTTTCAAGAAATCAGACTGTACAAATGCTATTGCTTCTTTGCCTTATGTACCATTCCATTACTTTCTCTGTTTTTTACTTATTTATCTAATTTTCATTCTTCTGTTTTCTGCCATTTTTAGTGCCCTTTACTAAATTTTAGCTTGAGTTTATTCAAATGTAATTTGTTTTTCATTTCCAAGATGTTATCTTTTTCTTCCTTTTCTTTCTCGAGCTCAGTGAAATTCCTCCTTCCCCTGCCACCTCTTCCTTTCCCTTCCTCCTCTTCTTAGTTTTTGTCTTTCTAACTCAGAGTGGGTTTCCAAGTACCCAGCTTGTTTGTTTGAGTATATATGATTCTGCTTGAAGCGTTGTTGTACTATTTTCTTCTACTTTGTGGTTGTCTTGGGGGAAAGAATTTTCCATAATTGATGCATATTGGTTTTTATTTCCTTTTCTTTGAAGTGACTCTGTGTAGAACTGTTCATCTTTTTCCTGTTTATTTATTTTTTGGTATTGGTATGTATTTTGTAAGGTTCTAGTTTATTGGAGTCCACAGTATAGCAAAGACTAGGCACTTGATGGTATAAGTATAAATACAAAGACCAATGAAACAGAATGGCAGACCCAGAATACACTGTTTTTGACAAAGGTGCAAATGCAATTCAATGGGGAAAGGTGCCTTTTGAACAAATGGTGATGGGAAAATTGGATTCTCATGTACAAAATAATGAAATTAGACCCTTTCATCACATCATACATAAAAATTAACTCAAAATGGACTTAATAAATGTTAAGAGCTGTAACTATTAAAACTTCCAGAAGAAAACAGAAGAGAAAAATTTTATGCCCTTAGGTTAGAAAAAGAATGCTTTATATACAACACAAAAAGCACAATCAAAAGAAAAAAAGAGCTAAATTGGGCTTCACCAAAATTAAAAAAATTTTTGCACTTCAAAAGACACTATAGATAAAAGGACAAGTTAGAGACTTGGGAAAATTATTTACAAATCAAATATTTGATAAAGGACTTACATTGAGAATATATATAGAAATCTCATAATTCAATAGTAAGACAACCTACTTAAAAATGGACAAAAGTTTTAAATAGATATTTCACCAAAGAAACTTACAATGTGACCTAGCAATTCTACTCCTATATGCTTACCTATGGGAAATGAAAACATATGTCTACCCAAATACTTATATATGAATATGTATAGCAACATAATAGCTAAAAGCTGGAAATAATTCAAATATCCATCAGCTGGTGAGTGGATAAACAAAATGTGTTATGTCTATACAATGAAATACTAGTCAGCATTAAAAGGAATAAACCACATGCTACAACATGTATGAACCTCAAAAACATAATGCTAAAAGAAGCCTGAGACAAAAGACAACACATTGAAGAAGAAAAAAAAAGACACCACATTGTATGACTCCATCTGTATGAAAATTTCTGTAGAGACAGAAAACAGACCAATGATTGGTGTAAGCTGGAGATGGGAGTAGGAATTGGCAAGTAAATTGGCACAAGGGAACTATTCGGAGTGATAGAAATCTTTTAAAACCACACTGTGGTGGTAGTTTTGCAACTCTGTAAATTTACTGAACATCATTGAATTGTATACTTACAATGAGTGAATTACATGGTACATGTAAAGTATACCTTAGTAAAGTTATTTTTTAAAAAGTAAATAAAAAGGTAGGACCTCCAGGTAGCTAAAGATGATAGTATGGTGGCTGCGTTTCTTTTCATCTCCCAATACTTCCTCTATAAACAATATGACATAATAAACAGAGAAACAAAACTACATGAAAACCACACCTTCATCATGACTTGAAGACAGAGAATGCCCAAACTTCAAAATAATTGTAAATAAAATGGAAAAAACACCAAATCCCAGTGTATAATCTCTTCAAGTCCTGGTGTTCTTGTAGACCAGAGCATGAACTACACAGAAAGGACTTATAAGTAACCAGGCAGTTTGGAGGAGCAGTTTTTAAATTGCAGAGCTTCTGGGACCAGAGATGTGTGGGTGATAAAAGGCAAAAAGGGAGAGGCACCTTTTGGCAACTGGGTGTGAAGGAGGAAACATGCATAATGGGAAAACTCAGGGTCCTGCAAGACAAAAGAGAGCCAGAGAAATGAGAGATCATACAACTCCATCAGGAATGTGTAGAGAGCTTAATTAGCCCCTCTTTGGTTTTCTCACTTCCAGGATCTTCCTGTTAAATTTCTGGCCTAGTCTGCCATTCTGTCATCTGACCTAGGCAGGCCAGTCGAAGTGTGGTTTTTCCTGTTCCCTTCCTATCAATTGTGTTACTTTTACTAACAGCGAGTTTGCAGTTTTTATTGACCGTGTTGCTGGATGGGGTTTTTCCACTCTTAAGCATCAAATCAACTGTTGGTTTTCACAGCCTGCTCTAGTCCAGTTGAACTACAAGACGAAACTAGCTTAGGGATGGTAGGGGAATGGGAGCAACCCCAGAACATTACAGATTCCTTTTTTACTAGGAGTTTATTGGTTTTTCATGAGTACATGCTTCTCAATTTGTTGTTTGCCTCCATTTGGTTTCCAGAGCCCTGAAATGGTAGTTTTTGTCCAGTTTTATAATTGTTTCCTAGGTAGAGGATTTGCTGATCTCTAAACCCTGGAAATCCTGGAAATCCTGCCCCTTTATTTACTATTAATCTATAGGTTAGGATTAGGGTTAGTTTGAGGCATTTTCTCAAGGGTATTATAAGTATACATATATAATGTGTAGTAGGTATGAAATATATTCATGTACAGATATGAATTATATATTCATATATATAATTTATGATATATAGGAAAACGTGGTGTCTTCACAATTATTGCATATAGTTGGGATCCTCAAGAGCAGGTATGCAAATTATAGACTTGGGGCCAAATCCAACTCACTACCTATTTTTGTAAAACGAGTTTTCTTGTAACACAGTCACTCTCATTTATTTACATATTGTCTATGGCTGCTGTCATACTACAACAGCAGAACTGAGTAGTTGTGATAGTCTGTACGGCTCACAGAGTCTAAGATCCGGCGCTTTACATAAAAAGTTTGTTGAACCTTGAGCATTATCGTCATCATAGTTAACATTATAATTATCATTATAAATAACACCATTACCTTGTTTATGATTTTTAATTTCACATTTATCCTTTCTGTTTATTATCTCAATGTGGCAAGTGGGATAGATAATTATCAGATTTCAAAAACATAGGGGTGCATATGTCTTTTTGAAACTGGCAAGCTTGCATAAATATGATAATATAAATTATATTTCAAACTAAATATTTGCAAAATTAATATTTTAATTAGTAATCTAACAATCTTAAAATCTAACAAAAGAATACAAATAGAATTCAATACCTTACAGTAATTTCAATTCAGCCTGGACAACATTCATTCTAACAAAATTCTGTTTACAATTCAATTCTGCTTCTAACATGCCTGCTCCTGCATGCCCAGACAACTGCAGTCATAGCCATGAGAAAATGCACATTGTTTTTTTTTTTGACATTTTGAAATATCTTTGCTTAACGGTTTAGGGAATATTTAAATTATTTAATATTAAATAATTTTCCTTTAAGGAGCTATTTTCTTAGTTCACTGTATCTTACCTGTTAGAAGAAACATTCAGGGTTCTTTGTTGAACAGTAGGTCTATGGAGTGAACTAAAGGGAGGGAGGTTATCTGGAAATGTGTCTTCTCCTTGAGTTGCTAAAGATAAGCCAACAAAAGCTTCATTCAGCATATCCCCTTTGTCCAACGGCCCCAAGAGTTCTGTTAAAAAATTATTAAGATATGAGTCAAATACATAATACAACTGCTAACTCATACATATGTATGATTACAGGAAAACGTTCATATATCCCAGTGAACCTTTTAAAAAATGAGCCCATTAACTATGTAGTGCACAGTGGAAATCTTGTAGTCATACTGCCCTGTAACTTCTGTTGTTCTTATACTTAGCTCAACCAGGGCAGCTTGATAACTGAATAATGAATGTTTTGAGTTGAGATATTAAAAATTCATTTATAATGTGCCAATTCATAGTGCTTTTAACCAGCATTTTATTAATCAAATATCACTTTTTGTTCTTAACCAATTACTGGAATATTATATTGAAAATTTGAAGAAGTGAATTGTTTTACTCTCACATGTAGTACATAATTAGAAAAGAAAAAAGGAAATCTCTTTTCCAATATTTACTCTTAATCAGGATTTTAAAGTGTATATAGTAAGTTTGCTATTCCCACATCATATGTATGTATAGAGAAAACTTTAATTTTGACAACTGTGATAGGACTATGTTTAAAAAAAAATTAACCATAATGAAACTGAAAACTATATATTATATTTGAGGAAAACTTTTTAAAGCACAGAAACTCCTAGGACCATCCTGTGCATGTGTGTATTTTTACAGTTAAAATTTTAATTATGAAAAAATTTTTATCATGTTAATCTTTATTTATTTATTCAGGTATCATTGATATACAATCTTATGAAGGTTTCACATGAGCAACATTGTGGTTACGACATTCACCCATATTAAGTTCCCACACACACACCCCATTGTAGTCATTATCTATCAGCATAGTGAGATGCTATCAAGTCATTTATTACTTGTCTTCCCTCTGCTGCCTTTCCTGTGACCTACCTATATTATATGGGCTACTCATAATGCCCTTAATCCCCTTCTCACTCCCTCCCTATTCAGCCTTCCCAAACCCTTCCCTTTGGTAACTGCTAGTCCCTTCATGGAGTCTGTGAGTCTGCTGCTGTTTTGTTCCTTCAGTATTGCTTTGTTGTTATACTCCACAAATGATGGAAATCATTTGGTATATGTCTTTCTCTGCCTGGCTTATTTCACTGAATATAATACCCTCTTGCTCCATCCATGTTGTTGCAAATGGTAGGACTTGCTATTTTTTATGTCTGAATAATATTCCATTGTGTATATGTACCACTTCTTCTTTATCCATTCATCGACTGATGGACACTTAGGTTGCTTCCATTTCTTGGCTATTGTAAATAGTGCTGCGATAAACATAAGGGTACATCTGTCTTTATGAAACTGGGATCCTACATTCTTAGGGTAAATTCCTAAGAGTGGAATTCCTGGGTCGAATGGTATTTCTATTTTTAATTTTTTGAGGAATCTCCATACTGCTTTCCACAATGGTTGAACTATTTACATTTCCACCAACAGGGTAGGAGGGTTCCCCTTGCTCTGCATCCTTGTCAGCTTTTGTTGTTGCTTGTCTTTTGGATGTTGGCCATCCTAAGTGGTGTGAGGTGATAATCTCATTGTGGTTTTAATTTGCATTTCCCTAATAATTAGTGATGTGGAGCATCTTTTCATGTGCCTGTTGGTCATCTGAATTTCTTCTTTGGAGAAGTGTCTGTTCAGATCCTCTATCCATTTTTTAATTGGGTTATTTGCTTTTTGGGTGTTGAGGCGTGTGAGCTCTTTATATATATTTTGGATGTTAGCCCTTTGTCGAATATGTCATTTATGAATATATTGTCCAATACTGTAGGATGCTTTTTTGTTCTGCTGATGGTGTGTCATTTGCTGTAGGGAGCTTTTTAGTTTGATGTAGTTCAATTTGTTCAGTTTTGCTTTTGTGTCCCTTGCCCGAGGAAATATGTTAGGAAAAAGTTGCTCATGTTTATATTCAAGAGATTTTTGCCTATGTTCTCTTCTAAGACTTTTATGGTTTCATGACTTACATTCAGGTCTTTGATCCATTTCAGGTTTACATTTGTGTATGGAGTTAGACAATAATCCAGTTTCATGCTCTTACATGCAGCTGTCCAGTTTTGCCAACACCAGTTGTTGAAGAGGCTGTCACTTCCCCATTATATATCCACGGCTTCTTTATCGTATATTAATTGATCATATATGCTTGGGTTTATATCTGGGCTCTCTATTCTGTTCCACTGGTCTATTGGTCTGTTCTTGTGCCAGTACCAAATTGTCTTGATCACTGTGGCTTTGTTGTAGAGCTTGTAGTTGGGGAGAGTAATCCCCCCAGCTTTATTCTTCCTTCTCGGGATTGCTTTGGCTATTTGGGGTCTTTTGTGGTTCCATATGAATTTTAGAACTATTTGTTCTAGTTTGTTGAAGAATGCTGTTGGTATTTTGATAGAGATTGCATTGAATACATAAATTGCTTTAGGGCGGATGTCCATTTTGACAAATTAATTCTTCCTATACATGAGCACAGGATGTATTTTCATTTATTGGTATCTTCTTTAATTTCTCTCATGAGTGTCTTTTAGTTTTCAGGATATAGGTCTTTCACCTCCTTGGTTAGGTTTATTTCTAGGTATTTTATTCTTTTTGATGCAATTGTAAATGGAATTGCTTTCCTGATTTCTCTTTCTGCTAGTTTATCATTAGAATAATATAGGAATGCAACAGATACCTGTGTATTAATTTTGTATCCTGCAACTTTGCTGAATTCTGTTATTTTAATAGTTTTGGCATAGATTCTTTAAGTTTTTTTATGTACAATATCATGTCATCTGCAGTGACAGTTTAACATGTTCCTTAGAAATCTGGATGCCTTTTATTTCTTTGTGTTGTATGATTGCCATGGCTAGGACCTCCAGTACTCTGTTGAATAAAAGTGGGAAGAGTGGGCATCATTCTCTTGTTCCCTATCTTAGAGGAAAATTTTCAGCTTTTCACTGTTAAGTATGATGTTGGTTTTGGGTTTGTCATATATGGCCTTTATTATGTTGAGGTACTTGCCCTCTAAACCCATTTTGTTGAGAGTTTTTATCATAAATGAATATTAAATTTTGTCAAATCCTTTTCCAGCATCTATGGAGATTATCGTGTGATTTTTGTCCTTCTTTTTGTTGATGTGGTGATGATGTTGATGGATTTTTGAATATTGTACCATCCTTGCATCCCTGGGATAAATCCCACTTTGTCATGATGGATGGCCTTTTTGATGTATTTTCAAATTCGGTTTGCTAATATTTTGTTGAGTATTTTTGCATCTATGTTCATCAGGGATATTGGTCTGTAATTTTCTTTTTTGTGGTGTCTTTGCCTAGTTTTGGTATAAGAGTGATGCTGGCCTCATAGAATGAGTTTGTAAGTATTCCCTCCTCTTCTACTTTTTGGAACAGTTCAAGGAGGATGGGTACTAGGTCTTCCCTAAATATTTGGTAAAATTCCGCAGTCAGCCATCTCCTCTAGTTTTGTTCTTGGGTAGTTTTTTGATTACCAATTCAATTTCTTTGCTGGTAATTGGTCTGTTCAGATTTTCTGTTTCTTCCTGGGTCAGTCTTGGAAGGTTGTATTTGTCTAGAAAGTTGTTCATTTCTTCTAGGTTATCCAGTTTGTTAGCATACAATTTTTCATAGTATTTTCTAATAATCCTTTGTATTTCTGTGGTGTCTGTAGTGACTTCTCCTTTCTCATTTCTGATTCTGTTTATGTGTGTACACTCTCCTTTTTTCTTGATAAGTCTGGCTAGGGCTTTATCTCTTTTGTTTATTTTCTTTAAGAACCAGCTGATCTTTAATTGTGTTAGTATTTGTTTCACATATGTAAGTGCTCCTTTGTTGGGTGCATAGATATTTATAATAGTTATATCCTCTTGTTGGACTGACCCCTTTATCATTATATAATGTCCTTCTTTGTCTGTTGTTACTTTCTTTGTTTTGAAGTGTATTTTGTCTGATATAGGTACTGCTGCAACCTCTGCTTTTTTCTCCCTATGATTTTCATGAAATATCTTTTTCTATCCCTTCACTTTTAGTGTGTATGTCTTTAGGTTTGGAGTGAGTCTCTTGTAGGCAGCATATAGATGGGTCTTGTGTTTTTATCCATTCTGTAACTCTATGTCTTTTGATTGGTACATCCAGTCCATTTACATTTAGGGTGGTTATTCATTGATAATGTACTTATTGCTGTTGCAGGCTTTAAATTTGTGGTTACCAAAAGTTCAAGGGCAGCTTCTTTACTATCTAACAGTCTAACTTAACTTGCTTAGGATAGTATTTTAAACACAATCTAAACTTTCTATTTTTTTCTACCTTTTTCTTCCTCCTCCACTCTATATATTAGGTGTCATATTGTGTACTCTTTATTTATCCCTCGACTTAGTTGATTTAATTTTGCATTTTTTTTAGTACTTAATTGGTCTACTTCCTTTACTGTGGTTTTGTTTTCTCTGGTGACAGCTATTTAGCCTGAGGAGCACTTCCATGTACAGCAGGCCTTCCAAAATACACTGTAGACATAGTTTGTGGGAGGTAAATTCTCTCAACTTTTGCTCATCTGGAAATTGTTTAATCTCTGCTTCAAATTTAAATGATAATCCTGCAGGGTAGAGTATTCTTGGTTGGAGGCCCTTCTGTTTCATTGCATTAAATATATCATGCCACTCCCTTCTGGCCTGTAAGGTTCTGCTGAGAAGTCTTATGGGCTCTCCTTTGTATGTGATATTATTTATACCTCTGGTTGCTTTTAATACTCTGTCCTTGTCCTTGATCTCTGCCATTTTAATTATATGTCTTGGTGTTGTCTTCCTAGGGTCCCTTGTGTTGGGAGATCTCTGCACTTCCATGACCTGAGAGACTGTTTTCTTTCCTAGATTGGGGAAGTTTTCAGCAATTATTTCCTCAAAGAGACTTTCTCTTTTTCTCTCTCTCCTTCTGGTACCCCTATCATGCGAGTATTGTTCCATTTGGATTGGTTGCACAGTTCTCTTATTATTATTTCTTTTCTAGATATCCTTTTTCTCTCTGTGCCTCATCTGGAAAGTATATTTAATTTCCAGTTTCTTTGTTTTACTGTTTTCTAATTTCTATTTCATTTACTGTCTCTTCTCCCTCATCTAATCTACTTTTAATTCTCTCTGTTTGTATATTTTGTTAGGCTGGAAAATAGATATGAGGAGTATGGAAAGAGAATAAGTCCAGGAAAGCCCACTAAAAAGACCCAGAGTTAATCAGTTAAAGCTCAAAAAGCCAGGACCAACTTGGCCTGGAATGTTTGAAGATTCCACAGATAAAGGAGGATACATCAGCATATCCCATGTCTTTATTGTATTAATCATGCAGGCCCAGCTTTTTTTTTTAACATTACCTATATGCTGTTTTTTTTTCTTTCCGCCATAATTAAAGAATTTCCAACCTAGGCAATGAATTGAGCATGCAGGCCCAGCTGTAAACCACATAGTAAAAGGCAGGAAGTTAAGAAGAAAGATTCTTAACTTACTCTTTAGCAAACAGACAGTAATTCAGCCCACCTTGGGGCTAGGCAGACAGTCTTGTTTGATATGCTCCCAGACCAAGAGGCCAGTATCCCAGGGAGAATTCAGAGCAGTAAGTTCTTTGTGTTGTTAAGTCTAAATATTCAGAGATCACTTAACAATTCTGCTCCCCCAGCCCATGGTCACATTCCTGAGGAATCCTTAAAAGGGGGAACCCCCATCCTTTCAGGGTGCTCTGCTCTCTGAGGTCTCCCACATTTTCTAAGTACGTAACCTTTTAATCTTTATCTTTCTCTCTCCAACCTTTCAGGGCGCCTCTCACTGAGGTGGCCTGTACTTTTTCTCTCTTCAAGTAACTTTAAATAAAACTTTTACTCTGCTTCACTGCTGCGTCTCTGCCATTCAATTCTTTGTTGTGGCAGGGACACGGACCGAGGAAAATATACAATGCTCCCCCAACAGTTTCACTTCAGATACTGTATTTTTCAAAGTTTCTGTGAGGTGTGTTACATTGATGATTTTTTTATTGAACTATCCTTGCATTCCAGGAATCAATTACTTGGTCATGGTGGATAATATTGTAAGTGAGGGATAATCTTGGTAGTATTTTGTTAAGGATTTTTGCATTAACATTCATCAGAGAGACTGGTCTGTTCCTTAGTATTTTTTTTTTTACTTTAGGTTTTAGGGTAATTATGGTCTCATGGAATGAGTTTGGGATGTTACTTCCTCTTCAGTTTTTTTGAAATTTGAAGAGGATTTGTGGTAATTCTTTAAATGTTTAGTAAAATTTCCACTGAAACCATCAAGTCCTACATTTTCATTGTAGGGAAGGTTTTGATTACTGGCTCAGTCTCCTTACTAATTATACGTCTAGTTCAGATTTTCTGTTTTCATGACCCTTTCTTTGTAGGTTGTGTGTTTCTAGGAATTTGTCTATTCTAGGTTTTAAAATTTGTTCACATGAAATAGTTCACAGTACTCTTATAATTCTTATTTCTGTGGTTTTGGTTGTAATGGCCACTGTTTGATTTTCATTTTGAGTCATCTGTTGTTTTTTTCTCTTAGTCTCACTAATGTTTTGTTAATTTTGTTGACATTTTCAAAAAACAAGCTATTTTGTTGATCTTTCTTATATTGTTTTTCTGGTCTCTATTTTATTTATTTCAGGCTCTGATCTTTGTTATTTCCTTCCTTCTGTTAACTTTGGTCTTAATTTGTTCTTTCCCTAGTTCATTGAGGTATAAAGTGAGTTTGTAGATATGAAATTTTTTTCTCCTTTTAAATTTAAACAATTACTGCTGTAAACCTCCCTGTTAGCACTGCTTTCACTGAATCCCATAATATTTTGGTATTTTGCGTTTTCATTTTCATTTAAGATATTTTCTAACTTCCCTTGTGATTTCTTCTTTGACCCATTGGTTGTTTAAAAGTATACTGTTTAATTTCCATGTTGCAATAGCTAATTTTATGTGTCAACTTGACAGAGCTAAGGGATGCCCAGATAGCTGATAAGACATTATTTGTGGGTATGATTGTGAAGTGGTTCAGGAAGCAATTAGTATTTGAATTAGTAGACTGAGTAAAGAAGATACAACTCTCACCAATGTGGGCAGCTTTCATTCAAAAAGTTGAGAGCCCAAATAGAACAAAAAGGCAGAGAAAGGGTGATTGGCCTCAGACTGGGACTTATGCAGAGAAAGGGTGATTGGCCTCAGACTGGGGCTTATACCATTGGCTTTTCTGGTTCTTAGGCTTTTGAACTTGGACTGAATTACACTACCAGCTTCCTGATTCTCCAACTTGCAGGTGGTGTATTGTGGGACTTCTCAGTCTCCATAATCATATGCATCCCCATAAAAATCCCCTCATGTATCTATTGGTTCTGTTTCTTTGGAGAACATTACTACACATGTATTTGCGGATTTTTCAAAATTTCCTTCTCATATTGATTTCTAGTTTGATTGCTTTATTAGGAAAAGATACTTCCTATGATTTCAATCTTTTACATTTTGTTAAGACATGTTTTTTGGCCTAACATAAGGTTTATCCTGGAGAATATTCCATGTGCACTTGAGAAGAATGTGTTTTCTGCTATTGTTGGGTGACATGTTCTATATAAGTCTGTTAGGTCCAGTTCACACATAGTATTATTGTTCAAGTCGTATATTCCCTTCATGATCTTCTATGGTTGTTCTTACTCTTGTTCGTATTAAAATTAGGGCACTGAAGTGTCCTATTATTTTGATACTCTGTTTCTCCCTTAAATTCTATCAATGTTTGCTCCAAGAATTTAAGAGCTCTGTTTAGTGAGTAAATATTAGTAATTACTATATCTTCCCAATGAATTGCCCTTTATATCATCATATGACAGTTTTTGATATAAAATCCATTTTCACAGTTACCATTTTCACAGAGTATCATTTTTCTATTCTTTCATTTTCTAGACTATGTGTGGTGTTAGATATAATGTGTTAGATATATAGTGAATCTCATGTATGCAGCATATTGTTGGATTGTTTTTAATCCACTCAGCATATATGTCTTTTGATTGGGGAGTTTAATTCATTTGCATTTAAATTACTGATACAGAAAGATTTATCATTGCCATTTTGTTACTAGTTTTGTGTATTTCTTATGGCTTTTTTGTCCTTTATTTCTCCTTTTACTGCTTTCCTTATTTATTTATTTATTTTTTGTAGTGATATGCTTTGATTTCCTTTGTGTGTACTTTATATTTTCTTTTGGTTACCAATTCAGTTACATAAATTTCTTACAAAGTTATGAAAACCTATTTTCAACTGATAATTTCAATCACATACAAAAACTACTCTTTTTCAGATCTGCCCCCCCATTTGTTGTTGTTACAAATTATAGCTTTAAGCTGTGTATCTATTAACATAAGTTTATAGGGTATTTTGAGGCTTTTATCTTTTATACTGTATATAAGAAAAGGAGATTTATGTAACAAAATTACAGCAAAACAGGAATCTGTATTTGTCTATGTATTTACCTTTACTAACTATACTTTAATATGACTTCATATTACTGTCTAGCATTCTTTCATTTCAACTGTAGAACTCTAGCAATTTTTGTTTGGCAGGTCTAGTGGTAAAGAATTTCTTTAGCTTTTATTTACCTGGAAATATCTTAATTTCTCCTTTACTTTTGAAGGACAGTTTTGCAGGATACAGTTGACTGTTTTTTCTTTCAGCACTTTGAATATATATTATCTTATTCCTTCTGACCTACAAAGTTTCTGTTTATAAATCTCTGAATAATCTTATTGAGAATACCTTATACACAACAAGGCATTTTTCTCTTGCATTTTTCAAGATTGGTTTTGATTTTCAACAACATAATATAGGTCTCTGTGTCTTTCTTTCTTTAGGTTTGAGTTTTCAACCATTAGTTCTTCAAATCATCTCATTTCCCTCCCCTCTTTTCCTTCTAGGACTCCTGTAATGCATATATTGGCCCCTTTGATGGTGTTCCATAAACTCTCTTCACTTTTCTTCATTTTTTTTTTTTTGGCTTCTCTGACTCAATGATTTCATATGATCTGTGTTCAAGCCTGCCAATTCTTTCTTATGCTTATCGAGTTTGTTTTAGAACCCCTCTATTGAACTCTTCACTTCCACTACCAGATTTTTCAACTCCAGACTTTGATAGTTTTTATCTCTTAGCAGATATTCTCATTTTCTTAATGCAGTTTTCCTGATTTTGTGTAGTTGTCTTGGTTCTTTTAGGTCATTGATCATTGTCATGACTTTCATTTAAAATTTTTTGTCAGGAAGTTCATAGATATGCATTTCTTTATGGTCAATTTCTGGAGCTTATTTTTGTTCCTTTGATTAGGTAATGTTTCCCTGTTTCTTTGTATGCCTGAGGTCTTCCACTGAGATTTTGTCATCTGGAAAAATAGCCATCTTTCTCAGACTTTATGGATTATTTTTATTCAGGAGAAGACCTTCACCAGTCACCCTAGCTAGAGGTTCTTGGATCTATCAGACCTTTTCTGGGAATGTATCTTCTTTGGGGTTGTCTGTGTGCTTTTATTTTAGTATGTATGGATGTTTTTGACTCTCTTCATTTCTTGTTTCTTCTCAGGAGTTTCTATTTCTGTTGTATTCCTCTGCCCTTATTGTCTTGCTTTACCTAGTTCCTGCCTGCAGAACTTCAGAGCTTCTGCTGTTTCACTGCACCAGTGGTACTCATTTCTGTCTTCAGTAGCCTCCAACCTGATATCCACACTATGCCACTGCTGTTCTAGTCAGCACCCTGAGCCAGATAAGACAGAAGTCAGTTCCTTATGAAGCTGCCAGAGAAACCAGAACACTAGACTTAAGTTACACTCTATTCCTTCTTCCCAAGGGAGGATCTGGGAATTGGGTAGTATTCTCCCTATTGTGCATCACTATCCACTGGAAGGAGGGAGGAGTATTTGGTAGGACAAACAAAATTCAGTGGAATCTCTTACTCTTTCAGGAGCCATCCCTTCTCTTGTTTAGAAGAGAAACAAGCACCATTGGCCTGGATGCTGTAGTCCCCTAACTAGTTTCTAGGGTTTTCACAAAGGTATTTTGTTTCATTTGCTGCTGTTAATTTTGTGTCTTCATGGGAGAACCAGGGCTTCGAGCTTCCTAGTCCACCATCTTGCTGAAGTCACTTTATCCACTGTATATATATGTGTGTATTTTTAACTGTAGCACTTAAGGACTAAATGCTTTTTCCTAGGCCAAAAATGATTATATTTATTCTCACTTTGAGTCCTTTTCCCAATCCCTATTGTTATTGATTTTCTTTTCATAGTCTGTTACAAAATACAGTATGGATTGTGTCATCCCAACTTCTCAGTAATAAATTCTGCTTGGAGATCTGTTAGTATTATTTTAAGGATGAAAAGTGTTTGTAGCAGGTGCTTCTATCAGCAAACTTATTTTCCAGAATACCATACATGTGCCATTTTTACACTGCTATTCCTAAAGCTAAGGTGAAAATATATGAATCTCTGCCAATAAAATGGAGTTCTCAGGTGGTTCTATTTTCAAATGTGGAAGTAATCTTTGACTTCATATATGCAAACATTTGTTGAGAGTCTGCTCTGTGCAGATTGCTCTATTGATTGGGAGATCCAAACATCAAGAAGATATAATCTTTGTCCTTGATGAGCTTACAGTTTGATAGCAGGGTGAGGAAAGGTGTCAGGAAATAAAAGTAACAACACAGAAGTAGAGAAGAAAAGTTCTTGGAAGGTACTAAAGGCTTATTTTGGATCCTCTGTACTAACAAATATGCTTAGATTGTGCTTTATTGAATATAAAATGAAAGGAAGATCTACAGTAGCAGCATTTTACTATGGTTGCCATTGGGGGAAATGTCAGCAGAAGGGAAGAATAATTAGAAAAAAATTAATTTAATAGCCTCTTCATTACATTATTTATGTTAACTATTTTAAGTCAGGTAGTCTTAGATTATAGCTATAGTATTATGGTTTTATTTTAAAAATATAATACTGAGCTTACTGAATTCCAAGAAAGGTTGTGGCATGACTAGTACTTTGGTGCCATGTATTAAACAAAGCATAAAGTCTTAAACTAGCAAATTACAAAGAGGCAGGATTTTGTTGGGAGTACAGCAGAGAATAGGGTAGGAGAGATTATAGCCTTAGGAATCTATTACTTTATACTCATACTTTTGTGTTCAGATGACAGACAGAGTAAGGGTTTGGGCTAAAAGATACTGAGTTGGGTAACTTTAAGTGTTTTCCAGGAGGCAGGAATTACCTAAGATTTTGTTTTGTTTTCCTAGAACAAAGATCTTAAACTGGTAGTCCATGTACCAAATTCAGCCTACAGAAGTATACATATATATAATTATCTTCTAAGAACAAAGCTTATTTAAGAAAAGAAACACCAAAAACCTAACACTTCTTAAAGGATTATGTTTGGGGGCTTCCTAAATTGTTTAAAAGATCAGTGTGAAGGATTCTTGTAAACAGTTCTTACTGGGTCTGTGTCCTTTTAACTTAAAAGGCTTTATATTATAATTGCTCTGTAAATATCAGAATTTTCTACATATTGTTCAGTGTACACAAAGAAGCTGTCAAATGGCTTATCTTGTACTTATCAACTTGTTTATTTTTATGCCTCCAAAAAGCTGTACTTTTTTACAAGAGCAGCTGCTACTTTGTAAATATTTTAATGGCTTCTGTTAAGTAGAGCTGTCAGTTTAACAAACAATATTATAGAAGATTTTCATTCTTCCATGTATTGCATATCTTGAAATGTGTTTTACCCTGAAAATCCTTTAGAGATTTTAGGCTGGAAAGAATATCTCCTTTGAAGACACAAAGCCAACAAAAGAATAGAGAGATTTAAAGAATAATGTGCAAGATCACCAGAGAAATAGTACCATTTATTTCAGAAGACAAATGTATAACAGCAATAAGTTCTCTTAGCTCACATCTTTTTTAAAAAAAATAAACTTAACTGCAAACTTAAAAACTGTTCAAATTAGTAAACTACATACTCAGGCAGGTGATAATTCATCATTATTCTAGCTGTGGCATCTGACCTTGGACAGGTCATTTAACGTCTCAGATTGTGAAGGTGTTTAGAAATGGGCAACTTGTACATTGTTGATAAATCAACGCTTTTGGGGGAAATTTGGCAGTATCTATAAAAATAAAAATACAACTTTTACGGCCTAGAAATTCTGTATCTTGAAATTTGTCCTGTATAAATACCAGCATAATGTGCACAAAGGCATTTATGCCAGCTTGTTCTTACACACACACACACACACACATTTATTATGGAGTTACAGTATGTCTGAAACCAAAGAGAACAGTATAAAGAACCCTTAACTACTTGCTCATCGTCCAGCTTCAACAATTAACAGTTTATGGTCAATCTTATTTCTTCCACATCCCACACCACTCCTACACCCTGCCCACTGGATTATTTTGAAGCAAATCCCAAACAGATAATTTCATTTGAAATACTTTATAATGTAGCTCTTAAAAGATAAGGGCTTCCCCTTCAAATATTCAGTCACTATTTCCCCTGGTGATCTGCCTATCATATGTTTTTTCTTTTTTTTTTTTTAACAATTTATTTTATTTTAGTATCATTAACCTACAATTACATGGGCAATATTGTGATGATTAAACTACCCGCTTCATCAGGTCCCCCCCACCGACCCTATTACAGTCACTGTCCATCAGTGTAGTGAGATGAGAATCACTACTTGTCTTCTCTGAGCTGTACATTCCCCCCCGTGCCCCCCCACCCTATGTCTGCCAATCGTAATGCCCCTTTTACCCTCTTATCCCTCCCCGCCCATCTCCCCAGTCCCTTTCCCTTTGGTAACTGGACAGCTACATGTAAGAGAATGAAACTGGACTACTGTCTAACCCCATACACAAAGGTAAACTCAAGGTGGATCAAAGACCTGAATGTAAGTCATGAAACCATAAAACTCTTAGAAAAAAACATAGGCAAAAATCTCTTGGACATAAACATGAGTGACTTCTTCATGAACATATCCCCCCGGGCAAGGGAAACAAAAGCAAAAATGAACAAATGGGACTGTATCATATGTTTTTTTTAAAGTTTTTGTTTTTAAATTTAAAGCCAAATAAGGTACATAAATTGAGTTTGATTAATACATTTCTTTTAACCGACAGATTCTTTATTTCTCCTTCTTGAGCATTTTTTTGAAATTGGGTCATTTGACCCATAGAGTTTCCCACAATCTGGATTTTGTTAATTGGGAGGGAGATTTAAGATTCTTCATAGGTAACATGCCATTCAATCCAAAAGTACATAATTTCTAGTTCTCTTTTTTTTTTTTTAAGGTCAGCAGGCAGTGATGATCATTGCCTATTTCATTAATTCTTCTGAGTTTGCCAAATAGTAATATTCTAAATCTGTCCTTTAAATTTTAACATTTGATACATTTTGACGCACTGCAATTATTATCCTTAGTGATGTTCAGAATGACCCCCGTTTTTAGCCCGTGGAACTCTCTTCAAGTGAATCCTTAATTACTTTCACCATGACCCTACCACTAATCACTGATAGCTTCCTTGCTTTTGCTGTGAAGGAATGTTCCAGGATCATGTTACATATTTCCCACCCTGAATCAGGAATTGGCTTTTTGATGAGTTCTGCTTCTTTTTAGTGAAAAAAAAAATGTTATTTAGGGGCCACAGTCTGGCTACAAGGAAGTGCCCTTTGAGTTAGGGATCTTCATTGTTTCTATAACCTTTCAATGATAAAGCTAGGAAAAAGATTTTGTTTTGTTTGATTTTTTAAATTTAAAAAATATAAACCACATCATTAGTTAATACTTATATTGTCAATTCAGATTCAGAGGTACAGTGATTTGTTTTCATCAACGTTACCACATTTATATTTCCATTCTCCTATGTTGAAAATACTAATTCTTAATAATATTAACATAACTGTTCATTTGTTATATCCTATACTACATGTGTGACTCTTGGAATTTCATTACCAACATCACTGCCACTGATGGTATGAATACTATAAACAGGTTAAGACATTTTTGAAAGGTTCTTTTTGTCCTTAGGGCATACCTATTTGGGATGTATAAATATAAAAACTGTGTATTTAAAAGTCACTTGGAATAATTTCTGTGTTATGGCAACAACTATTTGTTTTTAGGATTACTTTTTAAAAAGCCAATTTTGTTTAATAATTATGTAAAATTACTTGATTCCAAAGTCCAATCTATAAAGCAAGGCATATGCAAAGAGGTCTAAGCTTTATACCTGTTCCCTTCTCCCTAGTTTCTTCTCTCTCTATAATAACTGTTGTAAAAATTAATGGTCATCCTTTGATTAAAATTTAAACAAATATATTTAGATAAATGGGTATCTATTTAAAATATTTATTGAAATTTAAACAAATATATTTAGATAAATGGATATCTATTTAAAGTATTTATCATACTCTTTGAGCACCTTGTTCTTTTTCTTACAGTAGATCCTGAAGATCACTCTACTGTGTGTGTGTATATTCTTTAATTCTTTCTATAGCTACACAGTTCTCCATTATGTGGATGTATCACAGTGTATTCAACAAGTCTCCTTTTAATGGATATTTAAATTGTATCATTTTTCTTTTGTTATCATAAGTAGTGTTGTAATGAATAGCTTTGTGCGTTCATCTTTCCGTATGTGTGTCTGTATGTCTGTGTGTCTTTGTAGCTACCTCTATATATGTGTCTATATCTTTACCTATCCACATTTTATTCCCTTTCTTTTTGACCATGGTGACGTTGGTTTAGATTTGTAGAAGTAGGATTTCTTGATCAAATGGTAACTTTATAGTTTTATTACATATTGCCAAATTCTCTTATATAGGCTTTATACTGTTTTCTATTCCCACTGGCAGAGTATGAGAATGTATGTGTCCCTGCAGCCTTGCTCTGGATAAAGTGAAGGTTCCTATGGCCAGGATTGTCACCTGGCCCTGGTCAGCTTGCTCACTATACACGTGTGGGCAATACGTTGTTATTGACTCTATATAAAGAGTTCCATCCAGTGCTCTGGGCGACATGGTGGCACGGTGGCATGGCTGCAGGAGAGAAGAGACTGGAGTGGTGGCAGCGCCGAGGACAGAGACTGAGATGTCTGCAGGGGCAGAGAGGCCCAGAGGCAGAGACTGGCTTCCTGAATGCAGACTCACTCAGAGTGCATGGGATTCTAGTGATTGACCTGCCACCGTGGGAATAAAGTTAGGTATAAACCCTTTCACCCCAAGAACGTTCCAATGTAATTTTTTGGTTTCATTGAATCTGTAGTGAACTTGCCCAGGGCTGAACCCATTGGCAAGACACTTGCCAAGAGAATATGTTGTCAGACTTTTGTAATCTGGCAGCTGGAAAATATCTCGGGGTACTTTTAATTTGCTGTGAAGTTTCTGTTCATATCTTTAGCCCATTTTTCTTTAGGACTATGGGTATTTTAATTCTCTATTTTTAGAAGCTTTTTATATATTAGAAATATTCAATTTTTATCCATGTAAGTTGCAAATATTTTTACCTACTATTCATATCCTAAAAATCTGCTTACTGTGTTTTGTTTTGTTTGCCTGTAAAACATTTCAGTTTTAGGTTATTACATTTATTATTTCTTTTCCCTTTTCCTTCTGGATTTTGAAACATGGTGTTTTGATTTTCTATTGCTGCCATAACCAGTTAGCACAAGTTTAGTAGCTTAAATCAACCCCCATCTATTATCCAAATGCTCTGTGGGTCAGAAGTCCAGGCACGGTGTAGCTCAGTGGGACCCCTTCCTTAGGGTCTTACAGGGTTGAAATCAAGTTTTTGGTTGGGCTGGGTTGTTGTAGGTTGTATAGGGGAAATTCTGCTCCCAAGCTCATTCAGGTTGTTGTCAGAATTCAGTTCCTTTAGGTTATAGCACGGAGGTCTCCCTTTTTTTTTATTGATTATCTGTGAGGGTCTTTGCTCTTAAAGGTTGCCTGTATTTCTTCTGCTTTCAATAAAGCCTCCTCCAGCAACATAAGGTCAAGTGTCTCTCATACAATTTTTCTGACTTCCTTAACTGCCATGTCTTTTTATTTTGCTATCATTAATGTACAATTACATGAGCAATATTATGGTTCCTAGACTCCCCATATTATCAAGTCCCCACCACATACCCTATTACAGTCACTGTCAATCAGCATAGTAAGATGCTATAGATGCACTACTTGTCTTCTCTGTGTTATACTGCCTTCACCATGTCCCCACACCTTACATTATACGTGCTAATCATAATGCCTCTTATCCCCCTTATCCCTCTCTTCCCAACCATCCTCCCCACTCCCTATACCTTTGGTAACTGTTAGTCCATTCTTGGGTTCTGTGAGTTTGTTGCTACAGTTTTTGCTTTGTTCTTATACTCCACAGATGAGTGAAATCATTTGGTACTTGCCTTTTCTCCACCTGGCTTATTTCACTGAGCATAATACCCTCTAGCTCCATCCATGTTGTTACAAATGGTAGAATTTTTTTTCTTCTTTTGGCTGAATAATATTCCATTGTGTATATATACCACATCTTCTTTATCCATTCATCTACTGATGGACACTTAGGTTGCTTCCATTTCTTGGCTATTGTAAATAGTGCTGCAATAAACATAGGGGTGCATATGTCTTTTTTGAACTGGGCTCCTGCATTCATAGGGTAAATTCCTAGGAGTGGAATTCTTGGGTCAAACGGTATTTCTATTTTTAGTTTTTTGAGGAATCTCCATACTGCTTTCAACAATGGATGAAATATTTTACATTCCCACCAGCAGGGTAGGAGGGTTCCCCTTTCTCCACATCCTCACCAACATTTGTTGTTGTTTGTCTTATGGATGTTGGCCATCCTACCTGGTGTGAGGTGATATCTCATTGTGGTTTTAATTTGCATTTCTCTGATGATTAGTGATGTGGAGCATCTTTTCATGTGCCTGTTGGCCATATGAATTTCTTCTTTGGAGAAGTGTCTGTTCAGCTCCTCTGCCCATTTTTTAATTGGCTTATTTCCTTTTTGTTTGTTGAGGTTTGTGAGCTCTTTACATAATTTGGATGTCAACCCCTTATTGGATATGTCATTTATGAATATATTCTCCCATACTGTAGGATACCTTTTCATTCTATTGATGGTGTCCTTTGCTGTACAGAAGCTTTTTAGTTTGATATAGTCACACTTGTTCATTTTTGCTTTTGTTTCCCTAGCCTAGGGAGATATGTTCATGAAAAAGTTGCTCATGTTTATGTCCAAGAGATTTCTGCCTATGTTTTTTTCTAAGAGTTTTATGGTTTCATGACTTACATTCAGGTCTTTGATCCATTTTGAGTTTACTTTTGTGTATGGGGTTAGAAAATAATCCAGTTTCATTCTCTTACATGTAGCTGTCCATTTTTGCCAATGCCAGCTGTTGAAGAAGCTATTTCCCCATTGTATATCCATGGCTCCTTTGTCATATATTAATTGACCATATATGCTTGGGTTTATATCTGGGCTCTCTAGTCTGTTCCATTGGTCTATGGGTCTGTTCTTGTGCAAGTACCAAATTGTCTTAATCACTGTGGCTTTGTAGTAGAGCTTAAAGTTAGGGAGTGTAATTCCCCCCACTTTATTCTTCCTTCTCAGGATTGCTTTGGCTATTTGGAGTCTTTTTAGTGGTTCCATATGAATTTTAGAAGGATTTGCTCTAGTTCACAAAAGAATGCTATTGGTATTTTGATAGGAATTGCATTGAATCTGTAGATTGCTTTAGTCAGGATGGCCATTTTGACAATATTAATTCTTCCTATCCATGAGCACGGGATGTGTTTTCATTTATTGGTATCTTCTTTAATTTCTCTCATGAGTGTCTTGTTTTCAGAGTATAGGTCTTTCACGTCTCTGGTTAGGTTTATTCCTAGATATTTTATTCATTTTGATGCTATTGTGAATGGAATTATTTTCCTGATTTCTCTTTCTGATAGTTCATCATTAGTGTATAGGAATGCAACAGATTTCTGTATATTAATTTTGTATTCCTCAACTTTGCTAATTCAGATATTAGATCTAGTAGTTTTGGAGTGGATTCTTTAGGGTTTTTTATGTACAATATCACATCATCTGAAAACAGGGACAGTTTGACTTCTTCCCTGCCGATCTGGATGCCTTTTATTTCTTTGGGTTGTCTGATTGCTGTGGCTACGACCTCCAGAACTATGTTGAATAGAAGTGGGGAGAGTGGGCATCCTTGTCTTGTTCCCAATCTTAAAGGAAAAGCTTTCAGCTTCTCGCTGTTAAGTGTAATGTTAGCTGTAGGTTTGTCATATATGGCCTTTATTATGTTGAGGTACTTGCCCTCTGTACCCATTTTGTTGAGAGTTTTTGTCATGAATGGATGTTTTATTTGATCGAATGCTTTTTCAGCATCTATGGAGATGATCATGTGGTTTTTGTCCTTCTTTTTGTTGATGTGGTGGATGATGTTGATGGATTTTCGAATGTTTTACCATCCTTGCATCCCTGGGATGAATCCCACTTGATCATGATGGATGATCTTTTTTATGTATTTTTGAATTCAGTTTGTTTTGTTGAGTATTTTTGCATCTATGTTCATCGGGGATATTGGTCTGTAATTTTCTTTTTTTGTGTTGTCTTTGCCTGGTTTTGGTATTAGAGTTATGTTGGCCTCATAGAATGAGTTTGGGAGTATTCCCTCCTCTTCTACTTTTGGAAAACTTTGAGGATGGGTATTAGGTCTTCACTAAATCTTTGATAAAATTCAGCAGTGAAACTATCTGGTACAGATGTTTTGTTCTTCGTTACTTTTTTGATTACCAACTCAATTTCCTTGCTGGTAATTGGTCTATTCAGATTTTCAGTTTCATCCTGGGTCAGCCTTGGAAGGTTGTATTTTTCTAGAAAGTTGTCCATTTCTTCTAGGTTATCCAGTTTGTTATCATATAATTTTTCATAGTATTCTCTAATAATTCTTGGTATTTCTGTGGTGTCCGTAGTGAACTGTCTATTCGCATTTCTGATTCTGTTTATGTGTGTAGACTCTCTTTTTTTCTTGGTAAGTCTGGCTAGTGGTTTATCTATTTTGTTTATTTTCTCGAAGAAGCAGCTCCTGCTTTTATTGATTCTATTGTTTTATTCTTCTTGATTTTATTTATTTCTGCTCTAATCTTTATCATGTCCCTCCTTCTACTGTCTTTGGGCCTCATTGGTTCTTCCTTTTCTCATTTTGTTAATTGTGAGTTTAGACTGTTCTTATGGGGTTGCTCTTCTTTCCTGAGGTAGGCCTGTTTTGCAGTATATTTCCCTCTTAGCACGGCCTTTGCTGCATCCCACAGATTTTGCGGTGTTGAATTATTTTTGTCATTTGTCTCCATATAGTGCTTGATCTCTGTTTTTATTTGGTCATTGATCCATTGATTATTTAGGAGTATGTTATTAAGCCTCCATGTGTTTGTGGGCTTTTTCGTTTTCTTTGTGTAATTTATTTCTAGTTTCATATCTTTGTGATCTAAGAAGCTGGTTGGTACAATTTCAGTCTTTTTGAATTCACTGAGCCTCTTTTTGTGGCCTAGTATATGATCTATTCTTGATAATGTTCCATATGCACTTGATAAGAAAACTATCCTGTTGTTTTTGGGTGAAGTGTTCTGTAGATGTCCCTTAGGTCCATCTGTTCTAATACGTTTTTCAGTGCCTCTGTGTCTTTACTTATTTTCTGTCTGGTTGATCTGTCCTTTGGAGTGAGTGGTGTGTTGAAGTCTCTTAAAATGAATGCATTGCATTGTATTTCCCCCTTTAATTCTGTTAGTATTTGTTTCACATATGTAGGTGATCCTGTGTTGGGTGCATAGATATTTATAATAGTTATATCCTCGTTAGACTAACCACTTTATCATTATGTAATGTCCTTCTTTGTCTCTTGTGACTTTTTTTGTTTTGAAGGTCTTTTTTAGTCTAGCCAGAGAAAGTTCTCTGGCTCATTTGATAGATTTGGCCCACTTGGATAAATCAGGAAATCTCTTAAAAACTGTAAAAGTCTCCCTACATTTACAAAGTTTCTTTTGACATGTTACACAGCATATTCATTGGTTCTAGGAATTCTTTGGGGACCCATTTTGCCTATGACTAATTTTTAGGAATGTATTCTCCTGTTCACAGCTTACACTGGGCTTCATGCATGTTTTCTTCTGGTGGTTACATAGTTTACATTTAAATCCATCATCCTTCCAAATTTATTATGGTGTAAGGAGTGAATCTAATTTCATTATTCAAAAAATCTAGTATCGTCATTCAGTTATAGAGATTCACCTTATTAAAAGGTTAAAGTTAATCTTTTCCTCACTGATTTGAAATGCCTTTATCATATACTAAATTTCCATGGGGACTTTCTACTCTGTTCCATGGGATACCAGTCTTTGTAGTGTGTTTAAATGTCTGTGGGGCAGCTCTCTCTCATTTCTCATTTGCCGGCTTTTCCTGGATTTTCTTGCTTATTTGTCTCTTCAAAATAATTGTAGACTTGTTGACCTCAGAAAAAGAAGTCCGGTGGTATTTTAATATGCATAGTGTTAAATTTATTTAATTATTTAACAAATACTTTTCTATTTATATAGCTATGGTGGTGATCATGTGGATTTACTCCTTAGCTTTATGAATATGATGAATTAATGGATTTCCTAATATAAAACTATTCTTTGCAAATGGGAATAAACCATGTTTGGTCATGTTTTTTAAAAGATGGTATTTGATTCCATTTGCTAATGTTTCACTAAGAGTTATTACAATGATATTCATAAGTGAGAACGTTTTGGAATGTAGTCTTTGATAGGTGTAAGATTAATAGTTTACTTTCCTCATAATAAGAATTTTGAAATTTTCCCCCTTTTTAATGGTCTGGAAGAGCTTAAGAGCATTTTTACAAGTTTGGTAGAATTTCCTTATTAAACTACTTGAGTCAGGAGATTTATTGTGGGGAGAGCATTTAAATTTTTCTATTTTCTTCTAAGGTAACTTATCACTTAAGATTTGATGCCAGTCTGGTAAATTGTAGTTTTCTTAGAAATGACTCATTCCAAGTAAGTATTCAAACTTATTTGCATAGTTATGTAAAAAGTCTCACAGTACTTTAAATTTTCTTTGTTTTGATCATTATTCCCCATTTGTCATGTCTACTTTTGTATATTTGTGCTTTATTCCTTTCTCCCTTGGTTAGCTTAAGTAATGATTGTTTTCAATGACCAAATTTTGGATTAGTTCTATTTATATGTTCTAGTTTCAATTTCTAGAAATTAAATGCTAAAAAGTCTAGCATTAATATCTGCATGCATTTTTATTCAGTCTTTCCTTCTGCAGTCTTTGAGGGTCAGAGGATTTGATTTGTTGCTGTTTCCTAACTTTTAAAGTTGTGTCTGATTTTTTGAATTTCATTTTTAAGTAAATATTAATAAATTTTCTTCTGATAGCACAAAGATTTTGATATATTAGCTTTCATTTTAATTTTCAAGAAATTCTGCAATTTAACTTAATCTAAGAATATTCAATGCTGTGTTTTTAAGTTTCCAAGTGAGAGGCCTTTTAATTTTTAATCTTATTCATTTCTCAGTTTATTGCTTTCAGAAAGGTCACAGTATACTTTTCTGTATTATTTCTATTCTTTCCAATTACAGGTTTATTGAAATTTTTTTTGTAGACTAAGATATGGCTAGTTTTCTTGAATGTTCTGTGTGCATGTACAAAAAGGTATGTCCTCCACTATTAGAGTTCAGAGTTTATTACAGATCTAAAAGATGTAACTCACTGATTATATTGTTTAGTTCTTCAATGTCCTAATTTTTTGTCCACATGGTCTTTCTTAAATTGAGAGAGGCATATTAAAGTCTCCTTTGATGGTACAGTTCTCCTTATCTCTCCACATCTCTTATCATTTCTGCTTGATAAAAGCTATTGCTTTCATGTCCATGACTGTTACATCTTCGTTGTGAATTGCGTCTTTTAGCATTATGCAGGGTCCTTTGTTTCTGTTTTTTGTCTGAATTACTGAATTACTGTTTTACTTTATCAGATATCAAGAGTGTAACCTCTCATTTCTTTTAATTTGCATTTGTCCATATCTTTATTTATCCTTTTATTTTTAATCTTCTTGAGTCAATCTCTCCTTCTCCCTCACCCTCCATCCCAACCTTTATCTCTCCCTGAGAGTGTGAATGTATGTATCTATCTCGCATGAAGCATACTGTTGGATTTTCTTTGTTGGCTAATCTGAACTTTTCTTTTTGTAACTGAGCTAAACTCACAATTATTGGTATAATTTTTATGTTTTGCCTCAGTTTGTCAGTGTTTCACTGTACACACAGAGCCTATGTTATCTGCCTTATTTTATACACACACAGACATATAAACTGTTAATATTTAGGAAGGTTTGTATTTCATACAGTAGTTTTTATATCTGCACCTTTTTACATAATACCCTTTCTTGACACTTATCTTTTTTAAGGAAACATTGTTGATTCCTACTGTGAGCAATGCTGGAATTAGCTACTAGCCCATTTTCCTCTTTATTATTTTCCAGTGTCAGATTTGAAGTAACATCTCTTTTACTTACAGCCAGTATCTGTAAGGCAATCATTGTACTTTACTTTCATTCTACTCTTCTCACCTTCCCCACGTTTTTTGATAGTTGTATGATGTCATTTTCTACATTATAACTATCATTTAGGGTCTTTTGTGGCAAAAAAATTACATAAATTAAAATTTACCATCTTAACCATTTTTAAATATGCAGTTTTGTAGTGTCAAGTATTTTCATGTTGTTGTGCAACAGATCTTGAGAACTTTTTCACCTAGCAAAACTGAAACTGTCTACCCATTAGACACTAGTCCTTTCCACCCCCAACAACCATTTTTTCACTTTGCTTGACTACTTTTTATACTTTATATGAGTAGGATCATACCAGCTTTTGTATTTCATAGAGTAGTTATATCTGCATCTTTTTTACATAATACCCTTTCTTGACACTTGAAAATCAAAAATAACCCTGTAGGGCATATGTATGTCATCTTTGGAAAAATGTTCAGGTCCTCTGCCCGGTTTTTCATCAAATTTTGTTTTATATGTATGTGTTCTTTATATATTTTGGGTATTAACTCCTTATCAGATATATGATTTGCAAATAATTTCTCCCACTCAGTAGGTTGCCTATTCATTTTGTTGATGGTTTCCTTCATTTATTTTTGGTTTTCAAGTATCTCTTCTTTTAAATTCTCTAGTTATCAAAAGCCATTGTGTATGTTTGATCTTGTGATCCTTCTAGTTTAACCTCATTTCTTAAGTGATTTTTCCCCCTTTTATTTCTTTAATCATCTCATTTCTGAGTTTCTCTAATACTGATTTTGTTGTAGATGTTCATGGATTTGGGGATTTCTCCATGACATATCATTGTATTTATTTAATATTATTTTCAAATATTAGGGTTAGTTTTCATCTATTTGTGGGGATGTTTTTCTGGAATGCTTTCATATGTTTGTAGTGAAATTATTCTGTTCCCTATTCTTTTTTTTAAGAGTAACTTTGTATGAGATTTGGTCATAATATTTTACTATTATTCATTTTATGAGAATTTTTTTTTCTACATTTTTAAGAGGGCAGGTAGGCCAAGATAACTTTTTTTATCTTTGTAGGTCTGGAGCATCTGAGTCTGTTGTTTTCTTCATCAGGTAGTTAAAAATAGGGTCTCCTATTGTCTTAATCCATTCAGGCTGCTAAAATAAAAGATCACAAATGGGGTTTCTTATATACAGCAGGCATTTATTTCTTACAGTTCTGGAGGCTGAAAGTCCAAGATCAGGGTGGCATCATGGCCATGTTCTGGTGAAGGCCCTCTTCTGTGTTTCAGACTGCCAACCTCTCAGTAAGTCCTGTTGTGGTTGAAGGGGGTGAGGGATCTCTTTGGAACCTCTTACATAGTAGTACTAATCCCATTCTTGAAGGCTCCATCTCATGACCTAATCACCTTCAAAAGTCCCCACTTCCAAATACTATCACTTTAGGGGTTGGGATTTCAATGTATGAGTTTTGGGGGACACAAACATTCAGACCATAACACCTATATTCTTCCCTTTAATTTCAGTTTTCTTATTCCTGTGGCCCTATTGTGCTTGTTTGGCACAATTTGGGCTCTACTCCCTGCTGTTTCCCCTCAGTTTGGGGATTTATCTAGAAAGAGTATTTTTATTTGTTAGTTTTAAGTGTTCATAGGGCCCTGAATCTAGAACATTCCAGCACCTCCATACCTTCCCACAGTTCTCTTTTTTCCACAAATTGTAGCCTATAGTGTCTACTCTAGTTTCTGCTGCTGTTCTGAGAATAGCCCTACAAAACTTTCTAGTTAGTACTTGAGTTCTCCATCCCTCAGGGTCATAAGAAGTCCCTTACCCTCCCCTTGCTTTTCCCACGAGTTTTATTATTTGTGGTTTGTGTGTGTGTGTGTCTCCCTACTTTTAGTCTGTATTAATAATGAAAATCAAGAACAGGTGAGATTTTTTTGCTTTTTTGATCCATGGGAGGTTTCTGTCCTCCTTAGGACACTTGTACATTACCTTTTCACAGGTGTACAATACCACTTCAACTCCCTGCCTGTCACTATCCCTAGACTGGGTTGTGCCTAGCTGGTGTGACTGGGTGTTGGAGCCAGAAGCAGAAGCCTTTAGAGTTCATCCATTCCACTCCCCCTATTGGTGTCAGTGAAAAAACAGAGTAGTGGTATTTCAGACGAGGCCCACAAAGCTGCCCCATTCCACCCCTCTGCAGGGATGCAGGAAGGTAGGGAGGTGTTGAGAGCCTCCCACTTGTACACTTATCAAGTCTCTTCACTGACCAGTGTAGCATCAAGCTCAACAAGGTCTTCTGTCCCTGCTGATTCTACCAAGCCTGTTCCTTTGCCAGTTATTTCACTAGATAGTAGGTAGGGCCTGTGGGACTCTTATTGAACCATTCATGCATGCCACTAATTAAGTGATGAAGCATTTGGCTACCTTAAGAGAGTCATAGTTACTGCCAACATTTATCTTTGCTTCATTGAATTTCTTCAGTTGACATTCAGAGCAGTGGGCAGAAATAACATTGTGTCAACACTCACCATGGGCTTTCTGCAAGCCCTTCAAGTAATTTTTAGTGCGTTTTGTAGCTAGTGATTTGTCTCAACCCATTTATATTTTGAAATTAACAAAAATATGTTGTCACTAGATTTCGTTTTAGACATTGCCCGTGGGTTTTGGGGTTCGTTCTCCTACTTGCTCTTTCTGTTCTTATAAGGGGTTTCAAGGAGATTCAAATACTACACTGATGCCATCTCTCTGGCAGCACTGATTTTTCACAAAAACAGGGAATAACCCAAACATCCAGCAATAGGATACTAATTAAACAAATTATATCTATACAATTGAATATAGCTGTTAGAAATGAGGTGTGTCAATCTGTATATACTGATATAGAACTTTCCAAAATATTTTGTTAAATTTTTTAAAAAGGGCAATTTGTAAAACAGGAAGTAATGAATAACCATATTTAGAAAAATATGTAATAATGTTAAGATTCCTTTTCTGGTGGGTGGGATTATATAGAGCTTTTATTTTCCAAATTAAACATTTCATCAATGTTTAAATTCTACATAATGTACATATATAATAACTTTTGTTATCAGAAAGTATATATTTTAAAACAATGATTTACTATAAAAATTATATAACTTGTAAAATTACTATACACATATGGGCATTTATGTTACATTTACATTTACATAACTGGTAACATTACTTGCCACAGAAGAGGATATTGGGTACACTATAGAGCAGGTTTGAGATTAGAACTTTACATTAGAAACTATACCTTTGAATTTTGAACTATGCATGTACTCATTATTCAAAAAAAATATATAATTTAAATTTTCAAAAAAAACACAAAAACACACTTAAAATGAATCTAAAATAGGTAATTTAGAAAATGACCAAACTTAATTCTATTTTTTGAAAAATTTATTAGCATAGGAAAATTTTAAACATAATAAATGGAACCAAAGATTTTATACTGAAAACTCATGTTCTCTATTAAGAACTATTATACAACAATGTGGTCTCAAGACAATGAAGTGTTTTCATCTAGGTGAAATATTTTAAATGGCATTATTTCCACTTATTCTGGTAAATCATAGATAGGCTTTTAAAAATCTACTAAATACTTCAACATGATTTAAAACAAAAATCTCAGTGACATGGTTTTCCTTGGAAGCATAGAAATTAGTTTATAAAACAAGAATCAAAATAATCTTTTAGTACAAGAGTCACTGAACTATGGCTAGGCCAGATCCAGCCCGCTGCCTGTTTTTCTGTAATTTATAAGCTAAGAATGAGTTTTACATTTTTAATGGTTGGGGGAGAAAAGTCAAAAGAAGAATAATTCATCTCGTTCAGTTTTGTTTTGGTTCTAACAGGGTGATCAACAAAACAATTGGTTTGAATCTCTTCATTAGTAGTTTTTCATGTTCATTAATCACTCAGGTAAATTCTTGAGACTAACAAAGTATTTGAAATAGCTTTCTTTCTCCTGAACTAAAATCTTACCGCGCAGCTGTCATCCTAGAGTAAAAGGGAAGACTAACATATCATTTTGTGCTAGGCCACATAATTAATGGACCAGTGCACACATTGATGGGTTTAGATGAAAAGTGACTGAAATTTGAACTGCTAGCTTTCCCTTTCTTGTTACTTCAAAACTAGTTTGGGCTTAAAGCATCCACTTACAGGTGTTTATCTTTTCTTACTTGTCAGATAAGTAGGCTTCCTGAGACTTAGTTTTGTGGTTTGGTCCTCCTCAAAAATAAAAACCCAAGAATCCTGTAGTTGAATCTACAGATAAAGGCTAATAATGTCTCTTAAGATTGCCTCCATCCATTGACATATCCTTCATATCTGTTCAGATAGGAGAAATTAGAAGTGTCACTATTGAAGACTAAGTTACTGAGCAATTATACAGAAAGGTCTTTACTTCAAAGTCTGAACACTGCCCAAATAAAATTTGGTAATTCATAGTAAAAATAATAAAAGTGGTTTTATTTGATTTTTAGATTACCTTATTGAAATTTAGATTACAGAAGTCATTTTGTTGCAAGTAAGGTTTTTGGTCAGGGAAAGAAGGGATTCTGAGGGATTTTCATTGAGTATATTGTACTTTTCTATACAATTTGAATTTTTTCAATGAGTTCATATTGCTATTATTATCAAGACTAGTTAAGATTAAAATTATCTAATATTCAGGAAAGGATATTTAGAGTATTATAAGTGTGAAGTCAGTAAACTAATATTTGTTTCATCCATTATTTCAGTTCAAATTGTGCAGTGGTTATAAAAATATGTGAATATATGTTTCTGTGTTTGTTTTAATATTTTAATGTAAAATTAAGCAATTTTCATAAAATACAGCATGCTTTAAAAGACAGATTTTCCATAGTTCTTTACAAAGATAGCAAAGACCTCCAGTGAAGCTTCAGCATTAATAGCATACATTGCTAGTAGTATGTTTTAAAATACTGCAAAACTTGCAACCAGTTAATAAGATTATTTTCTTTGTCCTCATATGAAATAGTTGCTGAACTATAATGATATCTGAATTAGCTAATTGTGATGATTAAATATACAACTTATATATAAGTATAGTGTCATAAATCTGTGACTTGCTCTTTGTTATTTGGATTTATTATTTACTTTTTTTCCAGATGGATGTTTTTATGAGCCAAAACAAGAGCATTTTTTAAACTTACCTTTAGGCATTAAGACAAAAGAAGTAGGGGTATTATAACTTGACTTGTTTAAAACATCACTATGCTACCATGAATGACAGTTTACAATTTAGAAGGTGTGGCTAATAAAATCACTGAAGCAGACATAAGCGTAGGTTTTCCTTTATACATACTCCTGGACTGTCAGTCACACTTCCCAAATGCTTTGTTGCACAGGCATGCCAATAACTAAAACCACATTTTATCATTCTTTAACCCAAAGGCTTTTAAAAGGCCATGCAATGATATCAGTGTTTGACAACCCCAGATTAAAATTGAAGTCGTCAAGCAGAGACTTCTATTCCATCTAGAAGAGTAGAATTTCTTTGCAATTGATAAATAATGTATTATGATGATGAAAATTATAATTTAACAAAATTACTTGTTCTGTCTTGTTTCCAATATTTTCTATATAGTAACTTTTACACATCTAGAAAATGTTAATATGAATGACTTAAATAGATATGTATTTTATCTTCAGTGGTTCAATGCATATTTTATGCAAATTAAGGTATAGTACAAACAAAGTAAGAGCAACAAAAAGCCTATGGCTATAGCTGTACTGAAAAATCCCTCCCTCTGCTGCCCTAAGCATGACTTCCTTAATAATTTTTTCTGTTTATATATGTATTATCTGTCCATATTCTATCTTTTGTGTGGTAATCTGGTACATAGTTTTAACTCAAAGGCGTAGATTTGAGTGGTAGATGCAGGGTTTAAGCCAATAAAAGTTCTACATGTGTTTTAGCACTTTCTGGTTTTAGAAAATTGGCTCCTCTCATAGCAGATTTCAAAGCTGGACATGAGGTTGTTGGGAGTTTGTTACTTCTTGCATACCTTCTGTGATTGGAGCGCCGGGTGAGAAAGTAACTTGAGAAATGTGGGGAACAGGCGAAGAGTTGATGAATCTGACTGAACATGTAACAACTCTAAGCTAATGTGAGGCAGTTGGTACAACTGTGATTCCGAAAGGCTGTAGGAACTTTTTAGCTAAAATGGATAGTATGGATGTGTCCTGGAGGAAAATGGTGTCTCCAATCCTGATAGTATCTTTTGATGACTGTTGTCTATTGCTTGGCACATTAGAAGGTTTCTCCAAAGTCTTCTTAGGTTTCTTGGTCTGAAGTCCTTCCTAACTAGCGATCAGGGGTGGGTTTGTGAACTTACAGTGGTGAAGAGAAAAAGCAGGTGTGGAAGTCAAAATTAGTATGCAGTTATAGTTTATAAATGAATGTAATAAATTATTATTTCCTAGCCATAGTAACCCTTCAGTGGAGGACTTATATTTCAGCTTTTCTTTTTGATATACAGAAACAGGCTTATTGGCAGGTGACTTCCCCAGTTCCTGGTCTATACGCCTTATCTTTCAGGGCTTGTTTCTAAAACGTTGTTGATTAGGTTAGGCATAGGTACGTCTAGGGGTCTACTTGTTATTTACTCCTAATTGTCTCAGTTAGTTAAAACTATGTGGAGAATTTATGAATCAGAACTCAGGCAAAGCCTGAGTTTTTTGAGATGGTTCAAGCAGGGCAATGAGGTTAGAAAAATGGAGGATGAGATAACCTGTGAATCCCAGTAAAGTTTAAATATCTTTGATGAAGGGGCATGGGTTGTCCAACTCTAGGTTAGATCCTTTTCCATAGGTGGATAGAAATTGCTTAGGAGAGTCACCTCCAGGCTCTCAAAGATGTATTCTTAGGAGTTGGGCCAGTAATGGTATTCTTGTAGGCAATTCAGCTTTGCCTGGACACAGACTCCTATAAAGCTGAAAGGCAAGGATAAAAATAAAATTTTATCCATATATATGATTATATAGGTTTTATAGATTATATAGATATCCTAATATAGAAGGTCTTTTTGAATTTGGCTGAAGCAATGCATGGGCTCAAGCAAATCCTGTTTACTTTTAGCTTAAGTGAGTCTGGAAGGCTTTTCACTTATAATTCTACCCTATATATCCAGCTACTTTAAAAAACTGACCATCACAGCTATAGGGTATTGGCACAATAGGAGTTCCCTGCCCTTTTTTTAAAAAAGTCATTGGTAAACTGAATATCTCATGTACTATAGATCAAGAATGTGGGAACAAAAGTGTCTGGCTTGTGTAACAGCTACATTGTTTCCCTGCTCTGTACCAAGTCTTCCACTTGTAGTTCGAACAAGGTAACTCCTTTGTCTCCTGGTCTGAGAAGACCTCAGAGGAGGCAGCCCATTTGGTCAGAATTCTAGAATACAGCAGATGGCATACCAGCTACATGGTTTGTAGACTATGCTTAAGGCCCTGCCTAGAGACAAAGCTTGCAATATTTGAATCAGCAATACAACATAACTATATCAGCCTGCATTTATAACTGTTACAAGTATAGTGATTCTACATGCAGGTATAAGGAACTTCTAATATTTCACTATGCCTTTATATGTTAGTATCATAAAGATTTACATTTTAAAAATTATAACTTACTTTCCATTTATTTTCTGTATTAAAGATAACGTTAGATTGTCTTATTAAAATTATGTATGTGTGTATATACATGTTCATTTTCTATGAGTTTGGTTTCAGCAAAGTAAATTGATTGTCATATAAGTATTTCTTTTAAAAAGAGTAAAAGGACTATCAAAAAAAGTTAAGAATAGCATCTCTAACCTATAAAGCATAAGACAAAATGAGGAAGTGGCTCCAACAAACCAATTATCTGTACAGACAACATAAAATGGATATATTCTTTAATTCTCTTAGTTCTTCATTAAACAAAAACAATTATACCAGTACTAAATACATTTAAATATGTCTAAATATATAGGAAACCATAAATCTTAAGTGAGAAAACTAGGAATTCCTTTTTTAGGGAAACCCACCTGCCTCTGACAATGCTCATGAATTCTATTCATACCGGAATGTTGAGTCATTTTGACTAAATTGTGCAATGCATTTGTGACTGTTCAGATAATTTCTATAGACAAATGATAATCAACAAAGACTTAGATTCTCCATTAACCTAACCATATTATCAGAGTATCAGAGAATGTTTTATGAGCTCTCCTATATGAGTATCTCTAGACAGCATATTGTCTAGTTTTGAAAATCTGAATAGCACTCAGAAACCTAGCTCTGCAAGGAAAAGATAGTATTACTACAGTTACATGAAGGATCTTTGGAAAAGAGAAGCTGAACAGTAATAGTCTAGTTTCTGCCTGCCTATGGAGTTACAAGAGCCCCATTCTAGGGAAGTTAATGGGCAGAGTTGGAGTGAATTCTGAGAAACTCAGGACTTAATAGCTTCACCTAGAGTCATTGAGGGTTGGATGGTGAACATGTGTTGAGAAGCCTAAGATGTTAATACCTTTGTAGACATTAGGAATCTTTTCTACTAGTCTGATTATTTTTGAAATCTCTTGCCTGGAAGTTATGCCCTGACCGCAGTGTTCTGGGAGCCAAGTAGGGAAAGAACACCAGGGATCTGAGCATTTCCCATTTAGTTGCATGCCATCACTTAATCCCCTATTTATGACATGATACTCACCCTGGGGTGTCTTTTTCCCTCTCCAGAGAATAAACCTCCAGTCTCCTGCTGGGGTGGACAAGGTCAGTCACTAGGTAGACTGGGGATCAAACTGCTTCTTAAAGAGCTTTCCCCTATTGTCCTTTTTATTCCCCCATTCTACCCTGCCATTTCTTCAGAGGTGTCTCCCTTATATTTTGATTTCATAGTTAACTGTTACTGCCATTTTGAGGTGTCTCCCTTATATTTTGAGAATTCTAGTAGGCAAATTATTTTTCTTACAAAGTTTGAAGGCATTGTTCTACTGTTTTCTTGCTTCATATGCTGCTGTTGAAAAGTTCAAACTAAGTCCGAGTGAGCCTTTGGGTTTTCATAATTTGATTTGGTTCTCAACCGTCCTTATGCTAGGTTCTTTCTTAGATTTGTCAGTTAGACCCCTTTCCCTTCTCTTTCTCTTCATTGCAGTTTTGGGAAATAGCATAATTAGATTAGTATAGTCTTCCATTTCCCAGGAGCTTTAAAAAAAATTCTTAAGTGAGTTCATAATTCAGGCTTTCCTACTTTCTCACTGAAGAAAGGGTTTTCAGAATTGCATTGTTACAGATTAAAATATTTTAACTCACTTTAAATACTTGCCTATATGGATGTTAGAAAGAGTGCTACTAGAATGTGGAAATAGTTCAGGGTGTTTGAAAGCAAGTGTTGCTACAGTTTTCAATATGATATTATTAACAAATAAGTATTTTTACATAGAAAAAGTCTGAAACTAGAAGATAAAAAATTTTGAAGATGCAACAACTCAACACTTTCGTATCCTCTCAGTTTTCAAGTCTCTTTACATCTCTTTTATAACATTTTGGGTTTTAATAATACTAAAATTGATTTTTTTCCTTAGAAAAGAGCATATTTTCTAAAATGCCATATAAAGACAAAGATACATAGAAATTCCTTTATTCTAGACTTTTATTAATAGCCAGATTTGAACAGCTTGTACTTGCCCAACAAACTCACTAATGCAATCACAATGGGGGTCATCTGTCACATAGTTACCAGAATTTCACCAAAACTACCAATAAGAAAAATTTTTAGTGGATATTTTACTTGCTTTATGACAGAAATAATGTAGTTTTTAAATGAAATACAATTTTCCTTTGAGAAGTTATGCTGAAATGTCCATTTTTTATTAAAAAAATTCCTACTCTGGTATGAAAAATAGTAATTATCATAAAGGATACTAATATTCCCCCTACCTCCTTTGGTAGATAGGAAAACTAAGGCCCACAGCATTGTGTTTTTTGGTATATATTAATTTTTAAGAGTATGCTCCCATAATATAGTTTAATAATGCTTAATACATTATTATTGTATTATGAGAGCAAGGTAAAAAAAATTACTTCTTCCTGACCTCTCTACCTTTGCCTCAGAAAGAGAATGGGGGAATATGGCATATGTCATCAGGAAATGACTAGATATACTAGGACACTGGTTACTCACATTGAGCCTATGTGAGCTGCAGTGCATATGGCTGAAATAGAATGTGTCTGCTACATATGCCCAAGGGTACTGTTTTACTGTGAATTGTCACAGTACTTCTTTGGAATGTTGCCCATTACTCTTTTGGTATAATCTTCCTTTAGAGTATATTTAGAAGGGAGATAACCATTTGGGCATGTTTTATCTTTTAATTTCCAAACAGATTCAAAATTAGTGTTTCTATCAGTTTTGATTTTAATACCATAGATTCAAAAAATAAAACAGTTGAGAGGATAATGTAAGAAATGGAATAAAAGACTAAAATTTAAACCACTTTCCAGATAAAAAGATATAAAGAAGATACTTAATATAGGCTCCACAAATAAGGTCAAGAAAATAAATTACTTTTCCAAAATTGAACTAGAAAAGCTGGAAAATATTTTAAAATACTATTCTAAAGTTGTACATTGAATTGCCTTTGTCAGCACAGTTAAAGAGGGGGAATTGCTTTTTAAGTATAATTATAAAAATACAAATTATGAAAATATATAGAGGTTCTTTGTAGCCTTCACCCAGTTTTCCTCAATTACATTTTACGTAATTATCACATACAGGCATGCCTCATTTTACTGACTTTCACATTTTGATAATTCTCTTGTTATTTCAAACTTTTGTTTTATAAAAAAATTGCCATACTATTTTCCAGAGTGGTAGTACCATCTTATATTCCATGAGCAATGTATGAGAGATCCAGTTTATCTGCACACTTGCCATTTGGTATTATCACAGTTCTTTTTCTTTTTTAGCTGTTCTAGTAGGTATTTGGTAATATCTCATTATGATCTTAGTTTGCATTTCCCTAAAAGCTCCTGATGTTGAACATTTTTTCACATACTTACCTGCCATCCTGTATCCTCTTCAGCAAAAAGCCTCTTCATGTCTTTTGCCAATTTTGTACCTGGTTTGTTTGTTTTGTTTCCCATTTTTGAATTTTGAGATTTCCTTATATATATACTAGATATGAGCACTTTGTCAGATATATGGTTTGCATATTTTTTCTCCCAATCTATAGCTTGCTGTTCATTCTTTTTTATTCAAGTATATTTGATAAATTGGCTTCAAGTATACAACACAGAGGTTCAAAAGATACCCACATTTGAAAATATATATGCACCCCTATGTTTATTCACATTATGAAATCCTCACCCCAACTAGTGCCATTACTATCTGTCAACATAGGAAGATGTTACAGAATCATTGGTGATATTCTCCATGCTGTACTACCATCCCTGTGATCAACTTACATGAGAATTTTTGTGCCCCTTTATCTCCCTCCCCCATGGTAGCCAACAGTCACCTGTCAGTGTCTATGAGTCTATTGCTCTTTTGTTTTGTTTTGTTCTTAGATTCCACAAATAAGTGAAATGTTATGGTAATTGTCTTTCTCCACCTGGCTTATTTCACTTAGCATAATATCGTCTATATCCATAATGTTGCAAATGGCAGGATTTCTTTCTTTCTTAGGGCTGAATAATATTCCATTGTGTACCACATCTTCTTTATCCATTCATCTACTGATGGACACTTAGGTTGCTTTATGGTTTCATGTCTTACATATAGGTTTTTAATCCATTTCAAGTTTACTTCTGTGTATGGAGTTAGACAGTAATCCAGTTTCAATCTCTTGCATGTAGTTGTGCAGTTTTCCCAACACTAGTTAAGAAGATACTGTCTTTTCCCCATTTAATACTCATGGCTCCTTGATAGTATATTAATTGGCTGTATATATATGCATGGGTTTACATCTGTACTCTTTTCTGTTCCATTGATCTATGGATCTCTTCTTGTCCCAGAACCATACTGTTTTGACTACCATAGATTTGTAGTATAACTTTAAGTCAGGGAGCATGATACTCCCAGCTTTGTTCTTTCTCAGGATTGTTTTGCCTATTTGGGTTCTTTGGTGGTTAATTATGAATTTTAGGATTATTTGCTCCAGTGCATTGAAAAATGACATTGGTATTTTGATAGGGATTGCACTGAATCTGTAAGTTGCTTTGGGCAAGAATGCCATTTGACAATATTAATTCTTCCTATCCATTAGCATGGGATAAATATCCATTTATTTGTGTCTTTAATTTCTCTCATGAATGTCTTGTCAGTTTTCAGAGTTCAGGTTTCACCTCATGGTTAAGTTTATTCCTGGAGTATTTTATTTTACTTTTTGATGCAATTATAAATTGAATTGTTTTCCTGATTTCTCTGCTAGTTGATTGTTACTGTATAGGAATGGAACAGATTTATTTCTGTTTATTACTTTTGTATCCTGCAACTTTGCTAAATCCAGTTATTGGTTCTGATAGTTTTTGGTGGAATTTTTAGGGCTTTCTATGTATAATATCATGTCTTCTGCAAATAGTGCCTGTTTTACTTCTTCCTTAGCAATTTGGATGACTTTCATATCTTTATCTTGTCTGATTTCTATGGCTAGAACCTCCAGTACCATGTTGAATAAAAGTGGTGAGAGTGGACATCCTCATCTTGTTCATGATCTTAGAAGAAAAGCTTTCAGCTTTTCAACATTGAGTATGATTTTAGGTGTGGGTTTGTCATATATGGCCTTTATTCTGTTGAGGTATGTACCCTCTTTACCCATTTTTTGAGAGTTTTTATCATGAATGGAATGAATCCCACTTGGGTTGTATGATCCTTTTGATGTATATTTGAATTTGGTTTGCTAATATTTTGTTGAGGATTTTTTGTATCAATTTTCATCAGGGATATTGGTCTGTAATTTTCTTTTTCTGTAGCATCTCTGGTTTTGATAATAGAGTGATACTGGCCTCATAGAGTGAGTTTAGAAGTATTTCCTCTCCTTCTACTTTTTGGAATACTTTAAGAAGGATGGGTATTAGCTCTTTAAATGTTGGGTAGAACTCAGCTGTGAAGCCATCTGGTAATGGAATTTTGTTATTTAAAGTTTTTTGATTACAAATTCAGTTTCATTATTGGTAATAGATCTGTTCAGATTTGCTGTTTCTTCCTGGGTCAATCTTGGAAGGTTGTATTTTTCTAGGAAATAGCCTATTTCTTATAGGTTGTTCAATTTATTGGCATATAATTTTTCATAGAGTTCTCTAATAATTGTATTTCTGTGGTATCAGTTGTGACTATTTATTTTTCATTTCTGATTTTATTTGTGTCCTCTCTTCTTTGTGATAAATCTGGTAAGGAGTTTGTCTATTTTGTTTATCTTCTCAAAGAAACAGCTCTTGTTTTCATTGATTTATTCTTCTCTGTTTTATTTATCCCTGCTTTGATCTTTATTATGTTCCTCTTTCTACTAACTTTGGTATCAATTGTTCTTCTTTTTATAGTTTCTTTGTGATTTTGGACTATTTGGGATTGTTCTTGTTTCTTGAGGTAAGCCTGTATTGCTGTGTACTTCCATTTTAAAACCTCTTTTGCATCATCCCACAAATTTTGGACTGTTGTATTTTTTTGTCATTTATCTCTGTGTATTGTTTGATTTCTGTTTTGATTTGTTCATTGATCCATTGATTATTTAGAAGCATGTTGTTCAGCCTCCATGTGTTCATAGGCTTTTTTGTTTTGTTTGTGTAATTTACTTCTAGTTTCATACCACTGTGGTCTGAGAAGTTACTTGATACAATTTCAATATTTTAAAATGTATTGATGCTCTTTTTGCCTAGCATGTGATCTATTCTGGAGGACATTCCATGTACACTTGAGAAAAATGTGTATCCTGCTGCTTTTGGATGGAATGTTCTGTAAATATCCATTAAGTCCATCTGATCTAATGTGTTGCTCAGAGTCTCTGCTTCTTTTATTTTCTGTTTGATGTGTCCATTGATGTTAAGTGGTGTGTTAAAGTCCCCTCATATAAATGAGTCACAGTCTTATTTCCCCCTTTAATTCTGTATTTGTTTTCATATTTAGGTGCTCCTATGTTGGGTGCATAGATATATATAATGGTTATATCCTCTTGTTGGACTGATCCCTTTATCATTATGTAATGTTCTTTGTCTCTTGTTGCTTTCTTTGTTTTGAAGTCTGTTTTTTCTGATATATACATACTGCTACTCCTGCTTTTTTCTCCTTATTTATGTGAACTATCTTTTTCCATCCCTTCACTTTCACTCTGTTTATGTATTTAGGTCTGAAATGAGTTTTCTTGTAGACAATACAGATGGGTCTTATTTGTTTATCCATTCTGTTACCTATGTTTTTTGATTAGTGCATTCAGTCCATTTACATTTAAGGTCATTATTGATAGGTATGTATGTATTGCCATTTTATTGTTTTCTTGTTTTTGTAGTTCCTCTCTGTTCCTTTCTTCCTCTCTTATACTCTTGTTACATGATGGGTTTCTTTAGTGTTGTGATTAGGTTTCTCTTTTTTATGTGTGCATCTATTATAGGCTTAGGTTTGTGGTTACCAAAAAGTACATAGTTTCCTAACTATATAACAGTCTATATTAAATTGATGATCACTCTATTTCAAACACAATCTAAAAGTACTTTTTTCTTCTTCCTCTGCCACACTTTTTGCATTAGATGTCATAATCTGCATTTTTTATGTATCCCTTGACTGATTTTTTGTATAGTTGGTTTTACTACTTTTAATTTTGTACTTGGTTGGTAAGTAACTGGTCTACTACCTTTACTGTGTTTTTTTTTCACTGGTGAAAATTATTCTGGCTTAGGAACATTCCCATCTATAGAAGTTCCTTTAACATAACCTGTAATTCCAGTTTAGTGGTGTTGAATTCCTTTAGCCTTCATTTACCTGGGAAATGTTTGATCTCTCCTTCAATTTAAATGATAACCTTGCTGAGTAGAGGCCTTCAATACATTAAATATTTCATGCTACTCCCTTGTGGCCTATAAAGTTTCTGCTAAGAAGTCTGCTGATTGATTACCTGATGGGTTTTCTCTTTTTTTCCCCTCTCTGGATGATTTTAATACCCCCTCATGATCCTTAATCTTTGCCATTTTAATTACTGTATGTCTTGGCATCTTCCTGGGGTTCCTTTTGTTAGGGGTTCTCTGTACTTGCAGGACCTGGGTGTCTATTTCCTTTCACCCCCAGATTGAAGTTTTCAGCAATTATTTCTTCAAAGAGACTTTCCCCCTCTTTGTCTCTCTCTTCTTCTTCTGGTACCCCTATTATGTGAATATTGTTTCATTCAGAGTTGTCATACAGTTCTCTTAACATCCTCTCATTTCTTGAGATTCTTTTTTCTCTGCTCCTCAGCTTTGCAGTGCTCCTGTTCTCTAATTTCCATCTCATTGACTGTCTCCTCTACTTGCAGCAATCTATTATTCATTCCTTTCATTGTATTTTTCACTTCAGTTACTGTATTCTTCAGCTTTAAGTGGCTCTTTTTCAACTCTTCTCTCTCTTTGTTAAAGTCCTCCCTGAGAACTTCAATACTTTGCTGCAGATCACTGAGCTTATTTGACTGTTAACTTTGAAATCTTTATCGAGAGGAGTGGTGATATGTTTCATTTAGCCCTTTTTCTGGTGCCTTATCCTGTAGTTTTGTTTGGAAAACAGTCCTTTGACTCCTCATTTTGTCAGGGTTTCTGTGTTTCTTCCTTTGTATTAAATGGCTCTGCTCTGCTTCCTGGACTAGAGAGCAATGGCTTTATGAAGATGACATCTTCTGGTGCCCAGAAGCTTGAGACTGTTTACTCTCCAGGGCCTGTCTGTCCTTTGCAGTGGAGCCCAAGTTGCTGTTAATGGGCTATGAGCAGGGCTGCTTTTCTTCCTGTCATCAGTGGCCTCTCTAAGTCTGCTGTGGATGGCAGCTCACCTCAGCCTGCACTTTGTGAGCCAAGAATCAGTGCTTTGGCTGGAATCATGGACAGGACAGGCATGTGGCACTGGATGACCCTGAGGAGGAAGGAGGGCTTGGAGCTGGCTCCCACAGGAACCTCCCTAGTTGGGTTGAAAGAGAGCCAAGAAAGCTGGGAATGAATTCCTCTTTCTGCCAGGCAGCACAGTCTGAACCTTCTGGCCTCAGCTGCCAGCAAGGAGGATGCAGCATTTGGGGCTCCCATGAGTGCCTGAGCAGTTGTGCTGGTGGAGGGTTGGGAAAGCATCATCCACCTGCTCTTACTCCTGCAGAGTGAGCTCTGTCCAATCCTCACCCCTCTGGCACCCTTTCCACTGCTGGTAAATCTTTCAGACTGCCACCCCTGTTCTGGGTCTCAGTGTGACCAGTAGACCATGCCTGTCTTCCACAAGCAGTAGGAGTGTCTGCCTCCCCAAAAGCTCCAACTCTCCCTCTTGTTCAGCCTCATTAATCTCCAAAGCCCACTGCAATGTAGACTCATGTTTCTGGAGCTGATCACCAGGGCCAGGTGTGTAGAGTTCCTGAGCACTTATCCCCTCCCTGCTCTGTTCCTCTTTCTCCTGCTTGTGGACTGGATGGGGGAAGGGCTTGGATTCTGCCACTTTACTCTTTATGTGTTGTTCTCTTCTTCATCAGGTGCGGTGATATGTTCTACAATCTTCAGGTCATTTTCAGGGTTGTATTTGCTGTAGTTGCTTCCTTGCTGTGTGTGTGAGGTTTCCACCTTGCCTTCCTATTCTGATATCTTTTTCTCCCCTCCAGATTTTCATTCTCTCAAGAGGGATATCTTTGCCTTGTTCTCAATCTAGGGAGAAAATCTTCAGTCCTTCATCATTAATTGTGATGCTTATTATAGGTATTTTGTATATGTTATTTAACATATTGGAGAATTCCTTCTCTTAGCCTACTTTTCTGAGTTTTATCATGAATAAGTGTTGAATTTTGTTTGATGCTTTATCTGCATTTTGATAGGATCATGTGATTTGTCTCTAGTCTCCTAATTTGTGGATTACATTGAGTTTGAAATAGTGAATCTGTTATGCCTCTATACACTACTTGATCACAGTGTATAATTTTGAAAAGTATATTTTGAATACATTTGCTAATATTTTGTTAAGGATGTTTTTCATTTATGTATATGTGGTTTTCTTTTTGTATTGTTTTCCTGGCTTGGTATCAAGGTAATACTGGCTTCATAAAAAGAGTTGGAAAGTGCTCTCTTCTCTATTTTCTAGAAGAGATTGTATAGAATTGGTGTTAATTCTTTTAAAGTTTGATGTAGTTCTCCAGTGTAGCCATCTGAGCATGAAGTTTTCAAATTAGGAATTTAATATTCTAAGAGTATTCAGATTATCTATTTCAAATTGGATGAGTTTTGGTAGTCTGTATTTTTTCCAAGTTGATCCATTTCATCTAGTTGTCAAATATAGGTTTAAAGAGTTATTTGTAGTATTACTTTATTATCTTCATCCTTTTGATGTCTAAAGGTTATGTAGAAAGATTCCTTTCTCCATGGTTGATTGTAGTAGAGTGAGTCTTCTGGGGTTTTTTGTTTGTTTGATCAGTCTTGCTAGAAGTTTGTTATTTCTTTTCAAAGAACCAGACTTGTGTTTCTTTACAGTTTTGTTTCAATTTTATTGATTTTCACTCTTTTTATTATTTCCTTCCTTCAGCTTACTTTGGGTTTATTTTGCCCCCCTTTTTCTAGTTTCTTGAGGTAAGAATTTAGATTATTGAGCCTTCTAAACACTTAATGCCGTATATTTGCCTCTTGGAATTTTGTTAGCTGTATCCCCAAAATTCACTCTCTCATATTTTCATTTTTATTGACCCATGGATTATTTAAAAGAGTACTATTTATGTTTCCATGTGGAGATTTTTCAATTATATTTAGATCATTTTTCTCTATTAGATTTCTAGTTTAATTCCATTAAATATAGAGAACATACTCTATGGTTTCAATTCTTTTAGAGGTTTTTTTTTTTTGGCTCAGGATATGGTCTATTTTGTATGATTCATGAGCAACAAGAAAAATATGTTAATTTAGTTTGCTAATACTTTGTTAGATTTTTGCCAATATGTTCATCAGGAATATCGGCCTATAACTTTCTTTTCCTGTAATATCCTTGTCTGGTTTGGTGTGAGGGTAATGCTAGCCTCATAAAATGAATTTGTAAGAGTTTAAGAAAGACTGTTGTTAATTCTGGTAGTATTCACCAGTGAAGCCAACTGGACCTAGACTTTTAGAAGGTTATTGAATACAGTTTCTATCTCCTTATTAATGTCATTCCATTCAGATTTTTATATTTCTTCATGATTCTGTCTTGGATACGTTTCTAGAAATATATTCCTATCTTTCCTCTAGGTTGTCCAATTTGTTGGTGTATTTGAGGTTTGGGATTGTATTTAACAGGGTAGCAACTATGGGAATAAATGTGTTTGAATATAATTATATGCTTAGGGCTTAATGAACAGTAGCATAAACTGTTGTGATTTTTTTTCTTACTTCCACAATTTTTTCTAACCTCACTTAGGCTTCTACTTGTTATTGCTAATAACTACCATTAACATTTTCTGCAGTGAGCAGAAGAAACAAACTTGGAAGCTTCCCAATCTTTGTATAAGAAAAGTAAGTTCTACATGCATAAAGTACATATGTTGTAGTTTAGGCCATGGGCTTCATGATATCTGTTTTGACTATTTGGAGTTCTTTCTTGTTTTCTAGATTTTTTAATTGCCTATTAAAACAGCTACAGAATTTGCAAATCACATGCAGTACCATCTAGGAATAATAATTATAACGTTGAAAAAAATTTCACTGACTCTGAAAACCAATGAATTGTATAATTTTAAATTTTGAAGAGGCATGTCCAAGATGGAAGCATAGAAAAGAGCCAGAGCCTAGCCACTTCCATGTACATGCCAAAAATATACCTATACCTATACACAAGCTTACGTTCTTCCTCAGTATGAATTGCTCTGCGTGGAGACTTGCCTGTACTGGTGCATAGAAAAAAAAAGCTGCCAGTTGGAGTTTTTAAACCTGACAGCCAAATGGCAGAGGAACTGCTGGTACACTTTGCCATTGTTTGCATTCCCTCCAGACACTGCTAGTATGGAACGGAGCAGGATGAAAGACATTGTTTGCATGGATTGTATGGAAAGGGTCAGGATGGACACACCAGCTCACAGCCAAGTACATGAGATTCAGCAGTCCCACAAAGGTGGTACTAGCATGACACTCACATGGTTTCACCCTGCCCACGCCCAGTGCCTATCTGGGAGGTCTTCAGAACATGTCCTTGTGCCCAGTTACCCTGCCAGAGAGGCCCCAGCCAGCAACCACACAGAAGACCCTGGGACCATGCTCTGGGAGCCCCACCATTGGGATACCATGGTGCATGCAGTCTACCAAGGGAATGTTCCTACACAAGGCCACACCTTCAAGAGTGGGAGGAGTATCCCTTCTGCCTAACCTATAGAAAGAAACACAGAAATATATATGAAAAAAGAGAACATGACAAAATTTCATATAAAGAACTAAATGAAACAGCTAAGCAACCTACCTGACAAAGAGTTGTTATAAAGATACTCACTGACTTGACTAGATGAAGAGATAGAAAATATGAAAAAAAAACACTAGAGGATATCAACAACAGATTAAGAATGCAGAAAAATGGATCAGTGAAATGGAAGACAGGGTAATGGAAAGCTCTCATGTTGAACATCAGAAAGAAAATGAGCATAGTTATGGGACCCCTGGGACAACATCAAATGTCCTTCCATTATAGGTGTTTCAGAAGGAAGTGAGAGAGAAATGGGTTGGAAAACTTCTCTGACCTAGGGAAATAGGCATCCAGGTCCAGAAAGCACAGAGAGCCCCAAATAAGATGAAACCAAAACACATAATAATTAAAATGTCAAAGATCAGAGAAAAGGACAGACTCTGAAAGCAGCACAAAGGAAACCCCATAAGTTTACCAGCTGATTTTTCAGTAGAAACTCTAATGGCCAGAAAGGAATGGAATGATAATATTCAAGTACTGAACCAAAAAACCTCCAGCAAAGAATATTCTACCTGGCAATGTTATAATTTAGAATTGAAGGAGAGATAAAGAACTTCATAGATAAAAAGTTAAAAGAGTTCACCACTATTAAACCAGCCTTACAAGAAATATTAAAGGAACATCTTTAAGAGGAAAAGTAAAGACCTGAAATATAAGCAAGAAATTTAATAAAGGAAAAGCTTTCCACTGGTAAAGTAAACATGTAGCAGAGGTAGCTCAGTTACTTGAAAACTAGTAGGAAATTCAAAAAGATAAAAGTAGCAAAAGCAATTACATCTAAAAAATTAGTTATGGGACTCAATAAAAAGGTGGGAAGGAAGATATTATATACATAAAACATGGAGACGGGGGAGTAAGAAGTGTAGTGCTGTTAGAATGCATTCAAAATTAAATGAAAATCAACTTATTATAGATTTTTATATTCATATGAAGTCATATAAGACCCCCCCATGGTAACCACAAACCAAAATCTAATAATAGATACACACACAAAAAGAAGGGAACCCAACTACAACACTAAAGAAAGTCATAAAACAAAAGAGAGGAAGAATGGATCAGAGCAGAACAATAAAACAACCAGGAAAAAAAATGGCAATAAGTACATACATTGTGATAATTACTTTAAATGTAAAAGGACTAAATGCTCCAGTCAAAAGACATACACGTCTTGTTTTTTATCCATTTAGTCACCCTGTTTGCTGCCTACAAGAGACTCAAACACACAGACTGAAACTGAAGAAATGAAAAGGCTATACCATGCAAATAGGGATAAAAAAAAAACAGGAGTTGCAATACTTATATTAGACAATAGGCTTCAGAACAAGGAAATTAACAAGAGAAAAAGAAGGACATTACGTAATGATAAAGAGATCAGTCCAACAGGGGGATGTAACAATTTGTAAATATCTATGTAGCCAACATCATGTTAGATTTATATATTTAGGTGCTCTTAACAGAGCTAAAAGGAGAAACTGACAACAACATAATAGTAGGAGACTTTAACATACCACTTCCATCAATAGATATATCATCCAAATAGAAAATAAGCAAGGAAACAAGTCCATGTGATCTAATGTGTCATTCGTCACCTAACTGATATATACAGAACATTTTATCCAAAAGCAGCAGAATATACATTTTTCTCAAGTGCACAAGGAATATTCTCTAAAAGTGATCACATATTAGGACAACTATCAACAAATATAATAAGATAAATCGTATCAAGCATCTTCTCAGTCTACAATGGTATGAAAATGGACATCAATTATAAGAAAAAAAATTGCAAAAAACACACACACTTGAAGGCCAAACATGCTTCTAAATAATTAATGGGTCAAGAAACATATCAAAGAGGAAATCAAACAGAGAGACAAATGAAAAAAGAAACACCACAGTTCAAAATATGTGGGACGGTGCAAAAGCAGTTCCAAGAGGAAAGCACATAGCAATACAAGCCTATCTCAAGAAATAAGAACAAACGACGATGACTAAAGGAACTAGAAAAAGAAGACCAAAGCCCAAAATTAGAAGGAAGAACATAATAAAGATGAGAGGAGAAATAAATAAAATAGAGACTAAGAAAACAAAAGAAAAAAAAATCAATGAAACCAAGAGCTGCTTCTTTAAAAGATAAGCAAAATAGACAAACCCTTAGCCAACTTACCAAGAAAAAAAGTCACAAATAAAATCAGAAATGAAAAAGTAAAAGTTACAACTGACACCAAAGAAATTCAAAGAATTAGAAGAGAGTTACATGAAAAATTATATGTCAATAAATAGGGCAACCTAGAAGAAATGGATAAATTCCTAAAAACATACAATTTTTCAAAACTGAAACAGGAAAAACCAGAAATCTGAACAGGCAAGGAAAACAAAAGTAAAAATGAACTAGTGGGAGCACATCAACCTAAAGAGCTTCTGCACAGCAAAGGAAACCTCAACAAAACAAAAAAGGCAACCTGCCATCCCAGAGAATATAGTTGCAAATAATATATCTGATAAGGGGCTAATATCTAAAATATATAAAGAACTCATATGTCTCAACAGCAAAAAACCCAAATAATCTAATTTAAAAAGTGGGCAGAGGACCTCAATAAACATTTTTCCAAAGAAGACATTCAGATGGCCAACAGGCACATGAAAAGATGTTCAAGATCACTAATCATAAGGGAAATGGAAATCTAAGCCACAATGAGATACCATCTCACACCAGTCAGAATGGCCACTATCCAAAAGAAAAGAAATAAGAAGTGTTGGCAAGGATGTGGAGAAAAGGAACCCTCCCATTTTGCTGGTGGGAATGTACATTCATCCAGCCACTGTGGAAAATAATATGGAGGTTTCTCAAAAACTAATAATAGAAATACTATACAATCCAGCAGTTCCACTTCTGGGAAATTACCTGAAGAAAACAAAATAACTAATTCAAAAAAGATACAAGCACTTCTATATTGATTGCAGTATTATTTACAATAGCAAAGATAGGGAAGCAACCCAACGGCCCGACAGATGAATGGATAAAGAAGATGTGTACATATACACAATGGAATAGTACTCAGCCATAAAAAAGTAAATCTGCCATTTGTGACAGCAACAGCATGAATGGACCTAAAGAGTGTCATGTTAGGTGAAATAAGCCAGGAAAAGAAAGACAAATACCATATGATTTTAAATATGAAAAACAAAAAAATAGACTCATAAATATTGAGAACAAACTTCATTACCATAGGGAGCAGTGGGGGGATAGGTGAAAGGATAAAGAAGTAAAAAATACAAATTGTAAAGTAAATTAGTCAAACTAATAGAAGTACAACATAGAGAATATAACCAATAATATTGTGGTATGTTAGTATGGTAACAGGATAACAATACTTACAGTTGCAAGCTTCTAATAATGTATATAATTATTAAGTCACTACACTGTACCCCTGAAACCATTATATCAACTTTATTCCAATAAAAAATTAAATAAATTTAAGGTACCACTCCAAATACGTGGATAATAATGAAAATAGAAACAATAACAAATTCTTTGAGATGCGACAAAATCAGTTCTTACTTATAAGTTGATAGCATTACAGGCCTAGCTCAAGAAACAGAAAAATCTCAATCTAACCCAACATTTAAAGGAACTAGAAAAAGAACAAACAAAGCCCAAAGTTAGTAGAAGGGAGGAAATAATAAAGATCAGAGTGGAAATAAATACAATAGGGACTAAAAAATCAATTCAAATGATGAAACTAAGAGCTGGTTCTTTGAAAAGATAAACATTGATAAAACTTTAGCTAGACTCATGTAGTAAAAAAGAGAGGACTCAAAATCAGAAATGAAAGAGAAATAACAACCAACACCAAGAAACACCAAGGATTATACGAATTACTATGACAGAGTATATGCTAATAAACTGGATAACCAGGAACAGAAAATCTGTACACGCTGATTACTAGTAACAAAATTGAATCATTAATAAAAAATACTTGGAATAAACAAAAGTCCATGACTAGATGGCTTTACAGGAAAATTCTACTAAACATTTAAGGCAGATTAATACCAATCATTCTTAAATTATTATGAAAATTGAAGAGAAAGGAAAACTACCAAATTCATTCTAAGGCCAGCTTCACCTTGATACCAAAAACAGACACTATGAAAAAAAATTACATACCAATGCTGCTGATGAAAATAGATGTAAAAATCCTCAACAAAATATTAGCAAGCCAGTTTGAAAAATACAATAAAAGGTTTCACCTCTACCAAGTGGGATTTGTTCCAGGGATACATGGATGGTTCATTATCCACAAATCAATCAGTATGATACATATCAACTAAAGGAATGATAAATACCATATGATCATCTTCATAGACGCTAAGAAAGCACTTGACAAAATCAGCATCCATTCACAATAAAAATCATCAACTAAGTGGTATAGAGGGAACATAATGACATAATACAGTCTATATTGTTACAAACACACAGCTAGCATTTTAATGGTGAAAAGCTAAAAGCTTTATCTGTAAGATCAGGAAAAAGACAAACATGCTCAACCTCACTATTTCCATTCAACATGGTACTAGAAGCTCCTAGGCACAGCACTCAGAACAAATAAATAAATGGCATCCAACTGGAAAGGAAGAAGTGAAACTCTCACTATTTGCATATAAAATAATACAACATAGAGAAAATCATAAAGACTCTACCAAAAAACTATTAAAACTAATAAATGAATTCAGTAAAGTTGCAGGATATAAAATCAATGTACAGAAATCTGTTGCATGTCTATATACCAGAAACAAAGTAGCAGGAGAATTTAAGAAAACAAGCCCTTTTACAAGTGCATGAAAAAGAATAAAATGCCTCACAATGAATTTAGTGAACTTGGTAAAAGACCTATAAACTGAAAACTATAAGACTTGATGAAATTGAAAATAAAGCAAGTAAATAGAAAGATATTCCATGTTCATGGAGTGGAAGAAATTATATTCTTAAAATGGCGATCCACAGGTTCAGTGCAATCCCTATCAAATACCAATGACATTTTTCACTTCACTAGAGCAAATAATGGTGGACTTTTATAGATGGAAGTATTCTTAAGGCTAAATAGATGTAACAAGGGGAAATAAAACAACATCAAGTAGGACAATTCATTACTAAGCAGATGCAAAATCTAATCAACTACCCACAAAGTCAATCAAGGGATAGACAAAGAGTACAAAATATGATACCCAATATATAAAGAATGGAGAAGGAAGAAAAAGGAGGAAAAAAAACCAACCTTTAGGTTGTGTTTGTAATAGCATACTAAGTGAGTTAAATTAGACTGTTAGACAGTAAGGGAATTACCCCTGAACCTTTGGTAACCACGAATCTAAAGCCTGCAATGGCAATAAGTACTACATACCTATTGATAATCACCCTAAATGGATAAAAAAAACAACACCTGTCTATATGCTACCCACAAGAGATTGGCTTCAAACCCAAAGACATACACAGACTGAAAGTAAAGAAATGGAAAAAGATATTTCATGCAACTAATAGGGTGAAAAAAGCAGGAGTTGCAGTACTTGTATCAGACAAAATAGACTTCAAAACAAAGAAAAACACAAGAGACAAAGAAGGACATTACATAATGAAAAATGGGTCATTCCAAAAAGAGGATATAACTATTATAAATATCTATGCACCCCACACAGGATCACCTACATATGTGAAACAAATACTAACAGAATTAAAGGGGGAAATACAAGGCAATGCATTCATTTTAGGAGACTTCAACACACCACTCACTTCAAAGGACAGATCAACCACACAGAAAATAACTAAATAGACAGAGGCACTGAACAATGTATTAGAACAGATGGACCTAACGGACATCTACAGAACACTCCAACCAAAAGCAACAGGATACACATTCTTCCCAAGTGTACATGGAACATTTTAAAGAATAGATCATATACTAGGCCACAAAAAGAGCCTCAGTAATTACAAAAAGATTTAAATTGTACCAACCAGCTTCTTAGATCACAAAGCTTTGAAACCAGAAATAAATTACACAAGGAAATGAAAAAGTCCACAAACACATGGAAGCTAAATAACATGCTCCTAAATAATCAATGGATCAATGACCAAATAAAAACAGAGATCAAGCAATATATGGAGAAAAATGAAAACAATAATACAACACCAAAAACTCTGTGGGATGAAGTGAAGGCCATGATAAGAGGGAAGTATACTGCAATATAGGCCTACCTCAGGAAAGAAGAACAATCCCAAATGAACAGTCTAAACTCCCAATTAACAAAACTAGAAAAGGAAGAACAAATGAGTCCCAAAGTCAGTAGAAGGAGGTACATAATAAAGATTAGAGCATAAATAAATAAAATCATGAAGAATAAAACAATAGAGAGAATCAATGAAAGCAGGAGCTCGTTCTTGGAAAAATTAACAAAATAGATAAACCCCTAGCCAAATTTCTCAAGAAAAAAAGAGAGTCTACACACATAAAAAGAATCAGAAATGAAAAAGGAAAAATCACTATGGACACCACAGAAAGACAAAGAATTGTGAGAGAATACTATGAAATATGCTAACAAACTGGATAACCTAGAAGAAACGAACAACTTTCTAGAAAAATACAACCTTCCAAGGCTGATCCAGGAAGAAACTGAAAATTTGAATAGACCAATTACCAGCAAGGAAATTGAACTGATAATCAAGAAACTACCTAAGAAAAAAATCCCTGGAGCACATGATTTCACTGACAAATTTTATCAAATATTTAGTGAAGACCTAATACCCATCCTTCTTAAAGCTTTCCAAAAGTAGAAGAGGAGGGAATACTCCCAAACTCATTCTACGAGGCCAACATCACTCGAATAACAAAACCAGGAAAAGACACCACAAAAAGGGAAATTACAGACCAATATCCCCAATGAACATAGATGCAAAAATACTCAACAGAATATTAGCAAACCTAATTAAAAAATACTTCAAAAAGATCATCCAACACGATCAAGTGGGATTCATCCCAGGGATGCAAGGATGGTACAACATTCGAATATCCATCAACATCATCCACCACATCAACAAACAGAAGGACAAAGACCACGTGATCATCTCCATAGATGCTGAAAAAGCATCTGACAAAATTCAACATCCATTCATGATTAAAACTCTCAACACAATGGGTATAGACGGCAAGTACCTCAACATAATAAAGGCTATATATGACAAACCCACAGCCAACATTATACTTAACAGGGAGAAGCTGAAAGCTTTTCTTTTAAGACTGGGTACAAGACAGGGATGCCCACTCTCCCCACTTTTATTCAACATTTTTCTGGAGGTCATAGCCACAGCAATCAGACAACAGAAAGAACTAAAAGGCACCAAGATTGGTAAGGAAGAAGTTAAACTGTTCCTGTTTGAAGATGGCATGATATTGTATATAAAAAACCCTAAAGAATCCACTCCAAAACTACTAGATCTAATATCTGAATTCAGCAAAGTTGCAGTATACAAAATGAATACACAGAAATCTGTTGCTTTCCTATACTCTAATGATGAACTAGCAGCAAGAAAAATCAGGAAAACAATTCCACTCACAGTAGCATCCAAATGAATAAAATACCTAGGAATAAACCTAACGAAGGAAGTGAAAGACCTATACCCTAAAAACTACAAGACACTGCTAAGAGAAATTAAAGCAGACACTAACAAATGGAAATTTATCCCATGCTGTTGGGTAGGAAGATTAAATATTGTTAAAATGGCTATACGACCTAAAGCAATCTACAGATTCAATGCAATCCCTATCAAAATACCAAAAGCATTCTTCAAAGAACTAGAGCAAATCCTTCTAAAATTCATATGGAACTACAAAAGACTGCAAAAAGCCAAAGCAGTCCTGAGATGGAAGAATAAAGTGGGAGGGATTACACTCCCTGACTTCAAGCTCTACTACAAAGCCACAGTAATCAAGAAAATTTGGTACTGAGACAAGAACAGACCCATAGACCAATGGAACAGACTACAGAGCCCAGATATTAACCCAAATATGGTCAATTAATATACGATAAAGGAGCCTTGGATATACAATGGGGAAATGACAGCGTCTTCCAGAGCTGCTCTTGGCAAAACTGGACAGCTATATGCAAGAGAATGAACCTGGATTATTTTCTAACCCCATATACAAAAGTAAACTCAAAATGGATCAAAGACATGAAAGTAAGTGATGAAACCATAAAATTCTTAGAAGAAAACAAACACAAAAATCTCTTTACTATAAACATGAGCAACTTTTTCCTGAATACATCTTCTTGAGCAAGGGAAACAAAATAATAAATGAACAAATGGGACTACACCATGCTAAAAAGCTTCTGTACAGCAAAGGACCCTATCAGCAGAACAAAGAGGCATCCTAAAGTATGGGAGAATATATTTGTAAATGACATGTGTGACAAGCGGTTACTATGCATATTATATAAAGAACTCATATGCCTCAACACCCAAAAAGCAAATAACCCTATTAAAAAATGGGTGGAGGATATGAACAAGCAATTGACCAAAGAAGAAATTCAGATGGCCAACAGGCATATGAAAAGATGCTCCACCTTGCTACTTATTGGGAAAATGCAAATTAAAACCACAATGAGATATCCTCACACCAGTTAGGATGGCCAACATAGAAAAGACTAGGAACCACAAATGCTAGCAAGAATGTGGAGAAAGGGGAACCCTATTACACTGCTGGTGGGAATGTAAACTAGTTCAACCATTTTGGAAAGCACTATGGAGGTTCCTCAAAAAACTTAAAATCGAAATACCATTTGACCCAGGAATTCCACTTCTAGGAATTTACGCTAAGAATGCAGCAGCCCAGTTTCAAAAAGACATGTACACCCCTATGTTTATTGCAGCACTATTTACAATAGCTAAGTAATGGAAGCAACCTAAGTATCCATCAGTAGATCAATGGTTAAAGAAGAGGTGGTACATATACACAATGGAATATTATTCAGCCATAAGAAGAAAACAAATCCTACTATTTGCAACAACATGGATGGAGCTAGAGGGTATTATGCTCAGTGAAATAAGCCAAGCCGAAAAAGACAAGTATCAAATGATTTCACTCATATGTGGAGCATAAGAACAAAAAAAAAAAAAAAAAAAAAAAAATGAAGGAACAAAACAGCAGCAGACTCACAGAACCCAAGAATGGACTAATAGTTACCAAAGGGAAAAGGACTGGGGAAGATGGGTGGGAAGGGAGGGATAAGGGGGAAAAAGAGGCATTATGATTATCAGATGTAATGTTGGGGGACACGGGGAGGGCTGTACTACTCAGAGAAGACAAGTAGTGATTCTATAGCATCTCACTATGCTGATGGACAGTGACTGTAATGGGGTTGGTGGGGGGGACTTGATGAAGGGGGTAGTTTAATAACCATAATATTGCACATGTAATTGTAGATTAATGATACCAAAATTAATTATATATATAAAAAAAGAGTTCTGGGAAGATGGTGGCGTGAGCAGAACAGCGGAAATCTCCTCCCAAAACCATGTGTATTTATGAAAATACAACAAGTACAACTATTCCTAAAAAAGACACCAGAAGATACAGGACAGCATATAGCCTGCAGCTACACCTGAGAGTGCTCGGCAACCCACAAGGCGGGAAAGATACGGAGCCATGACCCGGCGGGACACGAGAACTCCCCCACCCCAGCGCACTGGCAGGAGGAGAGGATTCAGACCGGGAGGGAGTGGAAGTACAGGCCCGCAAAATAACCAGCCCCAGTGATCTTCACCGGGAGCGCTAACACACATCGCGGGGTGTAGTGGAGATTGGAGAAACAGAGGGTGGAGGAACTGAGCCAGGAATGCACCCAGGTCCTTGCAGTCAGCTCCAGGGAAGAAAAAAAAAAAACAAAAAAACCCCTGCATGCTTTCTTCAGTGGTCTTAAAGGGACAGGAGCGCAGTGGAGGAGCCAGATCGCCATGGCACACTCAGCCCAGCAGGCTGGGAGTTCTGGGGAATTTTGCACCCCTTGGCTGGCAACTGGGAAAGGGTGGATGCACTTAGACTTCCCACAGAGGTCAACAGCCTCCCATTCATTCCCATTAGGGCCAGAGCTATGAAGGGCCCTGTGGACCAGCACGGCCATGGCTGCAGAATAGTGGAGGAACAGCACCACCTACGGCATCCCCACAGAATCTACTGCCATCTTAAAGAACCCAGCTGACATACGTGGCACCAACCAGCGACCATTTCTATACCCATGAAAAGACAGAGGAATATGGTCCAGACTAAGATCAAACAGACAACCCCAGAGAGGGAGCCTGAAGGGATGGAAATGCACAATCTTCCTGAAAAAGAATTCAGAATAAAAGTAATAACCATATTGATGGATCTACAGAGAAATGTGCAAGAGCTGAGGGAGGAAGTGAGGGAAGTCAGGAAAGACAATGCAGAAATCAGACAAGTGATCGATGGGCTTAACAGCAGACTGGATGAGATGCAAGAGACTCTTAATGGAATAGAAATCAGAGAACAGGAATACAGAGAAGCTGAGGCAGAGAGATAAAAGGATCTCTAGGAATGAAAGATTAATAGAACTGTGTGACCACTCCAAATGGAACAATATTTGCATTATAGGAGTACCAGAGGAAGAAGAGAGAGAAAAAGGGATAGAAAGTGTCCTTGAAGAAATACTTGCTGAAAACTTCCCCATGTTGGGGAAGGAGATGGTCTCGCAGTTCACGGAAGCCCACAGATCTCCCAACACAAGGGACCCAAGGAAGACAACACCAACACACATAATAATTAAAATGGCAAAGATCAAAGATAAGGACAGAGTATTAAAGGCAACTAGAGAGAGAAAAAAGATCACCTAAAAAGGAAAACCCATCAGACTATCATCAGACTTCTCAACAGACACCTTACAGGCCAGAAGAGAATGGCACGATATATTTTTTTTTTTTTAAGGATAAATTCTAAAATTTATTTAGAAAGAACTGACATCTTTACAATATAGACTTTTTTCCAAAGTTAATGTCTCTAACATTTACTCCAGTCCTCTCTCATATAGGTGTTTGTTTTATTCATGTATTTTTCTTTTTTTTTTTTTACAATTTATTATATTTTAGTATCATTAACCTACAATTACATGAGCAATATTGTGATGATTAAACTACCCCCTTCATCAGGTCCCCCCCACCAACCCTATTACAGTCACTGTCCATCAGTGTAGTGAGATGAGAATCACTACTTGTCTTCTCTGAGCTGTACAGTCCCCCCCATGCCCTCCCCCATGGCATGATATATTTAATGTAATGAAACAGAAGGGCCTCGAACCGAGAATATTGTATCCAGCACGATTATCATTTAAATATAAGGAGGGATTAAACAATTTCTCGACAATCGAAAGTTGAGAGAGTTTGACTCTCATAAACCACCTCTACAGGATACCTTAAAGGGACTGCTCTAGAGGGAAGCACCCCTAAGGCTAAAAAGATGTCACCAGAGAAAATAAAATCATAGCAAAGATAGCAGACCATCCATATACTAATGAAAGTCAAAGAATAAAACACCTAGTATATAAAGAATGGAGGAGGAAGAATAAGGAGGGAGAGAAATAAAGAAACATCAGACAATGTTCACAATAACTTAAGAAGAAAGTTAAGTTAGATTGTTAGATAGTAAAGAAGCAACCCTTGAACCTTTGGTAACCACGAATCTAAAGCCAGCAATGGCAATAAGTACATATCTATCGATAATCACCCTAAATATAAATGGACTGAATGCAGCAATCAAAAGGCACCGAGAAATATAATGGATAACCAGACAGAGAATAAGTAAAGACACAGAGGCACTGAACAACACACTAGAACAGATGGACCTAACAGATATCTACAGAACTCTACACCCAAAAGCAGCAGGATACATATTCTTCTCAAGTGCACATGGAACATTTTCCAGAATAGACCACCTATTAGGCCACAAAAAGAACCGCAGTAAACTCAAAAATATTGAAATGCTACCAACCAACTTCTCATACCACAAAGGTATAAAACTAGAAATAAATTTTAGAAAGGAATCAAAAAACCTCACAAATACATGGAGACATAACAACATTCTCCTAATTAATCAATAGGTTAATGACCAAATCAAAACAGAAATCAATATATGGAGACTAATGACAACAACAACACAAAGCCACAACTTCTATGGGACGCAGCAAAGGCAGTTCTAAGAGGAAAGCATATTACTATCAAGGCCTATTTAAAGAAGGAAGAAAATTCCCAAATGAGTAGTCTAAACACACAATTACTGAAATTGGAAAAAGAAGAACAAAGGAGGCCCAAAGTCACCAGAAGGAGAGACATAATAAAGATCAGAGAAGAAATAAATAAAATTGAGAAGAATAAAACAATAGAAAAAAATCAATGAAACCAAGAACTGGTTCTTTGAAAAAATAAACAAAATAGATAAACCCCTAGCCAGACTCATTAAGAGAAAAAGAGAATCTACACACATAAACAGAATCAGAAATGAGTAAGGAAAAATAATGACAGAACCCACAGAAATACAAAGAATTATAAGAGAATATTATGAGAATCTATATGCTGACAAGCTGGAAAACATAGAAGAAATGGACAACTTCTTAGAAAAATACAACCTTCCAAGACTGACCAAGCAAGAAACAGAAAACCTAAACAGACCAATCACCAGCAACCAAATTGAATCTGTAATCAAAAAACTACCCAAGAACAAAACCCCCGGACCAGATGGATTCAACTCTGAATTCTACCAGACATATAGAGAAGAAATAACACCCATTCTCCTTAAACTTTTCCAAAAAATAGAAGAGGAGGGAATGGAATACTTCCAAACTCATTCTATTAAGCCAGCATCACTCTAATACACAAATCGGACAAAGACCTCACCAAAAAAGAAAATTACAGACCATTATCCCTGAAGAACGTAGATGCAAAAATACTCAACAAAATATTAGCAAACCGAATTCAAACATACATCAAGAGGATCATACACCATGTGGCTAGGAAGAATAAATATTGTCAAAATGGCTATACTACCTAAAGCAATCTACAGATTCAATGCAATCCCTTTCAAAGTACCAACAGCTTTCTTCAATGAACTGGAACAAATAATTCTAAAATTCATATGGAACTACAAAAGACCCTGAATAGCCAAAGCAATCCTAAGAAGGAGGAATGAAACGGGGAATTATGCTCCCTGACTTCAAGCTATACTACAAAGCCACAGTAATCAAGACAATTTGGTACTGGCACAAAAACAGACCCACAGACCAGTGGAACAGAATAGAAAGTTCAAACATTAACCCAAACATATACAGTCAATTAATATTTGATAAAGGAGCCTTGGATGTACAATGGGGAGATGACAGCCTCTTTAGCAGCTGGTGTTGGAAAAACTGGACAGCTACATGTAAGAGAATGAAACTGGACTACTGTCTAGCCCCATACACAAAGGTAAACTCAAGGTGGATCAAAGACCTGAACGTAAGTCATGAAACCATAAATCTCTTAGAAAAAAACAGGCAAAAATCTCTTGGATATAAACATGAGTGACTTCTTCGTCAACATATCTCCCTGGGCAAGGGAAACAAAAGCAAAAATGAACAAGTGGGACTATACCAAGCTGAAAAGCTTCTGTACAGCAAAGGACACCATCAGTAGAAAAAGAGATCCTACAGTATGAGAGAATATATTCATAAATGACATATCCGATAAGGGGTTGATATCCAAAATATATAAAGAACTCATGTACCTTAACAAACAAAAAGCAAATAATCCAATTAAGAAATGGGCAGAGGACATGAATATAAAGAAGAAATTCAGATGGCCAACAGGCACATGAAAAGATGCTCCACATCACTAGTCATCAGAGAAATGCAGATTAAAACCACAATGAGATATCACCTCACACCAGTAAGGATGGCCAACATCCAAAACACAAACAACAACAAATGTTGGCGAGGATGTGCAGAAAAGGGAACCCTCCTACACTGCTTGTGGGAATGCAAGTTAGTTCAGCCATTGTGGAAAGCAGTATGGAGGTTCCTCAAAAAACTCAAAATAGAAATACCATTTGACCCAGGAATCCCACTCCTAGGAATTTACCCTAAGAATGCAGCAGCTCAGTTTGAAAAAGACATATGTACCCCTATGTTTATTGCAGCACTATTTACAATAGCCAAGAAATGGAAGCAACCTAAGTGTCTATCAGTAGATGAATGGATTAAGAAGATGTGGTACATATACACAATGGAATATTATTCAGCCATAAGAAGAAAACAAATCCTACCATTTGCAACAACATGGATGGAGCTAGAGGGTATTATGCTTAGTGAAATAAGCCAAGCCGAATAAGACAAGTATCAAATGATTTCACTCATATGTGGAGTATAAGAACAAAGAAGAAAACTGAAGGAACAAAAGAGCAGCAGACTCACAGAACCCAAGAACGGACTAATAGTTACCAAAGGGAAAGGGACTGGGGAAGATGGTGGGAAGGGAGGGATAAGGGGGAAAAAGGGGCATTACGATTAGCAGATGTAATGTTGGGGGGGCGCGGGGAGGGCTGTACAACTCAGAGAAGCCAAGTAGTGATTCTATAGCATCTCACTATGCTGATGGACAATGACTGTAATGGGGTTAGTGGGGGACCTGATGAAGGGAGTAGTTTATAACCATAAAATTGCACATGTAGTTGTAGATTAATGATACCAAAATAAATTATAAAAAATAAGGAAAGAGGCCAGCAAAGAAAGACAAGTACCCAATGATTTCACTCATTTGTGGAGCATAACAACAAAGCAAAACTGAAGGAACAAAACAGCAGCAGAGTCACAGACTCCTAGAAGGGACTAGTGGTTACCAAGGGGGAGGGGGTGGGAAGGGAGGGAGAAGGGGATTAAGGGGCATTACGAATAGCACACATAATGTTGGGCGTCACAGGGAAGGCACTATAGCACAGAGAAGACAAGAAGTGGCTCTATAGCATCCTACTACACTGATGGACAGCGACTACGATGGGGTGTGGAGAGGGACTTGATAATAAGATTGTATATCAATGTTACCTTAATAAAAAAAAAACTTCAACAGCAAAAACAACAAAAAAACCTAAAGAGAACCAAAAAAAAAAAAAAAAGAAAAAAGAAAAAAAAAGACTAGGAACAACAAATGCTGGCAAGGTTGCGGAGAAAGGGGAACCCTTCTACACTGCTGGTGGGAATGTAAACTAGTTTAACCATTTTAGAAAGCAGTAGGGGGGTTCCTCAAAAAACTTAAAATCGAAATACCATTTGACCCAGGAATTCCACTCCTAGGAATTTACCCTAAAAATGCAGGAGCCCAGTTTGAAAAAGACATATGCACCCCTATGTTTATTGCCCCAGTATTTACAATAGCTAAGAAATGGAAGCAACCTAAGTGTCCATCAGTACATGAATGGATGAAGAAAATATGGTACATATACACAATGGAATATTATTCAGCCATAAGAAGAAAACAAATCCTACCATTTGCAACAACATGGATGGAACTAGAGGGTATTATGCTCAGTGAAATAAGCTAGGCAGAGAAAGACAAGTATCAAATGATTTCACTCATCTGTGGAGTGTAACAACAAAGGAAAAACTGAAGGAACAAAACAGTAGCATTCTCACAGAACACAAGAATGGACTAATGGTTGCCAAACTGAAGGGGGCTACATTAGCACACATAATGTAGAGGGGGCACAAGAAAGGCAGTATAGCACAGAGAAGACAAGTAGTGATTCTATAGCATCTTACTATGCTGATGGACAGTGACCGTAATGGAGTATATGGTGGATACTTGATAATGGGGGGGAATCAATCTAGTAACCACAGTGTTGCTCAAGTAATTGTATATTAATGATACCAAAATTTTTAAAAAAGGGAAAAGAAAAGATACATATGCATTCCTGTGTTCATTTTAGCATTCGTTTAAACAGTTAAAATGTGGAAGCAACCTGTGTCTATTGATAGATGAATGGATAAAGGAGATGTGTGTGTGTATGTGTGTGTGTGTGTGTGTGTGTGTGTATATATATATATATATATATATATATATATATAAAAGAATTAAATCTTGCCATTTATGAGAACACGCATGGCCCTAGAGGGATTAAATCAGGTAGGAAAAGGCAAATACCTCTTTATTTCATTTACATGTGGCATCTAAAAAAAAAAACAGAAATAGATTTATAAACACAGTAAACAGTCCGGTGGTTACCATAAGTGAGGGTGGTGGGCATATAGATGAAATAGGTAAAGGGAAGAAAATAATTAAGGGTATTTAATATATTGGTCTGGGTGATTGTTACATAAGTATAAACATTTCAAAATTTATCAAGCTATACACTAAGATTTGCAAATGTTATTGTATATACTTCAATATAAAAAATTATTTTAAAATAAATTACATAAATTTAATCTCAACAAATGAGTTACTGACCTTATGTTTAATATAAGTTATCTTTTAAGTAATTTTTAATGTAAGGAGAAAAAGCATTTTAAAAGTAAATTTTACTTTCATATAGGATGGAAGATTGTGCAGCACACCAATATTCCCTATGAGAATAGAAGTCTAGATAAAATTTTAAGAAATTGTTCAATTTAAAATACATATGTAGTTATCATATGTAATACTTATTATTATATATGTCTGTACATATATATGTACATATAACCACACCACAGATGCATGTCGTAGGGACAGAAGTCCAGAAGTAAATTTAATTTTACTAGTACTACAACTCAGCCTCAATGGAACTCAGTGTTTGATTGGATTAAGGTGGTTATCCCTTACTTTTTCTACTTAGCAGAGGAAAAGGTGTATCTTATTGGGAGTAATATAACATCACTGGAGCCTCACAAAGTTTTAGATTCAAGATGTAGAATTTGATAAAATGTTACCAGCAAGGCCAAAAATAAGATCATACAATTGAAAATCAAGGGAATAGACAGACAACAGAAGCAAATTCATAAGTGGTCCAGATATGGGGCCTTAGTACAGAAGAACCACTATGATGGTATTTTATGTTTGTTTGTTTCAAGTAACAGCCTAAGGAATCCCAGGAAATAAAGGTTATTGCAATGCTTCTGGAACTGAGGTTTAGTCACATTCTCACATCATCATTCTCACAATTTACCCTTTATTTCTCTCTCAGTTGTACTTCTGCATTATGCATCTAATCTAGTCTCCTTTTAAAAAATTAATATGTATTTCTATACACAAAGAACAACCATATAGAAATGAAACGCAGAAGAAACCATTTACAACAGCCTAAGTATCCTAAATACTTAGAAATAAATTTAAGGGAAAACATGTAAGATCTCTATATAGAAAATTATGAAATATTAAGAAAAACTGACTTACATTAATGGAAGGACATATAGCATGTGGAAGATCCAATGTTCTAAAGATACTGATTCTCCATTGATTTTATAGATTTAGTGCCAACCCAATTAAATTCTTAACATTTTTTTGTGAAAAATTGACATTTTTTTGTGAAAATGGAAATGCAAAGGAGCAAGAACAGTTGAGGCATGGACCTGGAGAGTATTATAAGTGAAATATGTCAGGCAGAGAAAGATAAATACATATGATTTCACTTATATGTGGAATTAAAAAATAATAGCAAAATCAAATGAATAAAACAAAAATAGACTCATAAACACTGAGAAGTTACTGGTAGTTACCACAGGGGGAGCAGTTGGGGTGAGTTGGTGATATAGGTGAAGGGGATAAGGAGGCAGAAATTCTCAATCATAACATAAATTAGTCACAGGGATGAAAGTACAGCATAGAGAATATAGTCAATAATACTGCAACATCTTTCTATGTTGACAGTAACTAAAGTAGTTGGGTTGTGCATTTAATAATGTAGATAACTATCAAATCACTATGTTGTATATTTGAAACTAATATTATATATCAATTATACTTTAATTAAAATAATAAAAATAAAAATTATGGTGATTAAAAAAAGAATAGTCAAGGCAGGAACTTGGTGAGGTGGAATAGGAGGGTCCTGAGTTCACTTGTTTCAAAGGACACATGAAGGCCTCAACTACATATATTGTAACCCACTCTGAAAACAACCTGAAGACTAGTAGAACCTCTTGCATAGCTAAAATATAAAAAGCCACATAAGAATGGTAGGAAGGGCAGAGATGAGGTTGGGAGTCAAAACCTTGGCAAAGCAACTCACAAGTGAGAGGGATTTCATAGACATGGAGATCCTCCATGAGGAACAAAGGGATCAAGCCTCACACTGGGCAGTTCCCAGCATGGGGATCTGCATGGAAAAATGAGCCCCATGGTGCCTGGATTTGAAAATCCGTGGGGCTTAGCTCCAAGAGAGCCATGAGCCATAGAAAACTGAGATTCTCCTCTTAAAGGGCCAGTGCAGCATATCACGCATTCTGAGATCTAGCACAGGTGCAGAAGTTTGAAAAGTACCCAGTTTTCATGTGAAAATTTGCTGACTAAATTTTGGGTGTGTGCCCAAGGGAAAGGGAGCTGTAGGAATTTTCTCTGGAAATGGAAGTGCTGGTGGAGGTCCAGTTCTAACACTCCCCACCTACCTTGTTACTACTGTTCAACTTGCACCAAATCTCCCTTCAGACCTGTACTACCCAGCCTCCTGCTCTAGCAGGTGCCTGACCAAAATGACTCCTACCCTGCCAAACCAGCAGTTTGCTTTAGTAGGGACTGGCATATTACTGTCCTGCTTCCCCAACAAGCAGTCCCACCCAGGACAGTTGTCTTGCCCCTTCAAAGTGACTCCTACCTAAGGAAGGTGGGGGAGCCTGGCCGAACAGCATGTCCACAGCAGCTGCAGCCAAGCCTCTCAGGAAGCTGCACTGGTACCTAATCCCATCCATCAGCATGCATGCAGCAGCTGCAGCTGGACATCTCAGCCAGACATGTGGTGGACCAGCGTTGCCCACCAATTCATCCACAGTGTTCACAGCTGGTCATTGCAGCCAGCTGTGCTGGGAGCCAACCCTACCCACAAGCATGCTTACAGCAGTGGTTGCCCATAACAGGGGGCATGCAGCACAGCCTACAGAGGGGATATCCCCAGAGCATCTGGCTCTGGTGGGAGGATTGTGCTACTATGTCTCAGACAATGCCTTCTACATAAGACCACTACTGTTGAGACATAACTTCCTATTTAATACATAGAAACAAATGTAGACAGACAGTCTGAAAAAATGAGGGTGAGGAATATGTTCCAAATGAAAGAACAAGATAAAACCTCAGAAAATAAAATGAAGCGGAGATAAGCAATTTGCCTCGTAAAGAGTCAAAGTAATGGTCTTACAGATGCTCGCTGGATTGGAGAGAAGGGTGGATGAACTCAGTAAGAGCTTCAAAAAAGATACAGAAAATATGAAAAAGAACCAATAAGAGCTGAAGAATACACTAACTGAAATGAAAAATACACAAGAGGGAATCAGCAGATTCAAGGATGCAGAACAATGGATTAGTGATCTGAAAGACAGGATAATAAAAATCACCAAGCTCAAGAGCAAAAAGAAAAATTTTTTTTTAATGAGGATAGGTTAAAGGAACCTTTGGGACAACATCAAGTGAACTAACATTTGCATTATAGGGGTTGCAGAAGGAGGAAAGACAAATAAGGGTGGAAATCTTATTTAAAGAAATAATAGCTGAAAACCTTCCTAACTTGGGGAAAGAAACAGACATCCAGGAAGCAGATGTGCCCAAACTATGAAACCAAAGAGGTCCACAACAAGACACATAATTAAAATGTCAAAAATTAAACATAAAGAGTCTTTAAAGAAGAAGAGAGAAGCAACAATTACAAGCGAAGCCACATAAAGCTATCAGCCAGTTTTTCAGCAGAAACTTAGAAGACCAGAGCAAGTGGCATGATATATTCAGAGTACTGAAAAGAAAATACCTACAACCAAAAAATACTCTACCTGGTAAGGTTATCATTTAGAATCGAGGGAGAGAGAAGGTTATCCCAACACAAACAAATATCAATGCAGGTCATCACCATTAAACTGGCCTTACAAGAACTGTTACAGGGACTTCTTTAAGGGGAAAAGAAAAGCCATAACTACATGGAAGAAAATTATGAAAGAAAAATTTTCACTTGTAAAAGCAAACATACAGTAAAGATAGTAGATAAATCATTTACACGGAGAGCGTGATAAAGGATCAATCCCAGAAGATGATGTAACAACTGTAAAGATCTATGCACCCAACATAGGAACACCTAAATAAGGCAAATATTAAGAGAAATAAAGGAAGAAATTGACAGTAGCACAATAATAATCCTGGACTTTAACTACCCACTTACATCAGTGGACAGATCACCCAGAGAGAAAATCAATAATGGAAACAGTGCTGTTGAACAACACATTAGACCACATGGACTTATCAGATAATACAGAATATTCCACCCCAAGTTAGGAGAATATATATTTTTCTAATGTGCACATGGAGCTTTCTCCAGAATAGATCACATATTAGGTCACCAAACAAGTGTTAAATAAATTTAAGACTGAAATTTCATCAAGGATCTTTTTGACCACAGCAATATGAAAGTAGAAATCAATTACAAGAAAAAATTGGAAAAAAAATCTTGTGGAAGTTAAATGTGGTTCTAAATAATCAATGAATTAATGGACAGTTCAAAGAGGAAGTTAAAAAAATACATGAAGACAAATAAAAACAGAAATACATGTATCAGAATCTGTGTGATGCAGCAAAAGTGGTTCTAAGAGGGAAGTTCATAGTAACACAGGTCTGCCTCAAGAAACAGGAACAATCTCAAGTAACAGTCTAACTTTACAACTAAAGGAACTAGAGAAAGAAGAACAAAGGAAGACTAAAGTTAGTAGGAGGGACATAATACAGATCAGAGCAAAAATAAATAAAATAGAGACTCATAAAATAACAGAAAACATCAATGAAACCAAGAGCTAATTCTTTGAGAAGATAAACAAAATGCACAAACACTATCCAGACTTATCAAGAAAAAAGAGACAAAATAAGAAATGAAAAAGGAGGAGTTAAACCATACCACAGAAATTCAAAGAATTATAAGAATTCTATGAATACATTCCAATATATTTGGACAACCCGGAAGAAATGAATAAATTCCCAGAAACATAAAAGCTTCCAAGATTGAACCAGGAAGAAACAGAAAATCCGAACAGTCTGATCACTAGTAATGAAATTGAACTGGTAATAAAAAAATCTCCTAGTGAACAAAAGTCCACTACCAAATGGCTTCACAGGTGAATTCAACCAAACATTTAAAGAGTCAATACCTCTCTGACTCAAAGTATTTCACAAAACTGAAAAGGAAGGAAGGAATACTTCCTAACTAATATGAGGCTGGCATTATGCTAGTACCAAAACCAAACAAAGACACTGCAAAAACAAAAAAACCCCTACAGACCAATATCCCCGATGAACAAAGATGCAAAAATACTCTATAACATGTTAGCAAACTGAATTCAAAAATACATAAAAATGATCATCCATCACGGCCAAGTGGGACTGATTACAGGGATGCAGGGACAGTTCAATATCCACAAATCAATCATTATGATACAATATGTTAATACAAGGAAGGATAAAAACCATATAATCATCTCGAGATGCTGAAAAAGCATTTGACAAAATTTCACACCCATTTATGATAAAAACTCTCAAGAGTGTGTATAGAAGAAACACACTTCAACATACTAAAGTCCATATAAAACAGATCCACAGCTAGCTTCATACTCAATGGTAAAAATCTAAAAGATTTTCCTGTAATATCAGGACCAAGTCAAGGATGCCCCCTCTCACAACTTTTATTCAATGTAGTACTGGAAATCTTAGATACAGCAATCAGACAAGAAAAAGAAATGAAAGAATCCAGATTGGTAAGGAAGGAGTAAAACTGTCACTATTTGCAGATGACAGGATACTATATACAGAAAACCCTAAAAACTCTACCAAAAAACTATTCAAATGAATAAATGAATTCAGAAAAGTTGCAGGATACAAAATGAATATACAGAAATCTGTTGCATTTCTTTATGCCAAAAACAAACTAGCAGAAGGAGAATTTAAGAAAACAACCCTAAAAAGTAGAAGGGAACACATCCAAACTCATTCTATGAGGCCAGCATCACTCTAATACCAAAACCAGACAAAGACATCACAAAAAGAAAATTACAGATCAACATTACAGATGAACATAGATGCAAAAATTGTCAACAAAATATTAGCAAATTTAATTAAAAAATACATAAAAGAATCATCGATCACAACCAAGTGGGATTTATTCCAGGGATTCAAGAAGGGTAGAATATTTGTAAGTCAATGTGTTACCCCATATTAAGAAAAAGCAGGATAAAAACCATATGATCACCTCAATAGATGGCTGAAAAAGCATTTAACAAAATTCAACATCCATTCATGATAGAATCTCTCAACAAAATGGTTATAGAGGGTATGTACCTCAACATAATTAAAGCTATATACAACATACCCACAGCCAACATCATACTTAATAGTGAAAAGCTGAAACCTTTTCCTTTAAGATCAGAGACAAGAAAAAGGATGTCCACTCTCACCACTTCTATTCAACATAGTACTGGAGGTCCTAGCCATAGCAGTCAGATAAAACAAAGAAATAAAAAGCATCCAAATTTGTAAGGAAGATGTTAAACTGTCACTATTTGCAGATGACATGATAGTATACATAGAAAACCCTAAAGACTCTACCAAAAAACTATTAGAACTTATAACTGAATTCAGCAAGGTTCCAGGATACAAAACGAATACACAGAAAGCTATTGCATTCCTCTATACAAAAAATGAACTAGTAGAAACAGAAATCAGGAAAACAACTCCATTTACAATTGCATCAAAAAGAATAAACTACCTAGGAATAAACCTAACCAAGGAGATGAAAGACCTGTAATCTGAAAACTATAAGACATTCATGAGAGAAATTGACACCAATAAATGGAAATCTATCCTATGCTCATATATAAAAAGAATATTGTCAAAATGACTATCCTGCCCAAAACAATTTACAGATTCAATGCAATCCCTATCAAAATACCAAGAGCATTTTTCATTGAACTATAACAAATACTTCTAAAATTTCTATGGAACCACAAAAGACCCTGAATAGCTAAAGCAATCTTGAGAAACAAGAACAAAGCTTGGGGGATTATGCTTCCTGACTTCAAGCTATACTACAAAGCTACAGTAATAAAAACAGTATAGCACTGGCACATGAACAGATCATGTTCATGTGGAATATTATGTTCATGTGGAACAGAATAGAGAGCCCAGATACAAACCCATGCATATATGGTCAATTCATATATGATAAAGAAGCCATGAATATACAGTGGGGAAAAACAGCTTTCAATAACTTGTGTTGGAAAAACTGGATAGCAAAATGTAAGAGAATGACTGGATAACTGTCCGACTACATACACAAAAGTAAACTTGAAATGGATCAAAGACCTGAATGTAAGATAGGAAACCATAAAACTCTTAGAAGGAAACAGGCAAAAATCTCTTGAACATAAGTATGAGAAATTTTTCCCTGGACACATCTCCTCAGGCAAAGGAAACAAAATAAAAAATGAGCAAGTGGGACTACATTAAACTAAAAAACTTCTGTACAGCAAAGGACACCATCAGCAGAACAAAAAGGCACCCTACAGTATAGGAGAATATATTTATAAATGACTCATCCAATAAGGGGTTAACATCCAAAATATACGAAGAACTCACATGCCTCAACACTCAAAAAACAAATAACCTGTTTAAAAAATGGGCAGAGGATCTGAACAGAAGAAATTCAGATGGCCAACAGGCACATGAAAAGATGCTCCACATCACTAGTCATCAGAGAAATGCAAATTAAAACCAAAATGAGATATCACCTCACACCAGTTAGAATGGCCAGTATCCAAAAGACAAAAAGTAACAAATGTTGGCAAGGATGTGGAGAAATGGGAACCCTCCTACACTGTTGGTGGGAATGTCAGTTGGTGCAACTGCTGTGGAAAGCAGTATGGAGGTTCCTCAAAAAGCACAATGGAAATAGCCATTCAATCCTTAATTCTACTTCTAGCAATTTATCCAAACAAAACAAAATCCCTGATTTGAAAAGATATATACACCCCTATGTTTATTGCCACATTATTTACAATGGCCAAGATATGGAAGCAACCTAAGTGTCCAAATATATGAATGGATAAAGAAGATGTCGTACATATACACAATGGAATATTATTCAGCCATAAAAAGAAAAGAAATTCTGCTATTTTAACAACATGGATGAATCTACAGGGTATTATGCTAAGAGAAATAAGCCAGGTGGAGAAAGACAAATACCATGTGATTTCACGTATTTGTGGAATATAAAAATTAAGCAAAACAGAATGAACAAAACAGCTGTAGATTCATAGACACTGAGAAGTGACTAGTGGCTACCAAGGAAGAGGGGTGACATTAGTGTCTTCTATCAGTGATAGAGGAATAAATAAATGGTGGTATATATTTGTGGTATACAGTAGAATAATATACATAATAATACGGGTGCATTTCACAAAGTGTTAAGTGAAATAAGTCAGATCCTATCCCTCCAGAAAGAAGACTGTAATAGTTATTTTTGTACATTGCTACAATATGAGTGCACTTATGTCTATGTAAGGATACATGGTTCCCTTTCAAGATCAGGTAAAACTTATTTGTAGTATTAGAAGTCAGGAGTGTTTGTCTAAACTTAACTATCTATCTAAACAAATAGATAAATCTGCTAGTAGGCACTCTAAGTGTAAGGGAAGAGAGATTCCTCCCCTACACAATTGCCAGATAATTTCCTTTTTTTTTTGAACAAAAGACTTTCCTAAGTATTTAAGCACTTGACCTCAAATCTTTGATAGATAACAGGAAAAAAAGACTATATATTCTACATATCTTCAAAATACTATTTATTTAAAATCCTTTTTAAAGGTATTGTTTTCAAGATTTCTTGAAATTCCTGACCTGAGTCATCTTTGTGATATGTCACGCTCTGTCACATCAAGTTACCTTACCTTGAATAAACAGAAGAAAGGTTATAAACTTAGCATGCATACCAGCTGACATGAAAATATTTGTCAGTTCTTTCTTCTGCTTAAATGATTGAGTTTCAAATATCTAGATTTTTAACCTGGAAAAACTGTATATAGTCATCTCTATGCATTATTACAGCACATACATTTACGAGTATATCTAATTCCAAATAATGAAAGTGTTATACTAGAAACAACATGTTTCTGTCTCACATTTTGTCCTTTCTCTTGCCCTTGAATATGACTGTACATGCACAAACTTCTTTTACTTCCTTCTTAGAGGCAGTCTTACCAGGAACATGGGAACTATCTAGTACAAAAAGAATTTAACCAGAAAATAAGGAAAAAAGAACAAATTGAATTTTAACAGAAAATTTACCTTGGAAGGATTTATGATGCTTAGGTTAACATACCATTTGTTATGAAAAAGCATTATGGAAATCTAAACACTTTTATTTCCTTTCACAAAGGCAACATGAAGTGAGAAGTTCATAAGGATGTTCACGTGGTGTGAAAAAATAAGTTTTCTGACATGAAAAGTAGCCACTCTTCAGGTACATTCAGTGATTTCCTTTAATGTAAATTATTGAGGTAAATTAAGAGAATTTATTAAACAATGCTTAGGCTTCTAATATTTTGTTATTTTAAATATAGTTTTAATTCAAAATACCTATTGAATGGATAAATCAACTTCCTTTAGTTATGGAGGAATTGCAGAAGTTTACCATTTAATAAGTGAAAGATCTGTTCAGCTTAGAGTCTAAGGTAAAGAAGTTCAGTTCCACAACTGCCAGTTACCATTCAGAAGTGTTATAGAGATTTATGTATGACATAGTGCTTAAAGCTTGCAAGGGAAATAAAACAAAAAATGAGCAAGTGGGACTACATTAAACTAAAAAGCCTCTGTACAGCAAAGGACACCATAAGCAGGACAAAAAGGCATCCTACAGTATGGGAGAATATATTTGTAAATGACTCATCTAATAAGGGATTAACATTCCAAAATATATGAAGATCTCATATGCCTCAACACTCAGAAACAAATAACCCAATTAAAAAAATGGGCAGAGGATCTAAACAGACATTTCTCCAAAGAAGAAATACAAATGGCCAACAGGCACATAAAAAGATGCTCCACACCACTAATCATCAGGGATATGCAAATCAAAATCACAATGAGGTATCACCTCACACCAGTTAGAATCGCCACTAACCAAAAGATAAAGAAACAACAAATGCTGGTAAGGATGCAAGAAAGGGGAATCCTCCTAAACTGTTGGTAGGAATGTCAGTTGGTGCAACTGCTGTGGAAAGCAGTATGGCGGTTCCTCAAAAAACTAAAAATAGATATACCATTTGACTCAGTAATTCCACTTCTTGGAATTTACCCAAAGAAAACAAAATCCCTGATTTGAAAAGATATATGTACCCCTATGTTTATTGCTGCACTATTTGCAATAGCTAAGATACAGATGCAACCTAAGTGTCCATCAGTAGATGAATGGATAAAGAAGATGTGGTACATATACACAATGGAATATTATTCAGCAGGAAAGAAAAAGAAATCCTGCCAGGGACATATCTAGAGGGTATTATGGTAAAAGAAATAAGCCACATGGATAAAGAAAATAATCATATAAAATACCATATGCTTTCACTTATTTGTGGAATATAAAAACTAAGCAAAACAGAAAACAAAACAGCAGTAGACTCATAGACACTGAGAAGTGACTAGTAGTTACCAAAGGGAAAGGTTGGGAGGGGTGTGGTGGGGGAGGGGGATAAAGGGGCACAATAATTTGCAATCACAATGTAGTTGATCATGGGGATGGTTGAACCCTCATTGTATTCTCTCTACTGTACTACTGTCCCAGTGACCTACATATATTGTGACTGCAAATTATTAAAGACAGTTTAATTTAAAAAAATCTACTTTGCTGCGCTAGGTTATGAAAATGGTGTAAGTACTCACTTTTGGTACTCTTAGTATAATATGGTACACAAAGATGACAAAAACCTTTCTTGCTATCTTTTTTTATGCCAACACCCTACTCCCCACTCTGAAAAGCAAAATAACTAAAAAAATAAGTAACAGGCAACAAGGAATATGGAAAATAGTAGTGGACTTGAAATAAAAAAGCAGAATAGCAAAGTGATTCAGAGTAAGAGATTTGGATTCAAACAGGAATGATATTAAATTCTGCCTCTGACACTTTGAGTCTCTGCATACTTATTTATAAATGGGAAAACTAATACTTAAAGTCTTAGGATTGTGGTAAATATGAAACAGAATAGTAACTGCAGAGCTTAGCACTATGCCTGGCAAATAACATGTGCTGGCAAATTGTAGTTATTTTATGTTAAATGAATATTGGTTCTTTATTATTTTCTACTGATAATACTCCATTTTTAGATTAACCATAGTAGAGAAGAACATATGAGAAAGAAAAGGACCTATGTGTAACAATGTTTCTGCACACATTTTCTTCATCTGTGAGATTGCTGTGACCATTAAATGAGGTAATGCATACTGTTCAACATATTCTCCAACTTGTAGTAAGCTCTTGATAAATGGTAGCTAAAATAATAAGATTTGGATTCTGGCTCCAGCACTGAACACTGTATAGTTTTGTGTAAGTCACTCAGTCTTTATGAATTTCATCCAAAAAATTGTCCCAACAACTGACCTGTTTATCTTTTAGGGTTGATGAGATAATAAAATGATGCAGGTAAACACTTTGAAAACTGTAAAGCCTGTAAAAATAGATGGTATTATGGTTCTAATGTCAGTTTTGAGATTAAGTACCATAAAAATGGGACTTAAAGATGTCCACTCTCCCCACTTTTATTCAGTATAGTTCTGGAGGTCCTAGCCAAGGCAATCAGACAACACAAATAAATAAAAGGCATCCAGATTGGTAAGGAAGAAGTCAAACTGTCCTTGTTTGCAGATGACATGATATTGTACATAAAAAACCCTAAAGAATCCACTCCAAAACAACTAGATCTAATCTCTGAATTCAGCAAATTTGTGGGATACAAAATTAATACACAGAAATCTGTTGCATTTCTATACACTAACAGTGAACTAGCAGAGAAAGAAATCAGGAAAACAATTCCATTCACAAACACATCAAAAAGAATAAAATACCTAGGAATATACCTAACCAAAGAAGTGAAAGACCTATACTCTGAAAACTACAAGAAACTCTTAAGAGAAATTAAAGGGGACACTAATAAATGGAAATTTATCCCATGCCCTTGGCTAGGAAGAACTAATATTGTCAAAATGTCCATCCTGCCTAAAGCAATCTACAGATTCAATGCAATCCCTATCAAAATACCTAAAGCATTCTTCAATGAACTGGAACAAATAGTTCTAAAATTCATATGGTACCACAAAAGACCCCAAATAGCCAAAGCTACCCTGAGAAGGAAGAACAAAGCAGGGGGAATTATGCTCCCTGACTTCAAGCTCTACTACAAAGCCACAGCAATCAAGAAAATTTGGTACTGGTACAAGAACAGACCCATAGACCAGTGTAACAGAACAGAGAGCCCAGATATAAACCCAAGCATATATGATCAATTAGTATACGATAAAGGAGCCATGGATATACAATGGGGAAATGACAGCCTCTTCAACAGCTGGTGTTGGCAAAATTGGACAGCTACATGTAAGAGAATGAAACTGGATTACTATCTAACCCCATACACAAAAGTAAACTCAAAATACATCAAAGACCCGAATGTAAGTCATGAAACCATAAAACTCTTAGAAAAAAACATAGACAAAAATCTCTTGGACATAAACATGAGCAACTTCTTCATGAATATATCTCCCCAGGCAAGGGAAACAAAAGCAAAAATGAACAAATGGGACTATATCAAGCTGAAAAGCTTCTGTATTGCAAAGGACATAATCAGTAGAACAAAAAGGCGTCCTACAGAATGGGAGAATATATTCATAAATGACATATCCGATAAAGGGTTGACATCCAAAATATATAAAGAGCTCACGCACCTCAACAAACAAAAAGCAAATAAGCCAATTAAAAAATGGGCAGAGGATCTGAACAGACACTTCTCTAAAGAAGAAATTCATATGGCCAACAGGCATGTGAAAAGATGCTCCACATCCATAATCATCAGAGAAATGCAAATTAAAACCACAAAGAGATATTACCTCACACCAGTTAGGATGGCCAACATCCCAAAGACAAACAAGAACAAATGTTGTCAAAATGGCCATCCTGCCCAAAGCAGGTGGGGATGTGGTGAGGATGTGGAGAAGGGGGAACCCTCCTACACTGCTGGTGAGATTGTAAACTAGTTCAACCATTTTAGAAAGCAGTATGGAGATTCCTCAAAAAACTAAAAATAGAAATACCATTTGACCCAGGAATTCCACTCCTAGGAATTTATCCTAAGAATGCAGGACCCTAGTCTCAAAAAGACATACACACCCTTATGTTTATCGCAGCACTATTTACAATAGCCAAGAAATGGAAGCCACCTAAGTGTCCATCAGTAGATGAATGAATAAAGAAGATGTAGTACATATACACAATGGAATATTATTCAGCCATAAGAAGAAAACAAATCCTACCATTTGCAACAACATGGATGGAGCTAGAGGGTATTATGCTCAGTGAAATAAGCCAAGCCAAAAAAGACAAGTATCAAATGATTTCACTCATATGTGGAGTATAAGAACAAAGAAAAAAACTGAAGGAACAAAACAGCAGCCGAATCACAGAACCCAAGAATGGACTAACAGTTACCAAAGGGAAAGGGACTGGGGAAGATGGGTGGGAAGGGAGGGATAAGGGGGATAAGGGGCATTACGATCAGCACATGTAATGCAGCGGTGGGGGACACAGGAAAGGCAGTATTTATAGAGAAGATAAGTAATGATTCTGTAGCATCTTGCTACGCTGATGGACAGTGACTGTAGTGGGGTATTTGGGGGGAGGACTTGATAATAGGGGGTCTAGTAACCATAATGTTGTTCAAGTGATCGTACATTAATGATACCAAAATTAAAAATAAATAAATAAAATTTTTAATGGGATATAAATATTTGTTTTATATAATCATGAAAGCTGTGCTTGACTTTTTTATTGGTTTTGTAGACAATACACAAGTGATGAACATTATAGGAGCACTATTTTTCTCTATTGAGGTTACTTTATTATGGTTCTCAGGTCCAGAAAAGTATTTAATATGCAAACTATTGTCTTGTTCATAACTAAGGAATAAGATATTAAAGTTGGGATTTATACTCATTGTATTATAGAGTTTTTCAGATGCATATTGAAGGTTTTTATTGAGCAGAAAGACCATCTGCACTCAGGAATTCACTTCTAACAGGAACAATGTATTATTATATTATCAGATTAATTACAATTTTTAAAGTCCTTTAAAGATAAAAAGCACTCTATAAATGCTTAGAATTTGTTTCTACTGTCATCTAACAAGTTTTAGCTCTTCTTCAAATTGCCACTATTGCGTGTTACTTGTTGAAATAACATGACATGCCAAAAATGGCATCTGTTACATCATGTGACTTCATAATTATGGCAATAATTAATATGTCTATTATTAACTATAGCTGACCCTTGAACAACATGGGTTTGAACTGCATGGGTCCACTTATATGTGATTTTTTTCAACAAATATTGTACAGTGCTGTAAATATATTTTCCTTATGATTTGCCTAACATTTTTTCCTTGGCTTGCTTTATTTTAAAATACATTATATAAACATAAACAAAATGTGTTAAATGACTTTATGTTATTAGTAAAGCTTCCAGTCAACAGTATGTTATTAGTAGTTAAGTTTTTGGGGAATAAAAAGTTAGACTTGGGTTTTCAGCTGCAAAGGGGAAGGTCCCTAATCCCTTGTTGTTTAAGGGTCAAATGTAGTTACCACTATTAACCCATTATTCTGCTAAGGTTATTATCTCAGAAAATTGAGGCAGTAAAAAGTGAAATAATTCATTTGATTCCACACTTGAAGCTGGCACAGAATATGGCCCAAGCTTCTGGGAAACTCCTGAAGTATTGATGCCATAGAGCTACATTGTTCAATATAATAACCACTACTAAGTGTGGCTAGTGAGCTCCTGAAACGTGGCTAGTATGACTGAGGGACTTGCTACGTAATATTTAATTTTAAGTAATTTAAATTTAAAAATGGAGACTGTTAATTGTGAAAATTTTAAGAAAGTAAGGACCAACTTGGGTACCTGAAACTATTTCTTCAACTGTAAATTTTATGAAATCCAAATACAGATAACATATTTCCAGTAAAAATTTAACATCCAATTTGAGATGTACTTTAAGGTATAGTAGAAAATTGAAAGTTATGTGACTTGCACTGTATTTCTATTGAACAGAACTGCTATACAGGTTCAATGACATGCAATTAATTATATATGATATGGATTATAATCCTTCCTTCATCTTTCCAATTAAATTATTGGAAGCTGGAGAAAGATAAGTGAATTTAAAAAATTCAGTTCTGGTAGTTGCAGAATCAGGAACAGTTATAGGTCTTTGCTATGGGGAGACTTGGCCTTCAGGAACTATACCTGGGATTATCTCAGTGATGTGCTGTTAAGTGATTTAACAGCTCTTCAAATGAAAGCCAAAGTAAAACAAAAGCAACCAATATGCTTATATTTGTGATATAAATAATCCTTCTGTGGCCGATTTCAAGCTACCAGTACAATGTCACTGAACTTGGAGTTGGGAAGAGATGCCCTCAGTGGACACTTGCAAGGCCACAGAAGCAGCCCTAGTGCATCAGTGGAATACTTTCAGTCCCTGCCATCTATATTTCTTGAAAGGTTATGAATATAATGGTGGGGGCTGAAATAGATCAGCTTTAAACTATATTCTACCCTACAGCAATTAAATGATGATTAGATCTGAGAATGTAGAGCATTTAATTTTCTTTAAGACTTTGGAATGTGACTATAAAAACCCTGATTTTTCCTTGATTCCCCTTGAGAAAATAGATTAATGGTTATATGAAGCCATTTTGTAAACTGTAAAATGGCTAAAAACAGGTAAAGGTAATAATTCAATAAAGCAGATGCTTGATTTTAACTCATAAACTTTCTAGATGATCTTTATAACAACAATTTTTGCGAACAGAGATTTCCTGGAGAGATATTAAGATTATAGGAAGATTACCTTCAGAATTTATGTAAATTCTAACACATTATATAAAGAATTTTACACGTGTAAAGTATCTGCAACAGGTCCAAATTCAGCTTTAAATTCAGTAATTTTATGATTTTTGTCAGATAATATATGTGAAATAATTCGGCTTATTTAGAAATTCTTCAGTTTCTGTATTATCTTCTCTGCTTGGGCACATTACTGTTACACTTTTTGCTACAATATATTTCAGTTATAAAATAGTCTTTAAAAAGCACTGTTTAAGAGGATTTAATTCAGAAGATCCTTTGAATAAATCAACTCCCCTGAGAGAATATTCAAACTTATTTTTTTCAAAATTGGTTTGTACTATTAGGCAGATATAAATAAATGTTTTTTTTTTCCCTAAAGAATTACGTTTTCTAGAATTTTGTGGTGTCTTAGTTTGGGTTCTATCCAGTGTTATGTGGTTGTATGCATATAACTTTAGTGCTGAAAAAGACTTAGGCTTTTCTGGTTCTATCTCCTTATTTTATAGATGAGCAAACTGAGACCTAAAAGTTTTTTTTTTTTTCAGTGTCAGTTGGTTAGTCTTAACTAGATTAGTCAAAACTAGAACTCAGTTTTCTGACCACCTTAATATTCTTAAAGTTTGTAGCATATTACTGCATGAACCGGTTCATCTATCCATATTTAGAGATTAATGATAGAAGGTATTTTGCTGTACTCCATTCTAGCCAAGTTGGCACATATTCTATTTATTAACTTCATGGTTTCATTAGTTACTTTCTAATATTACTAATCTTCAAGCAAAATTCTCTGTTATTTACTTTCAGAAAATATAATTGGCAATAGTCTGTCTTGGACCAGCACAATTTACTGTTCTAACAAGTAAATTAGAAGGTTTGAGACAGTGACTCCTTTCTGAAAAGAAGAAAAGATAGGGCTAAAGCCCAAATAGTTTAATGTTTCCACCTTTCTCCACAAGAAAAGACTTGTATTATCTTTTGCTAAGTAACTGTCAATAAATGACTAGGTGAGTTCTGAAAACATGACACCTTGTTTCATAATATAGCGATCCAGTATTTCAGAGTTCAAAAATATGTTAACTATTTAAGTGATGGAAAGGTTTGAGCTGAAAATAAATACCTAATTTAGGGAAAATCTATATTTAAGGTTAAGAATTGGTATTATTTAATATGTCACATTCTATAATTGACAACATTATGTCACCACAAAGAAAGAAACACAGATTGGATAATCATGCATTCTTAGGAACTTTACTGAAAACTATAACCTCTTTTAAGTTACACAAGTCTTGTATAGACCTCTGCGGCTAAGCAAAGCGGTTAGTCTTTGATGTGCCTTTAATTAGGAAGGGTTTAGGATTATGTCTTCAGGCAAAGATGCCTAGAAGTAGGAAGGTATAGATCAAAACTAACATCATGACACAATGAAAAGACGACAGGTGAAGCAGAGCCAAAAGTAGGCATGAATGTATATCCAAACTCAAGCAGGATAATGTAGTCTACCTATCAAGCATAATAGAGGTAAACAGTTAACCACAGCTTTTATCTTTAGAATTAAAAACGTTTTTGTGGCTTAATTTTAGGATAATTTTATATTGATAATTAGATATTTTAAGTATAAAAGTAAATTTTTACCTTCATACATGTGTCATCTAGTGAATATAATTTTCATACATTTTTACAATGGTACCATGATTTTATAGTAAAACCAAAAAGGAAGAAAACTTACTTAAAATCAGGCTTTTGAATGATTTCTAATAACATAGGAATGTAGTTACAACATACTATTGCATACAATTGGGTAACAAAAAGGAAGAAAAATGATTTAAAATCTTTTAAATATATGCATAGTAAAAAGGAAATAAACAGACTAATAGTGTAAATTATCTTTGGGTAATAACATAATGAGTAATCTTTATCATCTTTATACTGTTTTCAATACTGCAATCTCTAAAGTTCTCCATTAAGCACAAATAAGCTTTTATATCAGAACTTTAGCATATGTTTTAAAAGGAGATGGAGATTTATAAAGCTACACCCTTTTTATAGCATAGTATGTGAAAGATCATATATGATATGCATATTTGGAAATGAAATACATTTAGAAGAATTTATTAATATGCAAATATGTAGACAGCCATATATGCAGCCTGCCGTATGAGTCCTCAAACACCTCCCCAGATTGTGATATGAGAAAGAAATAAAATTATTACTTGAATCATTGTGGTCTCTTGTTTTAAGAGCATAGATTTTTCCATACCTATAACACTTATTGGCATTACACTACCATTAATGCCCCACCAATGAAGTGCATTTAATCCTGGTCACTCTGATTTGATGTAATATTGGAGATCCTAGCCAGAGCAATTAGGCAAGAAAAAGAATTAAAAGATATTCAAATCAGAAAAGAAGAAATAAAACCACTTCCTTTTGCAGATGTCATATGTAGAAAACTCTAAAATAGTCCACCAAAAAACATTAGAACTAATGAAAGAATTCAGTAAAGTTGGAGGACACAAAGTCAATATACAAAAATCAGTTTCTATACACGAGTAACAAATTATCAGAAATGAAAAAAACTTTCATTTACAGTTGCATCAAAAAGAATAAAATATCTCAGAATAAATTTAACTACAGAGGTGAAAGATCTGTACACTAGAAACCACAAGACTTTGATGAAAGAAATTGAAGATGATACAAATAAATGGAAAGATAATGTGTTCATGGATGGGAAAAATATTTTTTAAAATGTCCATATGACCCAAAGGCATATATAGATTCAATGCAATCATCCAGTGGCATATTTCACATAAATAGAAAAAACAATCCTGAAATCTGTATGGAACCACAAAAATCCTTGAATAGACAAAGCAATCCTGAGAAGGAAGAACAAAGCTGGAGGCATCACACTTCCTGATCTCAAACTACACAATAAAACTGTAATGATAAGACAGTATGGTAATGGCATAAAAATAGACACATAGCCCAACAGAACATTACAGAGAGCCCATAAGTAAACCCATGCATATATAAACTAATACTCGACAAGAGAGTCAAGAATACTCAATGGGAAAAGGACAGACTCTTTAATAAATGGTGGTGGGAAAACAATGGCTGGCATGCAGAAAAGTGAAATTGGATGTTCTACATTACTCACAAAAATTAACTCAAAAAGGATTAAAGACTTAAACATAAGACAAAAAACCATAAAACTCCTATAAGACAACAGAAAAAAGCTCTTTGACATTAGCCTTGACAATTTTTTTGAAATGACACCAAAAAATACAAAGGCAAAAAATAAATGAGACTATATCAAACTAAAAAGCTTCTACACAGCTAAAATAAAAAAAGAAGGCAATTTATGAAATGGGAGAAATTATTTGCACACCATATTATCTGAAAATGGGTTAATAACCAAAATATATAACACAATAGTAACCAAAAACAAAAAAGAAAATTTAAATAAAAATTGGCAGAAAACCTAAATAGACTTTTTTCTAAAGAAGACATACAACTGGCCAATAAGTTGATGAAAAGTACTCAACATCATTAATCATCATGGAAATGCAAATCAAAACCACAATGAGATATTACCTCACACCTATTAGAATGGTTATCATCAAAAAGAGAAGACATAATAAGTGTTGGTGAAGATGTGGAGAAAAGGGAACCCTGTTGGTGAGAATGTAAATTGGTATATCAAGTATGGAAAAAACAATATGCAGGTCCCCCCCAAAGGTTATAAAATAGAACTACCATATGATCCAGCAATCTCACTTCTAGGTAGAAATTCAAAAGAGATGAAAAAGGTATTGAAGAGTTATGTGCACCCCCATGTTTACATGTTTACAGATTTATTCACACTAACCAAGACACAGAAACCATGCACTGACACACATTGGAATATTGTTCAGCCATGAGAAGAAGTAAATACTGCCATTTGTAACCACATAAATGGACCTTGACAATGTTATGCTAAGTGAAATAGGTCAGACAGAAAAAGACAATACTGCATCACTTATATGTGGTATCCTAAAAAGCCAAACATTTAGAAACAGAAAATAGAATGGTGGCTATCAGGAGCAGGCTGTGGGGAAACTGAAAGATGTCAGTCAAAGGGTAAAAAATTCCTATTATAAGATGAATAACTTCAGGGGATATAATTCAAAACATTGTGAATATAGTTAACAGTATTGTATTGTTTTATTAAAAACTGAAGAGAGTACAGTTTAAATATTCTAACTACAAAAAAGAAATGGTAATTATGTGATATGGTAGAGGCACTAACTGTAGTAATTAACTAACGCTAATCATACTGCAATAAATACCAAACACAGATACATCATAAACTTACATAATGTCAATTTTATCAATAAAGTCAAAAAACAAATAAAAAAGAAACTACTGACATAAAATAAGGTCACAGGAATAAATATAATAAAATATATGCAACAATTATGAGAAATATCCGAACATTATTGAAATCAAAGATCTGATAAATGGAGAGATGTCACATTCATAGCTGGAATATTCAATACTGTAAAGATGTCAATATTAGGTTAATGCAATTTCACTTAAAACACTTGTGAATCAACAGCTGGTGTTGGTAAAACTGGACAGCTACATGTAAGAGAATGAAACTGGATTACTGTCTAAGTCCATACACAAAAGTAAACTCGAAATGGATCAAAGACCTGAATGTAAGTCATGAAACCATAAAACTCTTAGAAGAAAATATAGGCAAAACTCTCTTGAATATAAACATGAGCAACTTCTTCATGAACACATCTCCATGGGCAAGGGAAACAAAAGCAAAAATGAACAAGTGGGACTGTATCAAACTAAAAAGCTTCTGTACAGCAAAGGACACCATCAGTAGAACAAAAAGGCATGCTACAGTATGGGAGAATATATTCATAAATGACGTATCCGATAAGGGGTTGACAACCAAAATATATAAAGGGCTCATGCACCTCAACAAACAAAAAGCAAATAAGCCAATTAAAAAATGGGCAGAGGATATGAACAGACACTTCTCCAAAGAAGAAATTCAGATGGCCAACAGGCACATGAAAAGATGCTCCATGTCGCTAATAATCAGAGAAATGAAAATTAAAACCACAATGAGATATCACCTCACACCAGTTAGGATGGCCAACATCCAAAAGACAAACAATAACAAATGTTGGCGAGGATGTGGAGAAAGGGGAACCCTCCTACACTGCTAGTGGGAATGTAAATTAGTTCAACCATTGTGAAAAGCAGTATGGAGGTTCCTCAAAAAACTCAAAATAGAAATACCATTTGACCCAGGAATCCCACTCCTAGGAATTTACCCTAAGAATGCAGCAGCCCAGTTTGAAAAAGACAGATGCACCCCTATGTTTATGCAGCACTATTTACAATACCAAGAAATAAAAGCAACCTAAGTGTCCATCAGTAGATGAATGGATAAAGAAGATGTGGTACATATACACAATGGAATATTATACAGCCATAAGAAGAAAACAAATCCTACCATTTGCAACAACTTGGACAGAGCTAGAAGGTATTATGCTCAGTGAAATAGGCGAAGCGGAAAAAGACAAGTATCAAATGATTTCACTCATATGAGAAGCATAAGAGCAAAGAAAAAAACTGAAATATAAAACAGCAGTGGACTCACAGAACCCAAGAATGGACTAACAGTTACCAAAGAGAAAGGGACTGGGAGGATAGGTGGGAATGGAGGGATAAGGGGAAAAAGGGGCATTATGATTAGCACACATAATGTAGGGGTGGGCCATGGGGAAGGCAACATACCACAGAGAAGACAAGTTAGTGATTCTATAGCATCTTAACGCTGATGGACAATGACTGTAATGGGTTATGTGGTGGGGCCTTAATAATGGGGAGAATCTAGTAACCACAATGTTCATGTAAGTGTATATTAATGATACAAAAAAATCTAAAAAAAAAAGAACACGTGAAGTTTTCATGGAAGTTGAGAAGTTAATTCTCAATGAAGTTTATATGGTATAGAACATAGGGCATGAATAGCTAAGAAAATTTTGAAGAGAAACAAGCTGGGGGAAAATCTTTTATTAGCCAAATATTTCCTACACAGTTTTATGAAGAAAGTGTAGTACTGGTACTGTGATATACAGATTATCTATATTTAGAAGGCTTTTTTTCCATGTGTATTGCCTGCTGCCTTTTTTTCCCATTTTTTTCCTGGTCCTTTTTTGTTTGCTCATGTATTCATGTATTCATTCATTCAACAATACTTATTGAGTTATTATTGTGCTTAGATCTATATCGAGTGCTAGGATTCAGTGCTTTAAAGTCTGTTTATTAAATCCAATATCCGGTCTTCCTCAGGGTCAGTTTCTAATGATTGCTTTTTTCCCTATTTATGGGCCATACTCTTTTATAATACTTCATTAGAAACTGGGCATTTAAATAATATAATGTGGCAACTCTGGAAATCAGACCTTCTTCTCCGAGGTTTGTTTTTTCTCTTTGTTGTTTATTTGGTGACTTCTCTGAACTAATTCTATAAAGTCTATATAATCTTTGTTTTGTGTGGCTACTGCAATCTCTTTTTTATTTACATTAGTAGTCACCTACAGATTGGATAGGAATTTCCTTGGAACCAATAAGTCTCACAGTCTTTGCTGGGGGTTCTGTGGGTATATTGGCACAACACTTCAAAACTCAACAAAGCACTTTAGAATTCAGCTTTAGTCTTCATTTCCTGTTTGCACAATGTCTCAATCAGCCAGAGGTGAGAATTTAGGACCTTCTTGGATCTTTCCTGAGAAAGCATACAGCCCTGGGCACGCACACAGTACACACATGTAATTGGCCATCTATATTCCTAGGAAGATTTTCAAATCCCCTGTGGACATCACATTCCCCAGATTTTCCTTTTTAGCTTTTTAGTTGGCTTATTTGCCCCAGCTGGTATTTACCTCCTCGGGCATCCACAACCCTAAACAACTGCCTCCAAATTGTTTTCCACAAACAGCCCTGGGGAAGAGCCTTTGCACAGTAGGTGAGCTACCACTCAGGTCTGATAAAGACATGTTTGCACTGGAGGTCTTCCAGGGAGATAGCAGACAAAGTCACATAATGATAGTTTTCTGGGAATGGGGATTTTAAGGATCTCCAATCCTGTTCTTCACTTTCTCCTGGGCTGTATTTTTTGCCACGGTTGTGAGCTGCTGATTCTCAAGGCTACTGTGGAGCTCATGGAGGGGCCGATGGGAAAAGGGTAAAACACCATAAAACTTGCCCTTCTTACTGAAATTCAGTTGTTTTTTTTGAAACACTCTCTAGATTGCTGCAAGCATTGGTGAATTTACAGGGGTCTGGTAAAGAGAAACCAATAAAGGTAACTGAGAAGGAATGGCTAGAAAAGTGTTAGGAAGACAAATAATTAAAGAATGGTGTCTCAGATAACAAGAGGGTATTGCATATAGGGGAACTTACCTCAACATAATAAAGGCCATATATGACAGGCCCCTAGCTAACATCATTCTCAATGGTGAAAAAATAAAAGCTTTACTTCTAAGATTAGGAACAAGACAAGGATGCCCACTCTTGCCACTTTGATTTGACATAGTTTTGGAGGTCCCAGCAAAGCAATTAGGAAAGAAAACACTTCCAATTTAGAAAGGAAGAAGTAAAACTGTATCTACTTACAGATGACACAATATTATAATATAGAAAACCCTAAACACTCTACCAAAAACTGTTAGAACTAATAAAAGAACCCAGTAAAGTTGGAGGATAAAAAAATCAATGTACAAAAATCTTGCATTTCTATACACTAATACTGAAGTATCAGAAAGGGGAATTAAGAATGCAATCCCATTTACAATTGTATCAAAAAGGATTCAAAAAGGAATAAATTTAACCACCGAGATGAAAGACCTGTACACTTCAGTGTAAAGAATCACATGACATTGGTGAAAGAAATTGAAGACACAAACAGAAAGATAAACCATGCTCATGGATTGAAAGAATATTGTTAAAATGTCCATAGTACCCAATTCAATCTACAGATTTGATTACTATAGCTTTGTAATATAGTTTGCAATCAGAAATGTGATGCCTCCAGTTTTGTTCTTCTTTCTTGATTGCTTTGACTACTTGAGGTCTTCTGTGGTTCCATACAATATCAAAAATACTGTATTGTAAATTTGAAGGTAACTGAGAGTTAATTTTAAGAGTCCTTACAAACACACACACAAATTGTAGCTGTGTGGTGACAGATGTTAAGTAGACTTATTGTGGAGATCATTTTGCATTATTTATAGATATCAAATAATTATGTTATATGCCTTAAATTAATGTAGCAATTATGTCAATAAAATACACCAAATATCCATACAATTTTTGCCCATTATGTGAGTTCACCCAATTAAGAACTATAAAAAATAGAAAATGGATATTTCCTCAGGAATTCCCATCCCTCAGATACAATCATTAATAACAGTAAGGTGTATATCCTTCCAGATTTTTAGGGTAAGTATATGTAAGTATATATTTTTCCTATACAAATATCAATATATGCCATTCTTTCTTATCATTTTAAATTTTAGCATAGTATTCTATTGAATTTATGTACCATTATTGAATTAAAATTCTTTGAGTAGAGAAAAAAATAAATAAGTGGAGGGATATATAATATTAATGGATTAGAAAACTCAGTATTATTAAGAAGCCAACTATGTCCAGATTGGTCTAGATTTAATGCAATTCCAAAGAGAATTTCAGTTCCTCACCTTTTTTTCTTGGGGGAGGGTGATAGCTGATTTTGAAATTTATATGGAAATGTAATGGGCTAGGAATGGCTATAGTCATCTTAAAGAAGAAAAAAGCTGAACAACTTGCATTACCTGATATTAAGACTTAAAGCCAGAGTTGGTTAAAACAGTAAGATATTTGTTCAAGTACAAACAGACCAATGAAACAAAGAGTCTAAAAACAGTCTCTCTCCAATTATATATATTCTCATATATACAAAATTATATAATGTCTTCCTCACCAGAATGGCTAAAATGAAAAAAGAATACTATGCATAACTGGATGAAACAAACCATTAACTCTTGGGCACTCCTGGTGAGAAGCTAAATTGTTACAACTAATTGGGAAAACTGGAAGTAGCTACTAAACTTGAACATATGCATGTATCCTATATCCCAACAATTCCACTTCTAAGCACATATCCAACAGATCTGTGTACATATGTCCACTAAAAGCCGTACACAAGAACATTCATAACACTATTTACAACAGCTCCAACTTGAAACAACTCAAATATCCATCAAAAGTAGAATGAAATTGCAATATGTTCCTATATTGGAATAGTGTTACACAGCAGTAAGAATGGAAGAATTACCATTATATACAATAACATGAAAGACTCTCACACTCCTACTGTTGAATAAAGGAGCCAAATACGAAAGAATTATATATATATATACAATTCCACTTCAAGTTTGAAAAAATGGCAAAACTAATCTATGATGTTATAAGTAAAGATAGTTGGTTAGTTGGTTTGGGGGTGTGCTATCTTGAAGGAGGTATGAGAGGGCTTCTGGGGTTCTGGTGATCTGGATGTTACTTGATCTGGATCCTGGTTACCAGGATGTGTGTACTTTGTGAAAATTCATTTACGATTTGTGTGCTTTTCTGTATGTATGTTATACTTCAATAAAAAATTTAAATAAAACATTACAAAATTGTTCAGATTATCATCATTCAACTTCTCCTTTGGCAACTCTTGCTTTTAACTGTTGACAGCGACTACATGTGTTATTTTTCTCAGACTCTCCCATATAGATAAACTACTTCTACTGAAATACTCTTGATATCATATAATTTGTCCTCTTGCTTACATTAAAGAACCTCTTCAAAAGCCAAAAATTTAATTATTTTCTGCTCTGGGAAAAGCTTGAGATGGAAGAGTTGAATTAAATTGAGGCTATTTGAAAGAAAATTTTCCCCATCATGAGGTGGGCTGTAAGGAAGAACGGGCAGAGACTACAATGAGGAAACTAGAGATTCTAATGCCGTATGGAATTGTCAATGAGAGTCACCCCAGTTTTCTGGAACAAAAGTGGGGTAGAACATTCATCTAAGATGTTCACCTCTTGAGAGTTACTATTGTTACTGAGGTGGCATTTTTGCCAACTGATAGTAGTAGAGGTCAAAGGGTAAGCCCTGAAAAAAAGACAGAAATGGAGAGAAAACCAGTTTCAGTGAAGGAAAGCTATTTGCTAGAAATGAGGAAGAGCACAAAAGGAGAACACCCAGCTCTCTGGGTAGGCATTGTCCACTGGTCACAATATCCTGATCAAAGAATACTCAGGGCACAGGACCCATTTTGACAAATAGTGGAGTTTTTTCATCTTCCTGAAATTTCAGGATAATCTCCTCATTCCTTTTAATCCCTAATAACTTTCAATAGCTTTAAAATGCAAAGCTGGTTTCCATTAGATCTGATACACTGGTAGAAAAGGCTAGGTACATGGCAACTCAGAAAAATTTCCATAAAATCTGCTATCAGTCAACGTCCTACTGTGGATTGGGGTAGAGGATATTTGTATCCCCATCATATAACAGCATAATTCCAATTAACATAGTATGGCTTCATCATTTAGTTAAAAGTGACTTCTCATAACAAATATAAATTGTACCTACCTCACTGAATTATGGTAGGGATTAGTTAATACCTGTAACTCAGAATGATTCTTGGCCCATAGTAAGAATTTAATAATTTTAGCTATTATTTTTATCATTAGGAGTCACATCAATATTCTTAACAAGTAACATAGTGATAGGTAACTAAGGTTATTCTTATCTAATATTGTATTAATAGTGAGTATTCCTTATCTCTTAGGATTGGAGATTTGAAGGTAGTCTATGTATCTCATGTTTTTGATCAGTTTGGAACTCTTTCAGGGCTCAGAAAAGAGAACTAAACCATCTGGTAAGTAAATTGTCAGCTTTGGTGTTCAGGTTTAGAGCCACCCAGGTGGTATGGCTTTGAGCCCTTCAGTACTATCTTGAAGACTGGGATCTCTGGTGGTGATATTAGAGAGAAGGTTACGATTGTTCCCTATTGCTGCAAATAGTATTACAAAAGCAAAGCACAAGATCTATGTGTGGAGAGGCTTGCTATAATATTTTCAAGCAACTTACAAAGTGGAAATCTTATTCAAATTTGTTTCATAGGGGTTCCACGAAGAAACAAATTCTGTTGCAATTCTGAGTGTCTTTTGCCTAATCTTGGGATAGGAAATACCAGGAAGAATAGGGATTGTGATTTCCAGAAGTCAGTACTTAGAGATTTAGTCACATTAGATAAATGAGTTTAGAAAAAGAAAGCTCCTTGTTGATACTATGATGTTTTTTTAAAAACTCGTTTTTCTATATTAATAAAGTTTTAAATGGATCTTTAGATTCAATTTAGGTTTCTCATTTCTCTCCTTTGGAAGACTACACTGTAAAATGACTATAGTGGCTTCTAAGTGAAAACAAATTACCCATCAAACCTAAAATCCCATGTGAAGTACTTTGTCTGACATAGGAGAGAATCTTTTGAGATATGTCTATATGTATAAATAAAGGATTATGCAAATTCCTGTGTTGGTTAATTTTAATAATAGCACTGATGATAATAAAGTCTTTTCTTCAAAAATCTTATGAACAGTTTCCTTTTCACTTTCTGCTAAATAGTGGTTAATCACTTATTATCAATTTTCAAATTAGCACATCTCTAACTTATATATCCGTATTATACTATTTATCCAGACTTAATTAGCTTTTTAAAGACACTGTCTTACAAAGAAAGTAATTCAGATTAACCAACAATGCCCTACAAACATAAATATAAATGATACCGAATAAGTATTAATTGAAACAAAAAGGACTTAAGCTAACATTAATTCTTACCAACTCCAGAGGTTATTGATTCTGCATCAATGTCATTAGCTCGTTTTCTTGCCACTTCAGCTAGTGCCAATTCACCCTTATCTAGTGCAAGGTAATGGATGTCCTTTGGAAATAAAGGAAAATGAAAGATTAATCCAAAATGAATCTTGGTTAAGTTACAAAGGAGATTTTGAAAGAACTTATTGTTCAGACTATAGAACAGACATGGCTCGTGAATATTCTTTTTTGTATTTTCTGTTTTCCAGTACAAGTAAATTTCTTGAATTAGAGATCATTGCCGTAGCTAATGGCAATCATTTAGATTATTTTAAGTCTTTAGGGAAAAAGACAAGTATCTAAATCAAATGTTTAACATACTAAATTTTGTCAGGGAATAAAATAAAAACCTAAGTGCTGTTTTGTGTGGTGAGATTTTGACATTTGAGTGATTTTCAAAATCCAGTTGTATATTATTATAAGTATTTTTTTACAAGGGATACTATTATACAAATTTGTTTCTGATATTTATGTGTTAGGCACATATTGCTTTGTTAATATTATTAATACTTCTGCTATTTTGAACACATCCAGTCAACAAATAATCAGTGCCTACTAAGTGCTAGGCACTGTTCCTGAATATAAAGATCAATTACAATACGATGTCTCAAAGAGCTTTGAGCTTGGTAGAGAGACAGACCACTGTGAGCAACAATTAATTCTGAACAGTGTCCTGGGTTTTCTGGCGGATATTTGCACTGAGTGCTGTGGAACCAAAGAGGAGGAACTGATCCTTGATCTGAATCTTGAAGGATAAGTAAGAGTTATGCTAGGAGAGAAAATGGAGAAAAGGTGATGGAGAATGTGCATTATACGTAGAGAAGCTTGAGAAAACAGTTCTGTCAGGCAATGGCAGGTCTTTCAATATGAAAGAAGTATTGGATGTATGGGAGAAAGCAGTGAAAAATAATACTAAATTAGGGAGAGCCACTAAAAAGGATTTAGAACTCCTTTTGGCACACAAAATGATTGTCAGAATGAAAATTTTATGGCAATAAAAATAGAAAAAGAATATGAACATCCAGTTTACAATGAAGAAATATAAATGGCCCATAATCATGAAAAGATATTTTACTTTATTCATATTCAAATAAATGCAAATTGAAAAAATGTAATTTCAAATTGGATAAGTTTTTTAAAAGTTAATAATTTTACTGGTTGTAGTGTTTGGAGGAAAACAGGCACCTATTGGGAATACATGACTTAACACAGAGCAGGGGTTGGTAAACTTACAGCATATGTGCCAAATATATCCTGCCTCTTGCACAGTACACAAGAATCGATTGTGTTTACATTTTTAAATGGTTGCTATGGCTCAATCACTTTTACTTAACTCCGAATGACTTCGGAATTAGCTTAATGTTGCAGACTTTAAAATGTTTCAACCTAAAACTACAAGGCAAAACAGTAGTTAAATGTGAAACTTGTACTGTGATGAAGACATTTTAATGAGAACTAAGATTAAGTTGCAAGTAATGTCAGGCTGTGTCATACACTTCCTGAACTGACAAAGTTAAAAAAAAGAAGTGAGATCTCCATTCCTACACAGATTCCCAGCAATATATTTTCTGATTTCCATCCACAGCAGCATTTTTCAACGTTGATCCAAGTACAAAAGAAATTTCCATATTCCAAAGTCTATTTAGCTGTGCAATCGAGTAACTTTAATATTAAGTGGTTAATTTCAATGTAATGACATGCTAAAAGGCACTCTCATCTTTTAGCTAATACAATGCTAAAAATGGCTTCTAACAGGTGAATATACTCAATTAAAACCATATACTCATAGATTGATATCCATATTTGGCAATACCTATCTAAGAGGAAAAACAAAGGTGAAATATGCAAAATCTCATCATAAATCAGCATTAATGAATCAACATTTGCAATAGATTTTGATGCTAAGAACACCAACTTTCAACTCAAGTTAAGTGAAATGTCATCGGCCCCTCACTCCGCAAAACAATTCCATTATTCACATTTGTATTATGAAAATTGTACTCAATTATTATACTTCTAATCAATATTTATATAAATATGTTTTCTCTCATTATATACAAGTGCCTATATAACAACCTCAGTTTTGCCTCTTGGCCCACAAGCATATAATATTTGCAGTCTAGCCCTTTACAACAGAAGTTTGTTGTGTTCATCTTCTGCTCATCTTTTAATGAGCAAATGTAATCATTTAAAAATATATGCTACTACTGTATTCAGTTCACTAGTATTCCATTTAAGACTTTTCCATCTATGTTCTTAAGAAAAATCTATGACTTGACTTGGGCTTCACTGCTAACAATCCCTTGACTTCTATCAAGGTTATACTGGCCTTATAAAATAAGTTAGGTGGCTTTTTTCTATTTTTTCCTCTCTGGCAAAATTTATATGTGATTTTTTACTGAAAATAAGGAAAATGCATGAAATACACTTAAGAAGGAATTATCAACTATTACCAAGCAACATAAATGAACACCTGATTAAAATACACACCTGCTTGTGGTAAATAATCTAAAATTCCATGGAATTCCAGTCAAAATCCTTCCAAGGTTTTTCATGGAACTTGACAAGTTGATCTTAAAATTCATTGCGTCAAAGCAAATAGTCAAGAATATCTAAGACTTAATCTAGTTAACATTAAGACTATATAGCACTTGTATACAGGCATATAAACCAAAGAAATACAAATATGGTTTTCTTTGTGAGTTACTAATGTGAGTACTTTATATTTACCAGTAATGTAGGGGTTATTTATAAGATCTGTGGTCCACAAATTATTTCTGGAACATTTTCTGTGTCTTACTCTCATGTTCTTTCTTAATTCTGTGATTTAGCCTCTATTTTTTAATTGTTACAGGGAACTGGAGTCATTTATTTGAAGAGGTAATCTTACCAGGTCTTAAATTGATATTATATCTGTACCACATGAAGGTTTTCATTTCTTAATATTTCTGTTTAGAAACATACATATGATACAGTCTGTTTACTTGCTGATACAGTGTGAGCCTTCTCACTATTCACTTAACTGAATATAGTCTTTAACAAAATTCACTAGTGAGCATATCTTTGCAACTTCGTGCCCCTTAATTTGACAAAGTTCACAATTCTTTAGAGTCTGACATAAGACATATCTAGTATCTATATCACTTCCCAATTGTCTAATGTTTAGGTAGTTTTTATGTTGGAATTTAGTTTAAATGGATATATACAATTAAATGTGTTTGTACACCTCTGGGAAATGGTCATATTCTAAGTGAGTTAAGAAAATAAAAGCCACTTAGCTTTGTATTTAATTTTCATGTCTTTTACCTGACAGGTCAGGATAAGGTACTGTTAAATTATACTACTTTAGTGACATTGCAAGAGGCTGCTGTCAGTGGAAGTAATGGTCTTCCACTCATCCTGACTTCATTTTAAAAAGTACTATTATTCTAAAACTATTCCACAAATAATTATGGATTGTTTACTGTTTGTTTCAGATACAAAGAGGAATTTACTACAAAATTAATGAAGCTTAACTTCATTGCCTTATTTGTACATGTTTTTTCCAGTACCTAATTTGTAATTGAAATCTTAAATTTTTATTAAGAACTATTCCTCAAATTGTATAAGCTTCAAGTCCTATAAAACACAGGTCTACTCCTGATGCCTACCCATCAGGGGTTCTCATGTATTAGTGGACTTTGTTACCACAGCTTAATTCTTTAGAATCCTGTCTGGGAGGCACAAGGAAATAGTGTAAGTTGTACGGTCCTTTTTGTTTTGTTAGTCTCTCTTTTTTTGGAGACTTATTGTGTAAAATAAAATGGTTTATAGCAAGTCTAAATGGACAAAATAGATGGTAATAGATTTAAAAAATTTCCTAGTAATAAATCCCAACCTTTACCACCACCCAACCAGGGTTACCCCATTGATGGATGGTTTTATTATAAAAGCATTGCTAACTTGGAAGCAAGTTTTCAGAAAAATATTCAAAAGAATAAACCACTTAGTTTCTGCCATCTCAATGACAATTGTATAATTTCCCATTTGCCAAAATAACTTACATTAACATAATCATTTATTTACACTATTAAGTTAAATTGGCTTCCACTGAACAAGTATAACAAACACTGATACTCTTTGGCGATGATCCAGGTTTAAAAATTTACAAATATCCTGTCTGTACCATCTAAGATCTAAAATAAAAAATATACTCTTCTGGGGTTCTCTTTCAGGTGACTTTTGAATGTACTAATGGTATGAACATATAAATTTACAACAAAAAGTATTTAAAGCTAAAACAAAATCTTGAATAGATTTTCATACTTGTCATACTTTGAATCACTCCTTGAAAAATAAGTATAATTATTATAACATATTAATGTTGTTATAACCTTTTCTTATTTTTGTAATGCTTCTGTACACTGATAGCTTTGTATGAGATATAGAAGAATTTATAAAGACATGCAACAGCTTATACATATATTTAAGAGTACCATGTCTTAGCCCTCCCTGCTGTAATATTTAACTTGGTTCATATCAATTGATAATTGGAATTTAAATTCATAATCTACAGCTTTACAAGTCAAAATCTTGTCCATAATTGCTCCTAGAACATTCAAATTCATGCTACTCTATTTCAACTGAAATAAAGTAAAATGTTGATACAAGTTTTTCTACTTATTTAAATGAGACATTTAATAGCACAAATTTGATCAATAAGAAGCTTTTAACAATCAGGAATAGAATATTGTTTCTTATAGCATGATAATATTTTAGAAGTTTCCTATTTTGTAGATTTGAGGTTAAAGTAACTTTCAAGATAAGGAAGTACATTAAATAATTTATCTCATAGTGATACTGATGTAAATTTTAGTAATTAATGCTACATAAATAATATGTCTTTATTATATAAGTCAGAACAATGAATAACCATTTTAAATGTGAAAATATATGGGAAGAACTTACATTTTATTACCAAATGAAGAAGTTACTTGGAATGATATATATTTTCATGTTAGAATAAGTTTTTGGAAATTACATTATTTGAAATTTTCATAGAACTCATGAATATGACCTACTTTTTCCTTCCAGGATTTATGTTTTTGACTTGTTTGAATTTTCTCCTTGAGGCTACTGGACTATTTAAATTCATTTGATTTAGTATGTCATTTTTAGCCATTTATATTTTTTCTAGACAATTATCTATGTCCACTAATGGACATACTAAAGTGTTCATGTTTACTGCACTGTTTATATATTAAACTATCATAATTTTAAGAATTTTCTGATCTTTCTACATAATGCTATGAAGTGATCCCCAGGATATACTGAGTTTAAAAAAAATCAAATTGCCAAACAGTGTGTTTAGTATGCTACTAAAACAGGGGTTTTATTTAAAAACAGTGTATAGATGAATATATATGCATATTTAGTTATATATATTTTCTATAAATGAAGGATAAGCCAAAAGTGACAACCTAAAGTGGAAGGAAAGGAATCATGTGGAGAAAACAGATTGAAGCTAGACTTCACTAAATGCACCATATTTAAAGATATGATTTTAGAACCATTTTTACATAGTTATAAAATAAAAATAAAAATAAGTATTGCTCAAACATCAAATCCAAAATTACATTAATGAACTTAGTACATTAAATTGGTAGTATAACTACATGACAGAACTTATGTCAAGTTACTTTAAAATATAGATGTGTTTATCCTTGAGGGATAGCTCTAAGTACAAAAGAATGACAAAGAAATCTTAGAATGTTTTCATATTATACTAACAGTAATATTATTTGGAGAAATATTCTAAAACCATTTTCTATAAATGTTGTATGACATAGGTCAGCAAACTTAAAGCCTGTGAACCAGATCCAACCTACAACCCTTTTTCTGTAAAGTTTCATTAAAACACAGCCATACTTGTTTATATTTTTGCCTGTGTCTACTTTCAAGCTACAATGGCAGATTTTAATAGTTGTGACAGAGACTATGCAAAGCCTCAAATATATACTACCTGGCACTTTACAAAAAAGTTTGACCACCCTTCTGGCCTTTTTCCCTTGTAAACAGTAACAAACTCAATAAAAATTAGCACTCTAGCACCCAGTCTGTGAACTCTAGGGATTACATGCTATTAAGAGAAATCAGAACTACTTGAAGATATGGTTGACACCATATTAGTGGTACCCAATCATACAAGGAAGATATCAGTATTACAGGGGTTATCCCAATAGGACTAAGAAGCCAAATTGAAGGACTAAAGATGAGTACAAAAATATTACCATCTATACACTCTTTAAAAGACTACAACAAAATCCAGCACTGAATGATGCAAAATTCATAAACAACTTCCAATAAAGATATGCGAAGATAGTAGATACGTGAAGTACTAAGAAAAAGTGACCCTAACCAAGAGAAAAATTATTCATTTGAAACATACCCAGAATGTCAGAAATAAAAGGAATTAGCAGAAAAGAATTTTTAAACATATATATGCACACACATACACATACACACTCATCTATATGCACACAAACTTAAAGGAAAACTTGAATGTAATGACAACAGATTTGGATGATATAAATAAAAACCAAATAGAACTACATTTAAAATACAATGTTTAAAATGAAAAGTTCACTGGAAAGGACTAAGAGCAAACTAGACACTAAAGAATGAAAGATCAATGAGCTTAAAACAATAGAACAATCCAAAATTGCGCACACAATGAAAAAAAGAAGACCGAAATGGAAGTGAACAGAGCAATGTAACATAAACACAGAGGAACTAAATACTGAAAATAATGAGTATTTCAGTGACCAGTGGATGCTTAAATAGTATAACAGAAATGTAATTGGAGACTCAGAAGGGGAAGAGAGAAGGTAGCAAAGTATTTGAACAGATAGGAACTGAAATTTTTCCAAATATGGTGAAACCTATTAACTTACAAATCAAAGAAGATCCAAAAACCATAAACAGGATAAATACACATGCACGCACATGTATGTACATGCACATGTGCACATACCACAAAGATATAAATAAATTGCTGAAAATTAGTGACCAAGAAAAAATACTGAAAGCAGAGGAGAAAGAGACATAAATAGAGGGATAAAGATAAGAGACTACAGACTTCCCTTCTGAAACCGTGCAATCCACGAGACAATGGAACATCTTTGTCCTATTAATTTCCCGTATGAATACTGTCAAACATTTAAGGAAGAAATCATACTAATTGTACACATGCTTGCCCAATAAATGAAAAAGAGGAAGTGGAATGGAGGAAAGAAGAGGGAGCTGGGGGAAAAAAGACTAGTAGTTGAAGGGAGAGGGGGAGGAAGGGAGAGAGCAATACCTTACAATTCATTTTATAACACCGGTACTATAGTGATAGCAAAACCAGAAAGACATTAAAACACTGCAGACTGATACAAACACTGAGATCTATGTATCTGTGTCAATCTGTAGTGTTTTAATATACACACACAGTCTGTGTGTGTGTGTCCATCAACATTGCTAAGAAAAATTGAGAACATAAGTATAAAAAATGACATATCCATGGATTCAATATTTTTAAGATGTCAATTGTGTCCAAATTTATTTATAGATTTTATGCAATGCTAATCAAATTCCAGCAGAATTTTTTTATCATTAATGTACAATTACATGAGCAACATTATGGTTACTAGACTTCCCCTATTATCAAGTCCCCCCACATACCCCATTACAGTCACTGTCCATCAGCGTAGTAAGAGGCTATAAAATCACTACTTGTCTTCTCTGTGTTATACCCAACAGACTTTTTTTCTTAAATGGAGAAGCTGATTCTAAAATTAATGTGGAAATGCAAAGGATCTCGAGTAGCTAAAATAATTTTTAAAAAGACTAAGTTGCAGAATTACACTGCCTGATTTCAAAACTTACAATAAATAATAATCAAAACAGTGTGATACTTGCAAAAGTATTAACCAGAATATTTAAACTTGGACACTACTAACATTTGGGTCAGATAATTTTTTCTTGTAAGGAGGTCTCCTGTGTATTGTGGAATGTTTAGAAGCATCCCAAGTCTTTACCCACTACATACCAATAGCACCACAGTTGTGACACTCAAAAACATCTCCCCCTTTGTTTATCACATCACTATTTACAATAGCCAAGAAATGGAAGCAACCTAAGTGTCTATCCGTAGATGAATGGCTAAAGATGTGGTACATATACACAATGGACTATTATTCAGCCATAAGAAGAAAACAAAATCCTACCATTTGCAACAAACTGGATGGAGCTAGAGGGTTATTGTGTTCAGTGAAATAAGCCAGGCAGAGAAAGACAAGTACCAAATGATTTCATTCATCTGTGAAGCATAAGAACAAAGCAAAAACTGAAGGAATAAAACAGCAGCAGACTCACAGAACCCAAGAATGGAGTAACAGTGGTGGGTGGGAAGGGAGGGAGAAGGGGAATAAGGGGCATTACGATTAGCACACATAATGTAGTCGGGGGGGCACAGGCAAGGCAGTATAGCCCAGAGAAGACAAGCAGTGACTCTATAGCATCTTACTACGCTAATGGACAGTGATTGTAATGGGGTATGTGGTGGGGACTTGATAATGGGGGGAATCTAGTAACCACGTTCATCATGTGATTGTATATTAATGATACCAAAACAAACGAACAAACAAAAAAAAATCTCAAGACATTGCCAAATGCCCCTGGGGGCAGAGGAGGGGGATAAAATGATCACTGTTGGAAACTACTAGTATAGACATGTAAACCCATGGAAGAGAATAGAGTTCAGAAATAGACTCATAGATATATGCCCAAAGATTTTCAAAGAGGTACAAAAACAATTCAATGGAGAAAGAATAGTTTTGAAATAATTGGACAACCATATGCAAACAAAACCAAACTTCAATCCATACTTAGTTACATATTCAAAAATTAACTAAACATAGATCATAAAAGTAAACATTGAAGCAAAAATTATAAAAGTTTTTTTGAGAAAATATGCCAGAAATTGCAGTCATGGGTGTAGCAAGGCAAAGGTTTCTTAGGACTGACTCCAAAAGCACAGCAAAAACGTCAACTTACAAAAGAGTATGTGCTACTAATTAAATTCTTGGGAAATTTAACTGTAGTAGTGAAAAGCAGATTCGTGAATTTCTGGAGCTGGTCAGAAAGGTGACTACAAAGAACTATTTGGAGTGTTGGAAATTTTTTACAACATTGTAGTGTTATTATGTAACTACATTTGTCAAAACTCACTGAACTGCACATTTAAAATTGGTGAACCTGATTGTATTTAAATTACTTCTCAATATTGGAAATTAAAAATAAAATTTTCAGTGGATTGAAGGTTATGAAATATTTTTAAATTAATGTATTAATAATAATGATAGTACTAAGAAATAGAATTGGTAACCATTAAAGAATGTGAGGGAGGCAATTTACTATTTTGAAATGTGGAAAATAAAGAATAAAGTATTTACCTTTTCTTTCCTATAGGAACTGTATCTCAAAATAAGCCAATATATGGAAAAAAATTTTTTTTAAGAATTCCAGCTAATGAATGAAAAAATGATAAACATGCACTTTGCAGCCCTAATGAAATATTGGCTATAAGCAGTGACTAAAAATATTATATAGAACGCTTTAGGAGAACTGTATAATGACTGGGTTAGACTGGATAAGCCCTGAACCCACTGATCAACCTTAATATCACAAAAGAGAAAACCTAACGTTGTCAGTTGATATACAATATCTATGAAGAATCTTTGTCAATATAAGAAAGTAGAACAAAACCTTTTTTTGTCTGTATACACATACACACAAATGAACTACAGGTTTTACAGGAAATACAGGAGACAGGAACATGTTAAGAACTCCAAAGGCACAAAATTGGCACAGTTAAGAATATGAGAAACTCTCTTCAGGGCAAATGGTGTGGGTTAATTCAACAGAGAAACTGCAAAGCAAGTGGGGAAAAAAGGACATGATTGAAAAAGATGGCAGGAGGGCACAGCAGGCACCTCCTCCCACACACACCAAGGAAGTAACTACAGCAAATATAACTAACCCTGAAAATGACCGGAAGACTGAAGATCACTTACACCTGGTGAAGAAGAGAACAACCCAGAGAAGTGTAAAGTCGCAGAGCAGCAACTGATCAGCAAGCACCCACGCCTTCCCCCAATCCCAGCCCACAAGCAAGAGGAAGAGGAACGGAACAGTTGGGGTAAGTGCTCAGGAACTCCGCACACCTGGCCTTGGAGATCTGCTCTGGGAACGCAAGTCCACATTGCATCAGGCTTTGGTGACTATCAGGGCTAAACACCAAAGAGAGTTGGAGCACTCTGGGAGGTTGAGACTCCTGCCATTTGTGGAGGACATGCATGCTCCACTGGTCCCACTGAGACCCAAAACAGAGGTGGCAGTTTGAAAGATTTAGTAGCAGTGGGAAAGGTGCCAGAGTGGCAAGGGCCGATGGAGCTCTCTCCACAGGAGAAAGGGCAGGTGGACTACACTTCTGCAGCCCTACCTCGACTGAACTGGTCAGGAGCTCACAGGAGCTCCAAATGCTCCATTCCCCTTGCTGGTGGCTCAGCCCCAAGATACTACCCTGCACTCCAGCCCCACCTAGCAGTGTCAGGCTTCGCTGCCTGGCAGGCAGAGGCTTTCCTTCTTTCTAGGCCCTATCTCAGCCCACCTGGGGAGGTGCCTATGGGAGCCAACACCAAGTACTCCTTCTTCTTCACTAGTGGCCCAGCTCAATGCTGCACACCTTTGTGCCTAAGAGCCAGGCATCCCGATGCTGCATGACCATGTGCAGACATGCCCTGCCACCACACCCCCAGCCCCGGGCCATGTGCCTGCCCCACCCATACCATTCACCTAGCAGTGCCACCATGCTGCAGGGTAAGAGAAGATGGTCCTGTCCACAATGATCCCAAAGTGTTGGTATTCTGTTCACAAAGGGCTGACTGAGGCAAGCTGCCACCCACAGTGGACTGCCACCCATATGGCCAATAAACAGTGTGATACTGGCAAAAGTATTGACCAGAATATTTAAACTTGGGCACTGTTGACATTTTGGGTCAGATAATTCTTTGTTGTAAGGAGGTGTCCTGTGCATTGTGGGATGTTTAGAAGCATCCCAAGTCTTTTACCCACTACATACCAATAGCACCACAGTTGTGATAATCAAAAACATCCCAAGACATTGCCTTCTTCATAAAGTCATTACTCTCTAGACCAGGAAGCATAGCAGATCCATCTATACAAAGGAAGAAACACAGAAACCCTGACAAAATGAGGAAGTGGAAGACTGTTCCAAACAAAACTACAGGATAAGACACCAGAAAGAGGGCTAAATAAAACAGATCATCAATCTTGATAAAGATTTCAAAGTAACAGTCATAAATATGCTCACTGATCTGCGAAAAAGTATTGACAATCTCAGGTAGGACTTCAACAAAGAGTTGAAAAAGTGCCACACACAGCTGAAGAATACAGTAAATGAAATGAAAAATACAATGGAGGGAATGAATATTCTAATGAAATTTTTGGACTTTGAATTGAAGAAAACAAAATTAGATTATCATCCTTTTTTATAGCAATACTTTATTCCAGAACATATTCCAGAATATAGAATAGTAATATATTTGAGACACTCAAGAAAATATAAGCCAAAGATTTTTTACACAGCCAGAACAATCTATTATTCCTATGAGCCATTCCTAGAAAATCTACTAAAGACAGATTCAGATAACCAAAATGACTGAAGACATCTTCATAAAGAACAGTGGTAAGGATTACAAATATAATGATCTATAAACCAGTTAGAAAAGGACAAAGCTGGTATGATCCTACTCATATAAAGTATCAAAAGTAGTCAAGCAAAGTGAAAAGATGGCTGTTAGGGGTAAAAAGGACTAGTGTCTAATGGGTAGGCAGTTTCAGTTTGCTAGGTTAAAAAGTTCTCAAGATCTGTCGCACAACAACATGAAATTACTTGACACTACTAAACTGCATACTTAAAAATGGTTACGATGGTAAATTTTAACATGTAATTTTTTTCACCATAAAAAAATCCCCTAAATGATAGTTATAAGGTAGACAATGACATAACACTGTACAACTATCAAAAAATGTAACAGTCCAAAATTTGTGGGATGCTACAAAAGTGGTTCTAAGAGGGAACTATAGAGCAATACAGGCCTACCTCAGGTTATTTATTTCTTTGGTATTGAGGCATATGAGTTCTTTATATATTTTGGATGTTAACCCCTTATTGGATAACTTGTTTACAAATATATTGTCTCATATGTAGGTTGCCTTTTTGTTCTGTTGATGGTGTCCTTTGCTATACAGAAGTTTTTTAGTTTGATGTAGTCCCACTTATTCATTTTTTGTTTCCCTTGCCTGAGGAGCTGTGTCCATGAAAAAAATTGCTCATGCTTATGTTCAAGAGATTTTTGCTTATGTTTCTTCTAAGAGTTTTATGATTTCATGTCTCATATTTAGGTCCTTAATGCATTTTATGTTTACTTCTGTATATGGAGTTGGTAATCCAGTTTTATTCTCTTGCATGTAGCTGTTCAATCTTCCCAACACTACTTATTGAAGAGGTTGCCTTTTTCCCTTTGTATTTTAATGGCTCCTGTATCATATATTAATTGACCATATATATTGTATGGGTTTGTATCTGGGCTCTCTATTATGTTCAATTGATCTATGCATCTATTCTTGTGCACGTACCATACTGTTTTGATTACTGTAGCTTTGTAGTTGAGCTTGAAGTCAGGGAGCATGTTCCTCCAAGCTTCATATTTCTTTCTCAGGACTGCTTTGGCTATTCAGTCTTTTGTGGTTCCATATGAATTTTAGAACTAACTACTCTAGTTCACTGAGAAATGCTTTTGGTATTTTGATAGGGATTCCATTGGATCTGTACATTTCTTTGGGCAGGATGGCCCTTTGACAATATTAATTCTTCCTATCCATGAACATGGAATAGATTTCCATATAATTGTGTCTTCTTTAATATCTCTTATGAGTGTCTCAAAGTTTTCAGAATACAGATCTTTCCTCTCCTTGGTTAGGTTTATTCCTAGGTATTTTATTCTTTTTGAAGCAACTGTAAATAGAATTGTTTTCCTGATTTTTCTTCCTGCTAATTCGGTGTTAGTATATAGGAATACAACAGATTTCTGTGTATTAATTTTGTATCCCGCAACTTTGCTGAAGCTGGTTATTTTTTCTATTTGTTTTTTCGTGGTGTCTTTAGGGTTTCCATATATAGTATCATGTCTTCTGCAAATAAATCTTGATATGTAATATTTTCATTTTCATTAAGTTAGAGTGTATAATGTCCACTATTTTTAGCCCAAGAAGCATGAAAGAGTATGATGTTAAATTTTGAAACACATAATGTTATTTTTAGCACTACAATCCTTTTGAGGTTTATTTTCCTTTATTGCATGGAAGTCACTGAATATGGTCTATATGACAGGAGTCTTCTGAGTTTGTTGAGACTTACTTGGTGAGAAGATATGATAATTGTGGTTGATTTTCTGATTTTGGCAATAACATGTATTCTGTGTATTAAATATATCATTAGATCAGGTTCTCTATTTATTTTATTCAAATCCTCAATATCCTTAACTCTTTGTTTTTCCTTCTCAGTGTATACTTTTCAGAGAAAACTGTATTAAATTCCTGCATTTTGTGGATTTTTCAATTGTTCCTAGAAGATGTTTCTTTTAAAAAAATTTTTGGAGTTCTGTAGTTAAATGAATATTACTATGTCTATTTGATGGACTACTTCTGTTACCGGCTATATTATTATTATATTATATTAAATTATTATTTTATTCTTTTTATTTTGGTACCGTTAATCTACATTTACATGAGCAACATTATGGTTACTAGACTCCCCCCATTATCAAGTCCACACCACAAACCCCATTACAGTCACTGTTCATCAGCATAGTGAGATGCTATAGAATCACTACTTGTCTTCTCTCTGTTGTACAGCTTTCCCCGTACCCCCTCCCTACATTATGTATGCTAATCATAATGCCCCATCTTCCCCTTTATCCCTCCCATCCCACCCATCCTCCCCAGTCCCTTTTCCTTTGGTAACTGTTAGTCCAATTTGGGGTTCTGTGAGTCTGCTGCTGTTTTGTTCCTTCATTTTCTTTTTGTTTGTATACTCCACAGATGAGTGAAATCATTTGATACTTGTCTTTCTCTGCCTAGCTTATTTCACTGAGTATAATACCCTCTGATCCATCCATGTTGTTGCAAATGGTAGGATTTGTTTTCTTCTTATGGCTGAATAATATTCCATTGTGTATATGTACCACCTCTTCTTTATCCATTCATCTACTGATGGACACTTAGGTTGCTTCCATTTCTTGGCTATTGTAAATAGTGCTGCGATAAACATAGGGGTGCATCTGTCTTTTTCAAACTGGGCTGCTGCATTCTTAGGGTAAGTTCCTAGGAGTGGAACCACTGGGTCAAATGGTATTTCTATTTTGAGTTTTTGAGGAACCTCCATATTACTTTCCACAATGGTTGTACTAATTTACTTCCCACCAGCAGTGTAGGAGGGTTTCCCTTTCTCCACATCCTCGCCAAAATTTGTTGTTGTTTGTGTTTTGGATGTTGGCCATCCTCACTGGTGTGAGGTGATATCTCATTGTGGTTTTAATTTGCATTTCTCTGATGATTAGCAATGTGGAGCATCTTTTCATGTGCCTGTTGGCCACCTGAATTTCTTCTTTGGAGAAGTGTCTGTTCAAATCTTCTGCCCATTTTTTAATTGGATTATTTGATTTTTATTTGTTGAGGTGTGTGAGCTGTTTATATATTTTGGATGTGAACCCCTTATCATATATGTCATTTATGAATATATTCTCCCATACTGTAGGATGCCTTTTTGTTCTATTGATGGTGTCATTTGCTTTACAGAAGCTTTTCAGCTTGATATAGTCCCACTTGTTCATTTTTGCTTTTGTTTCCCTAGCCCAGGGAGATATGTTCATGAAGAAGTTGCTCATATGTCCAAGAGATTTTTGTCTATGTTTTTTCTAAGAATTTTATGGTTTCATGACTTACATTCAGGTCTTTGATCCATTTTGAATTTACTTTTGTGTATGGGGTTAGATAATGATCCAGTTTCATTCTCTTACATGTAGCTGTCCAGTTTTGCCAACACCAGCTGTTGAAGAGGCTGTCATTTCCCCATTGTATATATATATGGCTCCTTTATCATATATTAATTGACCATATATGTTTGGGTTAATATCTGGACTCTCTATTCTGTTCCACTGGTTGGTGGGTTGGTTCTAGAACCAGTACCAAATTGTCTTGATTACTGTGGCTTTGTAGTAGAGCTTGAAGGTGGGGAGTGAGATCCCCTCTGCTTTACTCTTCCTTCTCAGGATTGCTTTGGCTATTCGGTGTCTTTTGTGATTCCATATGAATTTTAGAACTATTTATTCCAGTTCATTGAAGAATGCTGCAGTATTTTGATAGGAATTGCATTGAATCTGTAGATTGCTTTAGGCAGGATGGCCATTTTGACAATATTAATTCTTCTTATCCAAGAGCATGGGATGAATTTCCATTTGTTAGTGTCCTCTTTAATTTCTCTTAAGAGTATCTTGTAGTTTTCAGGGTATAGGTCTTTCACTTAATTGGTTAGGTTTATTCCTAGGTATTTTATTCTTTTTGATGCAATTGTGAATGGAATTGTTTTCCTGATTTCTCTTTCTGATAGTTCATCATTAGTGTATAGGAAAGCAACAGATTTCTGAGTATTAATTTTGTATCTGCAACTTTGCTGAATTCAGATATTAGTTCTAGTAGTTTTGGAGTGGAGTCTTTAGGTTTTCTTTGTACAATATCATGTCATCTGCAAACAGTGACAGTTTGACTTCTTTACCAATCTGTATGCCTTGTATTTCTTCCTTGTCCTTGATTGCTGTGGCCAGGACCTTCAGTACTATGATGAATAAAAGTGGGGAGAGTGGACATCCCTGTCTTTTTCCTGATATTAGGTGAAAAGCTTTCAGCTTTTCACTGCTGAGTATGATGTTGGCTCTGGGTTTGTCACATTTTGTTGAGAGTTTTTATCATGAATGGATGTTGAATTTTGTCGAATGCTTTTTCAGCATCTATGGAGATGGTCATGTGTTTTTTTTGTCCTTCTTTTTGTTGATGTGCTGGATGATGTGATGGATTTTTTAATGTTGTACCATCCTTGAATCCCTGAGTTGAATCCCACTTGATCATGGTGTATGATTCTCTTGATGTATTTTTTAATTCGTTTTGCTAATATTGTGTTGAGTATTCTTGCATCTATGTTCATCAAGGATATTGGTCTGTAATATTCTTTTTTTGTGGGGTCTTTGCCTGGTTTGGGTATTACAGTGATGCTGGCTTCATTGAATGAGTTTGTAAGTACACACTCCTCTTCTATTTTTTGGAAAATTTTAAAGAGAATGGGTTTTATGTCTTCTCTATATGTCTGATAAAATTCAGCAGGGAATCCATCTGACCCGGGGGTTTTGTTCTTGGGTAGTATTTTTGATTACTGATTCAATTTTGTTGATCGTAACTGATCTGTTTAGATTTTCTATTTCCTCCTTGGTCAATCTTGGAAGGTTGTATTTTTTTAGGAAGTTGTCCATTTCTTCTAGGTTATCCGGCTCTTAGCATATAGATTTTCATAGTATTCTCTAATAATTCTTTGTATTTCTGTTATGTCCATAGTTATTTTTCCTTTCTCATGTCTGATTCTGTTTATCTGTGTAGATTCTCTTTTTCTGTTAATAAGTCTGGCTAGGGATTTATCTATTTTGTTTATTTTCTCAAAGAACCAGTTCTTGATTTCATTGATTTTTTTCTATTGTTTTATTCTTCTCAATTTTATATATTTCTTCTCTGATCTTTATTTTGTCCTTCATTCTGCTGATTTTGGGCTTCATTTGTTCTTCTTTTACCAGTTTCAATAACTGTGACTTTAGACTATTCATTTGGGATTGTTTATCCTTCTTTAAATAGTTCTGAATTGCTGTATACTTTCCTCTTAGAACTTCCTTTGCTGCATCATAGAAGATGGGGCATTGTGTTGTTGTTGTTATTTGTTTCCATATATTGCTTGACCTCTGTTTTTATTTGGTCATTGATCCATTGACTATTTAGGAGCATGTTGTTATGCCTCCATGTGTTTGTGAGCCTTTTTGTTTTCTTTGTACAATTTATTTCTAGTTTTATACCATTGTGATCTGAGAAGGTGGTTGGTAGAATTTCAATATTTTTTAATTTACTGAGGTTCTTTTTGTGGTGTAGTATATGATCTATTCTGGAAAATGTTCCATGGGCAGTTGAGAAGAATGTGTATCCTGTTGCTTTTGGGTGTACAGTTCTGTAGATGTCTGTTAGGTCCATCTGTTCTAGTGTGTTGTTCAGTGCCTCTCTGTCCTTACTTATTTTCTGTCTGGTTGATCTGTCCTTTGAAGTGAGTGGTGTGTTGAAGTCTCCTAAAATGAATGCATTGCTTTCTATTTCCTCCTTTAATTCTTTTAGTATTTGTTTCACATATGTCGGTGCTCCTGTGTCGGGTGCATATATATTTAGAATGGTTATATCCTCTTGATGGACTGCCCCCTTTATCATTATGTAATGTCCTTCTTTATCTCTTGTTACTTTCTTTATTTTGAAGTCTATTTTGTCTGATACAAGTACTGCAACACCTGCTTTTTTCTCTTTGTGGTTTGCATGAAATATCTTTTTCCAGTTTTCACTTTTAGCCTGTGTATGTCTTTGGGTTTGAGGTGAATCTCTTGTAAACAGCATATGGATGGGCATTGCTCTTTTATCCATTCCATTACTCTGTGTCTTTTGATTGGTGCATTCAGTCCATTCACATTTAGGGTGATTATCAGTAGATATGTACTTATTCCCATTGCAGGCTTTGGATTTGTGGTTACCAAAGGTTCAAGGTAGCTTCTTTATTATCTAACCATCTAACTTACCTCTCTTATTAGGCTATTATAAACACAGTCTGATGATTCTTTATTTCTCTCCTTTCTTATTCTTTCTCCCCACTCTTTATATGTTAGGTGTTTTATTCTGTACTCTTTTGTGTTTCCTTTGAATGCTTTTGTGAATAGTTGATTTTATTTTTTGCCTTTAGTTAGTATTTGGTTGTTCTGCTTCCTTTGCTGTGATTTTTTTTCTGGTGACATCTATTTAGCCTTAGGAGTACTTCAATCTAGAGCCGTCCCTTAAAAATACCCTGGAGAGGTAGTTTGTGGGAGGCAAATTTCCTCAACTTTTGCTTATCTGGAAATTGTTTAATCCCTCCTTCAAATTTAAATGATAATCTTGCTGGATACAATATTCTTGGTTCAAGGCCCTTCTGTTTCATTGCATTAAATATATCATGCCTTTCTCTTCTGCCCTGTAAGGTTTCTGTTGAGAAGTCTGATGATAACCCGATGGGTTTTCCTTTGAAGGTGATCTTTTTTCTCTCTCTGGGTGCCTTTAATACCCTGTCCTTGTCTTTGATCTTTGCCATTTTAATTATTGTATATCTTGGTGTTGTCCTCCTTGGGTCTCTTGCGTTGGGAGATCTGTGGGCTTCCATGGTCTGAGAGACTATTTCCTTCCCCAGCTTGGGGAAGCTTTCAGCAATTATTTCTTCAAAGACACTTTCTATCCCTTTTTCTCTCTCTTTTTCTTCTGGTACCCCTATAATATGAATATTGTTTCATTGGGATTGGTCACACAGTTCTCTTAGTATTCTTTCATTCCTAGAGATCCTTTTATCTCACTCTACCTCAGCTTCTCTGTATTCCTGTTCTCTGATTTCTATTCCATTTACAGTCTCTTGCACCTCATCCAGTCTGCTCTTAAGTCCTTCTATTGATTCATTTCTGTTATCTCCCTCCAGACTTCGTCCCTTAGCTCTTGCATATTTCTCTGCAGGTCCATGAGCATGGTTATGACTTTTATTTTGAATTATTTTTCAGGAAGATTGGTTATATCTATCTCACAGGCCCTCTCTCTAGGGCTGTCTGAGTGATTTTTGACTGGACCAGAATCCTCTGCCTTTTCATTGTGTTAGAAGTGATCCCTGGCAGGTGGTGCATGTGTCAGCTGGGAAAACAAAGTCCCTTCCTGCTTGCTGGTCGCCTTGTCCTTCTCCGTTGCCTGTGTCGGCTACCCGCACACCAAGAGCAGTCTCTGGGATAATCCCCTGAGCTGCCATGTGCAGGGCGGCCCTTGGGCAGCCTAGGGCACTGCAGGGGGTCGCAGTTTTTGGGTGTGTTTTCTTGTGAGAACGGTGCCCCTTTGTGCCTTCTGGACCTTGCGCCATCTTCCTCTGCCTATGCCCAGCAGCTGTGTGCTGGCGACAGCCTCTGGGGTTGTCCCGGTTAGCCGCGTGCCGGGAGACGACTCTGTGTGGTTGCTGTCGGTGGGGCTCCTTCCTGGATGCTCCACAGCTGTGGCGGTTCAGCCGGTTTGCTTGCTGCGCCAGCGCAGAGGAATGAACGGCAGGCTGTTTATCACTGTGAGGGGCTTCGGAGCTGCACTGCCACCCAGGCGGTTAGGGCGCCTGAAGTTCCTTAAGATTCCCAGCCTGCGGGGTGAGTGTGCAGGACGATTTTGTGTAGCTGTTAAGCCCTTGTCCCTTTAAGACTTTTAGAAGTGCCCACTTTTCTTTTGTCCCAGGGGAGCCGACTGTGGGGATCTGCTCTCAGTCTCCATCTCAGATTTTACTTTTCCGTTTCTCTAATAACCAGTACACTATGCAATGTGTTTCTGTGCTCCTGGTGCAGATCACCAGGGCTGGTTATAAAGCCTTCCTGTGCTTGCACTCCCTCCCCACTCTGATTCTTGTCCTCCCGCTGGTGAGCTGGGGTGGGGGGAGCGCTCGGGTCCCCCCAGGTCATGGCTTTGTATCTTATCCATTTCATGAGATGCTGAGTTCTCACAGATGTAGATGTAGGCTGTTGTACTGTATCTTCTGGTCTGTCTTTTAGGAATAGTTGTATTTGCTGTAATTTCAAAAATATATATGGTTTTCGGAGGAGATTTCCGCGACACTACTCACACCTCTGTCTTGAGCCAAGTCTCTACAAGCTATATTACTATAAATGATCTCTCTGTATTAGTTATCTATTGCTGCCTAACAAATACCCCCAAAGTTTGTATTTTCAAACAATAAACATTATCTCACAATTTTATAGGGTCCAGAATCCAGGAAGACTAAACTGGGTGATTCTGACTCAGGTCTTTCATGAGGTTGCAGTCAAGATGTTGAGCAGGGCAGCAGTCATCTGAAAATTTGGGGGTGAAGGCCTTGCTTCTAATAGGCTCCATTGTGTACCAGAGGCCTCAGCTCCTTACCTGCTGTTCACAAGACACATCAGTACCTCAGTGCACAGACACCTACATAGGGCTGCTGGAATGTCCTTATGATATGGCAGCTAGCTTCCCCTACAGCAAGTGATCAGGGAGAAAGTAGGCAAAAAGGAGGCCCCAACACATTTTATTACCTAGTTTTAGAAGAGACACATTGGGTAACTGAAGGGAATTCCTAAGTTCAGCTCACATTCAAGGGATGAGAAGATAAAGCACATCTTTTGAAAAGAGAAGTATCAAAGAACTTGTGGAAATATTTTTAAAGTATCTTACTCTCTTTTTCTCTTTTAATCCTTTTGTCTTCAGATATTTTGTCTGATACTTTGGTTTTGGCAGTATTTATTTGTATTTCTTTCCACTTGAACTTTTCTGTTATTTGGTTTTGGAGTGTTTTTTATATGCAACATGTATCTAAATAGTTTAAAAATCCAATCTTAAGGACTCTGATTTTCAATAGGGGAATTTAACTCACTTTCATTATAATTAATGTAGACATTCTTGACAGCTTATTTTGTATTTTCTATTTACCATACCTTTAATTGTTTCCTTTTATTTTTATTTGCTTTTTATTAATTTATCAAGTTTTCTTTATGTTTTTCCTATTTACTGGTTCTTAAGTTATGCCATTTTTATTAGTCTGCTAGAGCTGCCATAACAAAATACCACAGGCTGGGTGCTTTTGACAACATAAATGTATTTTCTTACAGTTCTGGAGGCTGGAAGTCCAACATCAAGCTGTTGACAGCTTTCTGAAAGGTTGCTCCTGAGTCCTCTCTCCTTAGCTTGCAAATGGCCACCTTCTTGGTATATCCTAATATTATCTTCCTATGGATATGCATCCCTGGTGTCTCTTCCTTTTCTTATAAAGACACCAATCATATTGGCTTAGGGTTTCACCTTAGCTGCCTCATTTAACTTTACATATTTAACGGCCTATCTCCAAATATAGTCACATCGAGGAATAGAGCTTCTACATATGGATTTGGGAAATTATGGGGACACAATTCAGTCCATAAAACCATCCATTCCTATTTTTGTGGTGAATATGCTTAAATTCATAACAAATTCATATAAACTTTTCTAACAGTACCTGGAATTTATCGGTATTTACTTATTTTGATTTTTCTCCAGTCACTGACCTTATGCACTCTTATTCAGTTTTCTGGTTCCTAGTATCCCCTTCCTGAGGGCATAGAGAACTGTTGGGTCTTTCTCCCAACTTTGGAAGTCATCTTCTTTTCTGGACACTTAGGTTTCTGCTTCCTTTTTTTCAACCTGATTTTGTCTGTTTTGCAGTTTTCAATGTGTTCCTCTCAGCTTCTGGTCTGTTATGTATTCTTGTTTTGAATTCCAGTTACGAATTTCAAACACACATACACACATTTTGTTGAGTATGTACTCAAACCAATGTCTTAGAACAGAAGAGGTACATTTAGTTTAGAAGTTAATTCTTCAGAGTGGAGACTTTTGATTGGGAAAATCTGAAGTTGGAAGTCCAAGATAGGTTTGCATCAGTAGAGGCCAGAAAAGTCTATATTATTTAAAATTACAATTATAATGTATGTAATAAATGGTAATTCTTCCTTCTGAAGTTAGTAGGTATGAAACTCCACTATATAAAAGCAGTGCCAAAGAAGCAATTTTATGTCAAGTTGATCACCAAGCAAGTGCCTGGGGGTGGCAGATGTAAGCCATGCTACAGAAATCATGCCAAAGAAAGACAAACTACCCAATAGTATCATGCCAAGGGAAGGCACAGATGGCTGGAGAGCAGCAGCTATAGGTCTTTTTATAGCATTATCAAATGGCACACATTTGACATTCCAACTGGTCCTGTGCCAATGGCCAAGGTAATTAGGGATGCCAACATGAGAATGTTCAGAATGCGTACTCATCTTCATGCCATCCACCATAGGGCCAAAGAAGCAATCTTGGGTGGCAAATAAATATCTTATATGCCACAGTAATAATTAGATCGGAGAGGTTACCTGAATTTTCCAAAGCAGAATAAAGTGCCAAAGACAGATTAAAAGCAGCATTTCTGTGACTAACAGAAATAGAATTCAAACCACATAGCTTCTACCTAGAAAAAGCATGGACAATAAAGAGTCTGGGCTGTGACAACAGTGAAAAAAATTTTTTTTTCTTTTAAAAAATTTTAAAGAATCTCAAAGTTACAGAAAAGCTTTAAGTACAGTGCAAAGATCTTTTTTTCTGAATCATTTGAGAGTAAGTTGCCAACACACTTTTTCCTACAAATTATGACATTCTCCTACATAATCACAGCCAAATCATCAAAATGACCAAATTAGTAACAATAACAATACTCCCACTTAATCACTGAAATTTCACCAATTGTTGCAACAATGTTCCTCATAACAGAAAGATCCATTTCTTGATGGATCCAGTTGTTATGTCTCGTCTCCTGTTAGCATAGAATAGTTCTTCAGTCTTCCTTTCACATACATGAACTTAATATTTTTGAAGAGTAGTCTAGTTACTAAGAGTATAGTCTAGTTATTCAAATGTTCCTTAATGTGTGTTAAACTTTTCCTCATGATTTGATGCCAGTTATGCATACAATATATAAGGTAAGGTATCAGAATATTTTGATTTGTTCCACTGTGGGTGATGGCATTTTGAGCATCTGATTAATATGCCATCTACCAGCCTTCTCCACTAGAAAGTTACTCTTTTTCCTTTTGTAATTAATACATATTTTATGGGGAAATATTTTGAGACAATGTAATTACTAAGTTTGTCTATTTTTTTCATTTTTGGTAGTTTTTGCTTCACATATTGGAAAATCAGTTATTTTTTATATAAACATTTAAAATGATGCTTTTCTGCTGACCTTTAATCATCATGAATGTCTCTATTTCTGGTAATATTTACTGTGTCCATCAGTCTACTTTGTCTGGTATTTACTGTTTATGTGCTGCAACTTTTAAAATTTCAATTTATTTGTGTAATAATAACTAAAGTGTTTCTTTTACAGACAGGATATATTTAAGTCTTGCTCCTCATCCAGTCTGACAATCTCAGACTTAAAAATTCAATCTCTTTTAATTGGACTGTACTATTAGTTTGAATCTGATGTAATTATTAATGTTTGGGCTTAAGTATACTATTGACTTAATTTTCTGCACATTTATTTAAATTTTTGAGAAAATCCTCTAGGCATTACAATATGCAATCTTATCACAATCTACTTAGAATTAATATTGTACCACTTCAGGTAAAAGGTACAGACATTACCACAGTATTATTCCATTTACTCCCCCCAGCCACGATGTTACTGTCATTCATTTCACATCTAATTATGTTATAAATACCATTATACACTTATTATTTTTGCTTTAAACAACTATCTTTAAAGAAATATTTACCTGGGGAAAATACTTTTATTACTAATCCACGTTTGCCATTTCCCCAGCTCTTCATTCTTTTACACAGATCTGTTTCCATCTGATACCTTATTTGTTCTGCCTGAAGAACTTCTTTAACGGTCTTGCAGGGCAGGTCTGGTGCTTAATTGTCTCAGCTTTCATTTATTCAAATGTGTCTTTATTTTGCCCTATTTTAAGATAATTTTCACTGGTTATAAAATTTTGTGTTGAGAGTTTTGATATTTTCAGTACACTAAAGATGCTCCATTATCTTTTACCATCGTTTCTAATAAGAAGTCCACCACAATTTGTATTACTTATTGGTCTTTCATATCATTTTTTTTGGTTTGTTTTCTGGGTATTTTAAATTTTTTTTTCTTGTTTTTCAGTAGTTTTGATAAAGTGTGTCAAAATGTGGTGTGCCTGTGTGATACAGTCTTCTATTTGGATTCATGGAGCTTCTTGGATCTGTAGACTAATGTTTTCCACCAATTAACATGTAATTTAGAACACCTGATTTTGTCTCACAAGTTACTATGCCTTTGTTCATTTTTTTCAATATTTTCCCTTTTTAAAATTCAGATTGGATGATTTCTATTGATTTGTCTTCACGTTCACTAACCCTTTATTATATAGTGCGTAATCTTCTGCTTAACCTATCCAGTGAGTTTTTCATTTCTGATTTTATATTTTTCAGTTTTAGAATTTCTTTTGCCCTTTTTAAAAATAGATTTTATGTCTCTGCTTAGAGTCCCTGTATATTCAGTCATTATGTTCATCTTTTCCTTAAAAACCCTTGAACATATTTATAACAGCTGCTCCAAAGTTCTTGTCCGTGTCTTTGAACATCTGAGTCATCTCAAGGTTTTTAAGTATTAGCTCCTTTTTCTCTTCATTATGTATCACATTTTCTTGCTTCTTCACACACCAATAATGTGTTATTGCATGCTGGATATTATACTGAGGTTTGTACTAGCAGGGTACTAAGTTAGTGGTGGAGTCTTTTGATCCTATCAAATTTGGTTTTATGATTTTTAAAGGGAGATCTATTTCAGTTTTTTACATTGTTTTAGGGTATGGCCCTTCTTAAAGCATGGCATTTCTGGGGTTTCATATATCTACCCAGTGAGGATGTTTCACTTTGGCTGAACCAGTATTCCAGCATCTCTCAGCACTTTGTATTCAGTTCAGTCTTATACAAGTGACTCTTGGTAAATTGTGTCTATTTGTAGCCTAGCCTTCCATCAAGGACCAAAAGGGAACCATCATGAAGACAAATACACAGTGTGAAGTCCCCACTCTTCACACACATTCTCTCTCTCTGGTATCTTGCCCCACAAATTCCAGACCACTCACCATCCCTGAATTCTGAACTCTTTATCATAGGTTCTTCAACTGAGTCACATCACTGGTCTCTGCTCTTGGAATTGTATCCAAGGCTCATCTGAGTATTCTCATTTTCTTGAGGATCACAGTCCTGCAGTGCTATTGTCCAACACCTAAATACAGTTGTCTCATATATTTTGTTCAGTTTTTTTGTAGTATACAGTGAGACAGCAAGTCTGAAAACCTATCTTTCCATTAGGTGGAAGCAGAAGATCCCCTTTCCCTCAACAGTAAAACTGTAAAACATCAGAGCCGATATTAATTTTATCATTATTCCCCTTTGACTGGGTTTTAGTAGGAAACAATCTTATATTATAGGGACCAGTGAGAAGCTGATGCTTTTTCTAAAAGACAGGAGATTGGGGATGGACACTTTAAAGTGTTACACCTGTTCCGTTCAAAGCAACCTAAGATACAGTTACTGTTTGTGTCTCCCAAGATGCAGACGGGTTCGCAAAGAGCAGACTCGTGGTCTTGGGAGATCTAGCAACATGAGGTCTGGGATAAGCCACTTTTATCTAAAATTATGCCTAAATGTGTGAATGTATTCTTCCCTGAAGCTATGAATGAGAAATAAGGAAATGAGCAATTGGTGCTACTTTTTCTGTGATACTTTTTATATTCACTGCACACAATAGACCTCTTTTCCTTTTATTACATATTGCTTTTAATATATTTTGTATTAAAGACTTTTTTTAATATTAAGCGTGCTTAGTTTAGATAAATCATATTCCTAATAAACTGGGATTCTGTAAATCATTCAAGTTAGATCAGATGTTATTCTGAAATAAGCAGTCTTTCTGAGATCTGTATGAATTTTGGTAAAGCTTTCTTTGACTTAGTTATGGGTAGTCATCAAGTCATAAATCACTAAACTTTGGGAACTTCCAAATCTTTGGTTTATATATAATTGGAAATGGCATGGATTTTAGAATCAAACAGACTTAAGTTTGAATCACAATTCTGTTTTCCTTCATCAACTATAAAGTAGGTATAAAATTTCTATTGGTAGGGTTATTATAAGAATTAAATAACATAACTTATATAAAGCCTCTGGTATAATGCTTGTCACTTTGCAGGTGATCAAGAGAAGTCAACTCCTTTGATTTTGTTAGATGCAATGATTTTGTTGCTGATAATCATAAAGCAGTTGGCATGCCTTGAGCAAGACAGACTAAACTTAAGTAGGCATACACACAGTTATTTTCTACTATTATCAAAAGGAAAGCACTGTTATTCATCTTACAAGATTAAAATAATTCCTCAACTTGAAGAGCTGGAAATTTATTTTACTTTCTTGAAAATGAGGTAAAATTTGAAAAACTAGGTTTTTTTACTTCAGTGTTTTTACTATAATTGAGGAATAAGCCCTAATACATATAACATTTTATAAAATTTCAATTGATCCACTTTAGGCATAAATTGATGACATGTCATGCTTAAAAGTAAATTGTGACATTTAATGTTCTTAGTGATTAATAGTTCAAATGTAATAGCACACTGCAGGGAGTTATCCAGAATGGGAAAGCAGCTGGTGCCAAGTTTTACACTTCACTTGCCTTCCAAAAATATACTACAGAACTTCTGATTCCAGTTATCCAGATAAAGATATATCAGACCAGCACTTTTACTGAGAGCAACAAGAATAGCTGGATAAAATAATTTTTAAAATTCTGTTTGAAGTCATTGGAGAACTACCAAGACAGAGTATTTAAAGGACCAAGATCCTAGACAGAACCAAAGCCTAACATTTGATGCTGCTTTTACCTTTCAAAGCACTTGCCAATTTGGCAGCCAAGAGGCTGAGAAGCTTAGTAGAAAGTAATGTTTGAGCAGCTAAGAAACTGCGGTGTTAGGCAGAGTCATTAGGCTAAGAGTGCAAAGGTAAACTTCATGGCCTGTTGAAGAAGCAAGGCTTTCAGCTTGGACTCCTGAGAGGGTACAGTCCTGGTGTAAGTATAAAGTAGAAATAAACCAGTCCTCAGACTGACCTTCAACTTTAAATAAATCCAGTCACAGAATGGATTAAGGCATCATTTAACCCTTACCCTAATTACCTGCCAGAAGCAAAAGTAAATTCTTTCTGGAGGAAAATAACATCATACACAGCATAAAATTATCAAAATGCTAGGTCCAACATTCAATGGAATAAAATAAGAGCAAAGAGATAAGATCAAATGACCCCAAAGCAACAATAAAAAAGACCCACCAAAAGGACATTAGTCAAGAGAAAAAGTTAGAGGAAAAATTGTAAATAAAAAGCTAATAGAAGGAAAGGCAAGGATGGTTAGATAAAAGGACATAGAATAGGTGGAACATAAGAAAGAGGGTAGAACGAACATAACTGTGCCATCACTTATGTTATATGTCAATTAAGTAATATAATAAAAAGACAAAGGTAATAAGAGTTGATTTTTAAAAATCCAACAATATATAGTATACAAGAAATACAACTTAAATATAAGGCGGCATGGATGTATGATATATGAGGGATATATGAAGTAAACATAAACCAAGATAAAGCAGGTGTAGGCATACTTTGAGATGAAATGGTTTTAAGGTAAGAAGCCTTACTAGAAAATAGAAGAATGTTTCATGATGATAAAAGCTCAATATATCAAGAAAATATAACAGTTCTAAATTAGCAGTACCCCATTACAGTCTTAAAACAAAAAAGACAGACAAGTCTACAATCACAATGGAAAATTTTAGTATACCAGTCTCAGTGAAAATACAGAATTGAACATGACCAACAAACTTGATTTTATATAGAACACTGTACAGCCAACAACTGTAAGATGCAGAGTACACATTCTTTTCAGTGCGCATGGAAATTTTACAATTGACCATATAATGAGTCATAAAAAAGTTTCATCAAATTTCAAAGGATTGATATGATATAGAATAGATTAAGGTGTGTGTATGTGTATGTGTGTGTCTTCCTAGAAAATACTTCATTGTTTGAAATTAGGAAATATACTTTTAAGAAATCATGGTCAAAGAAGAATTCACAACAGGAATGTTAGAAATATTTTGAGCTGAATGATAATGAAAAAATATGACCTAAAAAAATTATCAGAATGCTGTTAAAGCTATGCTTGAATGGAAATTACACTCTTGAATGCATACAATAGAAAACAAAGGCTGAAAAATCCGTTCTTTAGTATCTATCAAAAGAGTTGGAATAATAACATATTTAAATAAAGGTAGAAGACTTAAACTACTGGATATAAATATTGATTAAAAGTCTTGTATTGGTGCAAGGATACAGACTCTATTAGTAGGCCTATATCCCAATTTATGTCAGAGGTGGTAAATAAATAGTCATAGATCAACTGAATATATATATAAAACAAATTTTGAGTCATGCCCAAAAAAGATCAGTAGAGGTAGATTGTAGGTTTAAATGTTAAGATTAAAATAATAAACTTCTAAAAGATTAAAAAAAGGAGAATATTTTCAAGACCTTGGTCGTAGTAAAAGATATTAAAAACAGGGCACAAAGTGCACTAACCAGCCCCTGGCAACCACCATTCTATTCTCCATTTCTATGAGCTTTTTCTTTTTAAGATTCCAGATGCAACTGATACACTATTTGTCTTTTCCTGTTTGGCTTATTTCACTTAGCGTAATGCCCTCCAGGTTCATCCATGCGGTACCAAATGGCACAGTTTCCTTTATTTTTTTTTTGCTGAATAACATTTCATTGTATACACATAAAACACATTTTTTTTATCCATTCATCTGTCAATGGACACAGGCTGTTTCTGTATCTTGGCTAGTGTGAATAAAACAGGGGTACAGATATCTCTTTGAAATACTGGTTTCATTTCCTTCATATAAATACCCAGAAGTGAAATTGCTGGATCAAATGGTAGTTCTATTTTTAATTTTTTTAGGAATCTCCATATTTTTCATAACAGCTCTACCAATTTACAATCCCACCAACAGTGTACAAGAGTTCCCTTTTCCTCACATCCTTGACAATATTTGTAATTTTCTCTGATAAAAGCCATCCTAACAGGCATGAGGTGACGTCTCACTGTGGTTCTGATTTGCACTTCCCTAATCACTTGTGATGTTGAATACTTTTTCATGTTGGCCATTTGTATGTCTTCTTTGGAAAAACGTCTCTTCACATCCTTTGTTCATATTTTACTCACATTGTTTGTTTTTTGTTAAGTTGTATGAGTTCTTTACATATTTTGCATATTAACCCCTTGTCAGGTATATCATTTGCAAATATATTCTCCCATTCCACAAACTGTGTTTTCACTTTTTTTGATGGTTTCCTTTGCTGTGAAGAAGCTTTTTAGTGTGATGCAGTCCCACTTATTTATTGTGGCTTTTGTTGTCTATGCTTTTGGTATCTTATCAAAAAACCAAAAGAACAAACAAAAAACACTGCCAAGACTAATGTGAAGGAACTTTTTCTTCATGTTTTCTTCCAGGAGTTTTATGGTTTCAAGTCTTACATTTCAATCTTTAATCTATTTTGACTTAATTTTTGTGCCTGGTGCAAGATAGAGGAGTCCAGTGTCATTCTTTTGCATGTAGATGTCCAGTTTTCCAACCACCATTTATTGGGGAGACTATCCTTCTCCCACTGTGTGTTTGTGATGCCCTTCTTAAAGATTATTTGACCATATATGCATGGGATCATTTCTGGGCTCTTTATTCTGTTCCATTGGTCCATATGCCTGTTTTTAGGTTATTACCACCCATAAAATGGAATACAATGTAAACATTAATCATATAGACATATTTATTGATACATGAAGCTGCCCATATCACATTGTTGAATGAAAAAGTAAACAAGTTATCAACAAAAAGTATAGTGTATGTGTATATTCACATAGAGAAGTATTTTAAAGGATGTTTATCTCTGGATAGGAAGATTTGAAGTGATATTTACTTGTTCTCTATACTGTATGATATTTTCTTTTTATTATATTATTTATTCTTATAATAAGAATTATTTATTCTTATTCTTATAATAAGAATATTTCCTTTTCATCTAAGGGCTTGCTAAACCATACTAATTTTGATTACAAAATACCTTCTCCTTTATATTTGTATAATTTAGGCCCCATTGCAGACCTTTGTTATTTCTTTTAATAACTATGTAATAACAAAAGTTTCCTGTCTTGATAGTAATAACACATGATATCTGTATAGTACTTCCCAGTTTACAAAGTATTTTCAATACATTATCCCCAGTGAGACTCAAAAACAACTTCTGAATAGGTACATTATTGTTGTTTACATTTAAAAAAATCCAAAATTGCTGACCTTGAAGGGAACTTCTGAACCAAATTTCATTTATTTTCCATAACACCTTGCTGGACTAGGCTGATTTGGGTAAGGATAAACCCTTAATGTGGTCTAGATGAAATAAGGAGTGAAAGAAAACTGATGTAGCTGGAAAACAGAGGTGAGATTGGAGAGGCCTTAGATGCTGTATTAAGGAGTTAGAATGTATCCCAAAGGCCATACGAAGCTGCTAAGGAGTGTTAAATAGAGAAGTAAAATTATAAACTATCATTGTTTTGACCAAAGGTCTGCAAACTTTCTGTGAAGAATCACACAGTTAATATTTTAGGCTTTACAAGCCATATATTCTTTTGCAACTACTCAATTTTGCCACTGTTGAATGTAAGCAGTCAGACAGTACATAAACAAATAAGTTTGGCTGCATTTCAATAAAACATTTATGGACACTGAAATTTGAATTTGAATATCATATATTTTTAAGTGTTACATAATACTATTATTCTTTTGAGTTTTTTTTCAATGATTTAAAACTGAAAAAACATTCTTGGGTTGGATTTGGCTGGCAAGCCATGGTTTGCTGACCCTTAGTATAGATGCTGATCACTTAGGCTACAGTGGAAAGTAGACAAAGAGGTGGGTCATTTTAGGCACATTTCCTCAGGTCTAGTACTGTCGTGTTGACTTTTTAATATTCAAGCCCTGTTGATGTCGGCTATATGTCTTTTATCTCTCTAAAACTGATAGATGCTTATACAAAAAGACTATTTTTAAATTAACTGATATACTTTTTTGGTGGTCCCTTTGTGTTCCATGTGATACTGTTTTAGTCTTATAGGAAGAGATATCTTGGGGTAGAAAATGATGTATATGTAGGGATAATACTGTTTATTTACAAACTTAAATTTAAAGAAGCAATATTTCCCAGTATATAGGCTAGACCTACAGACCTCTGAATAGATGTTAATTGATCTATTAGAAAACATGATAAGTTCTTTTAGACTATTTAAATGTTGAGCCTCAAATGTATATAGTAGATTCATGAGCTGACATGGAACTTTGAGGTCTTAATGATCTCTTTAGGCTCTTACTGTTTCCTTAAGCAAAGTTACATATGAAGAGTAAGGATGCAGCATTCTTAATGATTGTTAACTTTTGCAAATAAAAAAGAAAGTGAAACTATTTCTCTCCTTCCCTTATATTAGGTTTTTATCTTTTACACGTAAAAATCCTTATGGGTTAGAGTTAGGGTTAGCCCATCAGTAAGTAGAAAGGGTATTTGCAGTTAAAGAGATTTTAGCTAACATGGAGACTTTCTTTATATTGTTACTGGCTAAACTGAGGCTAAATGCTGAAACAGAGATGATTTGAAAAAAAGTTTACAAGATGGCACTGATGACATATTAATTAATAATCCAAGCAGTAGAAATTACAGAATATAATACACTGAGAAAGTTTGCCAGATACTACCCATTTATATTTTTATCTCCTCAGTTATTACCATGGCTAGAAAAAATACTGGGGCCATAGACATAAAAACTTTAAGGAATATGAAGAAAATATACCTTTACTGGTGTATCTAGCAACAGAGAAAGATAGAGATAAAGAAGGAAAATCAATAGGTCAGAAAATCTGGGAAGTGTTGTAATTAAATTTCTGACACTGTGATGTCTGCATGCATAGATTTTGGTGAAAATGGTAAAACCTTCCCTTAATATACTAATATGCCTACTCAAATTGACATAACAAAATACAGAGGAGAAACAAATAACAAAGGGCTCATACTTTTGAAATAATTAGATTTTTGCATAATCGGCAAGAGCACAATCTAACTGAATGGTAAAAAGTTAGAATTTAAATAACAAACTCATTCCAAAGACAAATAAATGTCATGAACCCATATTAACATCTAAAGCATCTAAGCTTAACTTAAACTATACATTGTCTTAACTATGCAGAAGATTCGGATAAAAGAGCCTTCAGAAGTTTTTGTTGTTTTCAAGAAGCTTTTCTTTAGTGTTTCTTTGACAACAATGAAATCTCTGCGGAGCAGAATATGCTGGGAAACCAGGAAAGGTACCCCTTCTTTGTACATCTGATCTCACTGTGGCATTATGGTGAAAGAGCTTATAAAATAAGAACCTGATACACAGCTGAAGGATCTGTAGGAAACTGGTCAATTTTACTATTCTATAGCTAATAAAATGACTGATTAGGTATATGTGAATTTATAATCTCTTGGATCCACTTTGCACTATACAGTTACTTTAAAACTACAAGTGACAACATTTATAATTTGTTACTTCTCACTAAAATAAGGGACAAACTGAGCACATTCAAGATTTATGGGACATGTTTTGCCCTATGTCCTGGCTTCTGTAGCTGTACTTCTTCAGAGAATGGATTAGAAACCCATTTAAGCTTATTAGATACAAGGGGTCATCCCCTCACATGAAGGTACAGGAGGAGAAAAGTTTAAGAATTATAAATTCTTAGAACACATAAAAAATCCTTTGGGCCCTGGCAAGGAAAATGTCAACAAGTCAAAAGAGACTAGATGGCTATTGACCAGTTTCATGAAGGCAAAGCTGCAAGCCACGATGGAATAATGCTGCCCCACCATGTATCTAAGGCACAAATGACACTAATCCTTTTTAATGGTCACAAAAACTGACAACTTACTCAGCCTTAGAACTGAAGGCACAAAATCATCTCTGGGAATGACTCACCATAAACAGGTCACGAGCACCAATGTCAACAGCTAACAGAAATGCCTTTTCAAATCTCTGGTACCTATAAGGAAGAAATGTTAGATTTTAGTTGCAAACAAAACTGTATACAAGGAGAAAACTGCTTGTTTAAAGTATTTATGCGGTATTGTTTTTATTCTTCTGATGAGAGAAATATTTTCAAACAGAATGAACTTTGCCTCCTGAGAAATGTCACTGCACTTAGGAGCAGCTGAGGCTCTGAGCCTGCAGGGCCTTCAGTGCAACTTTCAAGTGCAAGCGTGACCCAGAGTAGGTGCTGCTGACTTCAGGGAAATGAGAGTTTAGGCAACATATTTCTCTTAATTTTTTGATTGTTCTTTGCAAGAGAAAAGTATGGGGGATACAGCAGGATAAGAGTAATTTAAAAACAGTATAATTAGACTTTTGTGTTTCTTTGATAAAAGTTGAGAAATCAAACGTTGCATTATTACAAAAGCGTCATATTTGTGAGTTTTGGAAAAAATACATTCTAGCCTGTTGTAAAACACTGTAAGTGGTTTGTAAATATTTTTTTAAATATTACTTTTCTACTTTTCCCTACCATACTCTTTCCCTGAAGTATAACTCTGAGAATTTTCCTTTGTGAAAGCTTAATTGTAAGCTAACATACATGATAACAAACTATGGTTTGAATTAATTACCTTTAAAGAAAGTTTAAGATCTTGATAGTAAAGCATGTCATGAACATACAGTTTGTATAGGGTTTTGGAAGGAAAGGTCATCTTTATTCTGTCTGAATGCTGATTTACATAGATATAACTGTCAGCTTTTCTGAATCTAGAAACAAATATGTAAATAACCAAGTTATTCTCTGTTCTCTATTTTAAGTTGTAAAAAATGATGGTACAAAATATTATGAGAGTTCAAATAAAACATCAGAAATATGGAATATTAATAGATTACATAAATTATATTAGTGCAATGGCCAAAATAATTAAAATTCAAACAACCTACACTTATTATTATTACACATGAGCCTATAGGTCCAGAACCTGAAACACTTCACAATTTCATGTTATGTTTGATGACTGTTATCCCTATCTCCTCCCTGGCCCTTCTTTTAGTATCTCTAGTATTTGCTGAATCCCTGTCATTGTTGGACGATCAGAAGGCCACTGTGCTTATTTTTGTCCCAGGATGCTTACTGATTCATTATATATTCAGTGGAGGTGGGATATATTTAAGAAGAGGACAGAGGATTAGCAAATTGTACTACTCGTCCATACATTCACCGCCACTTTGCATTTGTTCCCATTCCACTGAAACTTTTGACAATAGTAATCATCTTCTAATAATCAAACAAGGTAAGTTCTCATCTTGTATGCTTTTTGGCCATATCTGACTCTACAAACTTCCCCTCCTTGAAACCCTCTCTTTCCTTGCATTTGGAGATGTCATTACATGTTTTCCATTTCTGAAACTGCATCTTAGTCTCCTTTCCTTGTTCATTTGTCTCTCCCTAGTCCATAAAGTTGTTATCCTATGGTCTTCTTTTATTTATATCCACTCACTCTAGTCTCCCCAATAACCTTAACCATTCCCATCACATTAATAATTGTATCAGTGATGCAAATCTTTAGGCTCCGTCTCTCTCCTGAGCTCCAAACTCTTTCCAGGTATCCCAAAGTTAACATGTCTAACATGTCCATTGATACATCAATTTGGTAACCATATATATGATAAACTGAAATTGGAGAGAGAAATTAAGGGGGACAAGTTAGGATGCACTCTTCTTTTTAGGTAAGAGTTAATGATGGACATTGATAAAATGAAAGAATTGGCACTGGCACCTGGCAGCATGTTCAATCAGAAATACCTTAAGGAGCTCCCAACTAGATTGTTTATAAAATATAAGTTAAAGTACACTATAGGACTCAAAAAAATAACCAAAATCCTTAGATTGAAACTAGAGTAAGTATTCCTGAGCAGAGAGAAAATATTGGAGGAGGGCAGAAGGCAGAACTAATCTCAGAGCCATCACCCTCAGGAGACTGAGCCCTGAACAAGTCTCAAGGGAAAGGTGCTAATTCAAAGACTTCTGAGGAAGCCAGAGGCTAAAATGTTCCCAGGTTGTTAGTGCCCCTAACTCTGGCATAAAAATATTCAAGTCTGGATTAGAGCACTTTTGACAGAAATCTCCCAGATTACCATAAATTTAGTTACCAAAATAACAGATACAAGTTAGTAACCGAAGATTTCCAAATATATATAACAAGCTACTATGATGGAAAATTAGAAAATAACAGAATTACATCTCCATGGATTTCAGATAATTGAATTATTAAGGGTAGAATGTACAATAATTCAGTATAAGATATTTAAAGAAATAATGATGGAACGATGAAAATAAGAATGCAACAAAATATAAAAATTACAATACAGATTTTCTTAAAGAATAAAACTGAACTTTGAGAAATGAAAAACTGAATTATAAGAGATAATTAGGGAACTAAAAGATTCATAAGTAAGGAATTACACAAAATGTTGCACAGGGAGACGAGAGAATATAAAAGAGAGGTTGAGCAATGTAGAGAACATGAAGAAAATCTAACTTGTTTAATCAGGTAATTAATAGCTGGGAATTTCTAGAGCTGGTAAATGATATGAATAAACAAAGATGAATAATATCTATCAAGCAGGGTAAACTGAAAGGAATCCATAATTATGCACATCTGTCATGGAAATGCAGATATCCAAAAATAAGATCTTAAAAACTGACAGAGAGAAGATGGGTCACCAACAAAAGAGCTACAAATAGACTGACAACAACCTCTCAATGGCAACAATGGGACGTAGAGACAGTAGGAGAATATCTCCAAATTCAGCATCAATCTTGTATGACATAAAGGTGGAACTCTCAACAATGAAAGCAAGACTAAGATGCTTTCAGATATATAAAAACTGAGAGCATTCAACAGACTTTTGAACAAAGGAACTTCTAGGGACATATCTCAGGAAAAAGGAAATGATCTCAGAAGAAAGATCTGAGAAAGAAATGGCTTTAAAAAAAAAGATTTGTTAATATACAGGTAGATAAACACACATAAGGGTACATTCACACACAACAAACAAATGTTTTGATAATATTTTTTAAATGCTTTGATATTTAAAAATCAGAAAATAGTAAGCAATATCACGTATATCAGAAGGGAGTTAAGGTACTAAGGTCCTTGCTTTTTGTGAAAATATTAATGTTTGAATTTAGTAACTATGCATAGTTAGATTTTAATGGTAACCACTGAAAAGTGTGTAAGTTACTAAAACAGTAGCACTGTAGAATGACAGTGAGGACAAGGGAACTGAAAACGAAAAAAATTCAAGCAGTACTTTAAAAATCAAGAAAGGAAACAAAAGATCACAGGAAAATAGGCAAATGGAAAGCACAAAGGAAGAAAGAAACAGCTCAGTATAAAAATAATCATGTAAATGGATTAGACTCACCAGTTGAAAGAAATCTATCAGACTAGAAAAGTAAAATTCAGTTATGTATTATTTATAGAAGCCACACTTAAATGATAAAGAAAATAAGGTCAAAAGGAAAAGAAGAAAATATATCAAATAAATATTAATAAAAATTAATCTGAGGACATTGTTAATGAGGACATAAAACAGTGCAGCCACTTTGCAAAAATTTTTGGCACTTCCTTAAAATGTTAAACATAACTTGGCCATATAATTCTGCTCAATTCCACAGCAATTCCAAGGTGTCTACTCAAGAGAAATGAAACATTCCACAGAAAGAATTATTACACATATATTAATAGTGATATTACTCAAAATAGCTTAAAATTAGAAACAATCCTAATGTTGATAAACTGATGAATGAACAAAATATGGTATATCTAAACAATGGAATAGTTTTAAGCAACAAAATGGAATGAACTACTAATATATACTACAATGTCAATGAACTAAAAAACATTATGTTAAGGGAAAGAAGCAAAATGCCATATATTGTATGACTCTATTTATATGCAATGTCCAGAAAGACAAATATATAGAGACAGAAAGTAGAGTAGTGATTGGCTAGGGCTGGATAGAGGGAGTAATTGCAAATGGGAATGAGGGATCTTCTTTGGGATGAAGGAAATGTTTTAAAATTGTATTATAATGATGGTTTACAAATTTGAAAATTTACTTAAATTATTAAATTGTAGACTTGAATAAATTTTATGGTATTTAAACCTCAATAAATCTTTTTTTTTAAGTTTTAGCTATATAATCAGATAAATAGTTTTTAGAAAAGAAATTTAGAGATAGAAAACATAAGGACAAAATAATAAAAGTTTCAAGTCTCCAGGAAGATACAAAAATTCTAGATTTGGATGTACTTAATAACATAGTTCAAAAATATATAAAGCAAAACTGATAGAATTAAATGATGAGTCCATCAACATGGTGAGAAATTTCAAAATTATTTCTGAAGTTTTGCTAGGCCAAGCAGTTAAAAAATAGTAAAAAAATAATAGAGGTATTACATAATTACAAAGCTAGATTTATTGGCTACATAGAACTTGCCAACCTTAGAGAATACACATCCTCTTCAAACACACGTGGAATCTTTATGAATATAGTATGTAGTAAGTAAAAAAGCATGTCTCAATAAATTTTAAAGAATAAATATAATGAATCTGTCAACAATGCAATTTTTGACAAAAATATAAATAAATCCACATGCATGTATAAATTAAAAAGTCATTGGCCAAAGAAATTATAATAGAAACTTTTAAATATTTATAAATAAATGATAATGAAATATACACAAAAACTTGAGCAAACAAGACACTTGAAAGGAAATTCATAACCTTAAGTACTTATATCAGAAAAGAAAGGTGAAAAATTGATGGGCTAAATATATCCCATTTGATAATTTAGAAAAAATTATCTCAAGAAGACAGCAGAATAACATGTTTGAAGTACTGATAGGAAAAAGAACTGTCACACAGATTCTATATACAGCAAAAGCTATCTTTCAAGAATTAAGGTAAAATAAAGACTACAAAAAAAACTTTAAAAAACTAAGAATATGTATCAACAGAACTGCCTATAAGAATGGCTCAAGTTCTTTAGGCTAAAGTAAATGATTCCAGATGGGAGCTCACTTCTTCAATAAAGAATGCAAAGCACCAGAGTGGTAAATATAAAGGACTTCACTTTCTTTTTTTTATTTTACATCTATTTATAGCAAAAACTATAACATTGTTTCATAGGGGTTATAACATATATAGCTAATACACATGGCAACTATAGCATTAAGGGTGGGGTAAGGTGGGTAATTGATCCAATTCAGTTACAAGTTTTCTACATTTCACATGAAGTAGTATGCTCTTAATCCTAAACAGACTGTGGCACACTAAGGATGTGTAATGTAACAGCTAGATTTTCTAGACTACTGGGTGTCCTGCAGGTCCCTCCTCATAGCAGGGCTTCTTTCTGCTTAGCTCATTTCATCTCATTTGTAAGTTCTCCCAGATCACAGTGGGGGAACAGGCTAGATCTCAGCTGTTCTCCCAAACCAAAATGGGGGAAATTATGGAGCAGATGATGCCCTCTCCTTAACACTACGTGCTTCTTTTGCACATGCTCCTCTAACAGCTGAATCTGAATCCGTGGTAGGTGTGGGCTTAAGGCTTACACAGTGAGTGGCTGATTGCTACTGCCCATCTGCTCTAAGGTCAGAGCCTCTTTCTCTGCAGAGCACAGGATAGGGTATGTTGAAGACGAGGGACAGTAGTGGAATGGGTACAGCTCTACTTGCCTACTCTATTTTGGCCTTAAATTGAACTCTTGTTTTTTGTATGGATTTATGTAAGGCTTTGGAAGTCTCCTGGAATTCACAGGCATTTATGAGGTGCAATAAGGCAAGTTTTAAGTTTCTATGATGTTTTATTTATGTACACAAGTGCAAATAGCCAATTTGTATATCTTTTTAAACCTTTCCTCCTACCCCTGCTATCTAGTACGAAATTTGGTTAAATAGTAAAATATTGTTTTGAAACAATGAAAATGCTAAATTATCTCTATTTAATTTAAAAAGATATTAGGGAAGTGTTAAAACATTTAACTTTCCCATGCTTCCTACTTATCTGAAGGATGAAAAAAATATAATCTCTTCTTCCAACCAATTTTATGGGATTATGTGATAAATAAATATACAGTATAAAATATGCTTCAGAAATATGAAACCATTTTCAATGTTTAGTTCCAATACCTTTTAACAATATTATAACTTGACAGTACAACATGGATAAAATAAAAGTTCCTGTGGCCAGGATTCTCACCTGGCCCCTGTTGGCTAGCTCACTACACACGTATGGGCAGTGCGTTGTTATGGACGCTATATACAGAGCTCCGCCCAGTGCTCTGGGCGACATGGTGGCACAGCTGCAAGGCTGCAGGATAGCAGAACAGAGGCTGGAGTGGTGGCAGTGCTGATGACAGGCCCAGAGGACAGCCGTGCAAGCGGAGAGGCCCAGAGGCAGAGACTGGCTTGCTGTGTGCAGACTCGCTTTGAGTGGATGGGATTTTAGTTGATTGACCTGCCACCATGGAAATAAAGTTGGGTATAACCCTTTCACCCCAAGAACGTTTTACTGTCATTTCTTTGGTCACACTGAATCCATAGTGAACTTGCCCAGGGTTGAAACCCATTGGCAAAACAATATTTGTTTTGACAATATCCAAACAGATGTTTATATCATGGGATGAATAAATTTGGGGAATTAGAGAGCTGTACTTGAAAATATAGTTCTGATTTAATCTGGGTTCAAAAGCAAAGAGGATAGGAGAGCCTGTAACCAATGACTCTTGCGGTAGAAAGAAGGCTGTTGAGCACATGACCTCTGCTATGTCTGATTGCTTGTGTCTCCCCAAATTCCTATGTTAAAAACCTAGTTCCCTATGTGATGTTATCAGGACCATGAAGTGGAGTCTTTGCACAGTGATTAGGTCTAATAAACTTTTCCCCCAAGCAATGCAAAACAAAATAAACTTTAGCTTTGCATTCAGCCTAAAGGCCAAATAACGGACGTCAGTGTTTTGGTGTTACTTTACATATGTTCTGGTTATTCAGAGAAATGTAAGCATTGATATCTTACAGTCAGAGTCCCAACTGTTAGATGCCATTAGTGAACATTTTTCTTTCAAACAAAAGCTAATCAAGAAAACTACTTTTAGTCCCTTGCCCAAATCTTTGCTGGCTTTCATTTTTTATTTTCTAATTTCTTTCCAACATGAAAAATTCTTAAATTGCCACATTAACTTTATGCTAAACATGTATTTTTTCTTTGGTGTTTTTATTTTATTTTCATCATAAACTTACTACACAAATGTTTTTCTTCTTTTCAAAATACAAACAATGCAGATAAAGAAAAATCCTCTCATAACCACCTCCCAAGCCTAGAGATAAGCAGAGGTGAACACTTTTATTATTATGGGTTATGTCTTTTCATACCATTTACTGTATCTTTACATATGTATTAAGTAGCAAAATAAATGGTTTAAAAACATACCATTTTAGCAGGGGTTTCCCTTAGATGTCTCTGTCTAGTGAGTAACTTTCAATATTCTTCCCTCTCAAGGAAAACTGTCTTGTCAATGGGTTTCAGCCCCGGGCAAGTTCGCTATGGATTCAATGTGACCAAGGAAATTGACAGCAAAACGTTCTTGGGGTGAAGGGTTATACCCAACTTTATTTCCAGGTGGCAGGTCAGTCACTAAAATCCCATTCACTCAGAGAGAGTCTGTATGCAGCAAGCCAGGCCCCTCTGTCTGCACAGCCATCCTCTGGGCCTGTCTGCTCAGACAGCCGTCCTCTAGACCTCTCTGCCTGCACAGCTGTCCCACACAGTCATCTTCTGGGCCTCTCTGCCTGCACAGCTGTCCCACACAGCCATCTTCTGGGCCTCTCTGCCTGCACAGCTGTCCCACACAGCCGTCCTCTGGGCCTCTCTGCACAGTCGTCCCGCACAGCCGCCCTCTGGGCCTCTGCCCTCAGCACTGCCACCACTCCAGCCTCTTCTCTGCTCTCCTGCAGCCTTGCAGCCGTACCACCATTTTGCACTCCCAGAGCACTGGGCGGGAGCTCTTTATATAGAGTCAACAGCCCTGTATTGCCCACAGGTGTGCAGTGAGCTAGTCAACCAGGGTCAGGTGAGAATCCTGGCCACAGGACCTCTCATTTTATCCACAAAAACCTTTATGTTACTAACCTCTTACTACTGTCTCTTCAAATGTTTTGTATTTATCTCTGAAAACAGGCATGGTGAAGCATTCTCAGCAAAGTGCTTCAGGCTAAAAACAGATGTTAATTTAAAATGCTGATAAAAACTCATGGCACCTGTTGTTTACACACTTTTACTCAAGCCCCAGTCTGCCAAATTCTACCCTTTATTTCAGTAATTCTCTTCAGTTTTTTCTTCCATTCCAGCTGTAGGTCTTTCTTGCAGAGATCATTTAAACTTAACAGAAATGCTATTTTTTACTGAGCAAACAAACCTATCAGAATGACTACACACACAGTCAGTTCAAGGAACCTAGTTTCGGGGCTCTGCTTAAGAATGAATACATTCTAAGAATAAATGTCAATTGTCTGGATGTGGTATCTCAACAATTTTAACTATTGGAGCAGAACCCTTAGTAAGTCAGTGTCTTGCCTGAAGGTTTCAGCCTCAGGCAAGTTCACTATGGATTTAGTGAAACCAAGAAATGACAATGAAATGTCCTTGGGGGAAAAGGATTTATACCTGGCTTTATTCTCCCAGCAGTAGGTTGAGCACTAGAATCAGTCTGCAGGTCCATAATCCATCTCTATCTCGGCCTCTGCCCAGAGCACTGGGCAGAGCTCTTTCTATGGTGACTCACTCAATAATAGCTTATTGCCTACGGGTGTGGAAGCAGTAGCCTAGCAGTAGGCCAATTACACTATTAAGTAGTTTAGGGTCAGGTGAGGATCCTGGCCTCAGGAACTTCCATTTTCCCCACAATTACATGTATGTCCCTCTACAATCTCTCCTTCAGATCTCAGCAGAGTGTTTTCAGGGCAAGAGAAGATGGAGGAAAGGAAGGTGTGGGGAAAATTAAAGTTCCTATGGCCAAGATTCTCACCTGAACCTAAACTACTTGATGATGTAACTGGCCTGCTGCTAGGCTATTGCTTCCACACCCTAGGCAGGAGGCTATAATTGACTGAGTCACTATATAAAGAGGTCTGCCCAGTGCTCTGTGTGGAGGCAGAGACAGAGGATTACAGACCTGTAGGCTGCTGGATGCAGATATGATTCTACTGCTTGACCTGTCACAGGGAGAATAAAGCCAGGTAATAAACCCTTTTACCCCAAGAACATTCCACAGTCATTCCTTGGTCTCACTGAATCCACAGTGAACTTGCCTAGGGCCAAAACCCTCAGGAAAAACAGAAGGAAATACTGTTGATCCTTGAACAACACAGGATTGAACTACACAGGATACACTTATATGCGGATTTTTAAAAATATACTAAAGTATTTTTGAGGATCTATGACAATTCGAAAAACATTTTCTTTAGCTTTATAGCAAGAATGCACTATATAATACATATACAAAATGTGTGCCAACCAACTGTTCATGTTATCAGTAAGGCTTTGAGTCAACAGTAGGCAATTCATAGTTAAATTTCTGGGGAGTCATAAGTTATACATGGATTTTCAACTTTAGGGTGGGAGAGCCAAGGAGTGATGCTTCTAATCCCTGTGTTGTTCAAGGGTTAGCTGTATATCCAGCACTGAGAATGACCAGGTCAAAATACAGTGACCTTAATTCCTAGACATGTATTCAGAAAAGATTAAAGTTCTTGAAGAGTAACCACAGGTAAGTCACTGAAAGGAAATAAACTATACAAAAGTAATAAGATGAGGAAGGACTAGATGAGAATATGTCAGAAAGACTTACATAGTGAATCATTTGAAGTAATGAAAACTAAATGATGTAGCTATTGTGGCCAAAATAGCTAGAGAGATAACAGATGTATAAATTGGAATATCCTGAAGCTGATCACTGACCAATGACCCTATTTATACAGAGCCTGGGGTTAAAACCTTAGCAGCTACAACAAGATAGAACTTTGAGCTCTAGTCTGCATTCCTGGCATAGTGCGTGGCACATTGTAAATAAGTATTTGTTGAGTGAATAAATTTTTTTCAAAAACTAAAGAAAAATTTGGTCCTCCTGAACTGTTGGTGGGAATATAAATTGGTGTATTCACTATGGAAAGCAGTATGGAGGTTTCTCAAAAAAATAAAAATAGAAACACCATATTGCCAATTTCACTACTAGGAATTTATGCAAAGAAAAAATCTCTTATTTCAAAAGATACATGCATCCTATGTTTATTGTTCTTTACAGTAACCAAGATATGGAAGCAACCAAAGTATCCATCAATAGATGAACAGATAAAGAAAATGTGGTACATATACATGATGGAATAGTACTCAGCCATAAAAAGAAAGAAATCCTGCCAACTGATGTCATGGATGGACCTAGAGGATATCATGCTATGTAAAATAAGCCAGGTGGAGGAAAGACAAATATGATGTCACCTATATGTGAAATCTATAAACAAAACAAAACAAAAAAATGAACAAAACAGCAGTAGACTCACAGACACTGAAAAGGGGAAAGGGTTCGGCTGGGTGGGTGAAACAGGTGAAGGGGATAAAGAGGCACAAAAATCCCAATCATGATATAAAGTAGTCACAGGGATGAAAGTTCAGCATCGAGAATATAGTCAGTAGTTCTGTAACATCTTTTCTCTATTGACAGTAAGTACACTAGTTGGGGTGAGGAGTTAATAAAGTATATAAATGCTGAATGATTATGTTTCACACTTGAAACCAATACAATATTGTATAACAACTATGCTTAAATAAAAAATATAAAATATCAACAACAAAAAATTTGGAAATGATTTTGTGGACAACAAAAATAAAAAGTGCTTTGAAACTAAAGCTGCCTGAGTCTAGTTCACAGTACACCATGCATGTGCGTCACCATGCAGGGTAGAAAACTCTTTTGCTTAGTTGTATGTTGGTGACCCATCAAGCACCAGCCTAATCTTTCCTTCTTTTGCAGACAGTACAAGTGAGGGGGTGAAAAGAGAGTAACAGTGAGGACAAGACTGAAAAAAAGAGGTTAAAGCTGTACTTCTCAGAGAGGAGATGAGTCAACAAAGCCACAAGATTCATGGTATCTCAAGGGATGGCAATTTCACTTGCAAATTTGGAGTAGAGCAGGAATGTTTTAATTTTTTCCTTTTTAATCAGGTATTGTCACATGCATATACTGGTAAAATCAGTAGACTCCCATTTCTCTATGTCAATTGAGTGTATCTGTGTATAAGAGAAAAGGGGGAGAGACAGAGGAAGATAAGGGAAAAGACGGAACTTTGCCTAGAAACAGAAAGTAAAACAAAGAGTGACAATTTTTTATTCTTATCTGGGTCATCAGTGCTGTTTTTATTAATATTGCAGTCCCAAGATTATGCATAAGACTCAGTACTGTCATGACAACAAATTATGGTAATGACCCTGGTCTACTTAGCTCTGCTTCTCCACTGAAGTCAAGGAGAGAGGCTGACTGTGTGAACTCTGTGATGATCCTATAGACTTAAAAAATAAGCTGGCCCTTTCAGAGATTCATTTTTTTAATTTATTTACTTTGGATTAATGCAAACATTTTCTTTCCAGTTCTTACATCAATTATCTTAACAACTGTGTTTGAGCGAATGTTTTATTTATGAACAAGGCTATACTTAGACTTACATTCCACTTCACTTTTCCTCTAATATAAAAGTCCCTAGATTATGATTTGGGGTACAAATTTACTATCATCATTTGTAATAAAAAACTTGACAAGTAGTTAGAAAAATTTTAAAAGTTGATAAGCACAAAGAAAAATGTAATTATCACTGATAATATCTACATACATATACTTCTACTTATTTACTTAATGTTTTTTTTAATATGGACAAATAATCACATTTATAAACTGACATCCATAAGAAAAAAATTCAAACAGTGCAAAAAATGCCAGGATGGAAGTATAAGTCCCTCTCATACCATAATCATCAGCAATACCATTGTTCCCATCAGGCGCACGTCATCCCAGACATCTCTGTGTAGGTGTATACAAACAGATAGATGGGCACCCGGGACATTTTTTTATGTAAGAAGGCTTAGGTTATACATTCCAAATGCTAATAAACAGCATTCAATTTATTTTACCTTAAATAAAAAAAGAAATAAAAGCAAAGTTTTGAAGAAGTATTAACTTTCATATGTTGGTTTCTTAACCACATATTTCCCAAAAGATCCCTCCAACGTTAAGAGATTATGAAAAATATTCAGGGTTTTAAAAACAACTTACGTTACTTTTAAACAATAATCACTGACTCTCTGCTAACGAAGATGATGACTCTAATGTTTTCTCTATCTACTCTTCCTCCAACTTCCAGTTTTTCTGACACAGTTGTTATTTTGAAATTATTCAAGATAATACTAAATTCCATTTCTAATCTTTATTTCTACAGTTGTTTAACAACAATTCCTCATAAAGGGATTGCTCACTAATATGCTTCACTTTTCCACTGATTTTCTCCTTATCACAACTTTAAAAAATTTCGGTATCATTAATATACAATGACATGAGCAACATTGTGGTTACTAGATTCCCCCCATTATCAAGTCCCCACCACATAACCCATTACAGTCACTGTCCATCACTCTGGTAAGATGCTATAGAATCACTACTTGTCTTCTCTGTGCTATACTGCCTTCCCCGTGCCCCCCACTACATTATGTGTGCTAATTGTAATGCTCCTTATTCCCCTTCTCCCTCCCTTCCCACCCCCCTACCCCCCAAGTCCCTTTCCCTTTGGTAGCTGTTAGTCCATTCTTGGGTTCTGTGACTCGGCTGCTGTTTTGTTCCTTCAGTTTTTGCTTTGTTCTTATGCTCCACAGAGAAGTGAAATTTTTTGTTACTTGTCTTTCTCTGCCTGGCTTATTTCACTGAGCATAATACTCTTCAGCTCCATCCATGTTGTTGCAAATGGTAGGATTTCTTTTCTTCTTGTGGCTGAATAATATTCCATTGTGTGTATGTACCACCTCTTCTTTATTAATTCATCTACTACTGATGGACACTTAGGTTGCTTCCATTTCTTGGCTATTGTAAATAGTGCTGGGATAAACATAGGGGTGCATATGTCTTTTTGAAACTGGGATCCTGCAATCTTACGGTAAATTCCCAGGAGTGTAATCCCTACACCAAACAGCATCTCCATTTAGAGCCCTTTGAGGAACCTCCATACTACTTCACACAATGGTTGAAGTGTTTTATATTCCCACCAGCAGTGTAGGAGGGTACCCCTTTCTCTGCATCCTCGCCAACATTTGTTGTTCCAGTCTTTTCTTTTTTTTTTCTACTTTATTTTAGTATCATTAATCTACAATTACAGGTGCAATATAATGGTTATTAAACTACCCCCTTCATCAGATCCCCCCCACCAACCCCATTACAGTCACTGTCCATCAGCGTAGTGAGTTGCTACAGAATCACTACTTGTCTTCTCTGAGTTGTACAGCCCTCCCCATGCCTCCCAATATTACATCTGCTAATTGTAATGCCCCTTTTCCCCCCTTGTTCCTCCCTTCCCACCCATCTTTGCCAGTCCCTTTCCCTTTGGTAACTAATAGTCCGTTCTTGGGTTCTGTGAGTCTGCTGCTGTTTTGTTCCTTCAGTTTTTTTCTTTGTTCTTATACCCCACATATGAGTGAAATCATTTGATACTTGTCTTTTTCAGCTTGGCTTATTTCACTGATCATAATACCCTCTAGTTCCATCCATGTTGTTGCAAATGGTAGGATTTGTTTTCTTCTAATGGCTGAATAATATTCCATTGTGTATATGTACCACATCTTCTTTATCCATTCATCTACTGATGGACACTTAGGTTGCTTCCATTTCTTGGCTATTGTAAATAGTGCTGCGATAAACATAGGGGTGCATATGTCTTTTTCAAACGGCGCTGATGCATTCTTAGGGTAAATCCGTAGGAGTGGGATTCCTGGGTTAAATAGTATTTCTATTTTGAGTTTTTTGAGGAACCTCCATACTGCTTTCCACAATGTTTGAACTAATTTGCATTCCCACCAGCAGTGTAGGAGGGTTCCCTTTTCTCCACATCCTCGCCAACATTTGTTGTTGTTTGTGTTTTGGATGTTGGCCATCCTAACTGGTGTGAGGTGATATCTCATTCTGGTTTTAATTTGCATTTCTCTAATGATTAGCCATGTGGAGCATCTTTTTATGTGCCTGTTGGCCATCTGAATTTCTTCTTTGCAGAAGTGTCTATTCATATCCCCTGCCCATTTCTTAATTGGATTATTTGCTTTTTGTTTGTTGAGGTGCGTGAGTTCTTTATATATTTTGGATGTCAACCCCTTATCAGATACGTCATTTATGAATATATTCTCCCATACTGTAGGATGTCTTTTTCTTCTACTAATGGTGTCCTTTGCTATACAGAAGAATTTCAGCTTGATGTAGTCCCACTTGATCATTTTTGCTTTTGTTTCCCTTGCCTGGAGAGATAGGTTGATGAAGAAGTCGCTCATGTTTATGTCCAAGAGATTTTTGCCTATGTTTTTTCCTAAGAGTTTTATGGTTTCATGACTTACATTCAGGTCTTGGATCCACCTTGAGTTTACCTTTGTGTATGGGGTTAGCCAGCAGTCCAGTTTCATTCCCTTACAGGTAGCTGTCCAGTTCTCCCAACACCAGCTGCTGAAGAGTCTGTCATCTCCCCATTGTATATCCAAGGCTTCTTTATCAAATATTAATTGTATATGTTTGGGGTAATGTTCGGATTTTATATTCTGTTCCACTGGTCTGTGGGTCTGTTTTTATGCCAATACCAAATTGTCTTGATTACTGTAGCTTTGGAGTAGAACTTGAAGTCAGGGAGCGTAATTCCCCGTTTTACTCCTCCTTCTCGGGATTGCTTTGGCTATTTGGTTCTTTTGTGGTTCCATATGAAATTAAGAATTATTTGTTCCAGTTCATTGAAGAAAGCCGTTGATATTTTCATAGGGATTGCATTGAATCTGGAGATTGCTTTAGGTAGTATAGCCATTTTGACAATATTTATTCTACCTAGCCAAGAGTATGGGATGAATTTCCATTTGTTAGTGTCTTCTTTAATTTCTCTTAGGAGTGTCTTGTAGTTTTCAGAGTACAGGTCTTTCACTTCCTTCGTTAGGTTTATTCCTAGGTATTTTACTCTTTTTGATGCAATTGTAAATGATATTGTTTTTCTGATTTCTCTTTCTGTTAGTTCATCATTAGTGTATAGGAAAGCAACAGATTTCTGTGTTTTAATTTTGTATCCTGCAACTTTGCTGAATTCAGATATTAGTTCTAGTCATTTTGGAGTGGAGTCATTAAGGTTTTTTATGTACAATATAATGTCATCTGCAAATAGTGACAATTTGACTTCTTCTTTACCAATCTGGATGCCCTGTATTTCTTTGTTTTGTCTGAGTGCCGTGGCTAGGACCTCCAGTACTATGTTGAATAATAGTGGAGAGAGTCGGTATCCCTGTCTTGTTCCCTATCTTAGATGAGAAGCTTTCAGCTTTTCGCTGTTAAGTATGATGTTACCTGTGGGTTTGTCATATATAGCCTTTATGATGTTGAGGTACTTGCCGTCTATACCCATTTTCTTGAGAGTTTTAATCATGAATGGATGCTGAATTTTGTCAAATGCTTTTTCAGGATCTATGGAAATGATCATGTGGTTTTTGTCCTTCTTTTTGTTGATGTGGTGGATGATGTTGATGGATTTTCGAATGCTGTACCATCCTTGCATCCCTGGGATGAATCCCACTTGATCATGGTGTATGATCCTCTTGATATATATTTGAATTCGGTTTGCTAATATTTTCTTCAGTATTTTTACTTCTACATTCATCAGGGATATTGGTCTGTAATTTTCTTTTTTGGTGAGGTCTTTGCCCGGTTTTGATATTAGAGTGATGCTGGCTACATAGAATGAGTTTGGGAGTATTCCCTCCTCTTCTATTTTTTGGAAAATTTTAAGGAAAATGGGTGTTATTCCTTCTCTATATGTCTGGTAGAATTCAGAGGTCAATCCATTTGGTCTGGGGGTTATGTTCTTGCGTAGTTATTTGATTACCGATTCAATTTCGTTGCTGGTGATTGGTCTGTTTAGGTTTTCTGTTTCTTGCTTGGATAGTCTTGGAAGGTTGTATTTTTCTAAGAAGTTGTCCATTTCTTCTGTGTTTTCCAGCTTGTTAGCATATAGATGCTCATAATATTCTCTTATAATTCTTTGTATTTCTGTGTGGTCTGTCGTTATTTTTCCTTTCTCATTTCTGATTCTGTTTATGTATGTAGATTCTCTTTTTCTCTTAATGAGTCTGGCTAGGGGTTTATCTATTTTGTTTATTTTTTCAAACAACCAGCTCTTAGATTCATAGATTTTTTCTATTTTTTTATTCTTCTCAATTTTATTTATTTCTTCTCTGGTCTTTATTATCTCCCTCCTTCTGGTGACTTTGGGCCTCATTTGTTCTTCTTTTTCCAATTTCAGTAATTGTGTCTTTAGACTATTCATTTGCGAATGTTCTTCCTTCTTTCGATAGGCCTGGATTGTAATATACTTTCCTCTTAGAACTGCCTTTGCTGCATCCCACAGAAGTTGTGGCTTTGTGTTGTTGTTATTAGTCTCCATATATTCTTTGATTTCTGTTTTGATTTGGTCATTAACCTATTGATTACTTAGGAGAATGTTGTTAAGTCTCCATGTATTTGTGAGCTTTTTTGATTTCATCGTACAAGTTATTTGTAGTTTTATACCTTTGAGATCTGAGAAGTTGGTTGGTAGAATTTCAATATTTTTGAATTTACTGAGGCTCTTTTTGTGGCCTAGTATGTGGTCTACTCTGGAAAATGTTCCATGTGTACTTGAGAAGAATATGTATCCTGTTGCTTTTGGGTGTAGAGTTCTGTAGATGTCTGTTAGGTCCATCTGTTCTAGTGTGTTGTTCAGTGCCTCAGTGTCTTTACTTATTTTCTCTCTGGTTGATCTGTCGTTTGGAGTGAGTGGTGTGTTGAAGTCTCCTAAAATAAGTGTGTTGCATTCTATTTCCTCCATTAATTTTGTTAGTATTTGTTTCACATATGCCAGCGCTCCTGTGTTGGGTGCATATATATATATAATGGTTATATCCTCTTGTTGGACTGTCCCCTTTATCATTATGTAATGTCCTTTTTTTCTCTTGCTACTTTCTTCTTTTTGAATTCTATTTTGTCTGATACAAGTACTGCAACAGCTGCTTTTTTCTCCCTGTTGTTTGCATGAAATATCTTTTTCCATCCCTTCACTTTTAGTCTATCTTTGGGTTTGAGGTGAGTCTCTTGTAAGCAGCGTATAGATGGGTCTTGCTTTTTTATCCATTCTATTACTCTGTGTCTTTTGATTGGTGCATTCAGTCCATTTACATTTAGGGTGAATATCGATAGATATGTATTTATTGCATTGCAGTCTTTAGATTCGTGGTTACCAAAGGTTCAAGGGTTGCTTCTTTACTATGTAACAATCTAACTTAACTTTCTTGTTAAGTTATTGTAAACACAGTCTGATGTTTCTTTATTTCTCTCCCTTCTTATTCTTCCTCCTCCATTCTTTATATACTAGGTGTTTTATTCTTTACCTTTAGTTAGTATTTGTATGGTCGGCTTTCTTTGCTATGATTTTATTTTCTCTGGGGACATCTTCTTAGCCTTAGGATTGCTTCCCTCTAGAGCAGTCCCTTTAAGGTATCCTGTAGAGGTGGTTTATGAGAGGCAAACTCTCTCAACTTTAGCTTGTCTGGAAATTGTTTAATCCCTCCATCATATTTAAATGATAATCGTGCTGCATACAATATTCTTGGTTCGAGGCCTTTCTGTTTCATTACATTAAATATATCATGCCATTCTCTTCTGGCCTGTAAGGTTTCTGTTGAGAAGTCTGATGATAGTCTGATGGGTTTTCCTTTGTAGGTGATCTTTTTTCTCTCTCTAGCTTCCTTTAATATTCTGTCCTTATCTTTGACCTTTGCCATTTTAATTATTATGTGTCTTGGTGTTTTCTTCCTTGGTTCCCTTGTGTTAGGAGATCTGTGGGCTTCTGTGGACTGTGAGACTATTTCCTTCCCCAGCATGGGGAAGTTTTCAGCAAGTATTTCTTTAAAGACACTTTCTATCCCTTTTTCTCTCTCTTCTTCCTCTGGTACTCCTATAATGCGAATATTGTTCCGTTTGGATTGGTCACACAGTTCTCTTAATATTCTTTCATTCCTAGAGATCCTTTTATCTCTCTCTGCCTCAGCTTCTCTGTATTCCTGTTCTCTGATTTCTATTCCATTAACGGTCTCTTGCATCTCGTCCAGACTGCTGTTAAGCCCGTCAATCGCTTGTCTGATTTCTGCATTGTCTTTCCTCACTTCCCTCACTTCCTCCCTTAGGTCTTGCATATTTCTCTGTAGATACATCAGTACAGTTATGACTTTTGTTCTTAATTCTTTTTCAAGAACATTGTGCATTTCCATCCCTTCATCCCTCTCTGGTGTTGTCTGGTTCGGGGTAAGTTTTGTTTGTACCATATTCCCCTGTCTTTTCATGGCAATAGAAGTGGTCACTGGTAGGTCCCACATATGTCAGCTGGGCTCTTTAAGACCTTTGAAAAGAAAACAAAGAATAAAAAAAAAGAAAAGGAAAAAAAGAAAAGAGAAAAAAATATAAAGAAAGAAAAGAAAAGAAAAGAGAAAAAAAAAAAACGCCCGCCGGGAGTAGATTCTGTGGGGATGCTGTAGGTGGCGCTGGTACTCCACTATTCTGCAGACATGGCCACGCTGCTCCGTAGAGCCCTTTGTAGCTCTGGCCGGGGCGGGAATGGATGGGAGGCTGTTGATCTCTGTGGGAAATCTCAGAGCAGGTACTTTTTCCCAGTTGCCTGCCAAGGGGTCCTAAATTCCCCAGGACTTCCAGCCTTCTGGGCTGAGTCTGCTGGGACGATCCTGCTCCTCTGTTGAGCCCCTGTCTCTTTAAGATCGCTAAAAAAAGTGCACGTTTTTCTTTTGTCCCGGGGAGCCGGCTTTGAGGACATGGGTGCGTTCCCCAGCTCAGATCCTGCACCCTCTGTCTCTCAAATCTCCGATACATCACCCGATGTGTGTCAGCGCTCCCAGCACAGATCACCAGGGCTGGTTATTTTGCAGGTCTGTACTTTCACTCCTTCCCACTCTTAATCCTCTCCTCCCGCCAGTGCACTGGGGTCGGGGAGTGCTTGGGTCCCTCCGGGTCACGGCTCCGTATCTTACCCACCTCAGAGGGTGCTAAGTCCTCCCAGATGTAGATGCATGCTGGGTGCTGTCCTGCATTGTCTGGTCTGTCTTTTAGAAATAGTTGTATTTGTTGTATTTTCATAAATATATATGGTTTTGGGAGGAGATTTCCGCCGCCCTGCTCACGCCGCCATCTTCCCGGAAGTCCCGTTCCCAGTCTTTTCTGTGTCAGCCATCCTAACTGCTGTGAGGTGATATCTTAGTGTGGATTTAATTTGCATTTCCTTGATAATTAGTGAGGTGGAGCATCTTTTCAATTGCCTGTTGCCTTTCTGAATTTCTTCTTTGGAGAATTGTCTGTTCATGTCTTCTGACCATTTTTAATAATGTTATTTGCTTTTTGTGTATTGAGGCATGTGAGATCTTTATATATTTTGGATGTTAACTCCTTGTTGGATATGTCACTTACAAATATATTCTCCCATACTGCAGGATGCCTTTTTGTTCTGCTGATAGTGTCCTTTGCTGTACATGCCTTTTAGCATAATGTAGTCAGATGTGTTCTTTTTTTATTTCGTTTCCCTTGCGTGAAAAGATGCATTCAGGAAAAAGTTGCTCATGTTTATATTCAAGAGATTTTTGCCTATGTTTTCTTCTAAGAGATTTATGGTTTCATGACTTAAATTCAGGTCTTTGATCCATTTCAAATTTACTTTTCTGTATGGGGTTAGACAATAATCGGTTTCATTCTCTAGCATGTAGCTGTCAGTTTTGCCAACACCAGCTATTGAAGAGACTGTCATTTGCACATTGTATATCCATGGCTCCTTTATCATATATTAATTGACCATATATGCTTGGGTTTATATCTGGGCTCCCTAGTCTGTTACATTAGTCTATGGGTCTGTTCTTGTGCCACTACCAAACTGTCTTGATTACTGTGGCTTTGGAGTAGAGCTTGAAGTCAGGGAGCATAATCCCCCCTTCTTTATTCTTCCTTCTAAGGATTGCTTTGTCTATTAAGTGTCTTTTGTGGTTCCATATGAATTTTAGAACGATTTGGTCTAGTTCATTGAAGAATGCTGTTGGTAGATTGATAGGGATTGCACTGAACCTGTAGATTGCTTTATGCAGGATGGCCATATTAACAATATTAATTCTTCCTATCCATTAGCATGGGATGTGTTTCCATTTATTGGTATCTTCTTTAATTTCTCTCATCAGTGTCTCATAGTTTTCAGAGTATAGGTCTCTCACTTCCTTGTTTAGGTTTATTCCTAGGTATTTTATTCTTTTTTATTTAATTGTGAATGGAATTGTTTTCTTGATTTTTCTTTCTGCTAGTTCACCATTAGTGTAAAGGAATGCAACAGATTTCTGTGTATTAATTTTGTATCTTGCAACTTTACTGAATTCAGATATTAGATCTAGTAGTTTTGGAGTGGATTCTTTAGGGTTTTTTATGTGCAATATAATGTCATCTGCAAACACGGAGAGTTTAACTTCTTCCTTGCCAATCTGGATGCCTTTTATTTCTTTGTGTTGTCTGACTGCTGTGGCTAGTACATCCGAACTATGTTGAATAAAAGTGGGGAGTGGGCATCCAGGTTTGTTCCCTATCTTAAAGGGAAAGCTTTCAGCTTCTTGCTGTTAAGTATGATGTTGACTGTGGGTTTGTTATATATGTCCTTTATTGAGTTGAGCTACTTACCCTCAATACCCATTTTGCTGAGAGTTTATATCATGAATGGATGTTGAATTTTGTTGAATGGTTTTTCAACATCTATGGAGACGATCATGTGATTTGTGTCTTTCTTTTTGTTGATGTTGTGGATAATGTTGATGGATTTTCGAAGATTGTACCATCCCTGCATCCCTGGGATGAATCCTACTTGATCATGATGGATGATCTTTTTGATGTGTTTTTGAATTCGGTTTGCTAATATTTTGTTGAGTATTTTTGCATCTATGTTCATCTGAGATATTGGTCTGTAGTTTTTTTTCTGGTTTGTTTGCCTGGTTTTGGCATTAGAGTGTTGCTGGCCTCCTAGAATGAGCTTGGGAGTATTCCCTCCTCTTCTACTTTTTGGAAAACTTTAAGGAGGATGGGTATTAGGTCTTCACTAAATGTTTGATAAAATTCAGCAATGAAACCATCTGCTCCAGGTGTTTTGTTCTTAGGTAGTTTTTGATTACCAATTCAGTTTCCTTGCAGGTAACTGGTCTATTCACATTTTCCATTACTTCCTGCGTCAGCCTTGAAGGTTGTATTTTTCTAGAAAGTTGTCCATTTCTTCTAGATTATAAATTTTGTTAGCATATTATTTTTCATAATATTCTCTCTAACTCTTTGTATTTCTGTGCTGTCCGTAGTGATTTTTCCTTTCTAATCTTTACTTTCAGAATCATTCCTGACTCTGTTTATGGGTATAGACTCTCTTTTTTTCTTGATAAATCTGGCTATAGATATATCTATTTTTTTATTTTCTCTAAGAACCAGCTCCTGCTTTCATTGATTCTCTCTATTGTTTTATTCTGCTCAATTTTATTTATTTCTCCTCTAATATTTATTATGTCACTCCTTCTACTGACTTTGGGCCTCATTTGTTCTTCCTTTTCTAATTTCATTGTGAGTTTTGATTGTTCATTTGAGATGGTTCTTTTTTCCTGAGGGAGGCCTGTATTGCAATATACTTCCCTCTTCTAGAACAGCCTTCGTTGTGTCTCACAGATTTTGCGGTATTGAATTATTATTGTTATTTGTCTACATATATTGCTTGATCTCTGTTTTTATTTGGTCATTGATCCATTGATTATTTAGGAGCATGTTATTAAGCCTCCATGTGTTTATGGGATTTTTCAGTTTCTTTGTGTAATTTATTTCTGGTTTCATATCTTTGTGATCTAAGAAGGTGGTTGGTACAATTTCAATCCTTTTGTATTCACTGAAGCTCATTTTTTGGCCTAGTATATGATCTATTCTTGAAAATGTTCCATGTGCACTTGAGAAGAACGTGTATCCTGTTGCTTTTGGATGGCGTGTTCTGTAGATGACCATTAGTTCCATTTTTTCTAAAACGTTGTTTAGTGCCTCTGTGTCCTTACTTATTTTAGTCTGGTTGATAAATCTTTTCGAGTGAGTGGTGTGTTGAAGTCTCGTATAATGAATGCATTGCATTCTATTTCCCCCTTTAAATCTGTTAGTATTTGTTTCACATATGTAGGTGATCCTGTGTTGGTTGCATAGATATTTATAATAGTTATATCCACTTGTTGGACTGACCCCTTTATCATTATGCAATGTCCTTCTTTATGTCTTGTGATTTTCTTTGTTTTGAAGTCTATTTTGTCTGATACAAGTACTGCAACTCCTGCTTTTTTCTCCCTATTAGTTGCATGAAATATCTTTTTCCATCCCTTTACTTTCAGTCTGTGTATGTCATTGGGTTTGATGTGAATCTATTGTAGACACCGTATAGATGGGTGTTGTTTTTTATCCATTCAGTGACTCTATGTCTTTTGATTGGTGCATTCAGACCATTTACATTTAGGGTGATTGTCGATTTATTGCCATTGCAGGCTTTAGATTCGTGGTTACCAAAATTTCAGGGATAATTCCCTTAGTATCTAACAGTCTAATTTAACTCACATACTATGCTCTAAGAGAAACAACCCGAAGGTTTTTTTTTCCTCCTTTTTCTTCCTCCTATATTCTTTTCATATTGGGTATCATATTCTGTACTCTTTGTCTATCTCTTGATTGACTTTGGCAGTAGTTGATTTTGCATCTGCTTAGTAATTAACTGTTCTACTTTTCTGTGGTTTTATTTCCCCTGGTGACATCTATTTAGCCTTAGGAATACTTCCATCTATAACAGTTCCTCCAAAGTGCTCTGTAGTGGTGGTTTATGGGAGATAAATTCTCTCAGCTTTTGTTTATCTGGAAATTGTTTAATCCCTCCTTCAAATTTAAATGATAATCTTGCCAGGTAGTCTTTGATCGAGGCCCTTCTGCTTCATTGCTTTAAATATATCATGCCACTCCTTTCTACCCTGTAAGGTTTCTTTTGATAAGACTGATAGCCTGATGGGTTTTCCTTTGTACGTGATCTCTTTTCTCTCTCTAGCTGCTTTTAAAAGTCTGTCCTTACCCTTGATCTTTGCTATTTTAGTTATTATATGTCTTGGTGTTCTCTTCCTTGGGTCCCTTATTTTGGGAGATAAGTGCACCTCCACGGCTTGAGAGACTATCTCATTCCCCAGGTTTGGAAGTTCTCAGCAATTGCCTCCTCAAAGATGCTTTCTATCCCCTTTTTCTCTCTTCTTCTGGTTCCCCTATAATGCGAATATTGTTTTGTTTGATTGGTCACAGATTTCTCTCAATATTCTTTCATTCTTAAAGAGCATCTTTTCTCTCTGTGATTCAGCCTCTTTGTATTCCTCTTCTCTAATTTCTATTCCATTTGCCATCTCTTGCTACTACATCTAATCTGCTGTTAAATCCCTTCATTGTATGTTTCATTTCAGATATGGAAATTCTTAATGATTCAATCTCCATGCTAAATTCATCCTTGAAATCTTGAATATTTTTCTGTACCTCCATAAGCATGTTTATCATTTTTATTTTGAATTCTCTTTCAGGAGGATTGGTGGCTTCAGTTTTATTTGGCCCTTTTTCTGGTGTTTGCAAGATTTTGTTTGTACCAGGTTTCTTTGAGGTTTCATATTTGTAAGTGGAACCCTCTAGTGTCCAGTAGCTTTGGTGTCTGGAGCTGCTCAACCCCTGGAGTGATGTTTAGGGTTGCAGGGGAGTGGTGCTGATGCCTGGTGGGAGTAAAGAGCTGTTTCCTGCTTCCCGGCTGTAGTGCCTGTCTCCACTGTCAGAACCAGTCAGCCAGCAGAGGTGTAAGCCTCTGTGCTTTGTGTCTGTAGCTGCTGTATGCAGGTCCTCCATCTGGGTGGCCTGACATCAGGGCAGGGATTGCAGGTTTGAGAGCTGGTGCTGGCAGGCCAGGAGGAAGGAGTAGGCTGTGTGTCACGGTGGGGTGCCTTGGAGGTGAGTAACCAGCCAGGGGGATGGAGTCCCTGATGCTCCTGTAAGTCTCCACCCTGTTAGGCAGACTGCGCCCAGACAACCTTGTCCACCTATCCCTTCTATCGCGCAGCAAGCTCCATCCAAGCCCTGCCCCTTCAGCAGCCCTCTCGCTGCTAGGAAGTCTCTCAGACTGCCCACCTTTACTTTGTACCAGAGCAGCTGGATGTGGATTCCTGTCCTCCACAAACAGCTGGAAGATCAGTCTCTCCAAGTATTCCACCTGCCTTAGCTTTTCAACCCACTTATCTCCAGACCACCATGCAATGTAGGTTTGTGCTCCCAAAGCAGATCTCCAGGGCTGGGTGTTCAGCAGTCCTATGCTTCCACCCCCTCCCTGCTCTATTTCTCTTCCTCCTGCTGGTGAGCTGGGGTGCGGGAAGGGCTTGGGTCCTGCTGGATCAAGGCTTTGGTACATTACATTGTTTCGAGAGGTCTGCTCTGTTCTCCAGGTGTTTGCAGTCCAGTGCAGCCTTCTTTCCTGTTGTTCTTTTAGGATTAGTTGTATTAACTATATTTTCATAATATATGTGGTTTTGGGAGAAGTTCTCTGTCTCACCTCTCATGCCGCCATTTTGAATCCCTCTGATTTTTCCATTTTTAAGAAGGCTTTTATTTACATTCATTGCTGATCACTTTTTTTCATGAAGCTTTCCACAGATGCTGTATTTTCTGCGGATTTTCATATTTGACATGTTTCCCCATCATCTCTAAACTTGCCAGAAATCCCAACTGGGTAGAATATTCTTGGATTACTCTGCTAATATTTTCATTTCAGTAACTTTTTTCTTGTAGTATACATTTGAATATATTTTTTCCCCATTATCCTAATGTTTATTCATACTTCCTATATCTAATACACACTTCTAATTGCTTTAATCTCTATGTCTTTTATCTCTATTCACTGATTATCTCCAGTCTGTCCTGATTTTCATGGATGTCTATTCTGTCTGGTGTTATTTCTGTTTTATTTAATTGGAATGTTCAGACTACTATTGACTTGTTTTAGCTATAAATCTACCACACTGTATAAGTTTAATGCTCTTTTAATTTGTTTTCCACTTGTCCCATTTATTATTTGTTTCTTTTTTCTGCTATACTGGTATTGTTCTGTATCACTATATTTTAGGGTTATATTCTATCTTGTTAATTATTCTCAAGACTTTCCTTATATTCTAGAAATAAGCCTAACATTTTAAATGTCACTGTAAGAATGATGGCTTCATGTAATTATATATATATATATATATAAATAATACATATAGCTCAGGACATAAGAGACATCAAGGTGAGCTCATCTGCATCTGTGAAATACTAATGCCTTTATTTATTTATTTATTTTGGTTAAAGTAATACATCCCAGAAATGTAAGGATGATTTATTATTAGGAAATCTGTCAAAAAGTAAAGTATAGTAAAGGGAGAAAAATTACATATAATCCTATCTAAAGATCCATAAAAGGAATTCAATAATATATAAAGTATGTTACAGATGTTTATTGGTAATGAAAAGACAAATGCTTGGTAAACATGATTTAAAAAATGGAGGATTCTGGGAAGATGGAATAGGAGGCACTGGGAATCTGTTTCCCCATCTAGACAACAATTTCACAAGAGGAATTTGATGTAACTATTTTGGAACTCTGAAATCTATTAAAGGTTTTCAACTTCCAGGGGAAGACTTGGATAGTAAATTGTGACTATTTTTGGTCAATCTGAGCTCTTACTATAGTAGCAGCTACCCATCCCCCAAGCCCGCCATATGGCAGGCAGCTGTGCATGTGTTCCTAGAGCAGGTTGTACAACTGTGGGAGGTAAAATAGGGAAAAAGGACTCTGGCCTCCAAGCATTGGTGAACTGTGCTCTGATCACTGATTGCTGCTTCTGATCACAGAGATGCAGACAAAGAGGCAGGCAGCCATAGTTGTTGCATTTCCTTTCACTGTTACAGGCCCTTCACCCTCTGGTTGAAGTGACTTTCAGATTTAAAGGGCCAATGCCCTTTAATCACCACCTCACCAGTTTTTTGCTTTTTCCTCTTTTGAGAGCCACACATTAAAGACATTCAAAAGCCACTGCATGTGAGAAAATTAGAAAGTGGGAAAATTAGAAAATGACCCTGCATGACAAAGGAAAGGCTCAGAAAAAAACCTGAGAAGACATTAAGTTCACACTTAAGGTTGATCCTTGGCACAGAGACAACCTAAACACTCAAAAACAATAAACAATGGACAAAAACTATTAGAAAAAAGAGTAAACCCTAGGGAAGGAGAATAATCTGATTTCCAGAGTTCCTATATTATTAGATTCAAATGTCAAAAGCTCAAGAAAAAGAATCCTAATGCATACAGAGAAACAAAGTATGGCCCTTTCAGAGGAAAAAACCAAATCAAGAGAAACTGTACCTGGAAGAACCTAATGGCAGACATACTAGACAATGACTTTGAAACAACTGTCTTAAAGATGCTCAAAGAAATAAAGATGTGGAGAATTTTAAGAAAACAATGTGTGAACAAAAATGGAAATCTCAATAGACAGAAAACCCAAAAAGAAACCAGAAAGAAATTCTGGAGCTGAAAAGTATGAAAACTTGAGCTGAAAAAATATTCACTAAGTAGATTTGAGCATGCCAAAGAATCTGTGAACTCGAAGATAGGACAATGGACATTATCGAGACTCAGGAGCAGAAAGAAAAAAGATTAAAGAGAACAGAGCCCAAGATATTTGTGGGACACCATCAAGTGGACCAACATATATATCATGGGGGTCCTTGAAAAAGAAAGGGGCTGAGAGAATATTTGAAGCAATTATGGCTGAAAGCTTCCCAAATTTGATGACAGACATGAATATAAACATCCAAGACCCAACAGACTCCAAGATGAGCTCAAAGAGACCCACACAGACACATATCATAATCAAATTTTCAAAAGACAGAGAATCTTGAAAGCAGGAAAAAAGAAATGAATTATTACATAAAAGTGGTTCTAAGTAAGAATTTAGATTTCTGATAACAAAGTTTGGGTGCCAGAAGATAATAAAAAGATATACTCAGTGTGATAAAAATAACATTTATGTAAAAGTTAGTATTACCATAACATTGCTTTGTAACTCCAAATCTTGTTTTCTACACAGTTTAGGAGACTAATGCACTTAAAAGGATTATACATGTATGTTTTGTGACTTGCAATGGATAATGATGTACAATAGTCCCCCCTCATCCAGTTTTACTTTCCACACCTTCACTTTCCTCAGGTTCAGCTACCTGTGGTCAACAGCAAGCCAGAAGCAGAGAAAGGGGGAAAAAAAGCACATCTCAATTGTGAATCATCTCAGTTAATAGCAAAAAAGCATTAGACAAAATTCAGCACCCTTGCATGATTAATATATATATATATATATAAATAGGAAAAACTACCTCAATCTAATAAAAGCCATATATGAAAAACCCACGATAAACATCATATTCAGTGGTGAAGGGCTAAAAGCTTTGCCTCTAACAAGGCAAGGATGCCCACTCTTGCCACTCCTATTCAACATAGTACACAAATTCTAGCAAGAGCAATTAGGCAAGAAAAATAAATAATAGGTATCTGAACTGGAAAGGAAGAAATAAAATTATCTCTTTTTGCAGATAAAATGTTCTTATATTCAGAAAAAAACTGCAGATTCCACAAAAAAAAGGCTGTTAAAAACAAAAAATTCAGCAAAGTAGCATGATACAAAGTCAACACACAAAAACCATTGAATTTATATACATTAATAGCAAACAATCTGAAATAGAAGTAACAAAATCAATTCTGTTTATAGTAGCATCAAAAAGAACAAAATACTGAGGAGTTAACCAAGAAGGTGAAAGACCTGCTCAATGAAAATTGTAAAACGTTGCTGAAATATTAAATGAGACATAAATAAATGAAAACATATCCCATGTTCATGGATTGGAAGACTTAATATTGTTAGTGTTGATACTATCCAAAGTGATCTACAGATTTAAATGCAATCCCTAGCAAAATTCCAATGACATTGTTTGCAGAAATAGAAGAACACATCTTAAAATTCATATGGAATCTCAAATGACTTTCAATAGCCAAAACAATATTGAAAAACAAAAAAGCAGACTGGAGGCCTTACACTTCCTAATTTCAAAACTTAATACAAAGCTACAGTATACCAAAAATTTTAAATAGCATTAATATATATATATATACATATTCAGCAATTTCATTTCAGTATACATGTGCAAAATAATTGGAGGCAGAGTCTCAGAGATATTTATATACCAATGTTCTTAGCAGCATTATCCTTAAAACCTAAAACATGGCAGCAACCCAACTGTCCTCCAACCGATGAAAATGGATAAACAAAATGTGATGTATACATACAACAGAATTAATTCAGCCTTAAAAAGGAAGGAAATTGTGTAATGTGCTACAACCTGGATGAAACTTGAGGGCATTATACTAAGTGAAATTAGGCACTCATAAAAAGACAAATACCGTATCATTCCACTCATATGAGGTACACAGAGTAAACAAAATCATAGGAACAGAAAGTATTATAGTGTTTGTGAGGGACTGGGAAGAGGGGAGAAAGGAGAGTTAGAGTTACTGTTTAATAGGTATAGAGTTTCAATTTTACAAGATGAAAAGAATTATGGGGATGGAAAGTGGTGATGAGTGCACAACCTTGTAAATGTACTGAATAACACTGAACTGTACACTGAAAAACTAAGGTGGTAAATTTTGTGTTATGTGCCTTTTGCCATAATAAAAATAAGAAAACATAAATACATAAATATATACTATTTTCAGGAAAAATTTTGTTGGGTGTTTTTTGGTGTTGTTTTTGGGTGCCCTGCTTAGCCAGTGTTCTAAGCATATATTAAGTGTGACCTTAATAAATGTCTACTTGTGTGAACGGGTCACAGCTCTGTTCTATCATCAGCCTTTCACTCAATCACAGGTGGGAGGACAACCATCCCAACCCCATCAATGAGGTGAGGGCTGGGAACTGCACGAAATGTCTCCAGGGCAGAATGTGAATAGAAAAACAAGAGTGTCTGGGGTGTACGTGTGTTTAGATAATATTAATATGTAAAAGTATATTTGTATCTGCATGTACGAATGTGTATAGTATATTAATGTAAAAATATATTTGTGTGAGCAAGTGAGAGAGAAAGAAAAATTGGGAAGACTAAAAGTATATCCTGGATTAAATTCTGGAACAGAATCATAGGCAAAATGGTGGAAAAAACAGTGAAATCTGGATAAAGTTTGGAGTTTAGTCAATAGTCCTAATGACTGTTTCTCAGATTTGACCAATATCTGATATTAACATTAAAGGAAACTGGACAACGGATAAATGGGAATTCTGCAAATTTTCCGTAATCCCAAAATTAAAATTTTACTTAACAAAAAACAAATTAAAGTATTTTTTTGATATACAGAATCATTCTAAATTATGAAAGACTAGCAACATGTTAATTCAAGTTACAAAGAAGCATTTTATCACGACTGTTATTTACTAGACAAGAAGGAGAGGTATAAATAGAGGAAGGGGGATGATTATTCGTGAACATGATTGTCCACTTTAGAAATCCAAAATAATAATAATGAAAAACTATTAGAAATAATTACTAAATGTTCAAAAGAGTAATCCATTGTAAAATTAGCATACACGCATCAATAGTTTCTTATATACCAGCAATCATAAAATTGGGAAATTTAATTTAATTTAATCTACTATCTTAGACATGTAGTAAAAAAAAAAGTTCAACAAAATATGCAGTAGTAAACGCGACATGAGAAATATGAATATAAAAATATATTTAGAGATATAAAGGAAAACTTGAATGGAGAGAAACCTGTTATTGAATAGAATTCAACATCATAAAGATGTTTCTTCCTAAAATTAATCGCCACATTCAGACTATTTTACTCAGAAACCTCATGGGATTTCTTTTGTTCATTTGGAAATTAACAGAAGGGTCCCAAAGTTTATCTGAAAGGATAAAAACTTATTATGAAGCAGGAACAAATTTTGAAGAATTTGTCATATCACACGTGAAGTTTTAGTAAATAAAACAATATGGAGAGAGCAAAGGAACATATTATTGGAAACAGAGTCAATAAATTAAATGCTATATGGCCAAGCAGGGAACAGAAATATATTTAATGGGCCATATGTAAACATCACTAAGAACTGGTGGGGATTATGGCAAAAAAGAACATAAACACATTCTACAGAGGACATATGCTATTCAGCTCTGGCTGCCTGTTGTCTAAAAAGCCCAGGTTCAGTATTAACAAATGATTTGGTGGAGTTCTTATCCCAGAGAAATCATAAAATAGGTTTTTATGTGGTATCACAATTTCTTTTCTTTTCAATTAATATAATTTTATTTTGCTATCATTAATGTAAAATTACATGAACAACATTATGGTTACTAGACTCCCCCTATTATCAAGTCCCCACCACATACCCACTACAGTCACTGTCCATCAGCGTAGTAAGGTGCTGTAGAATCACTACTTGTCTTCTCTGCATTATACTGCCTTCCCTGTGTCACCCCACTACATTATACATGCTAATAGTAATGCCCATTGTTCTCCCTTATCCCTCCCTTCCCATACATACTCCCCAGTCCCTTTGCCTTTGGTAACTGTTACTCCATTCTTGGGTTCTATGAGTCTGCTGCTGTTTTGTTCCTTCAGTTTTTGCTTTGTTCTTATACTTAACAGATGAGTGAAATCATTTGATACTTGTCTACTCGGCCTGGCTTATTTCACTGAGCATATTACCCTCTAGCTCTATACATGTTGCTTCAAATGGTAGGATCTGTTTTCTTCTTATGACGGAATAATATTCCACTGTGTATATGTACCACATTCTCTTTATCCACTCATCTACTGATGAACACTTAGGTTGTTTCCATTTGTTGTCTATTATAAATAGTGATGTGATAAACATAGGGGTGCATACGTCTTTTTCAAACTGGGCTCCTGAATTCTTAGGGTAAATTGCTAGGAGTGGAATTCCTGAGTCAAATGGTATTTCTATTTTTAGTTTTTTGAGGAACCTCCATACTGCTTTTCACAATGGTTGAACCAGCAGTATAGGAGAGTTCCCTTTTCTCCACATCCTCGCCAATATTTGTTGTTTGACTTTTGGATGGTGGCCATCCTAACTGGTGTGAGGTGATATCTCACTGTGGTTTTAATTTGCATTTCTCTGATGATTAGTGATGTGGAGCATCTTTTCATGTGCCTGTTGGTCATCTGAATTTCTTCTTTGGAGAAGTTTGGAGAAGTCTGTTTAGTTCCTCTGCCCATTTTTTAATTGCCTTATTTGCTTTTTGTTTGTTGAGGTGCATAAGCTCTTTATATATTTTGGATGTAAACCCGTTATTGGATATGTCATTTATGAATATACTCTCCCATACTGTAGGATGTCTTTTTGTTCTACTGATGGTGCCCTTTGCTGTACAGAAGCTTTTTAGTTTGATATAGTCACACTTGTTCATTTTTCCTTTTGTTTCCCATGCGCGGGGAGATATGTTCATAAAGATGTTGCTCATGTTTATGTCCAAGAGATTTTTAGCTACATATTTTTTAATAGTTTTATGATTTCATGACCTACATTCAGTTCTTTGATCCAGTTTGAGTTTACTTTTGTGTATGGGGTTAGACAATAATCCAGTTTCATTCTCTTACTTGTAGCTGTCCAGGTTTGTGAACACCAGCTCCTGTAGAGGCTGTCATTTCCCCATTGCATATCCATAGCTCCTCTATTGTATATTAATTGACCATATGTGTTTGTGTTTATATCTGGGCTCTCTAGTCTGTTCCATTGGTCTATGAGTCTGTTCTTGTGCCAATACCAAATTCTCTTGATTACTGTAGCTTTGTAGTAAAGCTTGAAGTCAGGGAGCATAATTCCCCCACTTTATTCTTCCTTCTCAGGATTACTTTGGCTATTCGTGGTCTTCTGTGGTTCCATATGAATTTTAGAACTATTTGCTCCAGCGCATTGAAGAATGCTATTGTTATGTTGATAGGGTGTCCATTGAATCTGTAGATTGCTTTAGGCAGGATGGCCATTTTGACAATATTAATTCTTCCTACCCATGAGAACAGGATGTGTTTCCATTTATTGGTATCTTCTTTAATTTCTCTCATCAGTGTCTTGTAGTTTTCAGAGTATAGGTCTCTCACTTCCTTGGTTAGGTTTATTCCTCGGTTTTTTAATCTTTTTGACGCAAATGTGAATGGAATTGTTTTCCTGATTTCTCTTTCTGCTAGTTCGTCATTAGTGTATAGGAATGCAACAGATTTCTGTGTATTAATTTTGTATCCCACAACTTTGTTGAGTTCAGATATTAGATCTAGTAATTTTGGAGTGGATTCTTTAGGATTTTTTTATATACAATATCATGTCATCTGCAAACAGGGACAATTTGACTTCTTCCTTACCAATCTGGATACCTGTTATTTCTTTGTGTTGTCTGATTACCATGGGTAGGACATCCAGAACTATGTCGAAAAAAAGTGGGCAAGTGGGCATCCTTGTCTTGTTCCTGATCTTGAAGAAAAGGCTTTCACCTTCTTGCTGTTAAGTATAATGTTGGCTATGCATTTGTCATATATGGCTTTTATTATGTTGAGTTACTTGCCCTCTATACCCATTTTCTTGGGAGTTTTTATCATGAATGGATGTTGAATTTTGTCAAATGCTTTTTTAGCACCTATGGAGATAGTCATGTGGTTTTTGTCCTTTTTGTTGATGTTTGTGGATGATGTTGATGGATTTTTGAATGTTGTACCATCTTTGCGTCCCTGGAATGAATTCCACTTGATCATGATGGATGATTTTTTTATGTATTTTTGAATTCGGTTTGCTATTTTGTTGAGTATTATTGCATCAGTGTTCATCATGGATACTGTTCTTTAATTTTCTTTTTTTGTAGTGTCTTTGCCTTGTTTTGGTATTAGAGTGAGGTTGGCTTTGTAGAATGAGTTTAGGTGTATTTCGTCCTCTTCTACTTTTTAGAAAACTTTAATGAAGATGAGTATTAGGTCGTCACTAAATGCTTGATAAAATTCAGCAGTGAAACCGTCTGGTCCAGGAGTTTTGTTCTTAGGTAATTTTTTGATTACGAATTCAATTTCCTTGCTGGTAATTGGTTTATTCAGATTTTCTGTTTCTTTCTCAGTCAGCCTTGGAAGGTTGTATTTTTCTAGAAAGTTGTCCATTTCTTCTAGGTTATCCAGTTTGGTAGCATATACTTTTTCATAGTATTCTCTAATAATTCTTTGTATTTCTGTGGTGTCCATAGTGATTTTTCCTTTCTCATTTCTGATTTTGTTTATGTGTGTAGACTCTCTTTTTTTCTTCATAAGTCTGGCCAGGGGTATATCTATTTTGTTTATTTTCTCAAAGAACCAGCTCCTGCTTTCACCGTTTCTTTCTACTGTTTTATTCTTCTCAATTTTATTGATTTCTGCTCTAATCTATTATCTACCACATTCTACTGACTTTAGTCCTAATTTGTTCTTCCTTTTCTAGTTTCATTAATTGTGAGTTTAGACTGTTCATATGGGATTGTTATTCTTTCCTGAGGTAGTCCTATATTGCAATATAATTCCCTCTTAGCACGGCCTTCACTGCGTCTCACAGATTTTGCGGGGTTGAATTATTGTTGTCATTTGTCTCCATACATTGCTTGATCTCTGTTTTTATGTGGTCATTGATCCCTTGATTATTTAGGAGCATGTTATTAAGACACCATGTGTTTGTTGGCTTTTTCGTTTTCTTTGTGTAATTTATTTCTTGTTTCATACCTTTGTGGTATGAGAAGCTGGTTGGTACAATTTCAATCTTTTTGAATTTACTGAGGTACTTTTTGTGGCCTAGTTTATGATCTATTCTTGAAAATGTTCCATGTGCACTTGAGACGAATGTGTATCCTGTTCCTTTTGGATGAAGTGTTCTGTAGCTGTCCGTTAGGTCCCTCTGTTTTAATACATTGTTCAGTGCCTCTGTCTCTTTAGTTAGTTTTTGTGTGGTTGATCAGTCCTTTGGAGTGAGTGGTGTGTTGAAATCTCCTAGAATGAATGCACTGCATTCTATTTCCCCCCTTTAATTCTGTTAGTATTTGTTTTACATATATAGGTGATCCTGTGTTGGGTGCATAAATATTTATAATGGTTATATCCTCTTGGTGTACTGACCCCTTTATCATTATGTAATGTCCTTCTTTATCTCTTGTTACTTTCTTTGTTTTGAAGTCTAATTTGTCTGATACAAGTACTGCAACTCCTGCTTTTTTCTCCCTATTAGTTGCATGAAATATCTTTTTCCATCCCTTTACTTTCAGTCTGCATATTTCTTTGCATTTGAAGTGAGTCTCTTGTGGGCAGTATATTATGTGTCTTTTTTTTTTTATCAATTCAGTGACTCTATGTCTTTTGATTGGTGCATTCAGACCATTTACATTTACGGTGATTATCGATAGGTATGTAGTTACTGCCATTGGAGGCTTTAGATTTGTGGTTACCAAAGGTTCAAGGGTAATTCTCTTACTATCAACAGTCTAATTTAACTCACTTCATATGCTATTACGAACACAACCTAAAGGTTCTTTTTTTTTCCTCCTTTTTCTTCCTCCTCCATTCTTTATATGTTAGGTATCATATTCTGTACTCTTTGTCTATCCTTTGATTTACTTTGGGGATAGTTGATTTGATTTTGCATCTGCTTAGTAATTAATTGTTCTACTTTGCTGTGGTTTTTTTCCCCCTCATCACATCTATTTAGCCTTAAGAATACTTCCATCTATAGCAGTCCCTCCAAAATGCAGTGTAGAGATGGCTTTTTGGAAGAAAATTCTCTCAGTTTTTGTTTATCTGAAAATTGTTTAATTCCTCCTTCAAATTTAAATGATAACCTTGCCAGGTAGAATATTCTTGGTTTGAGGCCCTTCTGCTTCATTGCATTAAATATATCATGCCACTCCCTTCTGACCTGTAAGGTTTCTGTTGAGAAATCTGATGATAGTCTGATAGGTTTTCCTTTGTATGTGATCTTGTTTCTCTCTCTAGCTGCTTTTAAAAGTCTGTCTTTATCCTTGATCTTTGCCATTTTAATTTTATATGTCTTGGTGTTGTTTTCCTTGGGTCCCTTGTGTTTGGAGATCTTTGCACATCCATGGCCTGATAGACTATCTCCTTCCCCAGATTGGGGAGATTTTCAGCAATTACCTCCTCAATAACACTTTCTATCCCTTTTTCTCTCTCTTCTTCTTCTGTACCCCAATAATGCAGATATTGTTCCATTTGGATTGGTCACACAGTCTCTCAATATTCTTTCATTCTTAGAGATCCTTTTTTCTCTCTGTGCCTCAGCTTCTTTGTATTCCTCTTCTCTAATTTCTATTTCATTTACCGTGTCTTCTACTACATCTAATCTCCTTTTAAATCCCTCCATTGTATGTTTCATTTCAGATATGGAAGTTCTTAATGATTGATTCTCCATCTTAAATTCATTTCTGAGTTCTTGAATATTTTTGTGTGCCTCCATGAGCATGTTTGTCATTTTTATTTTGAACTCTCTTACAGGAAGATTGGTGAGTTCAGTTTCATTTGGCCCTTTTTCTGGGGTTTGTGAGATTTTGGTCTGAGCCAGGTTCTTTTGACGTTTCATATTTTTATATGGCACCTTCTAGTGCCCAGAAGCTCTAGTGTCTGGAGCTGCTCAGCCTCTAGAGTGAGGTTAGGGGTCGTAGGGGAGCAGTGCTGGTGCCTGGGGGGATGAAAGAGCTGTTTCCTGCCTCCGGCTGCAGTGCCGGTCTCCAAAATCAGAGCTAGTGGGCAGAGTACACAGGTGTAAGCCTCTGTGCTTGGCGTCTCTAGCTGTTGTAAGTGAGGCCTCTCTCTGGCTGGCCTGATGCCAAGGCAGTGACTGCCAGTTTGTGAGCTGGTTGTGTCAGGCCAGAAGGAGGGCTCAGCAGACTCGTATCCCAGTGGATGGCCTCAGAGCTGAGTAGGCATCCAGGGGGATAGAGCACCTGAAGCTCCTCAAAGTTCCCAATCTGCTGGGCACAGTGCATCCAGAGAACCTTGTCCACCTATCCCTTCTCCCGCATAGCAATCTCCATGCAAATCCTGCCCCTTCAGCAGCCCTCTAACTGCTAGGTAGCCTGATAGATTGCCCATGTTTCCTTTGGCCCAGCGCGGCCAGATGTGGATCCCTTTCCTCCACAAATGGCCAGAATCTCAGTCCCTCAAGCACTCTGCCTGTCCCACCTCCCCTACTCCACCAATCTCCAGTGCACCACACAATGTAGGTTTGTGCTCCAAAGCAGACCTTCAGGGCTGGCTGTTCAGCAGTCTTAGGCTTCCACCCACTCCTCGGTCCGTTTCTCTTCCTTCCACCGGTGAGCTGAGGTGGGGGGAGGTCTTGGGTCCCACCAGATCAAGGCTTTCATACGTTATCATTTCGTGAGGTCCACTCTGTTTGTGAGGTCTGTATGAAGTCTGGTGCAGCTTTCTTTACTGTTGTTGTTTCAGGGCTAGTTGTAATAACTATATTTTCACACTATATGTGGTTTTGGGAGGAATTCTCTGTCTCACCTCCCACACCGCCATCTTGAATCTTAAGCTATCACAATTTTTAAAAGTTGACTTATACTGTGTGTGTGTTTATTCTATAAATATTATGGAATAAAAGTGATTCACAAATCATGAGAAAATTGTGAAAACAATGTTAAGACAAATGCCCAGAGAGTTGGGAGAAAATAAATCTATGTGTTATTTCTTATGCCAAAATTATTTTCAGAGTTATAAAAATGAAATGTAAAACATAAGGTCATAAAGGTGGAAGGAAATCAGGGCAAATATTTTTTATAATGCTGAAGACAGAAGATCTAAGAGTCAATAAACCATAATGGAGAACACTGATAATTAACCTTATTAAAATTGTCTTGGAACAGTAAGCAAAACACATGAATTAGATTGAAAAACATATGATGGCAAATAAGGAAAAAATATTTGCAATATATTTAAGATACACATAATATTCAAAACTTGCTTCAAACTCCATACAAAAGATATTCCAATGGAATGAATACATAATTAACAAAAGAATCACAAATGGTCAATATATTTAGAAAGATCCATGCATATGCAGGATCAAAGACATATATAATAACAACTTTTTTTTGTATGAGCCCAAAACTGGACACTACAGAAATGTCCCTCAACAATAGAATAGATAAGTAAAATGTTGGATAGTCCTACAATATTTGTCATGAGAAGATAATAGTAATTAAAATGAACCTACTACCACCACATGTACTACCCTCACAAACATACTACTTAGCACAAAAGGCAAACACAGAAGAAAATATAGTGTATAATTTCATTCACAAAAAGATCAAAAGCAAGTAATACTAATTTATGGCGTCAGAATTAAGGATACTTGTTACCTTTGGAAAAGAAGAGATGGTAATTGGGAGGTGGTAAAGGGGGGTTTCTGAAGTGGTGTTAATGTTATACTTCCTTACTCAGTTGTTGGTTTTGTAGTTTGTTGACTTTATGATAAATATGGTAATTCACTGAGTATACACTTAAGACTTGTTTATTTTTCTTAATACATATTAGTTCAATATATTTTTTTTAAAAAGCAATTTTAGGAAAAACAGCAAACAAAACAAATGGCAGTAAATATATATGCAGTTTCCCTACTCTACTAAATCTGTTTCTCACACTGTATGTTAAAGCATTCTTGGGAAACAACCTGTATCCACCAGTGGATGAATGCGTGAAGAAAATGTGGTATATACATACACTCCAAGTCAAACTCATAGCAACAGAGAGGAGAGAAGTAGTTGCCAGAGCTGGGGGTTAGGGAAAATATGAAGAGGTTCATAAAAATTTCAGCTATAAGAAGAAAAAGGTGCGAGGATCTAATGTATAACACTGTGACTATAGTAATAATATGGTAATCTATAACTGAAATATGCTAAGACAGTAGAATTTAAATGTAAGCAAAAAAGAAAAAGACAATGTGAGGTGATAGATGTATGAATTATTGGATAGGAGGAATCTATAATGTATACATCTATCAAATCATTAAGATGTACACTTTTGTCATTTAATAGCTCAATGAATTTGAAAAAAGACCTTATTTTCCTTACCAAATTAGAGAAGCCTGAACTCCTAATGACTGGTTTGCTTTATGAAAGCCTGTTTTAGAGTTACCAGACTGAGATATTTAATAAACCAAATAAGAAGCAAACATCTGCTTAACACATACAAAATTACAAAAGGCTGAGCTACAAGAGACTCAGCAGAGATGATCAGTGGTTCTCAGCATGGTCATCACCAGCAATATGAGCATCACCTTGGAATTGCTCAGAAATACAAAATGTTGGGGCCTACATCAGATATACTGGATCAGAAACTCAGTGGGTAGTGCTCAGCAATTTGTGTTTTAACAAGCCCTCTGATGCACACTAAAGTTTACTGAAGAACAACTGGTGTAGGGTGATGTCTTCTTTCTGCAGGTGAGGAAGCTAAAGCGAAGAAGGTTAGATCCCCTAAATCACATGAGAATTTAATGGCAGAGCAAGACCAGACTCCCTAGTCTCTAGACAATTTCAAGTTTTTCTTCAACTGCAAGTAGTTTCTCTGATATATCCAGTGGGGATGAAAGTGTGTTTAGCATGCATGCTCTGCCAATGCAGCCAGACAAGATATGGGGTAATGTGTTTTAGAGAGGAAAATTTGGTGTTACAAAAAGTAACCCATTCAAAGCTTAGCCACTAAGTATATTCATCTTTGTGCAACAGCCAACTAAACCTCAGTACCAAGAGGAATGACCTATTACTATACTTCTTGGTTAGGTATTTTAATCATACGAATTAGGGAAAGTATTATATTGAGATCACAGAGGTTCTCAGAGGTCTGTATAAAATCTGTCCTATTATCTATGAGACAAAATTTTTTAAACTGTGTAGCTCTGCCCCTTTGAGGTAATTGCTTTAGTCACATGACCTTGATCATTGGGGACAGGAAAGAAAGTGGGGATTTTTCAATGAATTGCATTGGCACAGTTTATCTATATGATCTCTAACCAAATAAAGGGAAACTTGATGTACTTAAAATTTACTTGCAATTAGAAGAGAACTTGATGTAGTTATTTTTGTGGTAATGTTAAGTCTCATAGATAATAAAGAAAAAATGCATTAATTCCTAATTCCTACTGTGAATTAGTTTCTTTTTAGAAGTTTCTTGAAGCACAACTGATAGGCAATATTATATTAATTTCAAGTATACAACACAGTGATTCAACCATTATACACATTACAAAATCCCCACTGCAACCTGTGTAGTTCTTATCTGTCAACATAGGAAGATGTTACAGAACCACTGACTATATTCATGCTGCACTTCCATCCCTGTGACCGAATTATACAATGACTGAGATTTTGTGCCTTTTTATCCCACCCTACTCATACACCCCAAACCCTCCCATGTGGTAACCACCAGTCACTTTTCAGTGTCTATAAATCTACTGATGTTTTGTTCATTTCTTTTGTTTTGTTTTTTAGGTTATACATATAAGTAAAATCAAATGGAATTTGTCTTTCTCTACCTGGCTTATTTCACTCAGAATAATACCTTTTAGATCCATCCATGTTGTCAAAAATGGCAGAATTTCTTTCTTCTCTATGGGTGAATGATATGCCAGTATGTTTATTTAGTACAACTTCTTTATCCATTCATCTACTGAGGGACATTTTGGTGACTCTCATATCTTGGCTACTGTAATTAATGCAACAATAAACAAGGGTGCATGTATCTTTTCAAATGAGAGATTTTGCTTTCTTTGTGTAAATTCTTCAAAAGGAGAGTTACTGGCTCATATGGTATTTCTATTTTTAGTTTTTTGAGGAAACTCCATATTGCTTTCCATAGTGGCTGCACCAACTTACATTCCCACCAACAGTGTAGGAGGGTTCCCTTTTCTCCACATCCTCACCAACACTTGTTATTTCTTGTATTTTGGACAGTCTAACTGGTAAGAGGTGTATCTCACTGTGGTTTTGATGTACATTTTCCTGATGATTAGCAATGAGGAGCATCTTCTCATGTGCCTGTTGGCCACCTGTATTTCTCTTTTGGAAAAATGTCTGTCAAAGTTCTCTGCCCATTTGTCAATCAGGTTATTTGGTTTTTTGGTTTTAAGTCATATGAGTTATTTAAATATTTTGGATGTCAACTCCTCATCAGATAAATCATTTATGAATATATTCATATTGTAGATTGGCTTTTGTTTTGTTGATGGCATCCTTTGCTGTACAGAATCTTTTTAGTTTGAAATAGTCCCATTTTTTCATTCCTTATTTTGTCTGCTCTGCCAGGGTAGACAAAATTGTTCATGCTTATATCAAGAAACTTTTGGGTATCTTTTCTCCCAAAAGTTTTACAGTCTCATGTCTTATCTTTAGGTCTTTAATCCATTTTGAGTTTACTCTGGTGCATGGCGTTAGACTGTAATACAGTTTCATTTTCTTGCAGGTTGCTGCCCAGTATTCCAAACACCCTTTATTGAAGAGACTGTCTTTTCTCCATTCTATATTCATGGCTCCTTTGTCATATATTAATTGACCATATATGCATGGGTTTATATCTGGGCTCTCTATTCTGTTCCGTTGATCTATGGGTCTGTTCCTGTGCCAGTACCATTCTGTTTTGTTTACTTATCTTTGTAGCATATCTTGAAGTCAGAGAGTATAATACCCTCGTCTTTATTCTTCTTTCTCAATATTGCTTTGGCTATTTGGGGGCTTTGATGGTTCCACATGAATTTTAGGATTCTTTCCTCTAGTTCATTGAGAAATGTCATTGTTTTTTTTTAAATAAGAATTGCAGTGAATCTGTACATTTCTGTTGGCTGGATAGCCATTTTGACAATATTAATTCTTCCTACCCATCAGCTTGGGACAGTTTCCATTTATGTGTGCCTTCTTTAATTTCTTTCATCAGTGTCTTATAATTTTCAGAGTACAGGTCTTTCATCTCCTTGGTTAGATTTATTCCAAGGTATTTTATTTTTCTGATGCAGCTGTAATCAAATTATTTTCATTTTTCTGAGAGTTCATTGTTAGTATATAGGAATGCAACAGATTTCTGTATATTCATTTTGTACCCTGCAACTTTGCTGAATCCATTTATTACTTCCAGTAGTTTTTTGGTAGAGTCTTTAGGGTTTTCTATAAATAGTATCATATTGGGTGCAAATAGTTACAGTTTTACTTCCTCCTTACCAATTTGGATACCTTTTATCTCTTTATCTTGTCTCACTGCTGTGGATAGGATCTCCAGGACTATGTTAAAAAAAAAAGTGGTAAGAGTAGACATCCTTGTCTTGTTCCTGATCTCAGAGGAAAAGCTTTCAGCTATTCGCCTTTGAGCATGATGTTAGATGTGGGTTTGTCATATATGGCCTTTATTATGTTGAGATACATTCCTTCTATATCGATTTTTGTTGAGAATTTTATCATGAATGGATGTTGAATTTTATCAGATGCTTTTTCATCATCTATTGAGATAATCATGAGGTTTTTACTCTTCTTTTTGTTAATGTGGTGTATCATATTGGTTGACTTACAAATATTGTACCATACTTGTATCCCTGAAATAAATCTGTTTGTCATGATGGGTGATTGTTTTTATGTATTTTTGAATTCAGTTTGCTAATATTTTGTTAAGGATTTTTGCATCTATGTTCATCAGGGATATTGGTCTAAAATTTTATTTTTTTGTAGTGTCTCTGGTTTTGATATTAGAGTGATGCTGGCCTCATAGAGTGAGTTTGGAAGTATTCCCTCTTCTACTTTTTGGAATACTTTAAGAAGGATGGGTATTCACTCTTTAAATGTTTGGTAGTACTCAGCTGTGATGCCATCTGGTCCTGGACTTTTGTTTGTTGGGAATTTTTTGATCATCAATTCAATTTCATTACTCATAATCAGCCTGTTTAGATTTTCTGTTTATTCCTGGGTCAGTCTGGGAAGGTTGTACTTTTCTAAGAATTTGTCCATTTCTTCTAGGTTGTCCAATTCATTGGCATATAATTTTTCATAGAATTCTCTAATAATTCTTTGTATTTCTGTGTTGTCAGTTGTATTTTTCCTTTTTCATTTCTGATTTTATTTATTTGTGTCCTGTCTTTTTTTCACAATAAGGCTAGCTAGGGGTTTGCTATTTTGTTTATCTTCTCAAAGAGCCAGCTTTTGGTGGTGTTAATTTTTTCTATTGTTTAATTCTTCTCTATTTTATTTATTTCTGCTCTAATCTCTGTAATGTCCTGCCTTGTACTTACTTTGGGTTTCATTTGTTATTCCTTTTCTAGTTTCTTTAGTTGTGAGTTTAGACTGCTTATTAGGGACTTTTGTTTATTTCTGCTCTAATCTCTGTAATGTCCTGCCTTGTACTAGCTTTGGGTTTCATTTGTTATTCTTTTTCTAATTTCTTTTGTTTTGAGTTTAGACTATTAGGGATGTTTCTTATTTACTGTGGTAGGCCTGTGTTGCTGTGTGCTTCCCTCTTAGAACCACTTTTGTGGCATCTCACATGTTTTGAACTGTTGTATTTTTGTCTTTATTTGTCTCCATGTATTTCATGGTATTTTTTATATGTTCACTGATCCATTGATTATTTAGAAGCATGCTTTTTAGACTTCATGTGTTTGTGGAGTTTTTTCCTTTATGTTAATTTATTTCTAGGTGATCTGAGAAGTTTCTTGGTATAATATCAGTCTTTTAAATTTATTGAGGCTCTTTTTATGTCCTAATATGTGGTCTATTCTGGAGAATGTTCCATGTGCACTTGAGAAAAATGTATATCCTGCTGCTTTTGGGTGAAATCCTGTATATATCTGTTAAGTCCATCTTGTTTAATGTGTCATTCAACACATTTCCATATTTATTTTCTGTCTGAATCATCTGTTCATTGATGTAAGTGGGATGTTAAAGCCTCCTAACATGACTGTGTTGCTATTTTCCCATTTAGGTCTGTTAGTATTTATTTTATATATTTAGGTGTGCCCGTGTTGGGTGCATACATATCTATATTGGTTATATCCTTGTTGGACTGATGCCTTTATCATTATGTAATGTCCTTCTTTGTCTCTTGTTGCTTTCTTTGTTTTGATGTCTATTTTGTCTGATATAAGTCCTGCTACTCCTGCTATTTTGTATTATTTGCATGAAATATCTTTTTCCTTCAATTTCATTCTGTGTATGTCCTTATGTCTAAAATGAGTCTCTTGAAGGCAGCATATATATGGGTCTTGTTTCTTTGTCCATTATGCCACCCTCTGTCTTTCGATTAGTGCATTCAGTCCATTTACATTTAAGGTAGTTACTGTTACTTTTTTGTGGTTGTTTTTATAGCTCCTCTCTGTTATTTTCCTCCTCTCTCTTGTGATTTGATGGTTTTCTTAAGTGTCATGCTTATATTTCTTTTAAAAAATTTTTTGTGTATCTATTATAAGCTTTAGGTTTGTGGTTATCAAAAGGGTCATAGATAGTTTCCTTAGTATATGTCTATATTAAGTTGACATTTGTTGTATTTCAAATACAGTCAAAAAGTACTTCTTTTTTATTATTCTTCCCCTCCACACTTTATGTATAAGATGTCCTAATCTGCATTTTCTGTGTATTCCTTGATGGTGTATGGTTGATTTTACTACCTTTCTTTTTTTAATTTCATACTTGCTTAGTAATTAATTGGCCTACTACATTTACTGTGGTTTTATTTTCACTGATGAATAATACTTAGGCTCAAGAACATTTCCATTTATAGAAGTCCCTTTAACATATCGTGTAAAGGTGGTTTTGTGGTGAATTCTCTTAACTTTTGTTTATGTGGGACACTTTTAATCACTCCTTCAATTCTGAATGATAACCTTGCTAGGTAGAGAATTCTTGGTTGTAGGTTCTTTCAAAACATTAAATATTTCATGTCACTCCCCTCTGGCCTATAAAGTTTCTGCTAAGAAATCTGTGAGTGCCTTATGGAGCATCTCTTACAGGTGACTATGAGCCTCTCTCTTACTGCTTTTAAGATTCTCTCTTTAAGTTTAACCTTTGCCATTTTATTTCTTATGTGTTTTGGTGTTGTCTTTCTGGGGTCTCTTTTGTTAGGGGATCTCTGTGCTTCCATGATCTGAGTATCTATTTCCTTCCCCAGACTGGGTAAGTTTTGAGTTTATTTCTTCAAAGAGATTTTCTACTCCTTTCTATTTCTTATCCTCTGGGACCACTAGTATGTGAGTTTTGTGTTGCTTGGAGTTGTTACTCAGCTCTCTTGGCATCTTCTCATTTTTAGAAATCCTTTTTCCTCTGTCCCTTAGCTTGGTTGTTTTCCTGTTCTCTATTTTCCATCTCATTGACTCTTTCCTCTACATCTCTTCATTCTTTCTGTTGTATTTTTCATTTCAGTTACTATATTCTTCAGCTCTGAGTGCCTCTTTTTCAAATCTTCTATCTCTTTGTTGAAGTTCTCCCTGTGATCATCAATCCTTTGCCCAGGTCAGTGAGCATCTTTATGACTGTTGCTTTGAAATCTTTACCAAGGAGATTGGTAATCTCCATTTCATTTAGCCTTCTTTCTGGTGTCTCATTTTGTTCTTCTGTTTGGAACATATTCCTCTGCCTCATTTTGTCTGGGTTTCTTTGTTTCTTCATTTGTATTAGATTGATCAGCTATGCCTCCTGGTCTAGAAAGTAATGGTTTTATGAATAAGGCATCATATGGTATCCAGAAGTTCAAGACTCTTTGCTCATCAGTGTCTGGTTCTCCTTTGCATTGAGGCTGTGATTGCTGCTGGTGGGCTCTGGGTTAGGGCTGCCTTTCTGCCTGTCTGGGCTGTGGCTGATCTTTGTCAGCAGAGACTCACAGCTTGCTTTTGTGCCCTTTGTGTGCCATAAAGTTCTTCTGCTGGGATTTATTGTGGCAGGGCCACTCTTTCTGCCTGCTGGTCAACAAAGGTGGCTGCTGCTTGCCTGGGCAGTCAGGCACAGGGAAGTGCTGCCTATGGGCTAAGTGGCCAACAAGGGAGATGGAGAGTTTAGAACTGGCTCCACAGGCACCCCACCAATTGAGCTGAAGGAGGACAGGAAAAGCAGGGAAAGCATGGAAAGTCTCCTTCTTCCACCTCTCAGTCAGCAAAATCTGACTGCTACTGGGCTGAGCAGCCTGGGTAGGTGCTTAGGGAGGCATACTTCAGGGCTGAGCCTACAGAAGGGACATGGAGCATTTAGAGCTGGTTCCCTTCCGTTCCTGACCAGTTGTGCTGAGGGAGGGCTGGGGAAGCACTGTCCAACTGCCCTTTCACCTCTGGAGAGAGCTCCCTCCAACTTGTCCCCCTCTAGCACACTTCCTGCCACTGGTAAATCTTTCAAACTGCCACATCTGTATTGGTTATCAGCACGAATAATGGAGTGTGCCTGTCCTCCACAAGTGACAGAAGTCTTGGGCTCCCTGAGTGCTCCAACTCTCCCTGGTGTCCAGCCCTGTTAATTACCAAAGGTCAATGCAATGTGTATTCATGTTCCCAGAGCAGATCTCCAGGGCCAGGTGCATATGATTCCCGAGCACTTATCCCCTACTCTCCCCACTCTGTTGTTCTCACTCCTGCTTGTGGGCTGGAATGGGGGAAGAGCTTGGGTCCCAATTGATTAGAGCTCTGCCACTTTAGCCTTCTCTTCTTCACCAGGTGTAAATGGTCTGTTCTGCAGTCTTTGGGTCATTTTCAGGATTAGCTGGATTTGCTGTAGTTGCTTCCTTGGCATGTGGTGGGGTGGGGGAGGAGGTTTCTGCATTGCCTTCCTACTTGGCCATCTTTTTCACTGCCATCAATTAGTTTCTCTTTATCAAGTGATGTTTCATCAGGTAGAAGAAGATATTTATTTCAACTTTAAAGAAAAAAATTATTGGTAATCACCTCTCAGCACTATCTTTCCCTATGCAGTACTGTGAACTGACTACTGCTTCACATGCTCACAAGACAAAGTTTTCAAATAATATAAAACACTTTCTTCAGCAACGGTCTGATTGTTTTATTTACAAAAATGAATATCCTATCTTTACAACGTTTTATGACTCATTCTTTTCAATGCTCCTTTTAAGAACACGTAGTGGGATGTCTATATAGTTTTAGCAAAATTAGATTTTAGATATGGATCAAAGTTGGGCAGAAAACCTGTGAACAGGTATTTTGGGGTATAGTCAAGAGCCACTGACCTATACTGATAACACACCTGAGAATGAGAAAAGAGTTGCTATTTCCTGTCAAGATATATGGTATCAAAAATCCATGGACTCTGCCATATGTCAACACAAATCTGGTCCATCACAATGAAAGAGGGAGGGAGAAGTTAGGGAAGTGGTTGGTATAAATGTTAAAAACACGAATGACTGAAGATCTTTCTTGGGTGCTATTGAGGATAACAAAAAACAATGGTAATAATATGTTAAAGGAACGTGTAGCATCTACTAAGTCTTCTTAAAGAATACACAGAGTGGAGAACTCATAATTAGGCCTTTAGACTGCTTAAAGTCAGAGTGCCTTAAAAACAGTTCTGACATATTAGAGAAACCCCCCAAACCTACCTTGGCCTCCAAGAGATTATATAAGGATTATATTAAGAAGAAGTTCTATACAGTTTCCTTTATTACTGTGAAGGTAATGGCACCAATGAATAGGGCTTTTAGGATCTTAAAATGTATTAGGGGGCTCCTACTTTGGGGAAGATGTAGTAGAAATACTTTTTCCTGTACTTCCTTCCAAATGCAATTTAAAAACTTGGATATTATATACAAAAAGAAACAAGAAGACTATGAAAGGTGGAGAGAAAAAGACAGAACAGCTTAGGAACCTTGGGACCCTAAGAAACAACAATTGGCAAGTTTGGAGATTTTCTTTTTGTCTCATACATTCCAGACTTGAAGCTTAGGAAGTCGGCAAACTCAAAAATGACAAGGGGTCCGGAGAAGAAAAAAAGCCTCGATATTAGCCTAATATTTCTTGCCAAAGGACAAGGAAATGGACAGACTAGCAAGATAGAAAACTTTAGAAATAACTGCTTTACTCCAGCCAGTCACCAAGAAAAACTGTCACCTCACCCATGCCAGCAAAAACCTAGTGATTTCCAACTCCACCAGAATGAAACAGTAGCCCCATCTCTCCTTCTCCGCACTGGGGTGATATCAGAGAAGGCTGAGTAGGGAAGTGAAACTCATCCCTGCTAGGCAATAATGGTACCAGGAAACCTGGATATCCACATGTAAAGAATGAATTTGGATTGCTACTTCACACCATATATGAAAATTAACTCAGATCAAAGACCTAAACATAAGACATAAATATAAAAGTCTTAGAAGAAAACATAGTAAATCTTCATGACCTTGGATTAGGCAATGGTTTCTTAAATGTGATACTAAAAATCACAAACAACCAAAGAATAAGTTGATAAACTGGGCTGCATCAAAAATAAACTTTTATGTATCAAACACTATCAAAAAAGTTTAAAAAATTAAAAAAACCCATAGAATGGGAAAAATATTTGCAAATCATACATTTGATAAGGCTTTGGTATCATATTTAGAGAAGTGTCCACAATAAAAAGAACAAACAGTCCAATTAAAAATTGGAAAAGGACTTGAACAGATATTTCTCCAAAGAAGATATACAAATTACCAAAAACCACATAAAAAGATGTTACTAATCATTATAGAAATGCAAATCAAATCAACACCATGATACCTCATCATTACCAATATGATGGTTACAATCAAGAAGTCAATTAAGTGTTAACAAAAATGTGGAGATATGGAAACACCATACATTGGTGGTAGGAATGTAAAACAATGCAGCCATTCTGAAAACAATCTGTCAGATCCTCTAAGGGTCCAACGCAGAGCTACCATGTGACCTAGCAATCACATTCTAGGAATACACGAAAATTGAAAACAGAAGCTCACAGAAAACTTTGTGCACAAATATTCACAGTAGCATTATTCATAATAATCAAAAAGTGGAAACAATTCAAATGTCCATCAGCTAATGAATGGATAAACATAATGTAGTATATTCATATCATGGACTATTACAAAAAGGAATAAAGTACTGATACATACTACAATATGGATGAACACTGAATATACTAAGCTAGGTGAAAGAAGAATATGTGACATAAAAGATTATATATTTTATGATTTCACTTATATAAAATGTTCAGAATAAGCAAATTCATAGAGCCAGAAAGTAGATAGTGATTTCCAGGGGCGAGGGAAGACTTGGAACTGTTTAATGTACATGGAGTTTCTCTTTCAGAAAACATTCTGAATTAGATGGCAGTGGTGGTGATACACTAAAGAGCACTGCATTATTTTACACATTAAAATGGTTAAGATGGTGAATTTTTATGTTAGGTTAATTTTACCTCAATAAAAAAGTAACATGAAAAATCAATCTATATGAATAAAAATGGCATTCTAAAGAAGGTTCAAGTAGTACACAAGAAGGCAGGAAAAAGAACACAGTAAAATAAAAAAGGGAGCATGCAAACAAATAATGAACAAAAATGGCAGACAAGCCCTAACATATCAATAATTACATTAAATGAAAAAGGTCTAAATATAATTAAGAGAGAGGTTGGCATAGTCTATTTAAGAAAGTGATGCACTTAAATGTTGTCTACAAGAAACTCACTTCAAATACAACAGTATAGGCAGGTTAAAACTTAAGGATGGAAAGATAATATGCAAATAGAAGTAAAGAGAAACAAATCACTATATTAATATCAGATAAAGAAAATTACCAAAGACACATTACACAGTGATAAAAGAACCCATCTGCTACAATGTAGCAAATGTAACTATGTACGTACCTAACATCAGAGCTGAAAATGTGAAAAAAAACTTACAAAACTGAAGAGAAAAATATGCATATCCACAATTATAGTTTGAGGCTTCAATACCCTTTCCTCAAAATGGATAAAACAACTAGACAGAAAATCAGCAGACATGGAAAAACTCAAAAACACCATGAACCAACCAGACCTATTGACATTTACAGAATGGTCTACTCAACAAAATCAGAGCACACATTTTTTTTTTCCTTCGATATCCTGGTCATAAGACAAACTTAAACAAATAGAAAAGAACTGAAATCATAGAGTGTGTTCTCTGATCACAAAAGAATAAAACTAGAAATCAGAAACAGAAAAATAATAAAATGTCTACTTATGAACAACACACTTCTAAATAATTGATGAGTCAGAGAAATCTCAAAGGAAAAAAATAACCAAATAAAAATAAAAATAATACAGCATATCAAAATGTGTGAGACACAGTGAAAGAAATAATTAAAGGGAAATTTATAGTGCTAAATGCTTAGGTTGGAAAAGAGGAAAAATCTTAAGTCAATAATTTAAGGTCCTATCTCAAGAAAATCAAAAAAGAGGAGCAAAATAAACCCACAGCAAGAAGGATGACAATAATAAAAAGAAGAAATCCATGAAATTGAAAAAAAGAAAAGAAATCAATAAAACAAAGGGCTGCTTCTTCAAACAGATCACTAAAACTGATGAACCTCTGGCAAGAGTGACAGAAAGGACGTAGAGTACTAATATCAAGAATGAAAGGGACACCACTACAGTCTGCAGACATCAAAAGGTTAATAAGGGAATATTACAAATAACATATACACATAAACTTGGCATTTTAGATGAAATGGACCAATTCTTTAAAAGTACAAACTATCAAAATGTATCCAATATGAAATAGATAATTAGAATAGGTCTATAACTTTAAGAAAATTGAACTCATAATTCTAAAATCTCTAAAAAAGAAATCTCTAGATGCAGAATCTTTCACTTGAGAATTCTTTTGAGTGTTTAAAGGATCAAAAGAAATTCTACATAATCTATTCAATAGCTGAAACAGAGGGAGTATTTCCCAATTCATGTAATGAAGCTATCATTATCCTGATATTAAAAGCAAAGACACTAAAAAAAAAAACTACAGATCAATATCCTTCATGAAAATAAATGCAAACGTCCTTACCAAAATATTAGCAAGAAGATTTCAGCAATATATGAAAAGAATCTTGCAACATGGCCAAGTGAGGTTTATACCAGTGATTCAAGGCTTGTTTGATCAGTCTCATCTACCATATTAATAGGCTAAAGAAGAAAAGTTACAAAATCATATCAACTGATACAGAGAAAGCATTTAACAAAATTCAACAACTATTCGTGATAAAAACCCTGCAAAAAATAGGAAAAGAGAGGGACTTCCTCAACTTGATAAAGAATATTTGCAGAAAACCTACAGCCTACATTGTTCTTAATGGTGAGACTGAATGTTCTCTCCTAAAACTGAGAAAAAGGCAAAGATGTCAACTCTCACGACTTGTTTTCAACATAGTGCTGGAAGTTCTTGCCAGTACAATAAGGGAAGAAAAAGAAATAAAAGGTATGTATGTGAAAAAAGGAAGTAAGAAAACTCCCTATTTGTGGATAACATGATTGTCTATGTAAAGAATTCCAAGAAATCTGCATAACATCTCCTAAAATTATAATTGAATTCAGCAAGCCCATAGGATAGATCAACAAATATCAACTGTATTTCTATATAACAATGAGCATGTGGATACTGAAATTAAAAACACCTGTTCCATTCAATCAAAAAAGGATGAAATATATAGATATAAATCTAACAAAACCTTTTTTAGATTTGTATGTTGAAAACTACAAAATGCTAGTGAAAAAAAGTCAAAGAAGATCTAGATGAGTGGAGACACCTACCATGTTCATGCATTGGAAATTCAACATAGTAAAGATGTCAGTTCTGCCCAAATAGAGATAAACACGTTGAGCAAAATTCCTATCAAAATAAAAGCATTGAGGCAAGGAGGGATTAAAGATGGCAGTGTGAGAGGTTAGACAGAGGCCTCCTCCTAAAACCACATATATTACAAAAATATAATTAATACAGCTAATCCTGAAAAAGCAACAGGAAAGAAGGCTGTGCCAGACTGCATACACCTGGAGAAACAACCAGACCTCACAGAAGAGGGTCACATACCAAAGTCATGACCCAGCGAGACCCAAGCCCTTCCCCAACCCCAGCTCACTGGCAGGAGGAAGAGAAATGGCGCAGGGAGGGAGTGGAGGCCTGGGACTGCGGAACGCCTAGCTCTAGAGATCTGCTCTGCGAGCACAAACCTACATTGCATGGTGCTCTAGAGATTAGGGGGGTTGGAAAGCTAATACAGCCAGAATACCTGGAGAGACTGAGATTCCAGCGGCTTGTGGAAAACATATCCACACCTGGCTACTCTGAGCCAAAAGAAAGGTGGGCAGTCTAAGAGACTTCCTAATAGTGAGAGGACTGCTAAAGGTGCAAAGATTGCTCAGAGCTTACTGCTCACGAAAAAGGATAGGTAGACAAAATTATCCAGGTGCACACTGCCCAGCAGATTGGGAACTTTCAGCATCTTCAGGCGCTCCAGCCCCCTGGCTGGCTACGCAGATCCAAAGCCCACCCTCCAACCATGATACGCAGCCTGCTGCACCTGACTCGCAAACAGGCAAACCCTGCACTGGCGTCAAGCCACCCAGAGGGAAACTGTGCCTACAGCAGCTACAAATGCAAATCAGAGAGGCTTATACCTGTGTTCTTGGCCCACGGTTCTGGCCATGGAGACAGGCATAGCAGCTGGGAAGTAGGAAACAGCTCTTTGCTCACCCAAGGCACCCACACTGATCCCCTGCAACCCGCAACATTGCTCCAGGGGCTGAACAGCTCCAGAGAGTAGAGCTTCTGGTGACCAGAGGGCACCACATACAAATATGAAGTGTCAGTGGAACCTGGTACAAAGCAAAACCCTACATACACCAGAAAAAGACTAAAATGAAACTGAACTCATGAATCTTCCTGAAATAGATTTCAAAATAAAAATCATAAACATGCTCACGGAAGTACAGGAAAACATTCGAGAACTCAGGAATGAAATCTGGTCAGAGATCCAATCATTACGGAACACAGTATCAGAAATGAAACATACAATGAAAGGTTTTAAAAGCAGATTAGATATGCTGGAGGAGACAACAAATGAAATACAAACTAGAGAAGAGGAATACAAAGAAGCTGAGGCACAGAGAGAAAAAAGGATCTCTAAGAATGAAAGAATATTGAGAGAACTGTGTGACCAATCCAAACGGAACAATATTCATATTATAGGGGTACCAGAAGAAGAAGAGAGAGAAAAAGGGATTGAAAGTGTCATTGAGGAGGTAATTACTGAAAACTTCCCCAATCTGGGGAAGGAGATAGTCTCTCAGGCCATGGAGGTGCACAGATCTCCCAACACAAGGGACCCAAGGAAGACAACACCAAGACATATATAGTAATTAAAATGGCAAAGATCAAGGATAAGGACAGACTATTAATAACAGCCAGAGAGAGAAATAAGATCACATACAAAGGAAAGCCCTTCAGACTATCATCAGACTTCTCAGCAGAAACCTTACAGGCCAGAAGGCAGTGGCATGATATATTTAAAGCAATGAAGCAGAAGGGCCTAGATCCAAGAATACATTATCCAGCAAGATTATAATTTAAATTTGAAGGATAGATTAAACAATTTCCAGATAAGCAAAAGCTGAGAGAACTTACCTCCCACAAATGGTCTCTACAGTGTATTTTGGAGGGACTGCTATAGATGGAAGTGTTCCTAAAGTTTAATAGCTGTCCCAGGCTGTAATAAAACCACAGCAAAGAGAGCAGAACAGTTAATTACTAAGCAAATGCAAAATTAAGTCAACTACCCACAAAGTTAGTCAAGGGATAGACAAAGAGTACAGAATATGATACCTAATATATACAGAATAGAGAAGAAAAAAAGAACCTTTAGATTGTGTTTGTAATAGCATACTAAGTGAGTTAAGTTAGACTCTTAGATAGTAAGGAACATAACCCTGAACTTTTGGTAACCACAAATCTAAAGCCTGCAATGGCAATAAGTACATACATATTGATAATCACACTAAATGGAAATGGTCTGAATACAGCAATCAAAAGACAGAGAGTCACTGAATGGATAAAAAAACAAGACCCATCTATATGCTGCCTACAAGAGACTCACTTCAAACCCAAAGACATATACAGACTAAAAGTGAAGGGATGGAAAAAGATATTTCACACAACTAATAGGGAGAAAAAAAGCAGGAGTTGCAGTACTTATATCAGACAAAATAGACTTCAAAACAAAGAAAGTCACAAGAGAAAAAGAAGGACATTACATAATGATAAAAGGGTCAGTCCAACAAGAGGATATAACTATTATAAATATCTATGCACGTACAGCATTAAAAGGGGAAATAGAATGCAATGCATTCATTCTAGAAGACTTCAACACTCCACTCACTCCAAAGACAGATAAACCAGACAGAAAATAAGTAAGGAGACAGAGGCACTGAACAACACATTAGAACAGATGGACCTACCAGACATCTACAGAACTCCACACCCAAAAGAAGCAGAATACACATACTTCTCAAGTGCACATGGAACATTTTCAAAAATAGATCATATACTAGACAACAAAAAGAGCCTCAGTAAATTGAAAAAGATTTAAATTGTACCAACCAGCTTCTCAGACCACAAAGGTATGAAACTAGAAATCAACTACACAAAGAAAATGAAAAATCGCACAAACACAAGGAGGCTTCACAACAGGCTCCTAAATAATCAATGGATCAATGACGAAATAAAAACAGAGATCAAGCAGTATATAGAGACAAATGACAACAATAATTCAACATCACAAAATCTGTGGGACGCAGCTAAGGCCAGACTAAGAGGGAAGTATATTGCAACATAGGCCTACGTCAGGAAAGAAGAACAATCCCATAGGAGCAGTCTAAACTCCCAATTAACAAAACTAGAAAAAGAAGAACAAATGAGGCCCAAAGTCAGTAGGAGGGAAATAATAAAGATTAGAGCAGAAATAAATAAAATTGAGAAGAATAAAACAATAGAAAGAATCAATGAAAGCAAAAGCTGGTTCTATGAGAAATTAAACCAGATAAACCCCTAGCCAGACTTATGAAGAAAAAAAGAGAGTCTACACACATAAACCGAATCAGACATGAGAAAGGAAAAGTCACTACGGACACCACAGAAATACAAAGGATTTTGAGAGAATACTATGAAAAATTATATGCTAATGAACTGGATAACCTAGAAGAAATGGACAACTTTCTAGAAAAATACAACCTTACAAGGCTGACCAGAAAGAAACAGAAAATCTCAACAGACCAATTACCAGCAAGGAAATTGAATTGGTAATCAAAAAACTACCTAAGAACAAAACCCCTGGGCCAGATGGCTTCACTACTGTATTTTATCAAACATTTAGTGAAAACCTAATCCCCATCCTCCTCAAAGTTTTCTAAAAAGCAGAAGAAAATGGAATACTCCCAAACTCATTCTATAAGGCCAGTATCACTCTAATACCAAAACCAGGCAAAGACACCACAAAAACAAAAAAATTACAAACCAATATCCATGATGAATGTAGATGCAAAAATACTCAACAAAATATTAGCAAACTGAATTCAAAAATATATCAAAAAGATCATCACCATGATCAAGTGGGATTCATCCCAGGGATGCAAGGATGGTACAATATAAGAAATCCATCAACATCATCCACCACATCAACAAAAACAAGAACAAAAACCACATGATCATCTCCATAGATGCCGAAAAAGCATTTGACAAAATTCAACACCCATTCATGATAAACACTCTCAACAAAATGGGTACAGAGGGCAAGTACCTCAACATAATAAAGGCCATATATGACAAACCCACAGCCAACATCATACTTAACAGCGAGAAATGAAAGCCTTTCCTTTAGATTGGGAACAAGCCAAGGATGCCCACTCTCTCCACTTTTATTCAACATAGTTCTGGAGGTCCTCAACACAACAATTAGACAACACAAAGAAATAAAGGGCATCCAGATTGGGAAGGAACCAGTCAAACTGTCACTGTTTGCAGATGACAGACATGATATTGTACATTAAAAACCCGAAAGAATCCACTCCAAAACTACTAGAACTAATATCTGAATTCAGCAAAGTTGCAGGATACAAAATTAATACACAGAAATCTGTTGCATTCCTATACACTAACAATGAACTAGCAGAAAGAGAAATCAGAAAAACAATTCCATTCAAAGTTGCATCAAAAATAATATAATATCTAGGAATAAACCTAACCAAGGAAGTGAAAGACCTATACTCGGAAAACTACAAGATACTCATGGGAGAAATTAAAGAAGATACCAATAAATGGAAACACATCCTGTGCTCATGGATAGGAAGAATTAATATTGTTAAAATGGCCATCCTGACTAAAGCAATCTACAGATTCAATGCAATTCCTATCAAAATACCAACAGCATTCTTCAATGAACTAGAGCAAATCATTCTAAAATTCATATGGAACCACAAAAGACCCCAAATAGCCAAAGCAATCTTGAGAAGGAAGAATAAAGCTGGGGGATTATGCTCCCCACCTTCAAGCTCTACTACAAGTCACAGTAATCGAGACAATCTGGTACTGGCACAAGAACAGAACAATTGACCAATGGAACAGACTAGAGAGCCCAGATATAAACCCAACCATATATGGTCAATTAATATATGATAGAGGAGCTATGGACATACAATGGGGAAATGAAAGCCTCTTCAAGAACTGGTGTTGGCAAAACTGGACAGCTACATGCAAGAGAATGAAACTGGATTATTGTTTAACCCCATACACAAAAGTAAACTCGAAATGGATCAAAGACCTGAATGTAAGTCATGAAACCATAAAACTCTTTGAAGACAACATAGGCAAAAATCTCTTGAATATAAATATGAGCAACTTCTTCCTGAACGCATCTCCTCAAGCCTTGGAAACAAAAGCAAAAACGAACACATTGGACTACATCAAACTAAAAAGCTTCTGTACGGCAAGGACACTATCAGCAGAACAAAAAGGCATCCTATAGTATGGGAGGATACATTTGTAAATGACATATCCGACAAGGGGTTAACATCCAAAATATATAAAGAACTCACAGGCCTCAACACCCAAATAGCAAATAAACTGATTAAAAAATGGGAAGAGAATATGAACAGACAATTTTCTGAAGAAGAAATTCCGATGGCCTAGAGACACATGAAAAGATGCTCCACATCACTAATCATCAGGGAAATGCAAATTAAAGGCACAATGAGATATCACCTCACACCAGTTAGGATGGCCAGCATCAAAAAGACTAAGAACAACAAATGCTGGTGAGGATGTGGAGAAAGGGGGAACCCTCATACACTGCTGGTGGGAATGTAAGCTAGATCAACCATTGTGGAAAGCAATATCGAGGTTCCTCAAAAAACTAAAAATAGAAATACCCTTTGACCCAGGAATCCCACTCCTTGGAATTTACCCAAAGAACACAAGTTCTCAGGTTCAAAAAGTCATAAGCACCCCTATGTTTATTGCAGCACTATTTACAATAGCCAAGATATGGAAACAACCTAAATGTCCATCAGTAGATGAATGGATAAAGAAGAGGTGGTACATATACACAATGGAATACTATTCAGCCGTATGAAAGAAACAAATCTTACCATTTGCAACAACATGGATGGAGCTGGAGGATATTACGCTCAGTTAAATAAGCCAGGTGGGGAAAGTCAAGTGCAAAATGATTTCCCTGATTTGTGGAGTATAACAATGAAGCAAAACTGAAGGAACAAAACAGCAGCAGACTCACAGATTCCAAGAAGTTACTGAAGGCAAGGGGTGTGGGAAGGCAAGTCGGCAGGGAGGGAGAAGGTGATTGAGGGGTATTATGATTGGTACACATGGTGTGGGGGTGCATAGGGAAGACATTGTAGCACAGAGAAGGCAAACAGTGAATCTGTGGCATCTTGCTACACTGATGGACAGTGACTGAAATGGGTTATGGGTAGGGACTTTACAATATGGGTGAATGTAGTAACCACATTGTTTTTCATGTTAAACATTCATAAGAGTGTATATCAATAATACCTTAATAAAAAAATCGAAGCAAGATATTTTGGAGATATAGACAATTCTAAAATTTATATGGAAAAAAATTTGAATAACAAAACTATCTTGAAGGAGAGGAATCAGCTTACCTGATTTCAAGACTAATATAGCTACATCAGTGATGACTGTGTGGTATTGATAGAAGGGCAGATACTTAGATCAATGGAACAGAATTGAGAAACCAGAAAGAGACTCACACAAATATGCCCAACTGATTCTTGATATAGGGGCAAAAGCAATTTGATGGAGGAAGGACTACCTTCTCAACAAATGGTGCTGGAACAACTGGATATCTCAAAGAACAAATCAAAACAAACAAAAACCTCAGTCAAAATCTCACACTTATGCAAAAATTGACTCACGATGGGTCATGGTGTTACATGTAAAATACAAAATTATAATTTTAGAAGAAAGCCTAAGAGAAAGTCTATGGTATACAGGGCTAGGCAAAGAGTTGGACTTAACATCAAAAGCACTATTCATAAGAGGAAAAATTGATGCATTCGAATTATCACAATTAAAAAATTTTATTCTTCCAAACACCCTGTTAAGAGGGTCCCAGCTACAGACTGGGAGCAAATTTTTGCCAAAGCAGAAATCTGACAAAGGGCAAGTATCAAAATATATAAAGACCTCTTAAAACTTGCTTTTAAAAAATTCAAAAATGGCCAAAAGATATGAACAGATATTTCATCAAAGAGGATCTACTAATGGCAAATAATTCTTTGAAAGATATTCAACATCATTATCCATTAGGGCAATGGAAATTAAAACCACGATGAGAAATCACTACACACCTCTCCAAATGGCTAAAATACAAAATAGTGGCAACATCAAATGCTGACGAGAATGAGGAGAAACTGGATCATTCATATACTGCTGGTGGGAATATAAAATAAAGTAACTCTGGAAAACAGTCTGGCATTTTCTAAAAAAGCTAAACCTATAACTACCATACAACCCAGCAATTGCACTCCAGGGAATTTAGCCCAGATAAATGAAAACTTATGTTTACATAAAACCCTGGACATGAATGTTCACATCAGCATTATTCACAATAGCCAAAAACTATAAACAATCCAGATGTCCTTCAATATATAAATGGTAAAACAAACCTGCCCCATACCATGGAATACTACTCAGTAATAAAAAGAAATGGATACATGCAATATTCTGGCTACTATGTAGCCAGATTATGATTATGAATATTATTAAATGTCAGATAAACATTGCTATAAATATTATTTGCATCCACACTAAACTATTTATGTGTGCCATTCTCCACTTATACTGATACAGAGTAATTGTTCACTTAGAACTTGGAAAACTTAGAACTCATTAAGTAGGAAAAAGTTACCTTTGAGAATAGAGATTTTATTTTTCTATTCAAGGGAGACTGAGAAACATAGGATCATAAAATCACAGGGTTGAAAAGAACCTTAGAAGTATGAGGAATCTCATCTAATAACATTTTCTCTTTCAAACCTAGGATGATTCTCCTGCAGGTTTGATGGTTTAGTGTTTGTCTAATTTTAGAAGGAGGCATTTCCTCCTGAAACATGCATTCTCAATGGAGTCAATATCACCTTCAAAAATTTGGTTCTAGGGTTTGAAAACAATCTTAACTATTATAGTAGTTTGGGGGCCTCCAAATCTCAACCATACCTGACAGATCTTATTCCTTAGTATTTATCTTGTTAGGAAGGAATCAAATTCATTTAATTTAAACTATTTTCTCCTTGGGGAGACAATAATGTTAAAAAAGTTGGGAAATACTGCTCTAAAAGATCATTTAGTCCACTTTTATATAATTATTAAATCTCCACAACACTATAATCATTAATAGCATTAATTGCATCTGATTATGTGCCAATCAAGAAACTGAAGCTAAAGAATATGAAGAATTTGCCCATATTTAAAATTCCCAGCTGTTACCCTCTATGCTACAATGCCCCTCCACACCAGTATATGTCAGCAAGTGCTGTCACGAAACCTTTGATGTGTCCCACATCCAACCACCAGTCTGCTCTATATGGCCATCATTTCTCACTCAGTTATTATAATAGCCCCCTGAATGGTCTCCTTGCCCTTGCCCCTTAAGTCTATTCTCAACATAGTATCTGAGTGTACCATTCACTAGCTAGTTCAAAATCACCTACTGATTTCCCCTATTATTCTAGAGAAAATCTCAATTCCTTACAATAGCCAACAAAGTCCTATATTACTGAGACACCTGCTACTTCTCTGAATCATTCTCTTCTTCTTCTTCCTCTCATTCCCTGCTCTTGCCAAACTGCTGGGATTTAATTCATATTTCATCTTGAGGTATCCTGACAACCTTATTTAAAACTGCAGTCCACTTATTCTACCACTCAGCACTTTCTAGCCCTGGTCCTGTTTTGTTCTCTTTGTGGTATATATCATTAACTAACATACTATGTATTTTACCTACTTATTTATACATTTTTTTCCCTATAATGTAAACTTTATGATGCCATAGATGTGTGTGCATGTGTTTTGTTCATTGCTATACTACTAGTTGTAAAAATCGTGCCTGGCATGTGGCCCTTAGTAATTAATTGTTGAGTAAATACAGCTGATTCTTTTAAATTTTCATAGATTTTATGCCTTATAATATGGTAAATTTTTTAAATGTTTTTGTTTGTTCATGAAAAAAATTAATCTCCAGTGTTTTATGTAGTACAGTATACATGCTCATTAAATCAAGTCTTTAATTATACTGGTCAAAGATTTTATTTCCTTATTGATATTTTGTTTGCTTAATCTATCAATTACCACACAAAAGTAATTAAAATCCCTAATTATGGCAGTGGATTTGTTGATTTTTATTTTATGTGTACTTAAGCTATGTTACACACATTTAAAATTGTTATATATTCCTGGTGAATTGATTTTTCTGTCAATATTGATCTCTAGTAATCTCTACTAATGATTTTGCTTTAAAGACTATTTCTACAACATTACTAGCTCTCTTTTGGGTATTCACCTAGCACAGTTTTTTTCCAAACTCTCTTAAACATTCTATGTTTTAGGTGTCTCTTGTAAAAACTTAGAAAAAAATCTGTCCAACAACCTTTGCAAATGAAAAATTTAGCTCACAATAACAATGATTACTGATTTTTTAAAAATTCATTTCTACTACTTCATGGTGTGTTTTCTGCTTTGTATCTATTTTTTCTGTTTTATTTCCCTGCATGCTGCACACTCCCCCTGTTCTTGCCTACTTTGGAGTTGATTTTTTTTTCCTCCTCTGACATTTTCACTCTATTTGTTTGAAAGTTATATACTCTATTTCTATTCTTTTAGTGATTACCTTAGAAATTCTACCATGTACATTTTATTTAATAAAATCTAGTATTAATAAGTACCTCTATCTTCCTCTTGAAAAGTACAAAGACCTTAAAATGCTTTAACTTCACTCCTTTTCTGATTTATATGTTGTTATGGTCCAGGATTTTATCTTCATTTTTAATCCTTTGAATTAGGCATTGATATTTTACACAATTTTTGTCTGGGTTCCCACAAGTTTAATGTTACGTTTTGCCCACCATTCCTTCTTGCATCTCATATCTTCCCTCCTTAAGTTCTCACAGGAAGACAGTGCCATACGAGGGTCCTAGATTGCTGTGGGGATCTCTGCTCTAACCTCCCATGGTGCTTGAGCCCAAGTCTTTGTCTCCTATACTCAGAGTCCACAGCCTTTGTAAACCAAGCACCTCACTGCCAGGTGCCAGAGATGCCCTCAAGGCAAACTTTGAGTTTGTTTACTCTTGTGGAATCAAGCCTCCTTGTCATTTCAGCCTCTGAGTGTTTCCCTTAGTTTCCTGCCAGCTCAACCATGCTTTACACAAATATTTTAAGTATATTATTCAGCATTTTTAGATGATCTTACTGGGAAGTTTTTCTCTGCAGGTCATTTTTTGATCCCTAAATATTCTTAGGTTACTGTTCAGTATTCACAATCTTTGAATCAATTTCATATAATTGTTTTATTTACCATGTGTGCTCCATTAGTGAAAAATGTAACTGAAAAAGCCAATTAGAAAGTAAATTAACTTTTTCATAATAAAAATAATTTCTTTTTGCCTATCATATATATTTTGCATAAGCTAAGAGCTATTTCCAAAAGACTACCCATTTTCTCCTGATTTCTAAGTATAAAATTTTGATTCAAATAAGATACATACCTTCCATATTTTACAATAAAAAATTTCGAACATCCAGGAAAGTTGAAAGATAAAATTTTGATTCAAATAAGATACATACCTTCCATATTTTACAATAAAAAATTTCGAACATCCAGGAAAGTTGAAAGATACATTTACCATGTAGAGTCTACCATCATTTTACAATATTGTTTTATAACACAGCTACCAACTATGCAGACATTAATACATTTTCTACAAATATTTTATAAACATAATATTTTTATTTCTGGGCAATAAAATTTGCTTTCTCAACATTTGCTTCTATTTTTTAGTATTTAAAAAGTATGACCACATACTACCATTTGAGTAAAAAAAAGAAGCCTTACAGTTAAGAGGTGAAATAAGTGAAAAGAACTAATTATTAATCCTTTAAAACATATTTCCATGTTGGTAAAATAAGCTTCATAAGTGGCACATACATTTGAAATGTTTGCCTTTTTATTTCAATATCTTGGAGTTCTATTATAGTTTCTATTTGTTTATAACGAAAAGCTCTTACTTGTTAATACATCCCTATTCAGCAGTTCTGGGGGACTATCCAATTTCATGAAGGCAGAGGTGAACAATCACCTTCTGAACTTAGTTTAGGCAAAGCTTCATTTGCTTTCTATGATTGTGATTTATAGTAAGAAATATATATTTGGTCTTTGTCCTATTCCTGGCACAGAGCTCCTAAAACCCTTGGGATTTCCTAAGTGATAAGAGCCAAAAGAGTGAAAAGAAAGCCTTCTGTTATTCATAACAAGCCCCTTTCAACCACACCTGAGTTTATATTAGGGAGGTGACTTTCTGAAAGCACCTGGTTGTCAGGGGAACCAACCACGTGATTAAAAGACTGGAACTTTTAGCTCCATTTCCAGACCTCCAGGGAGAGGTGAGAGGCAAGAGGTTGAATTAATCACCAATGGCCAGTTATTTAATCTATCATGCTTATGTAATGAAGCCTTCATAAATACCCAAAAAGAGGGGTTTCAGAGAGCTTCTGGACTGGAGAACACATGGAGGACCTGGGAGGGTGGTGCATACAGCAAGGGTACAGAGGCTTTGCATCCTTATGTGCCCTGAACATCTCTTCATCTGGCTGGTCATTTGTATCCTTTAAAATACCAGCAATAGTAAACTGCTTTCCTGGGATCTGCAAGCAGCTCTGGCAAAGTATAGAACTTGCAGGGGCTGGGAGCTGGTAGCAATAACCTCCAATTTGTAGCCAAGTCAGGCACAAGTTGTGGGTAATTTGGGGATGTAGTACTAGTGAATGGCATCTGAAGTAGGGGCAGTCTTGTGGGACTGAGCCCTTAACACGCGGGGTCTGTGCGAACGCTGGTCAGTGTCAGAACTGAATTGAATTGTAGCACACCCACCTAGTGTCAGAGATTTTGTCAGTGTGGGTAAAAAAAAACCCATGTCTGGTGTCAGAAATATGAGTGTGAGAATAAAGGAAAAATTGTTTTTCTACAGCTTCTACAGGTGTCTTCCTGCTTAATGATTTTATGAATTAGACTGTATCATCTCTTTAAAATTGTATTAAAATAAGCACTTTATTTAGCTACCCTATCAAGATTATACTTCTGCTTTCTATCTTTAATGTTAGGAACAATGATTTATATTTATAGAGAGCATTTCTTTATGAAAATGGATCACTTTAAACACACAAAAAGATGTCAGGAAAGGACACAAGAAGTAAAAGGTTAGATTCAACTGGATTTACAGCAAGGCTGTCAGGACAATTTTTTATACTTCCTAAAGATAAAATAGGTCAAAAACCAAAAAGATGTCTGTGGGCTTCCTCTACTGCCAAGATAAAAACAAAATTGCATACAAAAATATTTATTTTAATGACCCTCACAATATACTTGTCTCTTATCACAAATTCATACTGCAACTTCATTCTTCATATTCTGCATGAAACTAAAATCAGTGTAACATTGTATTCTTTATTAAAATAGCCCAGTCTGGATTCAGGCAGTCTAAGTCCTTACCTTTACCAGTGAGCAACCTTAGGCACATGGTGCTCCTTTTCTTCATCTTTAATTTAAAAATGTGTGTGATGGTCTTCACTGTTTAGGACTTACCCCATTATCTAAAAACCTTTTAGATATAAAAAAACTGGCTAGCCAAAGTACAGGGAGTAATGAAATTGCAGCACTTCACAAATACAAAAAGTATCTGGCCTGTTTCTCTTTCCCTAAGCAGGAGAACTTCATGGCAGCAGATTAAGCAAAAGAATTGTTGCAACTTAAGCTATCTCATTTAATTTATTCTAAACTTACATTTTTTTCATAATGCCATGTATAGCCTACTGTCAAAAGAGCTAAGAGTAGCAAAGCATGCAAAAAAAGAAACATGAAAACCCTAGTACATCCCAAGATAAAATGTTCAATTCCAGATGTAATCACACAGAGAAGCTAGAGTGCATCCTAGGGCCAGCAACATTGTGAAAAGTGATGCTTATGTACCACACAAATCACTGCATCATGTCAGAGAGGCAGAGACCACAGTGAGGCCACCAAGAGGGTACCTTCAAAACATATATCATTCATGTTAATCTTTTATTGGCTCTTCAGGGAGATGAATTCATTAATTTTCCCTACAAACTGGGAAAACAAAATAATAGAGCAAAGAACAGAGCCTTAAGTCCAAATAAATGTGACATCATCCCCAGCATTTTTGGCATATGTTCACATGTAGAAGACTGCCTCACTCAGAATGAAGAGTCTCTTGGGATGTGCTGAAGTCATTCAGATAAAAGGCAAGATTCAATTACAGATCATAACTCATGAAATATATTAACATTTCTCAGCTTCTAGAAAGATTGTTTTCCAAGGCTTCACTGTTGGGTAGAGATCAAAGTGCCACTTTATAAGTAGTTTCTCCATTTGTAAAATGATAATACCCCCTTAACAGGGTTGTTTTGAGGAAAAAAGGAGAGACTATACATGAAATTGCTTGAATGAGTTAGAAAGAGCTGTAACAGATTATAAATAAAATTAAAGCTCAACTCTGTAATATTTCCTTTTGGTACATGAAGTTGAAAATTTTATTACTTCCTATTATAAAGTACATCATTTGTAAAAATATACAATATGTATATATTCAGCTAAAAAGAATAATAATAATTTTTAATGAACCCTGATATATACCCTGCTTATCTTAAGAAATGGAGCATTACTAATACTTTGGAGGCTCTTCCTACTATATTTGGCTTAATCCACTCCACACTATCCTAAATTTTGTGCTAATCACTTCCTTGCTTTTATTATAGCATTGACACATTTATATGTGTCCCTAAACTAACTTATTTGTCAATTACCTACTGATTTCTATCCATCCATTTTCCATCTATCCATCCATCCGCTTTTTAACTTTATACATATTCCATATATATGCATATATATGGACTTGTCCTTCAACTTCTAAAGTGTTTTTCTCAAACTAATTTCTTGACATTTTATCTAATTTTTCATATAATCCAAAAGGTTAAAATAATGTATTATATTCATTTAAAGCAAAGAAAATGAGCCACAGTGAAACTAGCAACTTGCACATTGTAAGCGAGGACAATGGGCAAATCTTTCTATAGTAATTCTGAAAGTAAGCAAACCACTGGCTGCCCGGAGCTTTATAGCACATTCCTGTTTTTATCTTCACTTAAAACTAAAACATTTCTTGAGTGCTAGGAGCACAATTAAGTTAATATTTTTCAACTGACTTTACATAGCTGGTAATTTAATTTAGCAAATCAAATTAAAAGGGAAGTTATATTAAAGTGCACTGATGATGTAAAAGCCCTAAACAGTAGTCAAATATTACTCCTTAAAAGGAAAGCCACAGGAATTAAATAAAGAATATCAAGAGATTTGTTTTTATCTGAGGGATTAAACTATTAGAAAACAGCCATATTATAGAATATTCTAATTAAAGAAGATGGCTCATTAGATATGTAATTAGTCTGACACTAATCAATCCAAAGATATCAGTCACCTGAGCAAGTGGTGGAAGAATCTTCTTGCATATTTGCTGATTGGGTCTCTATATTCCAAAACAGTTGTATCCAGGAGTGGTCTTGTTGGAGCATAGAAGGTTCCAAGGCTTGCCTCAAGCTGTGCTGTGGAATTCAAACATAGCAGCATTGAAACAAGTGAAACTCCTTCAATTACAACAGAATACTCATGTTTGTAGTCAGTCAGGTTTTGCAAACTTGGATGAAATGTGAGCTTGTTGCAGGAAAGATGAAATTAAAATATGACAGCTGTTACAAAAACAAACCTGTGTATAAACTTTCACTTGAGGCAAAGCTGACAATGACTCTGAGCAACAAAAAGCTGTCAAAACTTAAGAAATCCATAATGAACCAACCTCTCAACCACAAATGGGTAATTAAAACCGTGACTCATCAAGTAACACAGTTTGAACTAGTATTTCCAGTAAAATCAACTCACGGTATGCTCAACATTTATTCTCTTTAATTGAAAAGAGAAAACTAACCTTTCTGCATTGGGAAATGAAATCAGTATTAGAAATGTTTACAAAATAATACAAATAAAAATAGCCCTGTTGGAGTAATAAGCTCTATTACAATTTTTAAGAAACAGTGTTAAGTCTCTATATCTTTCCTAAATCCTGTCCTAAACAACAACACTGTTGATTTTATCCAAGTGTGAAAGCTAATACCCCTGGAAGGCATGACTTGCTTTTCTGCTCTGGTCAACGGACACCTTCATAAGGAAAACAGGATTGGAGGGCAGGTTTTCAAAAACCAGAGGTGTAGATTGGGAGAAAATTTTAGGCACATTTTGCCTACTTCATAATTTTACCAAGACGTTACTCCTCTTGGGGGAGTGTTTTCTCCCAGAAATACCTGGAAGTTATATAATTACCATAATAGTGAGAGTTGTATAAAAACACTACACTTCACAATAGGACTCCAATGATTTTTATACTACTAGCACTGGGTTGAATAAACTGAAAGGGTATCTCGCCGCGACCCTCCTTACCCCAGCACGACTCAGGAGACACGGGCCCACGCAAGAGATTTTAATGGCTGAAAGAGAGAATGGCTGCCTCTGAGCAGAGAGCAGCAGCTCGTGGGTGAGGAAGGGCTTTCTTAAGGAGTAGGGTGTGTTCTGCTATGGGGACGTTAGTGATTGGATCTTAAGGGGTGGGGCAAAATGTTTAGAGAGAAGGTGAGGCAAGTCCAGACGTGATTTTCACCGGCCCATGTGCTTGGGACCATGGGGTAATAGGAGGATAAAGTACTATATTCTTATATAAACAATTCCTTATTTAGCAAAATTCTTTAGTTTTAGGCATATTTGGGTTTGAAAGTATTAAATACCTCATCAGAGTAATTGCTATGGACTTGGCTAAACTGTAATTTCTTTTTTTAATCTCAAATCAGGTCCATAAAGTAAAATGAACTTTAGCGATATTTTCTTTCAAAGCAGCAGCCAATTTAGATTAAAATTGAATACAGCAACGCTATTGTGAAAACAAGCCAGATTCTCTTGCCATTGCTTGTTTTCTTGACAGCATGTTTCGTACATCTGAAATGTCTGAGCCTATATGGAGTACATGTAACTCCCAGCACAGTTACAGATTCGTTAGATAGCCCAGCTTGATGTTTAAGGCAGAAAAGAAGGTCTCAGAGACACCACAACATGGCCACAACTAAAAGAGCTCACTGGGTTCTACTAATAAAAGGAAAGCAAATCCCCACGTCAAATTTGTTAGATTCAGATAGAATAAATCTCAATAGAGAAGAATTCTGAATGTTTTAGAAATGCGTTTTGCAGTTACTTGGGAGGAAATGCATATACCTACTTAAAATGTACATATTCTGATAACCCAGAATCAGGCAGGCATTTTATTTAATAGCCTAGTTTCATACAAGCTTTTTATTTCCCTATCTCCCCAATAAGGTTCCTTGAAAATATCCTTTATTAGGGCGAGAACCTGATAATCTCTATTTGTGAATTCCCTAATAATCTTTCTTGCAACACAGGAATCTTATCACACAAATTCACTAAGGTGCTAGCAATTTCTTAGTGTCCTGAGTGACCATCAATGTCTTATCTTCTCCATATTTCTTCAACTATAAATTTAGGATTTCTTGTACAGAATGTGTGATTCACAATGGGCTTTCTTTAGGTACTCTGCCTATTTTTTTTTCCTCCTATATTTCCATTCCTGAGAGTTTTCCAATACTAAGAAATAATTAGTTGGTATAACTGTGCAGGCAGAAATATTACAGGAATACTTAGTACCCTAACATTTTTTTAAAGTTACACTCTTTATTTTTAACTAATATTCATCAAGTACCTACAATGGGCCAAGCACTGTGCTAGGCATTTTCTCATTGTAGAAGTACTGGACGATCCATAGATGGGTTGGACTATCTCCAAAAAGCACATACAATTTACATCAAATAAGTATTTATTGTGGGCCTCCTGTGAGTTGGGCCAAGTCCCATGATGCAGACATCCTGAAGGGACATGTTCTTACTATTCTCTAAAATTGCTAAAATGAAGATTATTATAGAATTCTATCTAAACAACTTGTTTGCTTCGGAAATGTGATGAAATGGAATTAGAAAAACTATAAACATGCAAATAAAATAGTAGAGGGAAGAAAGACCTTTTGACATATTTCCTGTTTTCCTTACCTTGTAAATTACCTAGGGACAGTTTCTCATTGGCCAGAATTTCCCACCATTAATGCCAATGCTTATTGTGAAAATTTGAAATAAAGATGCAAATCAAGGATGCTTAGGTTTACTTTACATTAAGTAAATAACACAATAAAAATAACATATATTGGATAAGTGGCAAATAAAAAATTTCATTATTGTATGTGGCACTTTCCTCCCCCTCTTTATTTCTTTTATTCTTTTTTTTTATTTTGGTATCATTAATCTACAGTTACATGAGCAACATTATGGTTACTAAACTCCCCACTTCATCAGGTATTTCTTTTATTCTTAAGTAGTATCTTATCTCATTGACAATAAACATCTGAGATCCATGGGCAAAATTCTTGAGGGAATGTGGGGAAATCCAAGCAGGCAGAAGGAAAACGGGTATGAGAACTACAAGTGACAATGAAAACAAGGAAGAGCAGCCCGATTGCAGTTCTGACATACAAACACACACACAAAATCAGTGGTAAAGATTATCGTCAGGACAAAAGCTTGCGGTATGAAAGATATTGATGTCGAAAGTGAAGGAGGGATAAAGACCTTTGTTTGGGCCCTTTGTCTACCAGACCTTAGAGAGCACATGAAATTCTTGATCAAAGTTTGAAATCTGAGCATATTCAACATATGAACTTGGACTGAAATATACAATGACAGCATAGTGAGTTCTGACATAGATATATACAGAAAAGTTGTTCATATTGATAAATACTATAAAGTAAGTACCATATGGAAGTAATGATTTGATATTTGATCTTGTCAGTTTTAACAGGGCATTAACATTTTTGTCTTTTAATTGCCAATAGCATAATTCAAAAAAATCCTCAAAAAATTAGTGACTCACTAAAATGTACTTCATATATATATAAAAAGACACTTATGAAATGTATTTTAAGTCTGACCTTCTCTCTCTGGAGTGAGTTTTTGTCTAAGAAGATGGTTTACAATGGCACTCATACTGACAAAGCACTGGCGGCCCAGAGTGTCCCAGTTCATACTGCTCAGGATGTTTATTGCCTCAGAGATCTCATCGCAGTGAATGTACTGGAAGAGGAGGTCTACCAGGCCCAGCTGGCCTCGTGTGAAGATACCTGTTACAAAAAATGTAAAATCAAGTGAATTTTTTAAAAGTAAAAAAGTAGAATAACAAAAACAGAGTTAACATTTCCATAAGGAAAAAACAGCAATCGTTTGTTGCATAAGTGCTTGAAATGTAGGATTTTGAAAGCCAAGAGTAACATAGCTTTATGGTTAAATCTTCATTTTAAATACCATCCACAACTCTATCTAGCTTATGCTTATCATTCAACATATATTAACCAAATTACACTCCACATAATCAAACTTCTTAGACTACAAGTAGATAAATAGGAGAAGAATTTTTGGGTAGACCATCATAGTTAACACTATTTTTCCCATTGTTCTTTTAGGCCTCTCTTTTAGACATTTAAAGACAGGCTTTTGATGCAAACGCAATCCTTACTGACCAGCTTCATTAGTTCTAAGCTGCATCTAGTCTTCAATCCTATGTACTTGTAGGGCTTGGGGGGAGTGCTAATATCCCTGACAAATATTATGTGACTATATAAATGCTTTTAAGTCTGCTTTAATTAATGGTACTTTCAATTGATAGTTTCTTCATAGATAACACATACCAATTCATTTTAAATCAACATTTAGAAATGATTCTCTTCTGTTGAAGAAATTATCAGTATTAATCTTGCTACTGATCCCCTTCACAACTAATATTTGCTGTAAAATATCTTCATACAATATAAATAAATTTATCCTTTAAAATGAATGAAAATCTATTTCTAATCTTATAGGAACAAGAATACAAAACAAAGGGGGACCATTCTAATTTTATTTTATAACTTTTTAAATATGGATGATATTTGAAACAAATAATTTGTGTGTAATTAAATGACAATAAGCACCAGGACTTTTAAGTAACTTAAAAAAAATTTTTTTTTAAATGGCAGAATATAAAACTTTTTCTCCAGCCAGTGTTTACTGATTTGAGTGAGTCTACAAAAGCTTCTTAGTACAGATAATTACAAAGCTAACTGAGAAAATGCAAGTGAAATTATCCGTAAGTTGCATATAAGGTATTTAAATGTTACTACAATTTTTTTCATTACTATCATCACATCATCATTTAACTGAAATAGTTATAGGTTTCAGTGTTTTAAAAAATATATTACTTTATGAGAAAGATACCAAAATTCTTTATAATAACTTCAAGTCACATCAAAATGAGAACTTGTGCTGTATCTAACAGGACTCAACTTGATAGGGAATCTAAGGAATTGCCCTGACTATTGTAAGCAATAAAACTTTACTATTCTTTTTGTGTTGGTAGAATTAACAAATGCTATCATTCAAAAGCCTTCATGAGCCTACAGTCAAGCACTGGAAGTCCTCATAAATCAGAGTGGTTCATTGGCAGTAAATATTAATGTGTGGGAACATTGCAGGAAACTGAAAACATATGAAATCTGTTGACCCTATCTATACCCTTAGCAACACTTCTAGCAAGAGAAAGAACTGACTTATTGAGAAGAAAACCTAACATAGAGTCATAACCAAATCATTCAAAAGGTGATAAAATCTTAAAAAGCAGCCAAAGAAAAAGGACACATTATGTACAGAGAAACAAAGATATGAGTAACTGCAAACTTTTTTTTGAAATTATACAAGCCAGAAGACAACAGTAAGACATTTTTTAAGTGGCGAGAGATACAAATGATTTAGCCTAGAATTCTATACCTTAATAAAAAGGAGTTGAAAATGCATTTAGAAACATAAAAGTCTTAAATGTACCTAAAAACAGAGCTCTGAAATAATAAAGCAAAAACTGATAGACCTAAAAGAAGAAAAAAAGTCAACAATTGTACTTGGGGATTTTAGCACTTCTCTCTCATTAGTTGAGAGAACATATAAACAGAAAATTAGTAAGAATAGAAAATACTTGAAAAACACCATCAATGAATTTGATCTAACCGACATTTATAAAACTCTTCACCCAAAAACAGCAGAATACACATTCTCTTTAAGTGCACACAGAACATCGAACATGGTGGAGCATATTCTGGTAATAAAACAAACCTTAATAAACTGAAATGAGTTGAAATCACACAGAGTAGGTTCTCTGATCACAATAGAATTAGATATCAATACAGAAAAACATCTGGAAAATCTCCAAATATTTAGAAATAAATAAATTTTTTTTCTACATAAGCTATGGGTCAAAGAAGGAATCATAAAGTAAATTAGAAAATATTTTGAAAAAGTAAAAATAAAATATAACATCTAAATTAGTAACATGTACCTGTAGCAGTACTTAGAGGGAAATCTCTAGCTTTAAAGGTTTCAATCAGAAAAGAAGAAAGGTCTAAAATCAACAATCCAAGCTTCTGCATTCAGAATGTAGGAAAGGAAGAGAAAACTAGACCTAAAATAAATACAAGGAAGTAAATAATAAAAATATGATATAGAAAATAATCAAATCAGAGAACTCAAAAGCTGGTTACTTTGACATGATCAGCAAAATAGACCAACCTCTGACTAAGTTGAAAAAAGAGGAGATAGACCTTAACAATATCAAGGATAATAACTATAGAACTATAGACATTAAAAAATAGTGATTAATATTAATAACTTTATACAATAAACATAAATTAATTGGTCTTTCCTTAAAAAAAACCCAAACTATCAAAGCTCATTCAAGAAGGAACAGGTAACTTGAAAGACCCTGTATCACTTAAATATGAATTTGTAGTTTAAAACACACACACACACACACACACACACACACAAAACCCTTCATGTCTAGAAGTCTTCACTTGAAAATTCTCTCAAACATTAAGAAATAATATCAACTCTACACAACTCAAAATAAACAGGAACACTTCCCAATTCATTCCATGATAGTAGCACTTCACTGATACAAAAATGACAGACATTAGAGGAAAAGAAAACTATAAACCAATATCTCCCATAAACAGATACAAAACAGATACAAAATATCAATAAATCCAGAAATATATTAAAAGGATAATATATCATGAACAAGGGAGATTTATCCCATAAATGCAAGGTCACTGAAACATCTGAAAACCAATATAATTCACCATATGACCAGAAAAAAACATAGTCATGTCAATAGATGCAGAAAAATCACTTGAAAGAATTCAACATCCACTCAAGATTGTGTATCTCAGCATCATAGGAATGGAAGGGACTTCCTCAACCTAATTACATCATATTTATAGTGAAAAACTAAATGCTTTCCACTTAGGATCAGAAGCAACTTCTATTTAATGTTGTACTGGAAGTCCTAGCCAGTATAATAAGGGAAGAATACAAAATAAAAGCATACAGTTTGGATGAGAAGATGGAAAACTTTTTAAGTGCACTATCATAACCATCTATGCAGAAAATCCTAAGGTATCTACAAAAAAGTTACTACAACTAAGAAATTAGTTTAACAGGGTTGAAGATACATGTTCAATATTTAAAATTTTTATTTCTAGATAATCCCAATGAACAATCAAAAATTGTAATTTAAAATACTATTTAAAATAGCATCCAAAAACATGAACAAAACATATACAAGACCTTTACATCTAAAACTGTAAAACACTGCTGAAGGAAATTTAAAAAGACTTGAATAAATGGAGAGAGATGCTGTATTCATAGATTGGGAGACTTTAAATATAGTTAAATTATCATCCACCTCAAATTGATCTACAGATTCACCATAACCACTACCAAAATCTCATCAAATGTTTCTGTAGAAACTGACAAGTCAGTTTTAAAATTTATAGAGACTCACTGGGAGAGGTGGGAAGGAGCCACAGTAGCTTAGAGGACTTTATAAATTCCAATTAATACTGTGGCATGCAGCAGAAAAACACAAAGGACCTAGAAAGCTAGACATGCTGAGGGACTTCACATTAAGCAGTAAAAGATAATCAGTGATTCTGGGAAGATGGCAGAGTAGAGAGAGCCTAAATTCACCTTCTCTCACCTACACACTGAACACACTGAATCTATACCTACTATACAGAGAATCTCACCCTGAATAAAAATGAAGACTGAAGTGAACACCTTCTGTACAATGAAGGACAGAAGGATCAAATTTTTTAAAAAGCCCAAAATGGCAAGAGAGGCAGAGACACATAACTGTGGGAATCCCACCTCCATCCAGCACAGCCACTGGCACTGGGTAGGGGAGGGATATTGCTGGGAGAACCAGGCATGGAGCAGGAAAAAAGCCTTGAAGTTTAAAGTGAAACTGGGCCTTAGGTGAAAGAACTTAAGTTTCAAAACTAAATATCCAACACTTGGCAGGGAAACAACTGAAGGCAATCCAGGATCAGAGGAGCCAACTAGCACCATTGTTTGTGCTCCTTCTGCACATCTTGGTGCAGCTGAGAGGAAGATCTGGGCATACTCCAGCAGTCCTGCTTTGTTGCCTACTGTTGTCCACTGGCCCAGCCTTATCAGCAGGACTGGGAAGGTTTTCTGGCTCACAAGGAGTGTGTACAAATCTGTGGGCTGGTTTCACTGAGATGCTCCCCAGAGCAAGTGGGGAGTGTGTGTGCTGGGCCAGTGACTGATCTCAGCTGCCAGTGTGACCTGAGGTCACTGATGTGGGAATTCCCATAAGTAGCCTAAAGCATGCAGGAGCCATGGGAGAAATGTGCATGAAGCCTAACTTCACACTGTGAATAGGACCTTGTGGGCACCAACACAGGAATTCCCCAGAGTGGTCCCAAGCAACCCAGAGTATGCATGGGCATTTGGGTGAGGACATACAAGGGATTGAGTGTGCCACGGGGAGTTCCCAGGAGTGCTCCCCTAACCTGCCGTGGCCTGCCACACTCCCACCACAAGCACAGAACCAACAGGTCTCCATTCAGAAGCCCCTCCACAGGGCTCCCAAGGCTGTACCCCTGGGATCATGCCTGGGAACCCCAGCACCAGGCAAACACTGTCTCAACCTTACTTGGCTTATATCTTGCCAAACCACAAGGCACATGCCATCTACACACAGGGGACTATGCTACACAAGACCAGTCCTTCAAGACTGGGAGAGGGAGCCTTTTCAACTAATTCACAGAACCAAGCACAGAAAGTCATACAAAATGAGGAGACAGAGAATACATGCTAAATGACAGAACAAGAAAAGAACCCAGAAAAAAAGCTAAATGAAACACAGTTAACCAATCTACCTGATAAAGAGTTTAAAGTAATGCTTATAAAGATACCCACCAGACTTGAGAAAACAATAGCAGAATTTAAGGCACACCTCAACAAAGAGAAAGTCTAAAAAGAAACCAATCAGAAATGAAGAATTCAACAGATGACATAAAAAATACACTGAAAGGAATGAACAGCCAACTGGAGGATGCAGAAGAATGGATTAATGAATTGGAAGACAGAGTAATGAAAAACACTCAAGTTGAACAGCAGAAGGAAGAAAGACTTAAAATAAATGAGGATAGGCTAAGAGAGCTCCAGAACATCAGATGACCTAACATCCCCATTATAGGAGTTCTAGAAGGAGAAGAGAGAGAGAGGAGTAAAAAATTTACTTGAAGAGGTAACAGCTCAACACTTCCCTAACCTGAGAAAGGAAACAGTTTACCAGGTCCAGGAATCACAGAGAGCTCCAAGCAAGAAGAACTCAAGGAGGTCCACACCAAGACACATTGTAATCAAAATGTCAAAGATAAAAGACAAAGAGAGAATCTTAAAAGCAGAAAGAAAAAAGCAACAAATATGTACAAGGGAAGCTCCTTAAGGTTATCAGCTAATTTTTCTGCAGAAACTCTAGAGGCCAGAAGAGAATGGCATAATATATTCAAGGTGCTGAATAGAAAAAAGCCTCAAAAAAAAGCCAAAGAATATTATAGCCAGCTGGGTTATCATTCAGAAATGAAAGAGAGATAAAGACCTTCACAGATAAACATAAGTTAAAAGAGTTCACCATTAGTAAACCAGCCTTACAAAAAAATAGTAAAGGAACTTCTTTAAGGTAAAGAGGAAAGACCCTAAAGACAAGCAAGAAATTTAAGAAAGGGAAAATTTTCCACTGGTAAAGCAAACATATACCAGAGGTAGCAGATCCATTACTTGAAAACAAGTATGAAGGTCAAAAAGACAAAAATAACAAAAGCAATTACATCTAAAAGTTAGTTAATGAAATCACTTAATAAAAAGGTGTAGAAGGTATTATATACATTAAATGTGGAGAAAGGGGAGTAAGAAATGTAGTTGTGTCAGAATGCATTCAAACATAAGTGACCATCACCTTATTATAGACTGTTATATTGATAGGATATCAATTAAGAACCCAGTGGTGGCCACAAAGCAAAAACTTATAATAGATACACAAAAAAGAAAGAGAAGGGAACCTAACCACAACACTAAAGAAAGTCATAAATCACAGAACAAGAGAAGAAAGGATCAGAGAACAACAACTAAAAACAAGGAAACATTTTAAAAAATGGCAGTAAGTACACACATAGCGATAATTATTTCAAATGTAAATGGCCTAAATGCCCCAATCAAAAGATATAGAGTGACTTAATGGATTAAAAAAAAAAAGACCCATCTATTTGCTGCCCACAAGACACTTCCGACCTAAGGACACACATAGACTGAAACTGAAGGGATGGAAGATATAACATGCAAATAGGGGTGAAAAAAAAACTGGTGCTGCAATACTTATACCAGACAAAATGGACTTCAAAACAAAGTAAGTAACAAGAGACAAAAAAGGACATTATATAATGATACAGATATCAGTACAACACAAGGATATAAAACATCTATGCATCCAATTTAGGTGCTCACCTAAATATATAAACCAAATAATAACAGACCTAAAGGGAAAAATTAAAAGCAACACAATCATATTAGGGGGTCTTTTTGTTTTATTAAGGTATCATTGATACACAATCTTATGAAGGTTTCACATGAGCAACACTGTGGTTACTACATTCACCCATATTATCAAGTCCCCTCCCCACATACCCCTTTGCAGTCACTGTCCATCAGCGTAGTAAGATGCTATAGAGTCACTACTTGTCGTCTCTGTGCTATACTGCCATCCCCGTGACCCACTACATTATGTGTGCTAATCATAATACCCCTTAATCCCCTTCTCCCTTCCCACCACCCTCCCCACCCCCTTTCCCTTTGGTAACCGCTAGTCCCTTCTTGGGAGTCTGTGAGTCTGGTGCTGTTTTGTTCCTTCAGTTTTGCTTTGTTGTTATGCTCCACAAATGAGTGAAATCATTTGGTACTCATCATTCTCCACCTGGCTTATTTCACTGGTCATAATACCCTCTAGCTCCAACCATGTTGTTGCAAATGGTAGGATTTGTTTCCTTCTTATGGCTGAATAATATTCCATTGTGTATATGTACCACCTCTTCTTTATCCATTCATCTAGTGATAGGCACTTCAGTTGCTTCCATATCTTGACTATTGTAAATAGTGCTGCAATACACATAGGGGTACATGTTCTTTTGAATCTGGGATCTTGTGTTCTTTGGGTAAATTCCTAAGAGTGGAATTACTTGGTCAAATGGTATTTCTATTTTTAGTTTTTTGAGGAACCTCCATACTGCTTTCACAATGGTTGAACTAATTTACATTCCCACCAACAGTGTAGGAGGGTTCCCCTTTCTCTGCATCCTCACCAGCAATTTGTTGTTCCCTGTCTTTTGGATAGTGGCCATCCTAACTGGTGTGGGGTGATATCTCATTGTGGTTTTAATTTGGATTTCCCTGATGATTAGCGATGTGGAGCACCTTTTCATGTGCTGTTGTCTACCTGAACTTCTTCTTTGGAGAAGTGTCTGTTCAGATCCTCTGCCCATTTTTTAATTGGGTTATTTGCTTTTTGGGTGTTGAGGCATGTGAGCTCTTTATATATTTTGGATTTAACACCTTATCGGATATGTCATTTATGAATATACTTTCCCATACTATAGGATGCCTTTTTGTTCTGCTGATGGTGTCCTTTGCTGTACAGAAGCTTTTTAGTTTGATGTAGTCCAATTTGTCCACTTTTTATTTTGTTTCCCTTGCACAAGGAGATGCATTTGGGAAAAAATTGCTCATGTTCATATTCAAGAGATTTTTGCCTATGTTTTCTTCTAAGAGTTTTATTGTTTCATGACTTATGTTCAGGTCTTTTATCCATTTCGAGTTTACTTTTGTGTATGGAGTTAGACAGTAATCCAGTTTCATTCTCTTACACGTAGCTGTCCAGTTTTGCCAATACCAGTTGTTGAAGAGGCTGTTACTTCCCCATTGTATATCCGTGGTACCTTTATTGTATAGTAATTGGTTATATGTGTGTGGGTTTATATCTGGACTCTCTATTCTATTCCATTGATCTATGGGTCTGTTCTTGTGCCAGTACCAAATTGTCTTGATTACTGTGGCTTTGTGGTACAGCTTGAAGTTGGGGGGCATAATCATCCCAGCTTTATGCTTCCTTCTCAGGATTGGTTTGGCTATTTGAGTTTTTGTGGCTCCATTTGAGTTTTAGGACTATTTGTTCTAGTTCAAAGAATGATCTCAATATTTTGATAGGGATTGTATTATGTTAGGGGATCCGAACACCCCACTTATATAACTGGATAGATCATCCAGACAGAAAATAAAAAAGGAAATAGAGGCATTGAATGACCCTTAGACCAGATGGACTTAACAGATACTTACAGAATATTCTCCCCAAAAGCAGCAGAATACACATTTCTCTCAAGTGCACATGAACATTCTCCAAAATAGATCATACATTAGGGCACAAAAAGTGTTTTAACAAAATGAAATTGTATCCAGCATCTTCTCAGACCACAGTGGTATGAAATGAGAAATAAATTACAAGAAAAAATGGAAAACATATAAACATGTATAGGCTAAACAACATGCTTATAAAAGTCAATGGATCCAGGAAAAGGTCAAAGAGGAAATCAAACAATATATGGAGAGAAATGAAAACAGAATCACAACAGTTCAAAATTTGTGGGATGCAAAAGTGGTTTTAAGAGGGAAGTTTACAGCAATATAGGCCTATCTCAAGAAACAATAACAAGTGCAAATAAACAACTTAACTCTATAAACTAAAGTAATTAGAAAAATAAAAATAAACAAAGCCCAAAATTAGTAGAAGGGGGGACATAATAAAGATCAGAGCAGAAATAAATGAGAATAATAAAACAATAGACAAAAAAATAAGTGAAACCAAGAGCTGGTTCCTTGAGAAGATAAACAAAATAGGCAAACCCTTAGCCAGACTTATCAAGAAAAAAACAAAGAGGACACAGAATCAGAAATGAAAAAGGAGGAGTTACAACTGACACCACAAAAATTCAAAGAATTGTAACAGAATTCTATGAAAAATTACACGCCAATAAATTGGACTACCTAGAAGAAATGACAAATTCCTAGAAACATAAAATCTTCTAGGACTGATGTAGCAAGAGACAGAAAATAATAAAGACTGATTACTAGTAACATAATTAAACTGGTAAAAAAAAAAAACAACTCCCAACAAACAAAATCCAGGACCAGATGACATGATAAGTGAATTCTATCAAATATTTAATGACAAGCCAGTACGTATCCTTCTTAAAGTATTCCAAAAAAAACAGAAGAGGAAGAAATGCTTCAAAACTCATTTTATAAGTCCAGATTATTCTAATACCAAAACCAGACAGATACTACAAAAAGAGAAAACTAATGACCAATATCCTGATGAATACAGATGTAAAAATCCTCAACATAATATTAGCAACCAAAGTTCAAAAATATATTAAGAGGATCACCCATCACAACCAAGTGGGATTTATTCCAGGGTTGCAAGGACAGTACAATATTTGTAAATCAATCAACATGATACACCACATTAACAAAATGAATGATTTAAAACAATATAATCATCTCAATAGATGCTGAAAAAGCATTTGACAAAATTCAACATTCATTCATGATAAAAACTCTCAACAAAATGGGCATAGAGGGAACATACCTCAATATAATAAAGACCATATATTATAAACCCACAGCCAACATCATACTCAACAGTGAAAAGCTGAAAGATTTTCCTCTAAGATAAGAAACAATATGAAGTTCCCCACTCTCACCACTTTTATTTAACATAGTACTGGAAGTCCTAGCCATAGCAATCAAACAAGACAAAGGGATAAAAGGCATCCAAACTGGTAAAGAAGAAGTAAAACCATCACTATTTGCAGATGATATGATACTATATATATAGAAAACCCTATAGACTCCACCAAAAAACTATTAGAACTAGTAACTGGATTCAGCAGTCACAGGATACAATATAAATATACAGAATCTGTTGCATTCCTATATAGTAACAAGACACTAGCAGAGAAATCAGGAAAACATTTCCATTTACAATTGCACCAAAAAAATTAAAAACTTTGGAATAAACCTAACCAAGGAGATGAAATACCTATACACTGAAAACTATGAGACTGATGAAAGAAACTGAAGAAGACACAAATAAATGGAAATCTATCCCATGCTCATGGACAGGAAGAATTAATATTGTCCAAATGGCCATCCTGCCCAAAGCAACTAACAGATTCATGCAATCCCTATCAAAATATCAATGTATTTTTCAATGAACTAGTGCAAATAATCCTAAAATTTATATGTAACCACAAAATACCCAAATCAATCTTGAGAAAGAAGAGCAAAACTGTAAGTATTATAATCCCTGACTTCAAGCTATACAGCAAAGCTACAGTAATCAAAACAGTATGGTACTGGCACAAGAACAGACCCATATATCAATGAAACAGAATAGAGAGCCCAGAAATAAACCCACACATATATGGTCAGTTAATGTATAATAAAGGAGCCATGAATATACAAAGGGGAAAAGACAGTCTCTTCAATAAATGGTTTTGGGAAAACTGGACAGCTACATGTAAAAGAATGAAACCAGATCACTCTTACACCATATACAAAAGTAAACTTGAAGTGGATTAAAGGCCTAAATGTAAGACCAGAAACCATAAAAAGAGGAGAGCATAGGCAAGAATCTCATGAACTACAGCATGAGAAATTTCTTAATGGATATTTCTCCCTGGGCAAGGGAAACAAAACAAAAATGAACAAGTGGGTGGGGTGGGTGGGGCAGGTAAATAAAATGAAGTGGGACTACATCAAACTAAAAAGCTTCTGCATAGCAAAGGAAACCTTCAGCAAAACAAAAAGGCAACCAATCATACGGGAGAGTATATTTGCAATGATATATCTGACAAGGGGTTAATATCCAAAATGTATAAAGAATTCATACAACTCAACAGCAAAAAACAAAGAATCCAATCCAATTAAAAAATGGCAGAGGACCTGAATAGACATTATTCTAAAGAAGACAGCCAACAGACACATGAAAAGATGTTCAACATCACTAATGATTCAGGAAATGCAAATCAAAACCACAGTGAGTTATCACCTCACACCAGACAGAATGGCCACTATCAAAAAGAAAAGTGTCAGCAAGAATGTGGAGAAAAGGGAACCTTCCTTCACTGTTGGTGGGAATGTAAATTGGTACAGCCACTATGGAAATCACTATGGAGGTTCCTCCGAAAACTAAAAATAGAAATACCATACAACCCAGTAATTCCACTTCTGAGAATTTACTTGAAGAAAACAAAATCAGTAATTCAGAAAGGTAACTGCACATCTATGTTCATTGCACTGTTCTTTACAATAGTGAGGATATAGAAGCAACCAAAGTGCCCATCAATAGATGAATAGATAGTGAAGATGTGGTATACATTACACACAATAGAATATTGTTTAGCCATAAAAAAGAAGGAAATTTGCCATTTGCAACAACATGGATGGACCTAGAGGGTATAATGCTAAGGGAAATAAACCAGGCAGAGAAAGACAAACATCAGATGATTTCACTTATAGATGGAATCTAAAAAACAAATAAAAAAGGAAGAGACCCACAAATGTAGACAACAAACTGTTGATTACCATAGGGTAGGGGGTGGGGAATAGGTGAAGAGGATGAAGAAGTATAAACTGCAAACTGTAAAATAAGTTAGACATAAGAATGGAGTACAACATAGAGAATTTATCCAATAATACTATAATATATTGGTAAGATAATGGGGTAGCTACATCTATTGTGGCAAGCATCTAGTAATGTATACAATTATCCAGTAACTATGCTGTACATCTGAAAACATAATGTATAGCAACTTTATTGCAATAAAAATAAAATAAAACTGCAATAATATCTAAACCACACACACACACACACAAAACATTTATATAGAAATTCAAAGGATCTAGAGTAGCCAAAACAATTTGAAAAAGAACAAAGTTGGAGGACTATTAGTATCTGATTTCAAGATTTACTATAAAAGCCAGAGTAATTAAGACAGTGTGGTACTAACTTAAGTATAAACATACAGATTAGTAAAAGAGAATAGCATCTATTCATGGACACAAACACATATAGTTAAGGTAATTCTATGGATAAAGGATAGTTTTTCCAACAATTGGTGCTGGAACAAGTGAATGTTCATATTAAAAATTATATTTCAACCCACACATCACACCATATGCAAAAAAATTAACTTGAAATAAACTATTAAGCTAATTAAGAGAACTAAAACAAAACTTCTAGAAGAAAAAGGGGTTAGACAAAGAGTTTTAAGATAGGACATAAAAAGCATAAGCCATAAAATAAAGAAATTTAAGAACTGAATTTCATGAAAATTAAAAACTTCTGCTCCCCAAAAAACACTGTTAAGAAAATGAAAAGGTAAACTACAGGCTGGAAGATAATATTCCCAATACTAATATCTTAAAAAGGACTTGTATTTAGAATATATATATTTTAAAAAAAACACCTCATACAACTCAATAATAAATAACAATGCAATTAAATTTGGGCAAAAGATTTGAATATATTCTTCATCAAAGAAGATACATGTCTAATAAGCACATAAAAAATGCTCTATTCCAATAGTCATCAGGGAACAAGTTTTAACACCACCACACACCCACTAGAATGACTACAATTAAAAGGACTTATACTAAGTGTTAGTGAGACTATGGAGCAACTGGAACTCGAAAATAGTCAGTTTCTTAAGTTAAACATATACTTAGCATATGGCCCAGCCATTCTACTCCTAGGTTTTTCCCAGCAGAAATGAAAACATATGTCCATACAAAGACCTGTACATGAAAGAACACACCATTTTTAGTGATATAGGCTTACATTTGACAACAGCCCAAATGTTCATCAACATGTGAAAAGATACACAAATTGTGGTTTATTTATATAACAGAATACTACACAGTAAAGGAAAATTTATAAATACACCAAAGTGGAAGATTCCTACAGATTAATCTGAGTTAAAGTAGAAAGACACAAAAGGGTACTGACTTGGAGTGTATTTCTATGAAATTCTAGAAAACGGAAATTTAATCTAGAATGACAGAAAATGGATCAATGTTCTTTAGCTTTGAGTGAAATGGGGATTGATGGCAAAGGGGTCTGAGCGAATTTTGGAGGGTGACAGAAATGTTCTATATCTTGATTGTGGTAATCATGCAGATATAATCACTTGTCAAAATTCCAACTGTACATTTAATGTGGGTCCATTTTACTGTATGTAAATTATACCTTAACAAATTTGATTTAAAAATCCCTCATCACTATAATCTGAAGAAAGTAGAATGCTGTCTACAATAGCAATCCATTTCAACTTATATGAAATCCAATTTTAAGATGACTAGGCTTCTAATAAAGTATCTGACATTTCTGTCCGGCAGCAAATTACCACCAATTACCACCTTGGTAAAGTATAATATTTAAATAACTCATTAAAATCAACTCTTTTGGAAAAATATACTTCTTACCAAAATTCTAAGAGAAAAATCACAATTTGATTTTTAGACAGTGACAAACACATGCACATGCACAAACACATGTTCCCTTTGATTTTCAAAATCCTATGAGAGGAAAGAAATTAGCTTTAATTATTTCTTGCATAATATTATCACTTGAACATTTAACTTTTTCCCAACTTTGTAGGTTCTATGAGAGCACTGTGGGGACACTCCAAATATATGGGATCCTCTCTCCACCATCACAGGAAGGAACGAATGTGAGAGTCTGTGCCATAAATGGAGAGTTTCCCTCCTGCAGCACAGCAAGGGCGATGAAGCCTGAGAGCCACCCAAGGTCTTATCAATACTGAGGGATTTCGGGCTGGAAAATCTATGACAAAGTCTGCACTTTTAGATCATTCTGGTGGCAGCTTAAGGGGTTAACTGGGGAGTAGGAGGGAAGATTATAAGGCAGAAGATTACAGAGGGCCACTGCTTGATCATGGTAAAAATAGCAAAGGTCTAGATTAAGGTAATGACAACATGGCTGAAATAATGAGATGCTTTTTACAGTATCAGAAGGCAGAATTGAAGGGATTTGGCCACTGACTGGATATGACATTAGGGCTGAGGAAGGCTCTAGGATCACATCTGACTTGTGATTTCATTTGAATAATTGTACCATCCACCAAAATGTAGAATATAGGAGAAATAGGTTTGGGGAGAAAGACAATGACTTCATGTCTGCACATAATAAGTCTGAGGCACCTCTGAACATTCCAGGGGAGGTATTCAGCAAGCCAGGTGAATATATGGATATGGAGTCAGGAATAGTAAGGGCTCAAGTGAGAAATGGGATTGCAAAATTAAATATAAACTCTCAATCTGTATAAAATGGGAGGAGAGCTAAAAATCTAAACTTATTAGAGAGCCTCAACATTTCCACGAGTAGGCAGAAGAGTATAGAAAGTGATGAAAAGTTGCTTCTGGGGTCATGGAGGGCAAGTATATTGAGAGCATTATGGCGGTGGAAGTAGTCACCAAACATCAAATGATGAAAAGTCAGTCATCAGGTAACATGAGAGAAACATATGCATCAAGCAGAAAGTCACTGCTGACCTTGCCAAGGACACTTCCAGGAGAACAGTCAAGACATGAGCCAGAACCAGTACTGTGAGGACTGAATGGAAGTGAAGCAGCAGACAAAGCCAGTCATTCACTATTATTTCAATGTGTTTGATTATAAAAGGAAAGTGAACATTTCATTAATAAAAGGGAAACAATTTTAAGGAAGAGATGTTTGCTTGTTTTATGCTGTGACTTGGGTATAAAATTGTGGATGTATCAAGATCGGTGGGGGGAGTGGGAAGGGTGACAAACTTACAGTGTCAAAGCGAATGTTGTGGGATCCAGAGTGGAATTAGTGGTGAAACTAGTCTTGGACAAGAGGAAGAGCTCCCTTTCCATTGAATTGAGAAGACTTATGGACATGTAGATAAGTGGTTGGGTGGGCCGGTGGGTGTTGATAAAGCAGATAAACCTAATGAAGCACCAACCAAAAGGTGAGATTCTCTGTTGAGTGGACAGGGAGCTGATCATGTGAGTTTAAAGAGATAAATGAAGGGTGAAGGGTGGGAAAGGTATCAGTGAGAATGGAAAAATTTTATTATCTCAGTAGTATAATTAAGGACTCCTATTTTTAAAATTAATCTTAGTCTATGTATGTGGAAATATAGGACAGTGATTGCCAGGTAAAAATTCTCATTACATACTGCTTTATATAAAACAGTACTCCTTGGCTTCCATGTGGGAGGATGATACTTCTAGCTCCCTCCTGAGGAAGACATGTTCTGTGCATTCTTCTAATAGCAGTGGTGATGGCCTTTTAATCCCCAGTGCATTTGAGTGATTATAAGGATTTAGAATGGAAGCTCTAGCTTTGGAACAGAGTTTTCCTTCAAAATTACACTAGCTGACCTATTCTAAGAGTCAAACTCCAAAAATCTTATCATATTGGCACTAGACAGAGCCAAGTTTACATATGACAACATTCTATTTTAAACTATGATCTATCTTAGCTTCTTAAATTGTAAGTTACACCTTCCATGTCAAATTTGCAAAGGCTTGCATAACAAGCATATGAAAAAAATCTCATAAAGGCTCCCTAGTGGGGAAACTGCACATGCAACTACCTGTTTATATATGCAGCAACTTGAATTATACATGAAAATTCCACATGGATGCCCAGAATCAGTACTGTGTTAATTCAAGAAGTATATTAAAATTTTTGGATGTATTTAGTAGCAGATCATAAGAAAAATCTGTTCTTTAAACAGGGTTTTCTTTAAAAAAAAAGATCTGTTATTAGTTGGAATCTACCATTTCAAGGAATCTACTCTTCCTGGGAAAAATAATCTGTAATAAACTTTAATCTAATAATATATTTTTTAAAATCCTGGGAAACTCCATATTTAGATCTTTTTAAAAGCCTATAAATGTAAAATTTCTCTATTCTGTAAAATATGAACATTTTATTAAAAATAAAATTTAAATGATGTCAGTTGCAGAAGTTACCACCTTTTCATCTGAATGCTTGACTTCTATTGGATAATTCTCTTCCAAGAGACCTTCTTGGGAAAAAGAGGTGACAGCCAACTCATTGCCTAATTGATTTAGGAATAGTGCCCAGGGAGACAGTCCAATTAAGTTTACAAGCTGGCAATTAGCAGGAAGCCCTCTAAATCCCTATACTGAGAGCCTGTTTACTTTAGTAAGAAGGCAAATGTGCTAGAGATAGGAAGAGAAAGCTGTGCTTTTTGCAAAGCTGTTGTGAGTAGGCCCACGAGGGAGGGCTGAAGAAAAGCTAGGTATACGTGGGCAGACAGCCTTCTGTTTGACAGGTAACAGTAATTTAGAGTGTGTGTGTGTGTGTGTATGTGTGTGTGTTTTAACAGACATGCAAAACATCTAACATCCACTTTAATGAGTGTTGTGTATGGAGACATACAACTGTTAAGCATGTAGTTGGGCAAAGTGGAACTGGATTATCTCATAATAAATGAGATTCTAAACATCCTTTCTTTGGATAATAACATTATGAATAGAGTTAGCTGCATTTTTTTCCTATGTGGAAAGAACATAGTCCTCATATCCACTATATCTTTCAGGTAATCTAGTCATTTTCACTAGATTTATTTCATGGGTTCAACTTCAGAGGCAAGGAGATACTTTTAAAAAAAAGAAGTAAATTGACAGCTATTTAATAAGCACTACAATGTCTTAAAAAACTTAACTTTGTACCAGAGCCAAAAACTGTAAGTGGTTTTAAAATGTATTTACTTTTCTGTTTTCAAGGGCCATAGTGTTCATTAATTAAAATCTCTTTTTAAACCTAAGTGAGATTCTCTCAAGAGTGTGTTAAATTATACAAAATTACCTCTAAAAAATCATATATTTCAGGACATAGCTGGTAATGCAAAACTACAAAAGATAAATAAAATCATAATAGTAAGTTTTTTTTAAGTTTCCTAGTTGAAATGGGCCACATTAATACATGGTTTTAATATTAATTAAATATTTTTAATATTCTTATCTGAAAGGGAAACAAAAAAGTTACACAAAATCTTTAGCAAATTCTAACTGAACATTTGTTTTCTCTTTTAAAACACATGCTTTCTAATTCCAATCTGGGAAGCAATGGACACTTACAATTCAAAATAATTTTAATAGAAAATGTACTATATTCGTACAACACAGAATTTTTTAAATGGATATATTAAGTACTTCTAAACTATTCACTGAAGTATTCCTTAAGAAAAATATTTAGTAGACAGTTTATTTGGGAAGGTATCGAATGTGAAGCTTGAGCTTTTTATTCATCACAATGGACAATTAGGGTAGTTTCTAAGTTCTTCAATCTCTAAGGTTCCTTGACATTTAGAAAATCATCACAAAGCTTTCTTAAGGAAACTGTATGAGATGTTTGAAAGGCAAGCATATACATATGAGATGACAAATAGAAAATCTATATTCCAAGAATAGTTTTGTCTTAATTATAATGCTGCCATCATAAAACACTTTAATTTACTTACTCACCAACATTCTTGACTTACCAAATTTAAACAAAAGTACACCCAAAGGTCCTCTGTCAAACCTGAGGAAGAGGAGATCATAGATGTCCTCACTTTCAGGCTTCTGAGAAACAACTGGAGGAGCTATCCACTGCATGTGAACAAGACTGCTGGAAACATCAAAGAACTGATTGAACTGCAGAATTTCCCTGGGTGAACGATCTTCAGCCAAGAGCTGGATGTAAATAGGCGATAGAGCCATATCAAAAATTTGCAGCTCCCCATGGTTGCTGCCAACTAGCACAATGGCACCACTTGGGTGACAGCTTATTAATGAAGGCAAAAGTCCAGCCTGGGCTAAGAGTGTCACTCTACGGTGAGTTTCATAAAGAACTACTGAAGAATCTTCACAGCCCAGAATCAGTTTGTCTTCAGTAACATTCCTGCAGCAACTAATGGCCTTTGATCGTAGTGGTATTCTGGTGACTGATACACACTGGATTTTCTTCCAAACACATTCATAGATGCAGCTATCAGCCATGGGCTCTTTGTCTATGTTGATGGAATGCTCCACAGTCAACACCTGATGAGGCTGTTTGGTGCTAAAGCGAACATCCAGTGGATCCCATTCTGTGCGGACAGAACTCAGAACCTGTAAGAAATGGATTGAGTGTGTTCACACAGACTTTTTTTTCTTCAGCTGTCACACATAGGCCTGCATATGAATCATATATTATTAAAGACTATCAAGTATCACCTTAAACATCAGCGACATATCAGTATGTATGTGTACAGGCAAATGTTATATTATGTTTCACTTCATTGAACTTCATAGATAACTGTGTATTTCAAAAATTAAAGGTTTATGACAACCAGTGATGAAAAAGCTATTAGTGCCATTTTTCTAACAGTTTGCTCACTTTGTGTCTCTATATCATACTTGGAAATTCTTGCAATATTTCAAGTATTTTCCTTGTTATATTTATTATGGTGATCTGTGATCAGGGGTTATAACTCACTGAAAGCTCAGATGATGGTTAGGTAAGCAATAAAGTATGTTTTAATTAATTGTTTCTTAGACATAATGCTATTACACAAAAATCATTGACTTCTTTTACTGTGATACCCACTTGATTGCAGTGGTCTGGCACTGAACCTGGAGCCTATATATATATTTCTCTCACATAGAACATGTATATAAGTATATACAGCACATACATAGCACAGCTGCAGAAACTGTAAGATTTGAACTTTCTTCAGTTTTGAAAGTCTTTGAAAACTTACAAATATGTCCCACAATATAAAAAAATACAGTAGGCTTTCAGTACACCTGCTGCTCCTGGCCAGCAGGAGGGTGGCCACACATATGGCACCTACAAGGGTAGAATGCAGAGGCTCCTTCCTGCACTTTTGGCCCACTGGCACTGGCAGTGGAGGCAGCCACTGCATCAGGAAACCAGGAAAGAACTCTTTCCTCCTGGCAGGCACCAGAACTGTGTACCTGTGACCCCCACTATTGCTCCAGGTGCTGTCAGTTCCAAAGAGTAGAGCTTCTGGGCACTAGAGCGCCACTTACCCAAACTTATACCATAGTAATCATTAGAAATATGAAGTGGCAAAACAACTTTCTACAAACCAAAATCCCTCAAACACCAGAAAGAGGGCTAAAAGAAACTGAAATCACCAATCTTCCTGAAAAAGATTTCAAAATAAAAAACATAAACATACTCACAGAGCTACAGAAAAATGTTCAAAATATAAGGGAGGGCTTCAAGATAAGGATAGAAACCTTAAAAAATACAGCATGTGAAATGAAACATACAATGGAGGGGTGTAAAAATAGATTACATGAGGTAGAGGAGATGGTAAATAAAATAGAAATTAGAAAACAGGAAAACAAAGAAATTGGGGCACAGAGAGAAAAAGGATCTCTAGGAATAAAGGAATAATAAGGGAACTGTGCAACCAATCCAAAAGAAACAATATTCGCATTATAGGGTTACCAAAAAAAGAAGAAAGAGAAAAAGGGACAGAAATAATTGCTGAAAAATTCTGCAGTATGGAGAAGGAAACAGTCTCCAGGTCATGGAAGTACAGAGATCTCCAAACACAAGGGAAACAAGGAGGCAAGAGCAAGACATGTAATAATTAAAGTGGGAAAGATCAAAGACAAGCAGAGGGTATTAAAAGCAGCCAGAGAGAAAAAAAAGATCATATGCAAAGGAAAACCCATCAGGCTAACAGACTTCTCAGCAGAAACCTTATAGGCCAGAAGGGAGTGGCATGATATATTTAATGAAATGAAACAGAAGGGCCTCGAATCAAGAATACTCTACCCGGCAAGGTTATCGCTTACATTTGAAGCAGGGATTAAACAATTTCCAGATGAGCAAAAGTTGAGGGAATTTAATTCCCACGAACTGTTTTTACAGTGTATTTTTTTTGAGACAGTGTATAACATAAGGTAGAATACAGCAATTTTTAGTTCTTGTTTAATTTATTTCTACAACTTTTTATTAAGGAACTATTGATATACACTCTTATGTAGGTTTCACATGAAAAACAATGTGGTAACTACATTCACCCATATTATCGAATCCCTCCTGAACCCCACTACAGTCACTGGCCATCAGTGTACTAAGATGCCACAGAGTCACTACTTGTCTTCTATGTGTTACACTGTCTTCCCCATGATCCACCCCACACCATGTGCACTAATCATAATACCTCTCAATTCCCTTCTTCCTCCTGCCACATCTGCCCTCCCTGGCCCCTCCCCTAGTCCGTTTCTGGAGTCTGTGAGTCTGCTGCTGTTTTGTTTCTTCAGTTTTGCTTCGTTGTTATACTCCACAAATCAGGGAAATAATTTTGCACATGTCTTTCTCTGCTGGCTTATTTAACTGAGCGTAATATCCTCGAGCTCCATCCACATTGTTGCAAATGGTAAGATTTGTTTCTTTCTTATGGCTGAATAGTATTCCATTGTGTATATGTACCACATCTTCATTATCCATTCATCTACTGATGGACACTTGGGTTGCATCCATATCTTGGCTACTGTAAATAGTGCTGCAATAAACATAGGGGTGCATATGTATTTTTTAACCTGAGATAATTGCTTTCTTTGGGTAAATTCCTAGGAGTGGAATGCACGGGTCAAATGGTATTTCCATTTTTAGTTTTCTGAGGAACCTCCATATTGCTTTCCACAATGGTTGAACTAGTTTACATTCCCACCAGCACTGTAGGAGGGTTCCTCTTTCTCCACATCCTTGCATTTGTTGTTCTTAGACTTTTTGATGCTGGCCATCCTAACCGGTGTGAGGTGATATCTCACTGTGATTTTAATTTGCATTTCCCTGATAATTAGTGATGTGGAGATCTTTTCATGTGTCTGTTGGCCATCTGAATTTCTTCTTTGGAGAATTGTCTTTTCATATCCTCTGCCCATTTTTTAATCGGGTTATTTGCTTTTTGGTTGTGGAGGCATGTCACTTCTTTATATGTTTTGGATGTTAACCCTGTGTCGGATATGTCATTTAAAAATATATTCTCCTATATTGTAGTATGCCTTTTTGTTCTACTGATGGTGTTCTTTGCTGTACAGAAGATTTTTAGCTTGATATAGTCCCATTTGTTCATTTTTCCTTTTGTTTCCCTTGCCCAAGGAGACGCATTCAGGAAAATATTGCTCATGTTTATATTCAATAAATTTTTGCCTATGTTGTCTTCTAAGAGTTTTATGGTTTCATGACTTTCATTCAGGTCTTTGATCCATTTCGAGTTTACTTTTGTGTATGGGTTAGACAATAATCCAGTTTCATTCCCTTGCATGTAACTGTCCAGTTTTGCCAACACCAGTGGTTGAAGAGGCTGTTACTTTCCCATTGTATGTCTAAGGCACCTTTATCGTATATTAATTGACCATATATGGTTGGGTTTATATCTGGGCTCTCTAGTCTGTTCCTTGATCTATAGGTCTGTTCTTGTGCCAGTACCAAACTGTCTCATTACTGTGGCTTTGTAGTAGAGCTTGAAGTCAGGGAGGATAATCCCCCCAATTTTTATCTTTCTTCTCAGGATTGCTTTGGCTATTCGGGGTCTTTTGTGGTTCCATATGAATTTTAGAACTATTTGCTCTAGTTCATTGAAGAATGCTGTTGGTATTTTGATAGGGATTGAACTGAATCTGTGGACTGCTTCAGGAAGGATGGCCACTTTGAAATTTTCAATTCTTCCTAACCTTGAGCACGGGGTGTATATCCATTTATTGGTGTCTTTACTTTAATTTTTTTCATGAGTGTCTTGTAGTTTTCAGGATATAGGTCTTTCAGCTCTTTGGTTAGGTTTATTCCTAGGCATTTTATTCTTTTTGATGCAATTTTAAATGGAATTGTTTTCCTGATTTCTCTTCTTGTTAGTTCATCATTAGTGTATAGGAATGCAACAGATTTCTGTGTATTTATTTTGTATCCTGCAACTTAGCTGATTTCAGGTATTAGATCTAGTAGTTTTAGAGTGGGTTCTTTAGGGATTTTTATGTACAATATCATGTCATCTGCAAACGGTGACAGTTCAACTTCTTTCTTGCCAATCTGCATGACATTTCTTTGTGTTGTCCAATTGCCGTGGTGAGAACCTCCAAAACTATGTTGCGTAAAAGTAGAGAGTTTCCCAATATTAAAGGAAAGGTTTTCAGCTTCTCGCTGTTACGTATGATGTTGGCTGTGGGTTTGTCATATATGGCCTTTATTATGTTGAGGTACTTGCCATCTGTACCCATTTTGTTGAGAGTTTTTATCATGAATGGATGTTGAATTTTGTCAAATGCTTTTTTGGCATCTATGGAGATGATCATGTGGCTTTTGTTCTTTTTTGTTGACATGGTCGATGATGTTGATGGATTTTCTAATATTGTACCATCCTTGCATCCCTGGAATAAATCCTACTTGATCATGATGGATGATATTTTTGATATTTTTTTTAATTCGGTTTGCAAATATTTTTTGTGTATTTTTGCATCTGTGTTCATCAGGGATATTGGTCTGTAATTTTCTTTTTTTGTGGTGTGTTTGCCTGGTTTTGGTATTAGACTGATGCTGGCCTCATAGAATCAGTTTGGAAGTATTCCCTCTTCTTCTACCTTTTGGAAGACTTTATGGAAGATGGTTTTTTGGTCTTCTCTAAATGTTTGATAAAATTCAGCAGTGAAGCCATCTGGTCCAAGGTTTTGTTCTTAGGTAGTTTTTTGATTATCAATTCAATTTCATTGCTAGTAATTGGTCTGTTCAGATTTTCTGTTTCTTCTTGGATTAGCCCTGGAAGGTTGTATTTTTCTAGAAAGTTGTCTATTTCTTCTAGGTTATCATTTGTTATATGTAATTTTTCATAGTATTCTCTCATAATTGTTTGTATTTCTGTGGTGCCCGTAGTGATTTTTCCTTTCTCATTTCTGATTCTGTTTATGTGTGTAGATTCTCTTTTTTTCTTGATAAGTATGGCTAGGGGTTTATCTATTTTGTTTATTTTCTCAAAGAACCAGCTCCTGCTTTCATTGATTCTGTTGTTTTATTCTTCTTGATTTTATTTATTTCTGCTCCAATCTTTATTATGTCCCTCCTTCTAATGACTTTGGGCCTCATTTGTTCCTCTTTTTCCAGTTTCATTAATTGTGCGTTTAGACTGTTCATATGGTATTGTTCTTCTTTCCTGAGGTAGGCCTTCATTGCAATATACTTCCCTCTTAGGATGGCCTTTGCTGTGTCCCACAGATTTTGTGGTGTTGATTTACTGTTGTCATTCATCTCCATATACTGCTTGATCTCTGTTTTTATTTGGCCGTTGATCCACTGATTATTTAGGAGCAAGTTAAGTCTCCATGTGTTTGTGGGATTTCTTGCTTTCTTTGCATAATTTATTCCTAGTTTCATACCTTTATGGTTTGAGAATCTGGTTGGTACAATTTAAATCTTCTTTAATTTACTGAGACTCTTTTGTGGCCTAGTATATGATTTATTCTTGAAAATGTTCACGTGCACTTGAGAAGAATGTGTTTTCTGCTCCTTTGGGTGGGGTGTTCTGTAGATGTCTGTTAGGTCCATCTTTTCTAATGTGTCATACATTTCCTCTGTCTCCTTACTTATTTTCTGTCTGGTTGATCTATCCCTTGGAGTGAGTGGTTTGTTGAAGTCTCCTAAAATGAATGCATTGCTTTCTATTTACCCCTTTATTCTGTTAGTGTTTGTTTCACATATGTAGGTGTTTGGTATATAGATATTTATAATGTTTATATCCTGTTTTTGGACTGACCCCTTTATCATTATGTAATGTCTTTCTTTGTCTCTTGTTAGTTTCTTTGTTTTGAAGTCATTTTCATTCTTAAAAAAGCTAAATTTGAGAAAAGCAGATAGAATTGATCCAAAAGTCATTGAATAAAGAAAGAACAGTGGAGAGAAAGAAAGTAGTTAATACAACTGATGCTTTCTCTGGAAGATGTGTTTAAATTACAAAATCATAAAAGGCAGAAAAGCAGTCATAGTGAGCTGGAGATAGGCTTAAAATTCTCAGGTTCTCTGTTTAGCTAAGGCTGGTACCTATTATGACCTTCTCAGAGTCACCCAATATGTAAATCAGGAAAATATTTCAGTTAAAGAAACTTTTTCTGGAACTGAAAATGTAACCAATAGGTACCAGGGTTATTTAAAAGATAATGCAACAATCAAAAGTTCTTACCAACCAAAAATTCTTTATCAGTAGTATTTATTCTGAAATAGAGATTTTCTCCCTGTACTTTGCAGAAACTTTTAGTAACAGGATATAAAAGGAACAATTTATTCTTATTTCATTATTATGAAACATTCAAGACACACATAAAAGTAGAGAGAACAGTATGATGAATGTAAAAACCAGTTTTATGAAATACTATCCTTTTGCTAAATTCTTTTAAAGAAATGAAATATCAGCGACAGTTGAATCCTGCCAGATCTCATTCCCTTTCCTCCCTCCCCAGAGGCAATGCTATTATGAATTTGTTATTTATTCCTATGACTATTACTAATACATCCATCTTGAAAAAACCTGAGCAACACATAGCATTGTTCTGGAAATTTTACAGTTTTATATATGTGTTATTGTATTGTATCATAACGCAATTCCTTTTTGCTCAACTTACTCTTTTGAGATTTAATCATTATACCTCTATATCCCTCATTTACATTTCTATATAGCATTTTACACTCTAAATTTGCCACCAAAAAATCCTGTTAGTGAATATTTAAGTGTTTCTAATTTTTTTACTTTTGCAAACAGTGCTATGAACTGTATTGCTCCTGTCTCCTTGTGTACATGGACAGTTTTTCTTAGTGTAGGGTACTTACACCTTCAATAATATTAGCTGTTATATAACAACAGAGCTATGAGCTTCTAAGTTGCTTTCCAGGGTGATTTACTAACTTATTCTCCAATAACCAGTGAATAAAATTCCTTATTGCTCTACATATTTACTATGCAAATGTATCAACTAAAAACAAAATAGTAATAATTGTTTTCAAATAAGTATATCTCTTATTTTTAATAGCTTAAAAAGAACTGTGACATTTGTATTCAGGATAAATATATAAATGGCTTACAAGCTTAAAAAACAGACATCTACTAGGAAGGATAAACATCCCATTTTCCATAAATTTTGGTATGTGAAATTATTAACTTATATGTTTGTGTTAATAAAATCTTCCAATCCACAGAACCAATTTGTTTTAATAGTCAAGATAATGTATAAAAAAATTATTTCATTAAAGAAAATACAAATTCTTCAATGGAATAGAATAGAGAGCCCAGAAATAGACCCACAGAGCAGATCAGTTGACTTTATTTGACAAAGAAGTAAAAGTGATTCAATGGAGACAGGATAGTCTTCAACACATAGTGCTGGAACAACTTGATGTCCACATGCAAAAATATGAATATAAACATAGGTTTCAATTTTCACAAAAAGTTGATCCCCAAAAAAGTGTTTATCATGACCATGAACATTGCATCCTTGATTCTGGCAGAGTGACAATGATGCCCCTGTGGGTATTTTTTTTTTTTTTTTTTGGTCCACACTAACATGAAATTTTATTGGATTTGGAAATTATTCTGGTTTTTGTATTGTGTCGATTTTTTTTGGTATCATTAATCTACAATTACATGTGAATCATTATGGTAACTAGACTCCCAACATCAAGTCCCAACCACATACCCCATTACAGTCACTGTCAATCAGCATAGTGAGATGCTATAGAATAACTACTTGTCTTCTCTGTGTTGTACAGCCCTCGCTGTGCCCCCCCCCAGTACATAATGTCTGCCAATCATAATGCTCTTTTTCCCCTTTGTCCCTCCCTTCCCGCCAATCCTCCCCAGTCCCTTTCTTTTGGTAAATGTTAGTTCATTCTTGGGTTCTGTGAGTCTGCTGCTGTTTTGTTCCTTCAGCTTTTCTCTATGTTCTTATACTCCACCTATGAGTGAAATCATTTTATACTTGTCTCTTTCCGCCTGGTTTTTTCACTGTGCCTAATACCCTCTAGCTCCAACCATGTTGTTGCAAATAACAGGATTTGTTTTCTTCTTATGGCTGAATAATATTCCATTGTGTATATGGACCATGTCTTCTTTATCAATACATCTACTGATGGACACTTAGGTTGCTTCGATTTCTTGGCTATTCTAAATAGTGCTGCGATAAACATAGGGGTTCATATGTCTATTTCAAACTGTGCTGCTGCATTCTTAGGGTAAATTCCTACGAGTGGATTTTCAGGGTCAAATGATATTTCTATTTTGAGTTTTTCAGGAACCTCTATACTGCTTTCCACAATGGTTGAACTAATTTGCTTTCCCACCAGCAGGGTAGGAGGGTTCCCTTTTCTCCACATCCTGTCCAACAATTTTTGTTGTTTGTGTTTTGGATGGTGGCTATCCTCACTGGTGTGAGGTGATATCTCATTGTGGTTTTAATCTGCATTTCTCTGATGATTAGTGATGTGGAGCATCTTTTCATGTGCCTGTTGGCCATCTGAATTTCTTCTTTAGAGAAGTGTCTATTCATGTCCTCTGCCCATTTCTTAATTGGATTATTTGCTTTTTGTTTCTTAAGGTGTGTGAGTTCTTTATATATTTTGGATGTCAACCCCATATCACATATGCCATTTATGAATATATTTTCCCATACTGTAGGATGTCTTTTTGTTCTACTGATGCTGTCCTTTGCTGTCCTTTTCAGCTTGATACAGTCCCACTTGTTCATTTTTGCTTTTGTTTCCCTTGCCAGTGGAGATATGTTCATGAAGAAGTTGCTCATGTTTATGTCCAAGAGATTTTGCCTACGTTTTTTTCTAAGAGTTTTATGGTTTCATGACTCAAATTCAGATCTTTGATCTATTGTGAATTTACTTTTGTGTGTGGGGTTAGACAATGATCCAGTTTCATTCTCTTGCATGTAGCTGTCCAGTTTTGCCAACACCAGCTGTTGAAGAGGCTGTAATTTCCCCATTGTATATCCATGGCTCCTTTATCATATGCCAATTGACTGTATATGTTTCGGTTAATATCTGGACTCTCTATTCTGTTCTACTGGTCTCTGGGTCTGTTCTTGTGCCAGTACCAAATTGTCTTGATTACTGTGGCTTGGTAGTAGAGCTTGAAGTTCGGGAGCATAATTCCCCGTTTTATTCTTCCTTCTCAGGATTGTTTTGAATATTTGGGGTCTTTTGTGGTTCCATATGAATTTTAGAACTATATGTTCCAGTTCGTTGAAGAATGCTGTTGGTATTCTGATAGGGATTGCACTGAATCTGTAGATTGCTTTAGGTAGCATAGCCATTTTGGCAATATTTATTCTTGCTAGCCAAGAGCATGGGATGAATTTCCATTTGTTAGTGTCCTCTTTAATTTCTCTTAGGAGTGTCTTGTTGTTTTCAGGGTATAGGTCTTTCACTTCCTTGGTTAGGTTTATTCCTAGGTAGTTTATTCTTTTGATGCAATTGTGAATGGAATTATTTTCCTGATTTCTCTTTCTGTTAGCTCATCGTTAGTGTGTAGGAAAGCAAAAGATTTCTGTGTATTAATTTTGTACCCTGCAACTTTGCTGAATTCAGATATTAGTGCAAGTAGTTTTGGAGTGGTGTCCTTAGGTTTTTTTTAATGTACAATATCATGTCATCTGTAAATAGTGACAGTTTGACTTCTTTCCCAATCTGGATGCCTTGTATTTCTTTGTATTGTCTGATTGCCATGGCTAGGATCTCCAGTACTTTGCTGAATAACAGAGGGGAGAGTTGGCATCCCTGTCTTGTTCCCGATATTAGGTGAAAAGCTTTCAGCTTCTCGCTGTTAAGTATAATGTTGGCTGTGGATTTGTCATCTATGGCCTTTATTATGTTGAAGTAGTTGCCCTCCATACCCATTTTGTTAAGAGTTTTTATCATGAATCAATGTTGAATTTTGTCAAATGCTTTTTCAGCATCTATGGAACATCTATGATCATGTGATTTTTGTCCTTCTTTTTGTTGATGTGGTAGATGATGTTGATGGATTTTTGAATGTTGTACCATCCTTGCATCCTTGAGATAAATCCCACTCTGTCATGGTGTTTGATGCTCTTGGTATATTTTTGAATTTGGTTTGCTAATATTTTGTTGATTATTTTTGTTTCTATGTTCATCAGGGATATTGGTCTGTAATTTTCTTTTTTGGTGGAGTCTTTGCCTGGTTTTGGTATTAGAGTCATGCTGGCTTCATAGAATGTTTGGAAGCATTTCCTCCTCTTATATTTTTTGGAAAGCTTTAAGGAGAATGGGTATTATTTCTTCTCTATATTTCTGATAAAATGCTGTGGTGAATCCATCTGGCCCAGGGGGTTTGTTCCTGGGTAGTTTTTTGATTACTGATTCAATTTTGTTGCTGTAATTGGTAATTGTTTATATTTTCTGTTTCTTCCTTGGTCAGTCTTGGAAGGTTGTATTTTTCTAGAAAGTTGTCCATTTCTTCTAGGTTTTCCAGATTGTTAGCATGTAGATTTTCATAGTATTCTCTAATAATTCTTTGTATTTCTGTGGGGTCCGTCATGAATTTTCCTTTCTCATTTTTGATTCTGTTTATGTGTGTAGATTCTTTTTCTCTTAATAAGTCTGGCTAGGTGTTTATCTATTTTATTTATTTTTTGAAAGAACCAGCTCTTGGTTTCATTGATTTTTTCTATTGTTTTATTCTTCTCAATTTTATTTATTTCTTCTCTAATATTTATTATGGCCCTCCTTCTGGTGACTTTGGGCCTTATTTGTTCTTCTTTTTCCATTTTCAAAAATTGTGATTTTAGACTGTTCATTTGGGATTGTTCTTCCTTCTTTAAATAGGCATGGATTGCAATATACTTTCCTCTTAGAAATGCCTTTGCTGCGTACCACAGAAGTTGGGGCTTTGTGCTCTTGTTGTCCTTTTTCTCCATATATTGCTTGATCTCTGTTTTAATTTGGTTGTTGACCCATTCATTATTTAGGAGCATGTTGCTAAGTCTCCATGTATATGTAAACTTCTTTGTTTTCTTTGCACAATTTATTTCTAGTTTTATACCTTTGTAATCTGAGAAGTTGGTTGGTAGAATTTCAATATTTTTTAATTTACTGAGGTTCTTTTTGTGGCCTAGTACATGATCTATTCTGGAAAATGTTCCATGTGCACTTGAGAAGAATGTGTATTCTGCTGCTTTTGGGTGTAGAGTTCTGTAGATGTCTGTTAGGTCCATGTATTCTAGTGTGTTGTTCAGTGTCTCTGTGTCTTTACTTATTTTCTGTCTGGTTGATCTGTCCTTTGGAGTGAGTGGTGTGTTGAAGTCTCCTAAAACTAATGCATTGCATTCTATTTCCTCCTTTAATTCTGTTAGTATTTGTTTCACATATGTCAATGCTCCAGTGTTGGGTGCGTATATATTTATAATGGTTATATCCTCTTGTTGGACTGATGCCTTTAACATTATGTAATGTCCTTCTTTATCTCTTGTTACTTTCTTTGTTTTGAAGTCTATTTTGTCTGATACAAGCACTGCAACACCTGCTTTTTCTCCCTGTTGTTTTCATGAAATATCTTTTTCCATCCCTTCAGTTTTAGTCTGTGCATATCTTTGGGTTTGAGGTGAGTCTCTTGTAATCAGTATATAGATAGGTCTTCCTTTTTTATCCATTTTAATACTCTGTGTCTTTTGATTGGTGCATTCAGTCCATTTACATTTAGGGCGATTATCGATAGATATGTACTTATTGCCATTGCAGGCTTTAGATTCGTGGTTACCAAATGTTCAAGGATAGCTTCCTTACTATCTAACAGTCTAACTTAACTCTCTTATTAAGCTATTATAAATAGAGTCTGATGATTCTTTATTTCTCTCCCTTTTTATTCTTCCTTCTACATTCTTTATATGTTAGGTGTTTTATTTTGTACTCTTTGTGTTTCCTTTGACTGTTTTTATGGATAGTTAATTTTATTATTTGCCTCTGGTTTGTATTTGGATGGTCTGCTTTCTTTCCTGTGATTTTGTTTTCTCTGGTGACATCTATTTAGCCTTAGGAGTGCTTCCATCTAGAGCAGTCCCTTTAAGATATCCTGTAGAGGTGGTTTGTGGGAGGCAAATTCCCTCAACTTTCGCTTGTCTGGGAATTGTTTAATCCCTCCCTCAAATTTAAATGATAATTGTGCTGGATACAGTATTCTTGGTTCAAAGCCCTTCTGTTTCATTGCGTTAAATATAGCATGCCATTCTCTTCTGGCCTGTATGGTTTCTGTTGAGAAGTCTGATGATAGCCTGGTGGGTTTTCCTTTGTAGGTTATCTTTTTTTTCTCTCTGGCTGCCTTTAGTACTCTGTCCTTGTCTTTGATCTTTGCCATTTTAATTATTATATGTCTTGGTTTTGTCCTCCTTGGGTCCCTTGTGTTGGGATATCTCTGGGCTTACATGGTCTGAGAAACTATTTCCTTCCCCAGCTTGGAGAAGTTTTGGGAATTACTTTTTCATAGACACTTTCTATCCCTTTTTCTCTCTCTTTTTATTCTGGTACCTGTATAATGCGAATATTGTTCCATTTGGATAGGTCACACAGTTCTCTTAATATTCTTTCATTTGTAGAGATCCTTTTATCTCTCTCTGCCTTAACTTCTCTGTACTCCTGTTCTCTTATTTCTATTCCATAAATAGTCTCTTCCACCTCATCCAATCTGCTCTTAACTCATCAATCATTTCATTTCTGTAATCTCCCTCCTGACTTCATCCCTTAGCTCTTCCATATTTCTCTGTAGGTCCATCAGCATCGTTATGACTTTTATTTTGAATTCTTTTTCAGGAAAATTGTTTAAATCTATCCCACCAGGTCCTCTCTCTGGAGCTGTCTGAGTGATTTTTGACTGAACCAGATTCTTCTGTCTTTTCCTGGTGATAGAAGTGGTCGCAGGCAGGTGGCATGTGTCTCAGCTGGGAGAACAAAGTCCCTTCCTGCTTGTTGTTTGCCTTGCCCTTCTCCACAGTCTGTGCCAGTTATCCCACACCGGGAAGCAGTCTCTGGGATAATCCCCTGAGCTTCTGTGGGCACTGCCACCCTCAGGCTAGCCTAGAGCACTGCGGGGGCATGGCAGCCATGCTGGGTGCTTTCTACTGCACGGATGGGCCGCTTTGCACCTTCCGGACCTTGCTCTGGCTTCCACAGCCCGTGCTGGTTACCTGCACACCAGGAGGCAGTCTGGGATGATCCCCTGAGCTGCTATGGACAGAGCCACCCACAGGGTAGCCTAGAGCACTGTGGGGGTGTGGCAGCCATGCCAGGTGCATTCTACTGCAAGGATGGGACACTTTGCACCTTCCAGACATTGCTGTGGCTTCCACAGCCTGTGCCGGTTACCTGCACACCAGGAGGCAGTCTGGGATGATCCCCTGAGCTGCTGTGGGCAGGGCCACCCTCAGGCTAGCCTAGAGCACTGCGGTGGGTTGCAGCCATGCCAGGCGCGTTCTGCAGCAAGGATAGTGCCCCTTTGTGCCTTCTGGACCTTGCTCTGGCTTCCACAGCCCCTCCCAGTTAGCTGCGTAATGGGAGGAGACTCTGTGTGGATGCTGTGGGTGGGACACCTCTCCGGCTGCTCTGCAGCTGTGGCAGGTCAGCCAGTCCATTTGTAGCACCAGCCGGGGGTAATGAATGGCAGGCTGTTTATTGCCATGAGGTGCTTCGGGGCTGCTTTACCCAGCAGGGCATTAGGAGGCCCGAAGTTCCTCAAGATTCCCAGTCTGCTGGGCTGAGTGTGCTGGGACGATTTTGTTCAGCTGTTGGGCCCTTGTCCCTTTAAGACTTTTAAAAAGCACCCACTTTCCTTTTGTCCCAGGGGAGCCGGCTGTGGGGACCAGCTCCCAGTCTCCATCTCGGGTTTTACTTTCCGTTTCTCTAATATCCAGTACACCATGCAATGTGTGTGTATGCTCCCAGTGGAGATTACTATGGCTGGTTATTTAGTTGTCCTGTACTTCCACTCTCTCCCCACTCTGATTCTTTTCCCCCCACCGGTGAGCTGGGATGGGGGAAGTGCTCGGGTCCTGCCAGGTCATGGCTTCGTATCTTACCCTTTTTTGTGAGGTGCTGAGTTCTTGCAGATGTAGATGTAGCCTGGCTGTTGTACTGTATCTTCTGGTCTCTCTTTTTGGAGTAGTTTTATTTGTTGTATTTTCAAAAATACATATAGTTTTGGGAGGAAATTTCCGCCGCCCTATTCATGCCGCCATCTTGAGGCCCCCCCCCTGTAGTTTTTGAATCTCTCTAAATCCTCACATGAAAGACACAGTTCAATTAAATAGCAAAACTAAAAGCCCATGGACAACCAGATGATGATTAAAAAGAGAGAGCAGTATATGTAATGACTATATGCTCCAATAATGTAAATACAGCACAACTATTTAAAAATGGAAGGGGGAGAAATGAGAAAAACATAGGCAATATGTTTTTGAATGTTAGCCATAATTTACAGTAATGGTTTTATTAGTATGATTGTTCTGAGACAGTGAGGTGTGTACTGTGGGATACAGTAAACAAGCAATTATGGAATATCATAATTCAGCCTGTGTATCCCTACAAAATAGGATTTTTGATAGGGAATAGAGGAGATATATTTGTATTATAGAAAAGGTTAATAAAATTAAAAACCCTGTAATCATGAATCTGAGTTTGAAGGATCAATATGAAGACAGTCTGAATACATATATTTACAAAATCTCAAGCTTTCTCTACTAAAGAAATCTAGAGACAATGACCAACCCAATAACAAACAACTGTAGCTCTCAAATTTGGGCTTAAAAATACATTTTCTGTTAAAAGAAACCAGAGCTTACTTAAGACATGGCTAATTCCAGGTCTGGGGCAGGAAATGTACAAGATGAACCTGGACCATATTGTCATACCAGATAGCAAGGAAGTTACCCAAGACTACCGAGGTCATGACAAAAAGTGGAGCCAACTTGAAAGGGTTCCCACTGGGCCAAGATGAGACAATCTAAGCTTACAAAAGGATAATTACAATTTATGAAACTCATTGGGTCAAATATATTTAAATTCATGAGTTAATGCTATTTAAAAAACAAAAACTAATTGGTTATCTTCACAGAGCAATAGTAAACCAATTCATCATCTTGAAACTGATAAATAAAAAAAACAGATGTTTATTTTGATTATACTATATGAATTCAACCACTGGGAAAACAAATAGGAAGTGTGTGAAGTATCTCATTATAAAAGTATCCCAATTAATAAATGAAAAAATAATAATATAACTAGAGTATCACCATTTTGCAAGCCTAATGAGTTAATGGATCTAGACATTGAGCATCAATAGCTGCTAACATCAAAGATGAGAGACAACAAAGTATAGAGAACCTGACATTATGTGCCTTCTGACAAAAGAACACCATTCCATAGAGTCTTGCCCAAACTGACTGACTAGTAGAATTTTCAAAAGACAGAGCAACATATTGAACCACAGCATAATTATGCAAACAACAAAATCCAGACTGTGGGACACTGTAGTTTCGATAGATAAATGTTTAGGAAAACAAAGGAATGGAGGGGGAACTTGCAGACTAAAATTAATTCAAGAGATATATTTAAGTGTTTTAAATAGGTAATATTAAACTACAGTTTTTGGGATGCATATTTAGGTGATAAAAAACTACAAGAAAGTGATTAAAAGTCATGACAGAGGTTACTTTTGGGGAATTGGAAGGGGCTGAGATCATAACATAATATATGGTGGTATTTCTGGGTGCCTAGCCAAGTTCTAGTTCTCAACCTGAGTGTGGTTCCAGAGGACTTTCCTTTAATAGCCCATTAAAGTATACACCTTGTTGTGTGGTTTTCTTTATGTGTATTTTATAATGAAGAGATTTTTTGAAAAGCCATCATCTATAAAATAGAAAGTCTTTGCTATCTGATTGAAAGCTAATGCAATATATACATTTCTTTGGAAGAGATGTTTCATGAATATTTTGGTGTTTCAGTCAAATACATTTATAAATGCTTCCTGAATTTTTCTTTTATCCAATTTTGCTGTATTAAAATTGGTCACTCTTTTGCTTTCCCATCAGTTGCTGCTCCTCTAACTCATTCCAAAAATAGTTTTTAATTTTTTTATGGGAAAAACAGTGATCTTTGTAAGGTTACATTCCTTAGCCCTGACAACAGATTTTAAGGTTTAATAGTTTTGTTTCTGTGTTTTTTATTAATTATGTAAACAAATTCAGATGACCATTTCTGAGTAAGATATCTTAAAATTACCACCATACTCAAAAAGCATTATAAAATCCATACAGCTTAAATACCTGCTCAAATACAAAGAACGTATTTAAAGGGAAGGGAAGAATAAATCATGTTACTCACATCACATTTTTGACAAAGTGAATGAATTAAGTAGTTCTAGGATGATGGTAATAACTTTCCAAAAGAAAGATAAAGAGTATATGGAATTTAAATAAAAATGACTACCATGTTACATCTGATAATCTACACATACACAATTAAAAACTATTTTTAAATGAATTTACTGATAAAAATTTTCTTTTCTGCACACTATCTGCTGTATATATTTCAAAAGAAATTTTTTTCCTAGACTACATAACTCTCTGTGCTCTATGCTTCTAATTAAGATATTTACTGTTGTTTAGAGCTCTGTGGTGTGAAATTGGACCAGCAGTTTTCTAATATCCATAAAATAAATTAAAAAATGTTCCTCCTCTAAAAGACAGATAATTCAGTCACAGAGAGCTTATTTCTATGTTTCCTTTGTTTTTTGTTTTTTTTTTTGGCTCGTTGGTAAGCCAATTTTCTACTTAAAACTCTCATTTGGTTCAGTATGTGGGCTTTATCCTTTCCATGTCCTGTTATGCAAAAAAGATGGCTTAAATTTTTTTTTTTTAGTGTGCTGTAAAGCAGTGGTTCTCAACTTGGATGCATATGAGAATCACCTAGGGAACCTGTAAAAGAATACTGATGCCTCCTGCCCTCTGAGATTCTGAGGTATCTGGTCTGGGCAGGCCCCTCTGTGAAAGCTGTGCAGGTGAAGTAATGTGCTGCCAAGGCTGCAAACCACCACTCTAGGATCTTGCCACTGTCCAGATAAAAGCTGATATAACCTTTGCTGATTGAACTGGGATGTGAAATTATTTTTTTTAATTCTATAATAGATGCAAACATTAAAGTTCTTCTCTATAAGGCTTTTTTAGTTTGAATTTTAGGGTTTAAGAGTATATTGTATCTTTTATTCTAATCACTAGGTTCAAGTGCAAAAAAACTCAAAGACATATGCCTGAATATTAATTTTATAGACAAGTGGTTTTAGTTCATGATATTCTAAAAAATGTCATACAATAAAGATTATGTCTTCACACACACACAAAAAAACAATTATTTCCCTTGACATTCCTTCTAAAAGACATTCACCTTTTGCATATAGAAGTTCACATGAGGTTCTGAAAAAGAAATCCTTATGAATTTTTCCAACAGTTTAACTTTGATAGAATGACTAAAAGGGCCAAATCCAAGGCAAAAGCTACTTGCCAAAAAAATGAATTATATATCTTAATATATTAGGATCAAAAAAAGGGAGACTATGTAATCAGTAGTGAATAATTAAAAATCATGTATAAATTCCACATACAACTTTATGAAAACCTATTCCAAAAGTTACATAAAATAGATAATTTCCAGAAATATAAGTTATGGAAAAATTACTCAAGGAAAAAACAGAATTCTTGAAAAACAGACAATCCTTGAAAAGGTTTCAGTTATTAAAAACGGAAATCATTATTAAAAATCTACCTTTCTTGAAGACACTACACCAGTGTCTTTTTATAGGCAGTTTTATAGGTGACTTTTATCCAGCATTCAAATATTAGATAATTCCTTTTGATACTGTTTCAGATAGGAGAAAAGGAAAAAGCTAGCCTAATCACTCCATAAGGCCAGTACAACTTTTATATGAAACTTAGAAAGGATAGTAATTTTATACCAATCTCATAATTGAGCAAATTTTAAAGCTGCTTTGATGTTCCCTCCTTGCTATCTGAGTAGAATCAGTCCTTTCTATCCACAGCACCCTTTAACACTTCAGAGCCCTTACTTACACCTTTCACATTTGTCTCTCTTGGGAAGACAATAAGATCCTTCCAGGCAGGGGCGTTTTTATACTTATATCCCCTGACGTGAAACACAGTACTAGGATGGTCATGTTCAGTAGTTGTTGAATGATGTGAAAACAGAGAGGGGAGGGCCTTTCAGGTGGAAATATCTCTAAAGTATATAAGCAAGTGGTGGGAAATAAAGAGGCGGTGAATAAACCATTTACCTAGAACATAGGTTTGTCTGAGGAAATAACATTGGAAAGGGCAGCTGGGCTAGTTACAGTGGGCCTTTTCAGGGCTTGCTCTGAAGTTTAGTTTCAGTAACTATTGAGGGCATTTGAGCAGGCAATGGCTAAATCAGCTCTGTGCTTCGGAATCCAGACAAACATGTTTTAGAGCTGTCAGAGACCTGGAGGTGATCTATCTGGTTTAAATCTATCATCTTAAAAATTAGGAAACCAAAGTCAGAGAGGGTGGGTGACCTACCCAAGGCCAAAGAACACGGAATTCGCTAAAAGCAGGCAGAAGTTTAGAGGGAGGAAACTTGATGAAGATCACACAGTTAGTGTACAGTCCAACCAAAAGGCAAGCCCAGGTTTGTCCATCCCAAAGCCCATGATCTAGATGTCACCAGGAGATGAGGTATGGAGACCATATATATATCCTTTTAGAATAGTTCTGATTTCATGTAATGTACTCATTTCAAATGAATGTAATTTGTGTAATGTAGAACTAAAGGCTAATTTAATTATTTTTACTTTTACTATAAGACAGGACAGTTAACAGAATTCTAATTAACTTTATTACATTATATCATTTTGATGAAGTCTTTTATTCAAATAACTTCTGGACCCAAGATCAACAAAATGACAGGCGTGAACAGGAAGCAAATAGGAACAAAGCACTTCCTTAGCCTCACATAATCCATACCTAAAGCACTACAAGTGGTTTTAGTTACTGCAACAGAATTGGGAAAGTTCCAGAAAAAGATTAATTACTTAATCTAAAATGAATTTTCAGTCTTAAAAGACAGCCTGGAAGTTTACAAAACTAAAAAGGCAGGTAGGGATAGAGAAAAATTGGACTTCATTATATCTCAGAATACTAATTTTGAGAAATACTTACAGCCTAAAAGATAATAAATTTAGAGAAATGAAGGATTATACTACAGATCTTCCTTGATTTACAGTGTGGTTACAGCCTGATAAACCCACTCTAAGCTGAAAATATCATGTCAAAACTGCATTTGATACACTGATCCTACTGAACATCATAGCTTAGCCTTGTCTATCTTAAATGTATTCAGAACACTTACATTAGCCTACACGTAGGCAAAATCATCTACCCCAAAGCCTATTTTATAATAAATTGTTGAATATTTCATATAACTTATTGAATATTATGCTGAAAGTGAAAAATAGAATGGCTGTGTGGGTACAGAATGGTGGTAAGTATATCAGCTGTTTACCCTCATGGTCACATGGCTGACTGGGAGCTGCGGCTCCTGGCCCCTGCCCAGCACACAAGGCGGTATTGTAGTGCATATCGCTAGCCCGGGAAAAGATCCAAATTGAAAATCTGAAGTACAATTTCCACTGAATGTGTATCACTTTTGCACCACCATAAAGTCTAAAAATTTTAAGATGAACTATAAATTGGTTACTGTCGTACAGAGTATTTTACCCGGGCAAAAACCAAAGGGGAAGGGGAGTGCTTTAAAAAAAAAAAAAGAGAAGAAAAACAACAGAATTTCATACTCAAAATACTGATGAAAGCTGAAAATACCAAGAGATTCCTAATAAAAAATGATGATAGAACATTGTCAGAAACAGATAGGATGAGATATTGTCCTCACTTCCTAGATTAACCCTTTTGGTGCTCCTACCCAAGACACTAGACTGAGAAGGGTCACTGCTCTATAGTCCTCCTTCAAATCCTTGCCTCAGCGATTGTTTGGCACCACAGAATCTTGTACAAAATAGGCATTTGACTAATGTTTGTTAATTGACTGACTGAAGTTTAAAGAAGGTGACTGATAACACAGCCTCAACAGGCATGAAATCATGAGCAAACAGTAATGACAGTACTAATAATGATGTTAACAAGCATCAAAATAGTGATCAGTGATTGAGAGTTTCCTATATATAAGTACTGCTCTAAATGCATGCATTTATTTATCTTCGTTAACTCTATTTTTCAAGTAACAAAACCACAGCACATAGGGGTTAGTAACTTGCTCAAGGACAGAGTTAGGTAGTGGCAGAGTTAGGATTTGAACCCATGAGGTTGTGCTCTTAATCACTGTACTACTCCGGTCAGCCTGGAATTGTCTGTGCATCCTACCAATATATACTTTTAAAGATCGCATTTCATATTTAATTTCCTTCTTTGAAAATATGGAAAAATAAATTACAGGTTTAAAAAAGTATCCACACTTATGTCAGAAGAGAAAAACTATTTTTTCAAATCTGTTTTATTTGCTCTTCAATAAAATGTAGGTATTTGCTTTAGATTTACCTCCAGTCTTCCTTGAGTATAACCCAAGAGCAGCAGATTGCCTCTATCTTTTTCAGAAGAAATGGGAGCCCAAGGCCAAGCATCGTCACTGACTAGCGGCCACCAGCAAACAACTGTATCCCGAACACAATTGATAGCTAGATGACGCTCTGTTGTCTTGTTTACTGGGCCTGGTATTTCACAATAGGAAATCTAATGGTTAAAAAAAAAAAAGTTTAATGCTTTAAAACACAAAATCCTCAAAGTATTACAAAAAGTAAAGCATCTGTAAATGTAGATAAATGCAAGTAAATATGCATGTTAAACATGTGCTTAAGGAGGTGTCAGAATTTACCAAATTCTTTTGACACATATATAAAAAAGACATATGTTCAAAATTCTCCCCATTTTTAGCAGAGGAAAGGAAAAGGAGAAATGTGAGTTAGGGAGGAATTGGCTGTAGCAATCCCAATCAATACCAAAATGTACAGTCATGGCTGCTTGATAGCATCGACCTACACATAGGATTTAAGGCCAGCTATATTAAATGACAAGTTCAGTACTGCTGACCAACAGGCTGACTACTGTTTAAGACATTACGTGTTAACGGTGACTGACAATAAAAGGAGAAACAACTTGAGGCAAATATCACTTTAAAGAATATGAGACATATACACATATATTTTGCATAAAGGGATAAGCCACAGCATCATGTGTAAAAGTTTATGCAGCTTCTGAGAATCATGCTTCACTTTCTTAGGAAGGATTTGTAGAATTTATTATTCAAACTATGTTATTTTGGAACATGGTTATTTGAAAACATAAGCACGGCACCATCTGGGTGACACATGCCAAGGAAATATAGATTGCACCGTATTTCTGCTTAAGGAATTAATGGAAGGTTGATAGCTTGGAAGAAAAAAAAAAACTATCTTGCCATTGCTGGTCAGCAATAATCGAACCACTTTCTGGGGATTAAGCGCATGGCTAAGCCTACTGGACCAGACACTAGCAAAGGGCAGGGGGTCTTCTTATCAGAGAAATGCTTCTGGAGCCAGTCTCACTACATGACAGATTGCTTTCATATTCCTGTCTGCAAGGCAACAAAGGATGGCAGTAATGCGATAATGCCAGAGTGCAATGGGTGTTAAGAACCCGTTGCATTTATGTATTGTATTTAGTAAATAATCAGGCTCATCCAAATTGTGATCTCACCACTCAACCAAGGCCATTAAAATCAAGGTTAATGCTTTAATAATCCTCTGCTATTTTTTTTTAATATGGTCAAAAGGAACCTTTTTCTATTTGCATGGCCATAATATTATTGACCTCTTCATCCTCTGAATGCACGTCAAAAGGAACTGAAATCAAAGTAATTACCAGTGTTGTTCTCTCATGGTAAACATTTAACTCCTTGCACTGTCCCTTCACTGTTAAATAAATTGAATTGGATTTTTATAATATAGACAGGAAAACTTGTTAAAGGTCAATAGTTTCAGGATATTTACCCTGCAATTTTCTTTGCCAAAATTATTTCAATCTGAAAGAATTAAATTATGGTGCAGTTAAAGCACAATTATAATACTCTACACAATTTCCTTGTTTTAAAATCCAAATGGGCATTAACAGACAACACAGAAGTACTTTATGCTTTGAAGTGCAAATTTTTATATTTAAACTCTCAATATCATTACTTTAACTAGCTGTCTTCTTACTTGAGAGAAATATCACAATAGAAATGCTAAGTCCTTAAAAATACACATACATTATTTTTATGTCCTACTTACCATGTAAACATGTTATGAATTTCTAGATAAAGAAAGAGTTAAAACAAGAGACTGGAAGTTTCAGTCCTCACATAATATAAATCATGTATGTTATCTGAAATTTCACGTTTCCTAAGAGTTTTAATGGCATCAGCATTCTATCATGATGGTCATGAAGGCAGGTAAATGAGCACACTTCTTAAAATACCCTTCCAATGGACAAATAGCAGTTTTTACTCATTATTAAGTATTATAGTTTAAATATTGAATCAGGAAATGAAATCCATTGGCTTTTCAAAGGGAGACAGGCTACTTCTCTAACGTACAGAAATGACATGGAGAGCACATGTTCTTAAGTTCTCCAATCCTAAGGCAGAAAGAATAAATAAGTAATTCTCTTACTTAAGATATAAAGGCCCATATACTAGGTCTGTTTGCACATCTTTTCATAAGAGAAGTTAACATCCTGACAGTTTCTCTCTGTTCTCATTAATGGCTAGCTAGTATCCTTCAGATGAGAAGACTTTATCAAGCTACTTATTACATCTAAGATGGAGAAACTAGTCATACAAAATTTTATCTAATAGCATGAAAAACATTTACTTTAGATAGTTTGAATTATGCATATTGGTGCATTTTAAAGACTAGTATTAGTTAAAAAACAACATTTCAAGTAAATCTACAGTTCACCATTCTGGAAAATAACATTTCATTGAATGCTAATACCAATTCTTTTACTAGCAAAATATAATACATGAGTACCACTATTTCCTTTGATATTATATAAAGTGTTATAGGATCTCCACAAAGCTGGCAAACAAAATCAAATTATAGCTTATTACCACAATGAAAAACTTACTTAGTATATTTTATTCCATGTTAAAAATCTTTTTTATAAGGTCAGATGTTTCTACCAAATAAAATTAAATCCTCCCCATACCACTACCACCTCAATCAAAATCAGAAATAATTCCAAAGGGCAAAAGGTTAGGTTAAATACCACTTTATCAAAAGACACACACACAAAGTCTCAAGCCACAAAACTGACTTCTAAAAATCTTTGCCCTTATTATAGATACTCTAGGTATGGCATAAGTGTGCATCTTTTTTAAGAAAGCTGTATATTGACTCTGTTCCCAGTGAACAGTGAACTGTCTCAAATCCACATCACAGAGGCTGGATCAATCTTGCAAACACAAGTCATTGCTGAAAAGAGGCCTTGAACTGAAACAGCCTGGAAAATGTATTAGATATCTCTCATCCTAGCAGAGAGTATGCCTTCCAAGCAGTTAAAATGTAATGTGACAAAACTTAAATTAAACACATCATTTAAAATAAAAATCCTGCCTTAACAGATGTAAAGTCCCTGATACAAGGAAACAAATTACCTGGAGTTAGTGAAGGGAGAGACACTAACACATGAAGGAGATTTCCTTTTTGTATTCACAGGGGTGGAGGGGGTATTTCCACTCCTTGTTTATTACAGTTTTTCTATTAACCTTTGAAAGTACCTTCTTCCTTCCTTATTTTCTTGTAAAATGGAAGCCATAGCAGCTATCCTTCCCTAGAAAGATGATATGGGGTCTTAGGAGAAAATGAGAATGGTGTATATACTACCACTAGCAAGAAAACCATTTTCAAATGTGTGACTTCTTTCTGTGTCCATCTTTGACTTCCAAAAGTCCTATATAAATTGCTCCAAACATGCCATTAATAGACCCCCATAATGAGAGTAAAAAATAAAACTTAGGATGGCTATTGTTTCTACTGAATCAAGCTTAATCCTATGATAATTCTGGTTTTCCTGAAATCCGGAAATGTTTACGAATAGCGAACATGACATCAACTCATGTACTACTCTAGCACACCTTAATAATTAATAATATGACTAATTAAATTAAATATCTACCTTATAATCCAAGGCTGAGAGTTTTTCCAGTCTCTTGTTTACATCAGGAGAACCCATCTTCTTGGTAAACTGAATAAAACACAGTTTGTTTTGTGCCAAAAATGATAAGATGATAAAGCTGTCTGTGACAAGAGCTTAAAAAAAGAAGAAAAACAAAGATTTGATAATACTATCAAATATTAAGTTAGAGTGAAATGGCAATGTATTAATAGATTTTTTCCAGTGAAATATTACAAAAGCTATTGTCAGAAGATAAACATTAATTGAAATAACTAAAGTCTCCTAAATAATATTATGACATTTTGCAAGTTTATTAAAGATATTGGGAATAAATAATAATCATCAAGATAACCATGCATGGATTTGATACCTTTCCTTTTTTCCTGAGACTACTTCAGTATATACTCATGTCTGGGGACAAACTCCAAATGAGATGTATTTGGAAGTAGTGCTAGAAAAGCATAAAACAAAGACTACTCATACCTGAATATAAAGATGAAAACATTGACTTTTATTTGTGCTTAGCCTTTAATGCTGTGTTTATACAATAAAAACCATTTTAGTATAAATTGGGCTTATTAGGGGATACAGAGCAGTGTTCTTGACCAATCCACTTTTTTTTAGGTTTTTCATCAGTGAACCTTCTTGAGGGAACACAAGCTGAATGAAATGAAATATATTGTGCCCATATGCATATTATATAAATTAATATTTAATAATGATGATTAGAAAAAATGTTTCTACAGTTTTATTTCTAAAGCACACAAGCAGATAGATAATTAACATTCGTGGATACAGAAAAGAACTTAATGTTATAAAAATTATTGATAAAAACATATAATAGGAATTTAGGAAATGTTTTATATTGGCCCTGGCATAAAGAATTTATTGAATGTGTTATATATTTTTACTTCTATATCCCTGGCTGTGTAAGCAGTGACCAACAGTAGATTTATACAATTACAGGAGAATCTGGAGAACTGCCAAGAAATCACATTGTTATCACAGTCTCATGAAAGTGTATTATTTTGGGTATAAATAAAAGAAACAAGTGGAAAAAGATATTTCAGAGCCATGAATAATGCTGGAAGTCCCCTTTAACTCTGACAGAGAGGCATCAATTTGACAAAATCATCACAGCCACTATTTCATTTGCAGTGCCAATAAAAGGGTCAATTGTCAGACATAAGAAAATGGAAACTCTTCCATTGGGAAGCTTCCGTAGCATCAGTTCCTGTAAGAAGAGGAAATGGGACACTTAATCCTACACCCTGCTTATTATTATCAGGAATGTTGCTAATTATAGCCATCCTGCATAGTGCTTTTCCCTGAGATGATGAAATTGTGTCTGAGTTACTCAGAGATAGCTAGTGAGAGCACACAGAAGGTTTCTGTATTCTCACCTCTGTCCTTTCCACTAAACCACACTTTCCTTTGATTATTTGATTTAAGATACTGACAATTTTCAATCTCTAATGATAATGCAGTCTGTTTCTTAGATATTTCTGCCTTGAATATAAGAACATAATATTAAAACTCCAGGAGTCAGCACAGTGTAGGGAAAGAGAATGGGCTGTGCAGCTAGGACCTGGATTCAAATCTCAGCTCAGTCAGTGTCTAGCTGTCCTTAGTATCTCATTCATGGGCCTCTTCCTTAAGATCTCAGCTTCAATTCCCTTATCTATAAAATGGAAATAACTATACCTTATAAGGTTGTTTTTTATACCTTATAATTGCTTTTTGAATTAAACGAAACAGGTAGGTCGGCATAGCACAGAGTCTCTTAGGACTCAATAAGAGTCAGTATCCTACCTTTTCAAGAATTGGCTTAAAAATTTTTTTATGTGCTCACTAGCAATTATATACTGACTGTGGTATTACTTAATAGATTTATCTAGTTATTTGGCATTGATTTTTGATATTTGGAATTACTGCCCAGACTCTCTCAAAAATTAGTATTCATGGACTTTGGCAATAAACAATCTTCCTAGGAGCCAAAGTATAGATTTTTTTTTTAACTGGGGGCTGTGTTAACACTTTTGGGTTATTTACTCAAACTTCATTTCTAAATGAAAAAATGTTTGAAATATCAACAACAGGGAACTCATTTTGAAAGAACACTCCAAAGAAACCTATTTTGAAAATATTTTCATGTTTTTAAAGAAAGAGTGAAAATACTCAGAATATGAGCCTAACACTTCACAAAACTTGGATATTAAATATTAGTCAATACTTGTATTGGTCCCAGGGGTTGTAACCATGCCATTAAAAGCAATTATTTGTGTTTTCAAGTCCCCAGTAGTAATAATTAGTCTACCTGTTGACACAGTATTTCACCTGCCCCACTGTTAATGTAGGCAATTGGTTTGCACTTGGGGGTAATTACCATCACTGATGGTGTCTGAGATGAGCTTCCCCACCAGGCTTCTGTCAATCACAACTTTCTCCAGCTGTGGCCCAGAAAGGCTTAGGGACACCATCACACCTGAACCAAAGAGGAGCTAAAACCAGGTAAAGGGGAAAGAGGGTGGGGAAGACACACTGAGAATTAGAATCTTTTAAAAATCTCTCACCAAACATACAACTTATATAGATATTTACATGTACATCTACACCATGAAATTATAAAGATTTTTTCTTCACCAGAAAACAATCACTGACATTCTGAGTAAAAAGTACAAGTGGCTATATGATATGATACAGTAAGTGCATCAATTAAAGCTATATGCAGAAACTAAATTTAGTCCATGTTTATTTTAAGTCTAATCTTCTAAATACTTAAAAAGTACCCATGTAGAAATAACTGATTTGCATTGTATTCAGAAATGTAATGTGTTCTATTAAAATATTTTGAAAGATTATACCAGAAATTAAAAGAGGATTTCTTGAGGTTTGAATAGTCATTACTACACATTAAATAGAGAAAAGATGCAACCATTACAAATAAGGAGCAAATGTTACAATATGGAATTTAAATCTTGTCAGTATAAAATATTAAAATAACATGTAAATCAAGGCAATTAAAACAAAATCTTGAATTTTAAAATACATAAATAACACATACCAGGAACAATTTCTTAAGTAGAGATAAAGAAATATAGTAAAGTACCTAGGTTTTATCAATGTTAGTGTTCAACCAACCACCCAACAAAAGATGATTGGATATCACCATTTTATACTGCTCCTTTCCATTTGTGGCAGCATAATTCATTCATCTCCAAATGTTTAAAACTTCTGCAAGAACTATGCATATGTGTATGCTTGTTATCTATGAGATTATGATATATCAACATTGGAAGAAATTGTTTCACCTTCAAGGCAACAGACTCAAAACAGATGAATCATGGAATAGCATATGGTATAAGAAGAAAAAAACCCCAATTGTCAGTAAACTAATCATGAACATGCTAGCCAAACTCAAAGACAACTATGATTTTAAACAAAACAGGAGAATTCCCCACCTACCTAGGCATCATGCACCAGCTTGAGAGGATGATTCTGTGTCAAGATGTATTTCGACATGTGTGAAAGATGAATAGTATCAGGAACCAGGTTAATAAAAAGAAAGACCACTACCTGCCCACTGTCTAACAGATTCCAGGCACATGAATCACAAAAGAAACTGAAGGGCAACTTAATGGGCTGTCCATTTCATGTCAATACCCCCTAAAGGGGGCAGAGGGTGGGGGTGGGGGGGGACACTTAAATATCTTTGTTGGTTTCGGGAGCGGACTAAAAGAAGGCACATTTGTTTCAAGAATTTCAAAACACTTCACAAATTAGTGAATCTCTGAATTACATCCAGTCCAGCAATATACCTTGTTAGCAAACACTGATATTTCCCTTTTGGTGAATTCCCCCATAACAACATAGCATGTAGTCTTCACTCCCTCAATCCTTCCAGGCAGGCAATTTTAGGGTCTTTCATATCTAGTTCTTCCCCTTGTAATAGCTTTTTTCTCCCTTCTTCATGTATTCAAAACATCTCTAAAATATGTTCTTTTCTATTTATTTTTATTTACTAAAATTTTACATCTATACTCTTAAGCACCTATACTCTTAATGATCCACTGACGACTAGCTCCTATGGATACTGGCTAGGCTACTTTTATCTTTGTCAATGACAGGCACACAGTAGGTGCTATTTGGAGAAAAAGTAAGCTCATCATAGGAAAAATTATTCATAGTTAGAAGGAAACCTGGTCAAACTTTCCACTTCCACATGACACAGAAGTTCCTTCAGCAGCACCCGTTCAAACACAATTCAAGAATCCAGCTCATGCTTGAATACTGCCAGTGACCAGGAGCTCATTACCTTACAGGAAAGCTCTCCCACCACCAGACAGTTCTAATCAACTTAAAGATCATTCATTTATTGTTTTCATTCAACAAAAACTGAAGGTGGATTATATGCCAAGCACTAAACTACACGTAGTGGCTCAAAAGTGAATCTGAGGGACTCCTTAAAATAGGTTAAATATAGATTAATAGAAAGAAGTAGAGATACAAGCAAATAAGTGTAATAAAGTACTGTTACTGCTATTATAAGCACACATACTGGGTAAATGAAGTGGGGGGACTGAGAAAGAGGTGTTGATGCTGAGCTTGAAGAAAGGCTAACACTGCCTTCTAAGAACTTCTATAGTACCCCTAGCTTTTCTTCAGTAGCACTCTTTTTAAATATTAAAAGACAATTAACAGTTCAGAAAACAGACTCTGAAATCAGAATGAATCACCACTGGCTCTATCTCTTATTAGCTGTGTGACCTTAAGGGAGTCTTAACCTCCCTGTGACCTCATTTCCTCATCTGAAAAGAGATATGATAATATCTATTGCATAGGATAAGGATTAAGTAACATTTCACAAATGGTATTTAAAATAATGCCTGGTACACAATAAATGTCTGCAATTACTATCATTATTATTCAACCATTACCCACATGAGGTATTCTTACTATACTGTTTGCCATCTCTGAACACAGTCGTTTGTCTTCTAAAAAACTTTGTGCGCAGATTAAATTCAGTATTAGACATGGAACACCAGACTCCAAGCAAGTTATAATCAGAACAATCTTTTGTCACTTTTCCTATTTGTTATTCCACAGATATTGTCTCCAAGATATTTGTAAGTTCCTTCAGAACTTTGGAATTCAATTTGCCCAAGTCTCAAATTTCTTGTTCCTTATTTTCTGTTATCACTACCATTGTCATGAACTAACCCTCATCTCCTAATAGAAATTTATTTTTTCCATGTATGAGCATTTGTTATGTTATAAAATTAATTCTAAAAGGACATTTCTGTGGAATGGAGATAGAAAGTACAACTGTGACAAAAAGTAAAAGAAGGAACTTAAGCTGGAAAAGGATTCAAAGGGGAATGTCAAGGTGCAACAGGGAAGTGTGCATATATCAGAGATAACTGATTCATGCATGGTACCAACAGCAGTGAATTGAGGACTGTGGGTCCTGCCCGCTTGGGCATTCCTTCAGAATCTTTCTCCAAAGGGTAGATGCAGCCACTTATTTCATACATTCACTCACTCATTCTACAATATGTATTTAGTATTTTATATGAGCCAGGCTTTGTTGTAGGTGTTGAAGATAGAGCAGTGAACAAAACAGACAATGCTCATGCCTGACCTCCCCTTGGGAGCTTGCCTTCAAGTATGGACACAGGCAATAAACAAATACCTTTAATGTAATGTCAGACAGCAGGAGAACTACACAGAAAATAAAGCACAGTAAGGATAGGGTTTTAGAAGGATACCATTTTAAGCAGGATGACTAATGAAGAAGTAAAAAGCCCTCTCTGAGGAGATGAAATTTGAGTATAGACTCAAATGAAGTGATGGAACAAGCCATATGATTATTCAGAGAAAGGGAGTTTCAGGCAGAAAAAAGCAAATGCAAAAACTCTGAGGTCAGAATGTGACTAGATGACAAGTCAACCAGACCAGTGTAGTGGGAAGGGAGTGAATGAGGAGGATATTCAAGGGGATGAAATCAGAGAGGCAGTCAGAGGCCAGATTAGGTTGGAACTTTTAGATGAGAAGTCATTGAGTTTTAAGCAGCCGAGAATTGTAATCTAATTTATGTTTTCAAGGCACGTCAGGGCAAGAGTAGAAACAAGGAAACCATTAGGAGGTTACTGCAGTGGTCCGGGTTAGAGAAGATGATGCCTTGGGCTGAAATGGCAATGCTGAGGAAATAACATGTGGACAGAGTTCAGATATATTTTAAAGGGTTGTCAACCAGGATTTGCTGAAGGATTTGACGTGGCATACAGAGGAAAACTCAAAGGTTTTGGGTTAAGCAACTGGATATTCTGAGATAGGGAACACCTGAGGAGAAGCAAATTTAGATTGGGAGAATCAAACATTTGGTTTAGGACATGTTAAGTTTAAGGTGTCTACAGAGATACAAATAGAGATATCCAGTAGACAATGAGAAATGAGTCTGGAATTCTGGAGTTAGTGGGACTGGAGATATGTATTTGGGAGTCAGCAACGGTATAAAGGTAGTGTTTATAGTCATAGAACTGGATGAGATCTCCTTAAAAACAAGCGGAGAGGTCGTTAGGGAGGGGCACTAATCCAATCTGATTTGTATCCTTATAAGGAGGAAGACTCACCAAATGGCTCTCTCTCCACACACAGTGGAAAAGCCATATGACACAGCAAGAAGACAGCTGTCTACAAGGTGAGAAAGAGAGGCCTCATCAGAAGCCAACCTGATGGCAGCTTGGTCTTGGGTCTTGGACTTATAGCCTCTGGAAGTGTGAGAAAATAAATTTCTGTTGATAAGCAAAAGCAAAAACAAAAAGAATGCAAAGAGAGAAAGAGGTCTAAGGTCTGAGCTCTGGGGCACTGCAATCTTAAGAGATGTTAAAAGATCAGGATAGCCACCTCATGGAAATTTAGTTTGGGTAATCATAAGGATCAAGGTATGTCCATCATTACAGATCTCTAAATGTCTTGTGGCCTAGATGTATCCCTGACACCAGATTTTGGAATAAGAAGGTATAAATAAATTAATAAGCTAATGAATATCTTTTTATAGAACAACCTGTGTTGAATCATAGTTTCCAAGTACTGGTGTCAAAGATACTCCTGGATACGGTAATGGGTATAACTAGAATCATGAAAAAATTAGTCTCAAATTCAGAAAAAGAATATTCCAGCCCAGACAGGAAAGTAGCTCCACCTAAAATGGAAAGGGCCTATGTAAGTTTTGGCAGTGCAAGAAGGTTAAAAGAGCACTAAAATATTGTCCTATTCAACTGCAAGGAGCTGGAAAATTTTGGCAGCTCAGAAAATGAAAAAGAGCAGACAAAGAGGCAAAGGGAGGCACCTCTAGAGAAGATCTGAGCTTGACAAGATACATGGGATCAATCAATGAGAAGGCCCAGGGAGTTCCTGATATTGTTCCAGTTTTAATGTTTTTCTTTGTGCACAAGACAATGAATGCAAAATAGAAACTGAAACTTTTCCTTTTCTCTGACACCTTCTCAGATAGGCAGTGTTTTCCTTATTACTTCTGCTCTGACCATGTGTATTTCCTTTATTATTTTTTTCCTTCTCATTTTCTTCAATAAACTTATACCAGAGAGGTGTGCTTTCTCTTTAAAAAACTGGGAAATGTTTCCCATCATTTTCAGATAGCTCTTCAAATTAGTTTCTCTTAACCTTAGATTTAGTACTTACTTGGAAGTGAAATGGCACTGGGGTAAGAAAGAGAAAATTATACCATATGATATCATTAATCAAAATAAAACATAACCACAAGAATCTGAGTTTCTTTCATTCATTCAACAGGTCAAAAATATGTGAATGCCTCCTGTATAATCCAAGTATACAGATGGGGATGCAATGGTGAATAAGGCAGACAAATTTTGGTAGGGTATGTAGAGGATTCAGCAGAAGACCTCATCTCAGAAAGAAATGGAGGTTTTGGTTAGGATAGATGACTGCCTCCTACAAGAAGTAATTTAGCACCTGTAAAGAGACAAACACATCATTCTTGGTCCAAATATTGAAGAAAAATTGGTGCAGTAAGTAACTGTGACCAAGCTATTTCATAATCATGATCACAAATAATTCCACTGGATTCAATATTCTCATTGGTTAAGAAAACTCCCCTCAAATCCATGTGATTATTATCACATCTGGTGAGAAATGAAAATAAAGACATGAAGGGTCAGTATTCAAAATCAACAATGAGTGATAGGTTCAATCCATGGAGAGTTATTTCATGGACACACAGTCAAGACTGATCCTATGAAATCATTAGGAGACGTGGGTGACAGCAGGTGCTAAACACTACAATCCAGAGAGGCAACAAAGTATTAGGACTGTTGGAGTGAATTATAGGACTGCGTTAAACAAATATTTAAAGTACTATAGAGCCACTCCCCTGGAGGCCCAGTGAATTTACATCATGATGGTATCCCTCAACCCTGCTCCCCCAATCCAATCCCTGGGATAAATTCTGTAGAAACTCTGAGAACTATAGATAGTCAAACAATTTTACACTGGGGAAATCTATAATGAAGAGTAGAGTCACTGATCATTTTAGCAGATAACCTGATGGAAGGGAGACAACATGTCTTCTGTAATTTATTCCTTCATTCAGCAAACATTCATTGAGTATAGAGAGAAACGAAGCCTGACTAATCCATTAAAGTGGAGAGACAAAAGTGAATGTAGTTAAGACAAGGATAAAAAAGAATTAATTGAGTCACCATAGGGAATTGACCTAAGGACCAGAAACAAAAGGACAAGAAATAAACAGGTATTTTTCAGGATAGAGAAGTGTTAACAATGGGGTTTCCCAAAGATTTGTGTGTTGTTATTTAATACATGGAATAGATACAAGCCTGGAAATTTGCCTGCTAAGTCTATTTCAATTTAAGAAATCTAATTTTCTCACTAATTGTCATTATAAAATGAACGATTCTAAATTTTAATCCCTAATGTAATTTTAAACTCAGCTCTTTTATATATATAATAATTACATAAAATAAAAGTGATCATTCCTAGAAAATATTTATAATCACAAAACAGCAATCTTTACAAAGGTAAATCTTGTATTTATCAGTAGTTTTTAAGATCTGAAGAGATAAAAGCAGTGTAAGAAGTGAAAAGGAAGACATCCCAGATAGCACATTATTTTTGTAATTTTATAATTTACAGAGGACTTTTAGACATATTGTCTCTTATAAACATAAAATGCCAGTACAACTCTGGCACATAAGTATGCAAGGTAAAAAAATAATAGTAAGAAGGTTAATCCTCATACTAATTCACAGTGAGTAAAGCAACTAACCAAAGGTCTCATAATTAGTGGGAAAGTAGATATCAAGACAAAAGACAAATCCTTTGTTATTCACCCCCACCACTAAGGAACTAATATCCTTAACTCTCAGTTGACTTTCATGCAATATCCCAACTGGTTTTCCTCTCTCTCTTTCGTCACTCTGAACCAGTCTCCCTCTGGACCAGTGGTTCACAACTGGAGGCAATTTTGGCCACCAAGACATTTGGCAATGTCTGAAGACTCTTGATTGTCACAACCCCTATATGAATTAGCCACTTCCAGAGGCTGACCTGAAGAGAGTGGCTGTGGAGGAAAAGGTGTTTCCCGTACCTCTATCAAGCTGATTTGGAGGCTTCTCAACTTCTAATCAAAATTTTTCTCACATAAAGAAAGAGTAATGAATGGAGGACCTGGAGAGGTATCTTAAATGAAGTGGTCGCAGTACACAGTTCAGAGCAGGACCCTGAAGGAAGCCTTGTCCTATGTTTCTAACCTTATTCAGGGCAATGACTCTGATGACTAATGCCAGTTGTCAAGACAGAAAGACGCCCAGGGCAAGTGGGAGAGTTACCTTAGCTTGATAGGAAGATAGGAACACCTCCTTGCTTTTGTTCTAATTCTCAGCTCACCAATCAGCCTTCTTATCTATAATTTAGTCTCTTGAGTAATTCATTCCTCAGGTGGGAATGCTCCAAGCAAATGAGCAAAGTCTATGATGCCAGATATATCTCACACTGTAAATTAATGAAGTGTCATGGCAGCTAATAAATCAGTCATTTATGAGTTTGGTTACTGTGAACGTTGTTAGTACAAGAAAACAAATGGAGATAACATAAAAGATAGTTAAGTTTAATTAATCAGAAATTTTCTGCCCAAGTCCATGATATATTGTTGAAGTGGGGAGGAAATTTTTAGAAGTTGTAGACCTACATGAAGAGCAAAGTACCATTCTATTAGGAAAAAAGCAGGTATGGATGAAGAGCACCATTCCATTCTATTTAGGAAGAAAGCAGGTGTGGTATGTGTACATATTATGCATATAAAAATTATCTATATAAACACAAGAAAATGTCAAAAAGAATATGCTCAAAACTGTTGACAGCAGGCACCTCAAAGGGGTGGATTGGGAGTTGGAGGCATGAACTTTAACTTCTTACCTTACAGATTTTTTAAAAATTGGGATTATGGATGATTTTTTTTATGTATTATTTATGGATGATATTTTTTATGTATTGTTACTTTTCTATAAAACTTTTCAAAAATAAAGAAGCATCTCTTAAAGTATCTGGCCACAAATGTATTTATTTTATGCTCTTAAAGAGATGATTTTATGTCAAAAAATGTGTTTCTAAGAAGTCAGAATCTGAATCATACTGAAAATGAACTACAATAGTGGCTCCTTTACTGAAAAGATAAAGTAGTAAACTGAACTGAGTCCCTCTTCTCTGTAACTTCACTTACTAAAAAAAATTTTTAAACATTCTTTTCTCTTATCAGATTGTTCACTCATGTCCAGTTTCTTTATTTACTAAAAAAATTTGTCACTATCAATTGTAAAGTATGGTACATCCAAACTATGGATTTTTATGTACCTACTAAAAATAAGGAGGTAGATGTAGGTCATTGACAGTGCTATACATTGTCATGTTAAGTTACAAAACACTATATACAGATTGATTCCACCTATTTAAAACATATGTGTCTATAACACACCTATACACAGATGAGTATTTGTAAATGCATGGAAGAAGGACCTCAAACTATTGACTGTGGTTACCATGCAGAGGGCAATAAGCTTTGGGTAAGTTGTATGTCACTTTATAATCACGACCATTCATCTTTATTATTTTAAATTTTAAAATATTAAAAGTGGGGCTAAAGATCACCATCTTTCTTCAGCTCTTTTTGTTTAAGATTACCATTTTTACTTGCTCACCTTTACCCAACAGAGTTCAAATTCACCAGTGAATTCTGTTGATTGTCCTTCAGTTTCTCTCAGATCTACCATTTTTAATGTAACTCCTTGTCCATTCTCTTTCCCTAGGACCATACTCAACAGCTGCCTCTTGACATCTCCTTCCCTGCAGTACAGACTAATACAGCATAAATATAAGACAGGCTTTCCCCAAGTACCACCCATGAAATACTAATCTTTGAAGACATTCCAAAAACAATAAGCCTGGAAACTTTGTGTATAATGGAATCCTCTTGAAGACTGACAGCTTACTGAGTTATTTTAAAAACACACACACATACACATACCCTTAATATGGTACGGTATACCTTCCTAATTTATCAACAATGAGTATTAGGTGGGTTTAAGCATAGCAGGGATTTCTTAGGATTAAAACTGTTAAATTGCTACTACTGCTTTGTGTTGAGTTAGAAACAAAAACCAAAAAAATCCTTAAAAATAAAAATTTATCACAAAATATTGAGCAGTGAGTTTTATATCTTCTCCTAAATAGTTAATAACTTTGCTGTTTAACAGAACCAAGCACAGTCTCTGCCCTCCTGGAACTTTTAGTCAAATCGATGAGGTAGACAGTAATTAGATGGTCTGACAATAAACATAAAACTGGAACTGCAGTGAGTGCCAAGACGTTACATGTTCTTGTAACAGCACATAACAGAGGCTAGAGCATGTCAGAGAACGCTTGCTTGAAAAAGTGGTAACTGGAGATCTGAGATCTAAAGATAAGAATGTGCTAGTTACCTCAGTGAAATGGGGAGCAAAGAGCATTTTAGGCAAGCTAGAAGCAATTTATGCAAAGGACCTGAACACATAGAGAAATCACATAGAGCATGACAGATTAATGAAGCCCAGTGTGGCTGAGGAACTGAGATTAAGAGAGTATAGTAAGAGATGAAGTTTAAAAAGAAGCTTAGATTAGAAATAGTTCAGTTTAGCCTTTATCTTAAGAATAATGTCATACCATGATTTTTTAATTCAAGTTATTAATTTACTATTTGCTATAGATAACACATTCATGTAGTTCTAAGAGAAGACACCAAATTATACAGAGATATACCACTAAAAGTCTTGTTCCTTTCCTTATAATCCCTCCCACTTATAGCCCCTACCCCTACCCTAGTTAATCAGTTTCCAGT
>JAQQAC010020896.1:52466377-52590348 GCA_029783875.1 Phataginus tricuspis | reverse complement strand
TGTAAGCAGGGGAGTGACAGATTAGCTTTTTAAAAATCATTTTGGCTACAGTGTGGAGGACAGATTCATGGAGAGCCAAAATGGAAGCAGATAGAACGATTAGAAAGTGTTGAAGTTGTCTAGAAGAGAGATGAAGTGAGGTGGCTCTGATTAAATGAGCAAAGAAATGGACAGCCTCTAGCAGATGTGACATGGATTTAGGAGATGAAATTGTCAAGAACCAGAGAATAGTTGGATATGTGGGGAGAAGGGGAGTTTGGTAAAGAAAAGAATAATTTCAAGGATAAACAGGTGACCTCCAGGTTTCTGATTTCTATAAGTGGATGGAAGGCACAGCCATTCATTGAGATTGGAATGGCAGGGGAGGAACAGGTAGGGGCTCTGAGTTCCATTTTAAAGATACAGGCATACTTTGTTTTATTGTGCTTCACTTTACTGACCTTCACACATAATGCCTTTTTTTTTTTTTACAAATTGTGGCAACCCTGAACTGAGCGAGTCTACTGGTGCCATTTTTCCAACATTTGGTCACTTCATGTCTCTGAGTCACACTTTGGTGATTCTCAAAATATTTCAAATTTTTTCATTATCATCATAGTTTTATGGTAATCTGTGGTCACCGATCTTTGATGTTACTATTGTAATTGTTTTGGGGGTGCCACAAACCATCCCCATGTAAGACAGGGAACTCAATAAATGTGTGTGTTCTGACTGTTTCCCCAACCAGCCACTCCCCCATCTTCTCCCTGTCCTCAGGACTCTCTATTCCCTGAGACATGACAATATTGAAATCATGCCAATTAATGACCCTACAATGGCCTTTAAGAGTTGCACATCTCTTACCTTAAATCAAAAGCTTGAAATGATTCAGCTTAGTGAGGAAGGCGTGAGGAAAGCAGAGACAGGCCAAAAGCTCGGCCTCTTGCCCAGTTATCCAGGGTGTGAATGCAAAGGAGAAGTTCTTGAAGGAGACTGAAAGTGCTGCTGCAGTGAACATGCAAGTTATAAGAGAGGAAAACAGCCTTATTGTGATATGGAGAAAGTCCTAGCAATCTAGATAAAAGATCAAACCAGCCACAACAGTCCCTTAAGTCAGAGCCTAATCCAGAGCAAGGCCCTAACTCTCTTCAAGTATATGAGGGCTGAGAGGGTTGAGGAAGCAGCAGAAGAAAAGTTTGAAGCCAGCAGAAGTTGCTTCATGAGGTTTATGGAAAGAAGCTGTCTAACTCCATAATATCAAAATGCAAGGAGAAGCAGCAAGTGTTGATGTAGATGCTGCAGCAAGTTATGCAGAAGATCTGGCTAAGATAGTTAATGAGAGTGACTAAGCTAAAGTACAGATTTTCAGTGTAGAGGAAACAGCCTCTTATTGGAAGAACATGCCATCTAAGACTTTCATAGCTAGGGAGGAGAAGTCCATGCCTGGCTTCAAAGATTCAAATGACAGCCTGACTCTCTTATTAGGGACTAATGCAGCTAAGGACTTTATGCTGAAGCTAATGTTCATTTATCACTCCCCAAATCCTAGGTCCTTAAGAATTATTCTAAATATGCTCTGCCTGTGCTGACAAATAGCACAACAAAGCCTGGATGAGGGCACATCTATTTACAACATGGTTTATGGATCATTTTAAGCCCCCTGTTGAGACCTACTGCTCAGAAAAAAAGATTCCTTGCAAAATATTACTGCTCATTAACAATGCACCTGGTCAGCCTCCAATGAAGATATACAATGAGATTAATGTTGTTTTCATGCATGCCTACACAACATTCATTCTGTAGCCTATGGATTAAGGAGTAATTTCCACTTTTAAGTCTTATGATTTATGAAATACATTTTGTAAGGCTATAGCTGCCATAGATAGTGATTCCCCTGATGGATCTGGGAAAAGTTAATTGAAAACCTTCTGGAAAGGATTCACCATTCTAGATGACATTAAGAACATTCATGACTTATGAGAAGAGGTCAAAATATCAACATTCACAGGAATTTGTAAGAAGATTCCAACCTTCATTGATGACTTTGAGGGGTTAAGGACTTCAGTGCAGGAAGTAACTATAGATGTCGTGGAAACAGCAAGAGAACTAGAATTAGAAACGGAGCCTAAAGATGTGATTAAATTGCTGCAATCTCAAGAGTAAGACTTTAATAGGTAAGGAGATGCTTCTTATGGATGAGCAAAGAAAGTGGTTTCTTGAAATGGTGTTGATGCTGTGACAATTGCTGAAATCACAAAAAATGATTTACAATATTGCATAAACTTAATTGATAAAGCAGTGGCAGGGTTTCAGAGGATTGACTCCAATTTTGAAAGAAATTCTATTATGGGTAAAATAACACCAAACAGTACCACATGCTACAAAGAAATCATTTATGAAAGGAAAAGTCAACCAATGTGGCAAAATTGACTATTGTCTTATTTTAAGGAAGAGCCACAGCCACCCCAACCTTTAGCAACCACCACTCTAATCATTGAGCAGACATCAACACTGAGCGACGATCTTCCAGCAGCAAAAAGATTACAATTCCCTGAAGGCTCAGATAACGGCAAGCATTTTTCAGCAATTAAATATTTTTAAATTAAGGTATATACATTTTTTAGACATAATGCTATTGCACACCTAATAGATGGCAGTACAGAACACATGTATAGTACACGTAATAGACTGCAATATAGTACACTGCAGTATGGTGTACACATAACTTTTATATCAATGGGAAACCAAAAATTTCATTTGACTCACTGCATGGTGATATTTGTGGTGGTCTGGAGCTGAACTTACAATGTCTCCAAGGTTGCCTGTACTATGTTTGAAATGCCTTCGAGGCACCCAAGGGGAGACATCAAGTAGGCAGCTAGGGTTATAGATTTGGAGCACAGGGGAGAAGTCTGAGCTCTAGAGAGAAGCCACTGTATGGATATAAATTCAACAATCCAGGAGTTCAGAGTAGAGAGGAGAGGGCTTAGAATTGGGCCTTGGGGAATTATAATATTCAATGACAGGAGAAAAGAGCATGGGCCCAAAAAGGAGGTAGCAAAGAATGCCAAAGAGTTAAAAAGAATACTAGAAGAGCAAAGTGTCATGGGAATTAACAGATAAATGTATTTCAAGAATAAGAGACTGCTCAATCATCTTGTGTATTTAAGATGTTGTTTTAAAAAAAAACCTCGATTTTAGTAATTTAGACGTTTTTTGCTTAGTGGAAATTTTTTCAGTATAATCACCAAAGAAAAGCACAATTGAGTTAAATGCTGAGTGAGCAATAAGGAAATGGAGTCTCCAACAGAGACAATTCTTTGGAGAAATCTGATTTTGAAGGAAAGGATAAGACATGATGGTACCTGTGTTGTGTTTGTTTAAATAAAAGAGTTGAGGCTATTAAAAGCTGATTGGGAAAGTAGCCAAAACAATTTTGAAAAAGAACAACTAAGTTAGAGGACTCACATTTCCTACTTTCAAAACATATTATTGAGCCATAGTAATCAAAAAAGTGTGGTACTAACATACAGACAGCCCTACAGAACAATGGAACAGAATAGAGAGCTCAGAAATAAACTCTCACATATATGTTCAAATGATCTTCAGTAAAAGAGCCAAGAATCATTCAATGAGGAAAGGACAGTCTCTTCAAAAAATGGCACTGGGAAAACTGGATAGCTATGTGCAAAAGAATGAAGATGGACCATAGCTTACACCATATACAAAGTGAATTCATAATGGATTAAAGACTTACAGTTAGATCCCAAACTATAAAATCCCTCTAAATGATTAGACAGGATTAAAGATGGCGTGAGAGGTGAGACAGAGGCTTCCTCCTAAAACCGCATATAATATGAAAATATAACTAATACAACTACTCTTGAAAGAGCAACAGGAAAGAGGACTGCAACAAACTGCATACACCTGGAGACAAGAGCAGCACTCATGGAAAAGGGTAATGTACTAAAGCTGTGGACCTGCGGGATCCAAGCCCTTCCCCCACCCCAGCTCACTGGCAGGAGAAAGAGGAACAGAACAGGGAGAGAGTGGAGATCTGGGACTGCTGAATACCTAACTCTGGAGATCTGCTCTGGGAACACAAACCTACATTTCATGGTGCTTGCATGATACTCTTGTAATTAGGGGGTTGGAAAGCTAAGACAGGCAGAATTCCTGGAGAGCCTGAGATTCCAGCTGCTTGGGGAAAGCAGGGATCCATATCCAGCTGCTCTGGGACAAAAGAAAGGTGGGAAGTCTGAGAGACTTCCTAACAAAGAAGCCCTTAGCAAGAGGGCTGCTAAAGGGGCAAGGATTGCACAGAGCTTACTGCTCAGGAGAAAGGACAGGCAGACAAAATTGTCTGGGTGCACTCTGCCCAGCAGATTGGGAGCTTTCACGATCTCCAGGTGCTCCACCCCCCTGGCTGCCTACACAGCTCCAAGAACCCCTTCTGTGACAGGCAGACTAGTGTGCCTTTCTCCTGGCCAGCCCCACCAGGCTGGCAAACCAGGAAACCCTACCCTGGTGTTAGGCCAGCCAGGGGAAGATCTGTCTACAGCAACTAAAAACGCAACGCACAGAGGCTTATACATGTGTGCTCGGCCCACTGGTTCACACAGTGGAGACAGGCATAGCAGCCAGGAAAGCCAGGAAGTAGGAAACAGCTCTTTCCTCCCCCGAGGCACCAATACCACTCCCCTACAATCCCTGACATTGCTTCAGGGGCTGAGCACCTCCAGAGAGTAGAGCTTCTGGGCACTAGAGGGCACCATACAAAAATATGAAATGCGAAAGGAACCTGGTCCAGAGTAAAATTATGAATACAACTCCTGAGAAAGATTTAAATGATATGGACCTCATGACTCTCCGTGAAAGGGAGTTCAAAATAAAAATCATTAACATTGCTCATGGAGGTAAGGAAAGATATTCAAGAACTCAGGAATGAATTACGGTTAGAGATCCAATCATTGAAGAACACAATGGACAGCATTAAAAGCAGATTGGATATGATGGAGGAGACGATAAATGAAATAGAAATTAGAGAAGAGGAATACAAAGAAGCTGAGGCACAGAGAGAAAAAAGGATTGCTAAGAATGAAAGAATACGAAGAGAACTGTGTGACCAATCCAAATGGAACAATATTCACATTATAGGGATACCAGAAGAAGAAGAGAGAGAAAAAGGAATAGAAAGTGTCTTTGAGGAGGTGATTGCTGAAAACTTCCCCAATTGGGGAAGGAGATACTCTCTCAGGCCATGGAGGTGCGCAGATCTCCCAACACAAGGGATACAACAAATACAACACCAAGACATATAGTAATTAAAATGGCAAAGATCAAGGAAAAGGACAGACTATTAAAAGCAGCCAGAGAGAGAAATAATATCACATACAAAGGAAAGCCCATCAGGCTATCATCAGACTTCTCAGCAGAAACCTTACAGGCCAGAAGGGAGTGGCATGATGTATTTAATGGAATGAAGCAGAAGGGCCTTGAACCAAGATTACTTTATCCAGCAAGATTATCATTTAAATTTGAAGGAGGGATTACACAATTCCCAGATGAACAAAAGCTGAGAGAATTTACCTCCCACAAACCATCTCTACAGTGTATTTTGGAGGGTCTGCTATACATGGAAGTGTTCCTACAGTTTAATAGCTGTCACCAGAGGAAATAAAACCACAGTAAAGAAAATAGAACAGATAATTACTAAGAAATTGCAAAATTAAATGAACTATCCCCAAAGTCAATCAAGGGATAGACAAAGAGTACAGAATATGATACCTAATATATAGATAATGGAGGAGGAAGAAAAAGGAGGAGGGAAAAAAACAAAAAAAGAACCTTTAGATTGTCTTGGTAATAGCATATTAAGTGAGTTGTTAGATTCTTAGATAGTAAGGAAGTTAACCTTGAACCTTTGGTAACCACGAATCTGAAGCCTGCAATGCCAATAAGTACATACCTATCCATATTCACCCTGACTCTAAATGGACTGAGTGCACCAATCAAAAGACATAGAGTCACTGAAAGGATAAAAAAACAAGACCCATCCATATGCTGCCTTCAAGAGACTCACTTGAAACCCAAAGACATACACAAACTGAAAGTGAAGGGATGGAGAAAGACATTTCATGCAACTAATAGGGAGAAAAAAGCAGGAGTTGCAGCACTTATATCAGACAAGATAGACTTCAAAACAAAGAAAGTCACAAGAGACAAAGAAGGACATTACATAATGAAAAAGGGTCAATCCAACAAGAAGATATAACCATTATAAATATCTGTGCACCCAACACAGGAGCTCCTACACATGTGAAACACATACTAACAGAATTAAAGGGGGAAATAGAATGCAATGCATTCATTCTAGGAGACTTCAACACACCACTCACTCTGAAGGACAGATCAACCAGACAGAAAATAAGTAGAGACAGGGGCAGTGAACAAAACATTTGAACAGATGGACCTAACAGACATCTACAGAACTCTGCACCCAAAAGCACCAGAATACATATTCTTCTCAAGTGCACATGGAACATTTTCAAGAATACATCATGTACTAGGCCCAAAAAGAGCCTCGGTAAATTCAAAAAGATTGAAATTGTACCAACCAGCTTCTCACACCACAAAGGAATGAAACTAGAAATGAATTATTCAAAGAAAATGAAAAATCCCACAGACACATGGAGGCTTAATAATATGCTCCTAAATAATCAATGTATCAATGACCAAATAAAAACAGAGATCAAGCAATATACGGACACAAATGACAACAATAATTCACCACCGCAAAATCTGTGGGATGCAGCGAAGGCTGTGCTAAGAGGAAAGTATATTGCAATACAGGCCTACCTCAGGAAACAACAATCCCATATGAACAGTCTAAACTCACAATTAACGAAACTACAAAAAGAAGAACAAATGAGACCCAAAGTCAGTAGAAGGAGGGACATAATAAAGATTAGAGCATAAATAAATAAAATCAAGAAGAATAAAACAATAGAAAGGATCAACAAAAGCAAGAGCTGGTTCTTTGAGAAAATAAACAAAATAGATAAACCCCTAGCCAGACTTATCAAGAAAAAAAGAGAATCTACTCACATAAACAGAACCGGAAATGAGAAAGGAAAAATCACTATGGACATCACAGAAATACAAAGAACTATTAGAGAATACTATGAAAAATTTTATGCTAACAAACTGAATAACCTAGAAGAAAGGGACAACTTTCTAGAAAAATACAACCTTCCAAGGCTGACCCAGAAAGAAACAGAAAATCTCAACAGACCACTTACCAGCAATGAAATTGAACTGGTAATCAAAAACCTACCTAAGAACAAAACCTCTGGACCAGATGGCTTCACCACTGAATTTTATCAAACATTTAGTGAAGACCTAATACCCATCCTCCTTAAAGTTTTCCAAGGAGTAGAAGAAGAGGGAAAACTTCCAAAGTCATTCTATGAGGCCAGCATCACTCTAATACCAAAACCGGGCAAAGAAACCACAAAAAAAGAAAACTACAGACCAATATCACTGATGAACATAGATGCAAAAATACTCAACAAAATATTAGAAAACCGAATTCAAAAATACATCAAAAGAATCACACACCATGATCAAGTGGGATTCATCTCAGGGACGCAAGGATGGTACAACATTCAAAAATCCATCAACATCATCCACCACATCAACAAAAAGAAGGAAAAAACCACATGATCATCTCCATAGATGCTGAAAAAGCATTTGACAAAATTCAATGTCCATTCATGATAAAAACTCTCAACAAAATGCGTATAGAGGGCAAGTACCTCAACATAATAAAGGCTATATATGACAAACCCACAGCCAACATTATATTTAACAGTGAGAAGCTGAAAGCTTTTCCTGTAATCGGAAACAAGACAAGGATGCCCACTCTCCCAACTTCTATTCAACATAGTACTGGAGGTCCTAGCCACGGAAATCAGACAACACAAAGAAATAAAAGGCATCCAGATTGGCAGGGAAGAAGTTAAACTGTCCCTGTTTGCAGATGACATGATATTGTACATAAAAAACCCTAAAGAATCTATTCCAAAACTACTAGATCTAATATCTGATCTCAGCAAAGCTGTGGGATACAAAATTAATGCGCAGATATCTATGGCATTCCTATGCACTAACAATGACCTAGCAGAAAGAGAAATCAGGAAAACAATTCCATGCAAAGTTGCATCAAAAAGAATAAAATACCTAGGAGTAAACCTAACCAAGGAAGTGAAAGACCTATACTCTGAAAACTGCAAGACACTCATGAGAGAAATTAAAGAAGATACCAATAAATGGAAACACATCCCATGCTCATGGATAGGAAGAATTAATATTGTCAAAATGGTCATCCTGCCTAAAGCAATCTACAGATTCAATGCAATTCCTATCAAAATACCAACAGCATTTTTCAACGAACTAGAGAAAATCATTCTAAAATTCATATGGAACCACAAAAGACCCCAAATAGCCAAAGCAATCCCGAGAAGGAAGAATAAAGCTGCGGGGATTATGCTCCCCAACTTCAAGCTCTACTACAAAGCCACAGTACTCAAGACAATTTGGTACTGGCACAGGAACAGACCCATAGACCAGTGGAACAGACTAGAGAGCCCTGATATAAACCCAACCATATATGGTCAATTAATATCCGATAAAGGAGCCATGGACATACGATGGGGAAATGACAGCCTCTTCAACAGCTGGTGTTGGCAAAACTGGACAACTACATGCAAGAAAATGAAAATGGATTATTGTTTAACCCCATACACAAAAGTAAACTCCAAATGGATCAAGGACCTGAATGTAAGTCATGATCCCATAAAACTCTTAGAAGACAACATAGGCAAAAATCTCCTGAATATAAGCATGAACGACCTTGTCCTGAACGCATCTCCTTGAGCAAGGGAAACAAAAGAAAAAAGAACTCATGAGACTACATCAAACTAAAAAGTTTCTGCACAGCAAAGGACACCATCAACTGAACAAAAAGGCATCCTAGAGTAAGGGAGAATATATTTGTAAATGACATATCAACAAGAGGTTAACATCAAAAACGTATAAAGAACTTACACACCTCTACACCCAAAAAGCAAATAACCCGATTAAAAAATGGGCAGAGGATATGAAGAGACAGCTCTCCAAAGAAGAAATTCAGATGGCCAACAGACACATTAAAAGATGCTCCACATCACTAATCATCAGGGAAATGCAAATTAAAACCACAATGAGATATCACCTCACACCAGTAAGGATGGCCATCATTCAAAAGACTAAGCACAACAAATGCTGGCGAGGATGTGGAGAAAGTTGAACTCTCCTACACTGCTGGTGGGAATGTAAGCTAGTTCAACCATTGTGGAAAGCAATATGGAGGTTCCTCAAAAAAGTAAAAGTAGAAATACCATTTGACCCGGGAATCCCACTCCTTGGAATTTACACAAAGAATACAACTTCTCAGATTCAAAAAGACATATGCACCCCTATGTTTATTGCAGCACTTTTTACAATAGCCAAGATATGGAAGCAACCTAAGTGTCCATCAGTAGATGAATGGATAAAGAAGATGTGGTACATATACAGAATGGAATACTATTCGGCCATAAGAAGGAAAGAAATCCTACCATTTGCAACAACATGGATGGAGCTGGAGGATATTATGCTCAGTGAAATAAGCCAGGTGGAGAAAGACAAGTGCCAAATGATTTCCCTCATTTGTGGGGTATAACAACAAAGCAAAACTGAAGGAATGACAGTAGCAGACTCAGAGACTCCAAGAAGGAACTAGTGGTTACCAAAGGGGAGGGGTGTGGGAGGGTGGCTGGGGAGGGAGGGAGAAGGGGATTGAGGGGTATTATGTTTAGTACACATGGTGTGGGGAATCACTGGGAAAACAGTGTAGAACAGAGAATCCAAACAGTGAGTCTGTGTCATCTTACCACACTGATGGACAATGACCGAATTGGGGTATGAGTGGGGACTTGATAATATGGGTAAATGTAGTAACCACATTGTTTTTTCATGTGAATACTTCATAAGAGTGTATATCAATAAAACTTAAAAAAAATTCCTCTAAGAAACCATAGGATAAAACGTTCATTACATTGCAGTTGACAATGATTTCTTGGATATGACACCAAAAGCATAAACAACAAAAGCAAATACAGACAAATGGGACTAGATCAAAATTTAAAACTTCTGTTCATCAAAGGACACAGTCAACAGAGTAAAAAGGAAGTCTGTAGAATGGGAGAAAACATTTGCAAATTACATATTTGACAAGGGGTTAATATCAAATAACCGAATTAAAAAATGGGCAAAGGACTTGAATAGATATTTCTCCAAAGAATATATACAGATGGCCAACAAGCACATGAAAAGGTGTTCAAAATCACTAATCATAAGAGAAATGCAAATCAAACCCACAATGAGATATCACACCCATCAGTATAGCAACTATCCAAAAATAAATAAATAAATAACGAGTGTTATAGTGAGAATGTGTAGAATTGGAACTCTGGTGCACTGTTGGTGGGATTGCAAAATGGTGCAACTCTATGAAAAACAGTATAGCGGTTCCTCCAAAAATTTAAAAACAGAATTAGCATCTGATTCAGCAATCCCAGTTGTGGGCATATATCCAAAAGAACTGAAAACACTGAAGAGATCATTTGCACACCCATGTTCATAGCAGCATTATTCATAATAACCAATAGAAGAAAACAACCCAAATATCCAGTGATGGACAAATGGATAAAGTGCAGTATATAAATACAGCAGCCTCAAAATTATTATTATTATTATTATTATTATTATTCAGCCTCAGAAAGGAAGGAATTCCTGTCACTTGTTACAACACGGAAGAAACATGAGGACATTATGCAAAATGAAATATTTCAGTCACAGAAGTACAAATACTACATGTTTCCATGTATATGAGATGTCTAAAATACTCAAACTCATAGAAATGGAGAGCAGAATGGTGACTGTCAGGGTGTGGGGTGAGGGAAAAAAGGGAGTTGTCGTTTAAGGGGCATAGAGTTTCAGTTTTGCAAGATGAGTAAGTTCTGGATATCTGATTCACAACAAAATGGATATAATGAACACTACTGAACTGTATACTTAAAAATGGTTAAGATAGTAAATTTTGTTATGTGTTTTTTACCACAATAAAAATATCAATATCTTAAAAAAATTTTTAAAGCTGATTGAAAAGATCCATTTAATAGAAAAGTTTAATTTACCTACTTAAAAAGCAGGTCTGTGCCAGAAATTGTTCTAAGCATTTCATATATACTAGCTTACTTAGTCTTACAATAAACCTCCAAGTCAGGTATTTTTTATCTTCATTTTATAGTTAAATAAACTCTGGCACAGATAGGTGAAATAACTTCCCCAAAGTCACATAAATAAGCCAAGATTTGATACCAAGAAGAATGGAACAGTTTGTGCTTTCCACCACTATGCTACACAGAGTGACAGTCATGAGCGTGGCATCCTGAGAAGGCCAGAGGGAATGGGATCCAGAGTCTGGGCCAGAGGCTTCCAAACTTTCTCAGTTCACAGCACCCTTTGTGTCTCGGTAATTTTTTATGGTGCCTCTAGGCCACAAGAAATAATCAGCAGTTCTGTTCAACAAATAAATTCAAACAACTTAGTAAGTATTTATGTCCCAGCAATTTAACAGCCATTTGACAACACAACACACAGAGATTGAAAGAAAAAGATTTTTAATTCCTAAATAACCACAATTACAACAGGATGTGTGCACTAATAGAGACTGGGCATTACACAACTTCTCAAACCTTAGGATCAGACTGGACACACTTCACCCTCACTCCTGGTGTTTGTTTACTGTTGTGTGGTACTTGCTTTTATCACAGCAAGCCCTAAAAAAACAGCTTCATATAACTATGACATCCTTGAAAGGAATGTAGTGTGATCTAATGTTGAAACACTGCACTACCTGGAGCTACTTGTTTGTATAGTGTCAACACAAGTCTTCTGCTTTCTTTGAAATTTTTAGATATGCTGCAGAACTTCTGAGAATTCACTGCAATCCCCAAGGTTCATCAGTGCTGAGTTTGAGACCTATGGGTCTGGGTGGAAGGCTTGGCCTTAGATAGGAGTAGGGACTGTTTCTCTATTATGGCAGAAAGATGGATACAGATTTATGCAGATTTATATACTTGGTATGCAGTGGCAACTGGGATCTTACAATTCTATTTAGACTAAGGAGACTACCAAATAATAGGTACCTCACTGTGGAGAGCCACTGTATATATTCCATATACTGCATTATTTTATGAGAAGCATAGTTACAACTGCTTTTCATTTCATAGTCACTTAACTAGGGTGTCTACTAATCTAATAGTATTTTTAACTTTATTTAAAAAATAGGTAGTATACAATTTGGCAATAGTATTTGATGTGTTTTCTCTATCAGCTACACTGGCATATATTTAACATAATATTCTCAAATGTCGTGAATGTTAAGTTGTTTGGTTCTCACACCAAACCTGAGATGCTTGGTTTATGTGTACATTTCTAGCTGCCACATTCCAACTTCTGCATCTAATACAAAGATCTAAATTTGAAATAAGTCATGTTTTAAGTTTTTGTATAAAAATTCAGTTCAAGTATTTAAATATAATGCATGAAAAATCTTCTCATCAGCTAACCAGGGAAGTAAAACTTTTTTTACATGTATTTACTATTAACTATAATAATCTCCCAACATATGAGGGAAATTCATAGTCCTGAACTGACTTCCTTTGGGGCAAAATACCTTGAAGCTTATAAAACATTGTTAGACATGAGTGCCAAGGGCGGAGGCAGGGAATTATGAGTTTCTTTAAAGAAATGTTTTAAAATGGAAACAATTAATAAAAGAGAAGAAAGAGCCATTTATGAAAAGAAGAGGAAAGAAATGTTGATTGATGATACAAAGATACATTATTATAAAGAAAATCAAATTTTTCTGTGTCTTAACCATGTTCTAAAACTGGATTCATATCTTCCTGTATTTTTAAGAGTAAATAACTAATGTATCAGTCATCAAACTTTGGGTTGAGTTAGTTAAGATACAACATAATTTTTTTTCTGTTTCTCCTGGAAAGGGATGAATCTTTTGCCTAAGAAAGAGTAATTATTAAGGCATGATAACTGGCTAGCTAAACACTGAGATTACCCAGGTACAATGCTATGTGTGTGCATACAGACACAAATCCTTACTTCATTGTGATTAGCCAGGTACAGTGCCATGTGTGCATACAGACACACATTCTTATTTCACTGTGATTACCCAGCTACAGTGCCATGTGTGTACATATGGACACACATCCTTATTTCACTGTGATTACCCAGCTACAGTGCCGTGTGTGTACGTATGGATACACATCCTTACTTCACTACGGTTACCCAGGTACAGTGCCATGTGTGTGCATACAGATACACATTCTCATTTTCAATATAACCCTTTGTGGGCATGATGGTCATGGATGCGCACCACTCAGAGCTCCTTCAGGAAGAATGCAGGCCAGGAATATAGTTGACTAACAAAGGCCACACTTTCCCCAGGTGACTACTAGCCAATCACTAAGCCTTGTAGGGTCCTAATCCAACAGGGGACTATCTAACAAGCAACTCTGGCTCAAGGACTCCCCATTTGGCCTGGTGGAAACTTTCTCAGGCACTGCAGCCTGAAGCCCTTTATATCCGATCCTCTTCCATTCCTTCTCCTTTCCCAGGGTTCAGACCAGCATCAGAGTCAAAAGGCTCTCTCTCCCCAACTACTTCTACCCTCTTTCTCTGTATCTTTCACATCTCCCCCATAAATCCCTTCCTAGTACCATCTTGACATCTGCTTCTCAAAAGTACTCTGGGCATGTTTTAAAAAGATTTCAATTAAAGAAGTACAAGTATAAATTGTTAAAATGTCAAAGAATATCTGGAATTAAAACTGCTGTTTACTGCCTTATCCCACCGTAGCCTCTCATCCCACTCTCAAATGTAACCATTTTCAATCTTAGTAGTTTCTTCTAGTTCTAAATATTTCTAAATTTCAAAACATTTCTAAAAAGTTCTAAGTTGGAATTGTTTTCAAGTCTATGTAATAGAAACCTAAAAAAAAAAAGTCACTATTTAATAGAATGGGAGTTTGTTTTTTCTCAAAGAACCAGAAATCTGAAGTTAGACAGTCCATGGCTGATAAGACAGTTCCGGGGTATCATCAGGTACCGGGTGCCTGCTTTCCATCCCCTCCCCTTTATTAAGTGACTTTTTGTCAACATTACTCCAGCAATTAATTCTCCTGTTTCCCTGCATCAATTTTTTTCCTATTGATCACTCCCACTAACTTACCAGCAAAAATAGATTTTATTGTCTTCCATCTAAAAAAGAAATGAAAACCACTTTTGACCCCATCTCTCCCTCAAGCTCTTACCCTTTGTCTCTATTTTCCTTTATAACACAACCCCTTCTTATATTGCATACCCCTAATTTCTCTCCTTGGATTTTCTCTTCAATACATTCAAGCAGGCTTCTGCCTAGACCATCTGCTGAAACTGCTCTTATTCAGGCCCCCATGACTTCAATGGTTAATTTAAGGCATCTTGTTTTTGGTATCCTACATACCAGAAACACTTGATTTTTTCCCTGACACCTAGTTTCCAGGATACCACACTCCCTTCAGTATGTTCTACCTCTTTGGTTACTCCTTCTTAGTTTCCTTTCTCCATCTCTCCCTTTCTAACTCCCCAACCCCAAATGTTGGAAGACCCCAGGGTTCAGCCCTTCAGCCTCCTCTAGCTCTCTGTCTACACTCACTCCCGTGTGATCTTCACCAATCTCTTGACTTTAATACTGTCAGTGTGTGGCTGCCTCCCAAATTTCTCTCTTCAGCCAAGATCTTTCTCTGAACTACAGACTACTATAGTCAACTATTTGACTTCTCCAATATCTAATGCGCATTTCAAACACCGATGCTCAAAACTGAGCTTCTGGTATTTCTCTCAAAAATGTCTCCTCTCAACCTTCCCCATCTCTGAAATGGCAACTCCCTTCTTCTAGTTGCTCAGAATTTCTTCTATAACCCACATATGAACCATATGAACCATCAGCAAACTCTGATGGCTCAAAACTCAAAATATACCCAGAATCTGGCCATTTCTCTCTACTTAACCACTACCATCTAGTCAAAGCCATAACTATGTCTCTCCTGGACTACTGACAACAGCCTTCTAACTGATCTCCCTGACTGGATATTCACTCCCTTCAATTGTCCCCAACACAATAGCCACAGTGATCCAATTAAAAAGTAAATAAGATCAAGCTCCTCTGCTCAAAACTCTTCAAGGGTTTTCCAACTCAAAGTAAAAGCCAAGTGCTTTCAAAGGCGTAGAAGATCCCGTATAACTAGCATCTCATTTCCTCTCTGATCTCAATTCCTACTGTTTGTCTCCTTGCTCATTCCACTCTAGTCACAGTGACTTTTTGCTGTTCTTTAAACATGCCAATATACTCCCATCTCAAGGCCTGCTGTTCCCTCTACCTGGAACCCTCTTCTCCTGTCTTCCATGGCTTGCTCCTTCCTGTCTTAATCACATGACATTTCAGTAAGTCTTTCCTGGTCACCAAATATCAGGCCCACCCTGCCCCCACACATACTTCCTTTCTTGCTTTATTTTTCTCTAACAGTTTTCACTTTCTTACATACTGTAAGTTTTACTTATAAATATTTTCTTGACTGCCTCTATTAAAACATTAAGCTACAGGAGAAGAGGGACATTGGTCATTTTTGTCTGTTTTGTTCACTGGTATCCCCAGCATTGAGAATACTATCTGGCATATAGTAAGCACAAAAAATATATATATATGCTTTGAATGAAGGAATGGTCAAGAGTGGGCCCCTGCCCCTCAGGCATATCTCAGATACAGACTGGAAGAAGGCAATGAGCAAAAACTGAAAAGACACACCCAGATGAGCCTGGTTCCTTTAATAAGCTTTCTTGTATGTCCTACCAGTAGCCTCCACTTACTTTGGGCAGAAATGCTTCATATGGTCATTTTCAACTTCAAGGAGAACAGGGAAATTGAATACTTTAAATTGCTCATATTGCTACTCTAAATATCAGGGTCTATATATAAAGAAAAATGGATATTGGGCAAGCAACTAGCAATGTCTTCCATATATGCTATTTCTTGATTTAGTCATTACATATTGATTTCCTATTATCATGAATAAAATTGTTATTATCTTGTATTATTTATACATTATTATTAATTATCTTATGTAAGACCAGAGATCAGATCTATTAGTTCCTTTCCTTTCCTCCCTCCAACATCCCTAGCAGAATCTTCTGTCTACTGCCCAATTTGGATTAGTTGTTCCCTAGGTCTAAGGCACAATTCTCATTCTAAGATTTCTCTTCACTTCTTTTTTTTGTGTAAAATGCTCTGTTTCCTGGATCCCAAGAATCTTTTTTATTGGTTTACCCTATTGCTTTAGGGCAGAGCATCTTCCAATAACTTCCTGAGAAAAGTACATGACAGGTAACTTTTTTTGAGAGCTAACAAGTCTGAAAAAAATCTTTTGCTTAAATGACAATTAGAATTCTAGGCTAAAAATCACTTCCCTTCAGAATTCTGAAGACATCATTCCACTGTCTTCTAACCCCTTGTGCTTCTGTTGAAAAGTCTGATGTAAATCTGATTTCTATTCCTTTATATGTATCTTACTATTTTTCTTTTTACTCTGAAAGCCTTTGGGATCTTCTCTTTATCTTTGGTTTTGTAAAATTCACAAATTTGCCTTGGTATTGGTCTTTTTTCAGTCATTAGGTCCTTTCAGACTGAACAAGCATCTTCCAGTTCTGGGAAATTTTCTTCTATTATTTTTTTTGTTTCTTCCCTTCTATCAGTAGATATTGCTCCTTCTTGCCTGATAGCATAAGTTTCTTATCCTCTGTCACCTATTGTTCATCACTATGTCCTTTTGTCCTTCTGCCCTGCATCAGAGGGCAACTTTACCTTTCAATTCTTCTATTAATTTTTCTATATGCTATAAAATTCTTAATTCCTATGAGCTCCTTTCCTTTTTCCTGAGTATTCCTTTCTTTAAAAAATAGCATCTTATTCTTGTTTCAAGGATGTAACAGCTCCTCTTATTTCTCTATTTCTCTGTGGAGATTAATTTTAATTCCCTAAATTTAGTTCCATTTATCACATTGTTCTTGATTCTTTTTATTTTCTGTTTGTTTAGCCTCATACTCACAGATCTCAAGTTTACAGATGGAAAACTTCCTTGAAAGTATTGTGATCTCTGACTCTCTGGTTATATTTAAAAGTAAGTCTCTTAAAAATTGAATGGAAGCTTGATGTGCATCACCAGGCTTGTTCATTTGGGCTTCACTGTAAGGAGATTGGTTGGCATATCTACCTTTTCAAAGGGAACTACCAAATACATATAGGCTTTTTTCTGGGAGGAATTACATATTTTTTCAGAGAACTGTCCTCTAAAGTTACATAGAAACATAAGTCTAGCTGTTAGAGGGGTAAAGAGTTGGGGAATAGGTCACCTTTCCAGGTGCAGACTTTCAATTAATCCCCTTATTTTCAGTCTAACAACCTCCCTTTTACTCAGTATGTGTTTAGCAACTTCAAGAACAGAAATGCTCTGGTTTGATGTTTCCAGAAAATAATTATCTCATCTTATTTGTCCTTTATACAAACTGTACCTGGTTCATGTTTTACCCTACATCCCACTGCCAGGCTAATCTCTACGTTTTATCTAAAGTCTTACTACCTTTTTACTCAGTGTCACACTTAGCACTTATTAGTGTCCTAGTAATTTCATGTGTCTATTTTTCTTAACTAAGTTATGCTGGGGACTTAGCTCCACACCTTACACTTCCTAGTGCCTCCCACAATGGTGGAAGTCAAATACTGTAAGTTTTAATTAATAAATATAAATAACACGCTATTACTAATAGTTGTAACTTAAAACCATGGTTTGTCAATTATTATTTTATGAAGAAATCAAATTGACTTCACATAATTTGATGAAAGATCAGATAGTGATGTTATCCATTCTACAACTGAGGAAATTGTGATAAAATGAATTCCATAAGATACAATTTATCTGTGATAGGCTTGGAAAGTAATTTATATTTTTACATAACCTGTCAAATGATTCATTACAAAAATTAAAAAAGGAAACTCTTTTCCTGGAGTTTTAATATTGTACATGCATATGTGGAATTGTTATAGAAAAAAATCAAAATATCACTAACTACATCATACACTTTTATAGTTGAAAGTACATATAAGCTCCAAATAATCTAATAAAAAATAAACATGTGAAATTATATCAATCTCAATGATAATATGTTTTTGAACTAACTTTACAATAACCTGCAAACAGGAATGTTACTGAAAGCACAATAATTTAAGGAATTTTAAAATCCCACCATACTGTTGTAAAATTTAATAGTGTCTTAATGCTGAAACTATTATTCCTTTTGTAAAATAAGTAGTGTTATAAAACCATTGTATAATGGCTGAAAAGCGGTTTAAGAAATTCAAAGCAGGATTGGGCAGAGGATCTGAACAGACACTTCTCCAAGAAGAAATTCAGATGGCCAAAGGCACATGAAAAGATGCTCCACATCACGAATTATCAGGAAAATACAAATTAAAACCACAATGAGTTATCATCTCACACCAGTTAGGATGGCCACCATCCAAAAGACAAAGAACAACAAATGCTGGCAAGGATGTGGAGAAAGGGGAACCCTCCTACTGTTGATGGGAATGTAAATTAGTTCAACCATTGTGAAAGCAATATGGAGATACCTCAAAAAACTCAAAATAGAAATACCATTTGACCCAGGACTTCCACTCTTAGGAATTTACCCGAAGAAAACAAGATCCCTGATTAAAAAAGACATATGCACCCCTATATTTATCACAGCACTATTTACAATAGCCGAGACATGCAAGCAACCTAAGTGTCCATCAGTAGATGAATGGATAAAGAATAGGTGGTACATATACACAATGGAATATTATTCAGCCACAAGAAGAAAAGAAATCCTACCATTTGCAACAACATGGATGGAACTAGAGGGTATTATGCTCAGTCAGGTGGAGAAAGACAAGTACCAAATGATTTCACTCATTTGTGGAGCATAACAACAAAGCAAAACTGAAGGAACAAAACAGCAGCAGACTCACAGACTCCAAGAAGGGACTAGTGGTTACCAAAGGAACGGGGCTGGGAAGGGCGGATGGGGAGGGAGGGTGAAGGGGATTAAGGGGCATTATGATTAGCACACATAATGTGGGGGGGGGGTCACAGAGAAGACAGTATAGCACAGAGAAGACTATAGCATTTTACTATGCTGATGGATGGTGACTGCAATGGTCTGTGGGGAGACTTGATAATATGGATGAATGTAGTAACCACAATGTTGCTCATGTGAAAACTTCATAAGATTGTATATCAATGATACCTTAATAATAAATATATATATAGGTAGGTCACAGGAAGGCAGTATAGCATGGAAAAGACAAATTAATGACTCTATAACATCTTACTCTACTGATGGACAGTGATTGCAATGAGGTGGGGACTTGTTAATATGGGTGAATGCTGAAACCACAATGTTACTCATGTGAAACCTTCATAAAATTGCATATCAATGATACCTTAATTAAAAAAATAATACAATAAAATTCAAAGTAGGAAATTACTGAACACTTTCTCATGATGAGATGAAAGATTTTAAGAGATAAAAAATGGGAAATATATTTGATAGCTAGTAAAACTAAACCTCTAAGTTACATCCCACAGTTTTAATGCATTTCAAACTAGGAAAAGGCATAATCTGAAAAGCCAACTTCAAAAGACAATTTTCACATAGACTAATATGGACAGGTAAATACTGATTTATAAACTGGTCTGGATTTACAAGTGGAGGGAATTAATTTTAAAATGATACAACTTACAGGTCATTGGATCAACAATATAAACTAAGCTTTGGTAATGACGATAACCTATAAAACCTCATTATTCAAAAGAGGGAAAAATCCAAGCTCAGACTGCATTTTTTGAAATTCTCTATGTTGTTATAGTTGCCTTGCTGATTTCTAAGTAATTAGATCTTTGGAGGAAATAAGCATCCCTTAAAAAGAAGACACCAAGATAAATTCCATAAATCCTAAATCTGCCACTGCAGTGGGCAGAGGTGGACAGGGGTGGGTGGAAGTATGGGGGGAAAATAACATTAGCTGAGAAGTGGCCACAGTCAAAGACTGAAAGTCCAGCAAGATACTGAGGAACTTTTTCACTCCTTGTCTAAAGAGTTAGAGAACATTATGTTGTGGTCAACTGCTGTCATTTAAGGGCTAAATAAATGGAGAAAATTACTAATAGAGATTTAAGCACATATTATCTTTGGAGCCACTACACTGGATGATGCACAAAAGGGGGACCTTCAGGGAACTTGTAGAGATGCTTTACTTAGTTTAAAACTAGCAAAGGGTTAGGTGATACTTATAAAAATTTAGCTTGAGCACCAATCTCTAAATTTACTGTGATATTAGAGATCTTTAGTAATCACACACATACACACATAGTTTTAGAAGACTTAGTTAACAGTTCTACCTAGAAACTGAGGAAGTGAATAGATAACATTGGGTCTCTCATGGGCCCTAAAGATGGAGGGACTAACTTGGACCTGTGGGCAGGGTGGAGGTCAAGTTATCTTATTCATATCAAGAATATACTGGAAGCATAAGTTCTATTTTAGGAATATCTTATTAATCATAGAAATAAAGCACAAAATATGACAAAATGTAAAGAAAGATAAGTTCCACTGGAAATGTTAAAAGCGACTCATTCATACAAAGCCTAACAGGATTGACAGCCTACAACAGGACTGTCGAGTTCCTATGAATTACAAAAGTAATTTTAAATATATTCTACCATGAAAATTCCTTTTCTCAGTTGAATTGATTCAATAGTGATGGCTATCCTTCCCCATACTCCCCTCACCCCCAGCATACACACATACATAAACTTGCTATTGACTTAAAATGCAATAGTCTATTTTAAAAGGATTGTTTATTGGGATGTTCCACGGCATATTTTAAGATGCTTGACATGTTCCAACTTACCCTGTGCAATGGTAAGGGTGGAGGCCACGAGACACACCTCTTACTATAGGTAGTAGGCTTGCCCTCCAGTCAAATAATTTGGGGCCTGCTTTTAAGGTGAGTAATGGCACTGAGAAGTACAATTTTAGTTATACTAAGTTTAAAACTTTCTAGAGCTTATTTTGTATTCCAGTTTTAAAGTTTGATTAGAACTTTTATGAAAAGAAATGAATTTTTAAATAATTCCATCCTTTTGAATTGTATCCTCAGTTGCATTTAAGAAGTATTGTGGTTCTAAAAATACTACTTAAGCCTTGTAAACAGTCTGGAAAGTAATAATTTATGCCAGCTGAGGAGGTAACTAAATAGTAACCTTCATGAGTAAAGGTAGACTAGTTTAAACAAAAAATGAGAAAAAAATAGAGACCATTAAAATGACAGCCTATATTCAAATAGTAGATTAAGAAATGTTCATAATTACTAAAAATGTGATGTTATAAATTTACAGATAGAGCCATAGGCTTAAACTTAAAACAAGAGTAGTTAGATCTAAAATAAATCACATTATAAACAAGTAAGAATTTCAATTAATACAGGATACTCAATTCCATAAAATGGTTATAATTATTAATAGTACTGATGTAACTTCAATTACATGTATGAGTAGAATATGACTAATGATTCTTTTGATCATAAGCAAGTAAAATTTTCCTAGGCAAACAGTATTTTTTTAAGCCTATCACCAAAGCTGAAGCATCAGTCCCTTATTTTGTGACTAGTGGATGCTGATTATTTCGTTCTGGTTATGTCCTGAATCTAGATCCATTCAACATGTAGCTCACATTGTCTAGGCCATAATAGTGCTGTCCAACAGAACGTTCTATTATGGAAATAATACCTATATTGGTCTGTATCTATACTGTCCACATGATAACATGTGGCTACTGAGCCCTTAAAATGTGGGGAGTACAACTGAGGAACTGAATTTTTAATTTTACTTAATTTTGATTAGTTTAAATTTATATTTCAATAACCACAGGTGATTAATGGCTATGATATTAAACAGCAGCTAAGAGGGTTCAAAATATAAGAGCAAATATCTTGCTATGTTAGGTCTAACTCTAATATGCTTGTTGATTTCTATAAGCATAGTATTCACAAATGCTTCCTAGAGTGGTATGCCAAAAAACCTTTGTCCCATAGTTTTATCTCCATTCAAAAATATGATTAAATCTTTGGAGGTAAATACCTAATACAACATTCAGACAAATCCAAACAAAAAATAATCATCTGAAAGGATTTTTATAAGTACTTACAGTGTGTGAGGACAACGATACTGATTAATAAGGCACCCTGGTGGCCTGTGTCAATCTGTCTAATGTTAGTTCTAGAATGACTAGAATTCAAACTATGAGATATCCACTCCCAAACAGTTTTTGTCCATTACCTATCATAACACAAGAATACCAATTACTGCATACTTTTCAGCTCCATTAGTTAAACACTGCAAAAGCATGTCAAACCATTTTACCTGACAGACATATTTGTTCTTCCATTTGCTCAGCACACACTGACTGTTTTGCATCAGCTCCTGAAGGAAACAGAAGAAGAGAGAGTGCAGTTAGCTATACCCGTTGTTGTTATCAGTTAAAGTGCTTCAGATTTGCAGGCAAAAAAAGAAGAAGAAAAGAAAAAAATCAGCATGCCACACAAAGATGCAACTGTTTTGGAACTCCTCGCTGGACAAAAGCAAAGCTATCATCACCAGGGGAGTTGATCCTTATGAAAATTAAAGCTGTTGAAAGATGTTTTAAAACAGATTTGTTTGTTGCCATTTTTGAAACTTTTGGAAAGATACCTCCAACTCCTTGAGTGAGTCTCGAAGTTTTTCTGGGCGTCTGTTTTTGAGTATCCATGGATAATCCCGTGCTGGCAAATAAAACATGTACTACAGTTAGTTAAACGTGATTTTAAAAGGAAATTCTGCTTAGCCGTGTGCCTCAGGAAGATTAAAATAAAACACCTCCTAATTGAGAGGAAGTGGACTTCATATCCATCATCAAATGACAGCCTTTTGAAAGGCTGTGTCATAGGAACAGAATTTTTACCACAAACAGTCTCCCTGATCATAATTTTTTGATGACAACCAACAAAGCTCAGAGAATCCCTGGGAAAGTTTCCTAAGCCTGAGAATCTAGTACCTAACGGTAAATGAACTATATTGCCACAGAAATAACTTTTCATATAGAAAATTAAACATTCAGTCCAAAAGAAATCCTAAATCTGCAACTAGCCTTCTTAGAACTGAAAATTCCTATAAGTAAATGAGTCCAGTGAGGAAAGAAAATACAAAAAAAAAAAAAAAAAAAAAAAAACACAGAAAATGAATTTAAAAAATAAGCATCAAAGCATCTCATACTAAAACTAAGAAAAAATTGAGGAAAATCCATATTTTAACAAATTAGATTTAAACCCTACTAGTGTTATTTTTTATTTAAAATAATCTTTAAAATCTACACCACAATAATGATCTTTTTGTTTTAAATACATTTAATTAAAAGATAAAATTATTTAGTAGAGTTTCAGTGTTAGCCTAAGACAAACTAAAAACAGTTCTGCTTAAAAGAATTAATAAAATGTTAAATTCATTATGATATTTATTTCATCATAAAAATTAATTCATCTTTGAGGTCTAATAATTCTAAATAAGAGTTGTGTCTATGTGTAAGTGTGTTTTGTGTGTGTACAATAATACATGATACATACAGACATTTAAATTTTATAGAATTGCTATGTCTTATTTCAGCAAATTAATTTCATTCTAGAAACATAACTTATGTGTACAGCATATGTGCAAATTTTAAAATCTATGTTGCACCTACTAATACAGTATTTTTAAGCTAAACAGCTTGAACATTTAAAATAAGAACATGCAGGATTTTCAGTTCCACCTATATTCCAGATAAAACTTAAATTATATTTAATTTTAAGTCATTAAAACTATATTATACAGTAGCCATATTTTATATGTAACATATTTATGCATGTGAGAACAGAAAAGACTAGAGAGAATAAAATGCTAATACCAGTCATTACAAGTTTTATGTGCTTAAAGTGAGTAAAACATATTAATAACTTAGGCATAGTATGAATAATATTATCAGAAGTTAAGCTGATACACTTACTTTAAATACATTAAATAATATAAATAATGGTTCATTAAGAAAGTTTATGTTTACATAAGCATGTATCTTACAAAAATTCGATAGAGATTTCAAGGGTTTAAGTCAGGAATGCCTAACAAATACACATTTATGTACCTAAATAAGAATTTATAATTATAAGAAATCCGGAAAGAATGAGATTTCATATTTGTGCAGAACAATTAAAATACTTTTTTAAAACTGAATCTTCAGGGATATTAAAATTCCAGTTTTATAATAATTGCCCAAAAATATAAAATAAGCTCACACTCTGCCAGCTTCTGCTTTTCTTCTAAGTCACCATGTTCTGTCCCTGATGTGGCAGAGGAGAAAGGGAAAGAATAAAAGAATTAGAAATGGTTTTCATCATCATACTTTATATTTCTATATGCACATATATAAGGTATTATCACACACACTACTGACATTAATAAATTATGCTAAACTTTTTAAAGGCAATTGAAAAAAATGCCAACATTTGGATGTTTTCACTTCATAGGGGTATTTCCCAAATTTGTAGTGAAAAGGCTTACATAGCACAACAGGTGGGCCAATATCCTGAGCCTGCAATCTCATCAGATAGGGAAGGGAACTGCAACTGAACCCAGAACAGAAGCCGCTTCAGTCTGTCATCAGAACCATGAAGCCAGCCTATTAACCACCGAGCTAAGCACACAGAATGCCCACACAAGCCCCACTTCAACATAGACCAAAACAGGAAGTAACTCTAGCTTGAAAGACCTTTTTGCCCATCATGAAACTTCTGGGATTAACAGGATTAATCAGATAAAGAAAATTGATCATTCACTCAGAAATGCCTATTTCAGATATCAGGTGAGGATCCGGAAGGCCAGCATCAGTGGGACCCATGCATTAACAATGCCCTCTACTGGGACACTGATAAATAAACGTGAATAGACTGTACAGTTATCAGTCTGACCACAGGTAGAATAAAAATTTTCATTTTCTCCTACAGCATTTTCTCAATATTGCTTTATTTTATATAGAATAGATATCAACCTTAGCATTTTTCTGAAGAGCTTAAGAGCTGAAGTGACTTTTATTTAATTCTAGGATTTATCTAATGCTCATAGAAACAGTTTTTAATGGTCTGTATTTTACAGCTTGGAATATTTAGTTTAAAAAAATTAGATGAGTAGAATAGATACTTTACCTGGTGGATCTTTCTTGTCATAATACTGGTAGATCCCGATGTCTCTATCTATAGAGAGGAAGAAATAACATTAAATTATAGTAAAAAGTTCTGGAAAAGAAGCCAAACTATTCTATATGGTTAGGGAGAGGGGAGGGCATGGAGGAGTACTGAATCTCTTTATGTTACTAGAAATAAAATGATTCAAAAGTATCTGAATATGAGTTCATCTATTTTAGGGACATGCAGGAACTGGAAAGTTTATCAATCTAATTAAGAAAAGATTTATACAAAAACTAGAATGGCATGAGGAAAAGAGTAGTAAATAACTGAAATCAAGGAAGACCAACTTTTCTCTTTCACACCTCCTCTAATATTTCTCACAGGGTGTTACCAGAAGGAACTGCCACTAAGCAATGCCAAATGAAATCAGTGGATGGAAGAAAATGCCCTAATGTTGGATTCTGAGCTGTAGCTTTCTTTTCTCTGATTTAGCTCCAGTCTAGTATGGTGTTTGGGGGAAATATGCAGGAAAGAAAGAGAAGATTACAGGAAAGTATGGATAAATTATGTGAAGCTTGCTTAGATTAAAAAAAACCTTCCAAACCCTTTCAAATTCAGATGCTTTGCTGGGGCTACAAAAGCAAAACTAGGCTTATAGATGTTGAGAGTGACTTAACCAAGAAATCTATTCTTGCACTGTAATCACAGTAGAACAAAATAATTGTGTCCATTTTCTTCCTATCTGGGAATAGTGAAATATTTCTTTCTTTGAAGTAACATTTGTTTCCTTCCATGCAAAATAATTCTAGTTACTAACAAAAGGATACAACTGTTTCTAAAAAAGTGGACGCAGTACAGACTGCCCCCTAGTGACTGAGTGCTCCGAAATTTCTCAAACTCAAAGATGAAACTTCAAAAAATACATATTACAGCTATAATAAACTGTTGAGATACAGCATTTCAAAATAGTCAACCCAATGTAGGTATTGAAGCTCTATTTTATTCATCATGCCGCTGATTGGGACATACAATTTTAAATAATGTAGCTTATTTCTATCGGTCAGATTGAAAAATATCAAATAAAGAGTGACTGGGAAAGGTCATGAGTAGGGCTCTTAGGGTATTTTTTTTTTTATGTTTTATTAAGGTATTATTGATATACACTCTTATGAAAGTTTCACATGAAAAAACGATGTGGTTACTACATTTACACATATTATCAAGTCCCCACCCATACCCCAATGCGGTCAGTGTCCTTCAGTGTTGTAAGATGCCACAGATTCACTATTTGCCTTCTCTGTGCTACACTGTTTTCCCGGTGACCCCCGCCCCCACCATGTGTACTAAACATAATACCCCTCAATCTCCTTCACCCTCCCTCCACACCCGCCCTTCCAAACCCCTCCCGTTTGATAACCACTAGTTCCTTCTTGGAGTCTCTGAGTCTGCGCCTATTTTGTTCCTTCAGTTTTGCTTCGTCGTTATACTCCACAAATGAGGGAAATCATCTGGCACTTGTCTTTCTCCGCCTGGCTTATTTCACTGAGCATAATATCCTCCAGCTCCATCCATGTTGTTGCAAAACTTAGGATTTGTTTCTTTCTTATGGCTGAATAGTATGCCATTGTGTATATGTACCACCTCTTCTTTATCCATTCATCTACTGATGGACACTGAGGTTGCTTTCATATCTTGGCTATTGTAAAAGGTGCTGTGGTAAACATAGGGGTGCATATGTCTTTTTGAATCTGAGAAGTTGCGTTCTTTGGGTAAATTCCAATGAGTGGGATTCCCGGGTCAAATGGTATTTCTATTTTTAGTTTTTTGAGGAGTCTCCATATTGCTTTCCACAATGGTTGAACTAGCTTACATTCCCACCAGCAGTGTAGGAGGGTTCCCCGTTCTCCACATCCTCACCAGCATTTGTTGTTCTTAGTATTTTGGATGATGGCCATCCTTACTAGTGTGAGGTGATATCTCATTGTGGTTTTAATTTGCATTTCCCTGATGATTAGTAATGTGGAGCATCCTTTAATGTGTTTGTTGGCCATCTGAATTTCTTCTTTGGAGAAATGTCTCTTCATATCCTCTGCCCATTTCTTAATCAGGCTATTTGCTTTTTGGGTGTTGAGGCATGTGAGTTCTTTATTTATTTTGGATGTTAACCCTTTGTCAGATAGGTGATTTACAAATATATTCCCCCATACTGTAGGATGCCTTTTTGTTCTGTTGATGGTGTCCTTTGCTGTACAGAAACTTTTTAGTTTGATGTAGTCCCATGAGTTCATTTTTGCTTTTCTTTCCCTTGCTTTAGGAGATGCGTTCAGGAGGAAGTTGCTCATGTTTATACTCAGGAGACTTTTGCCTATGCTGTCTTCTAAGAGTTTTATGGTTTCATGACATACATTCAGGTCTTTTATCCATTTCGAGTTTACTTTTGTGTATGGGATTAAACAATAATCCAGTTTCATTCTCTTGCATGTAGCTGTCCAGTTTTGCCAACACCAGCTGTTGAAGAGGCTGTCAGTTCCCGATTGTATGTCTATGGCTCCTTTATCATATATTAATTGAGCATATATGGTTGGGTTTATATCAGGGCTCTCTAGTGTTCCATTGGTCTATGATTCCATTCTTGTGCCAGTACCAAATTGTCTTGATTACTGTGGCTTTGTAGTGGAGCTTGAAGTTGGGGAGCATAATCCTCCAGCTTTATTCTTCCTTCTCAAGATTGCTTTGGCTTTTCGGGGTCTTTTGTGGTTTCATATGAATTTTAGAACGATTTTCTCTAGTTCACTGAAGAATGCTGTTGGTATTTTGATAGGGATTGCATTGAATCTGTAGATGGCTTTAGGCAGGATGACCATTTTGACAATATTAATTCTTCCTATCCATGAGCATGGGAGTGTTTCCATTTTTTGGTATCTTCTTTAATTTCTCTCATGAGTGTCTTGTAGTTTTCAGAGTATAGGTCTTTCACTTCCTTAGTTAGCTTTATTCCTAGGTATTTTATTCTTTTTGATGCAACTTTGCATGGAATTGTTTTCCTGATTTCTCTCTCTGCTAGTTCAATGTTAGTGTATAGGAATGCTACAGATTTCTGCGTATTAATTTTGTATCCCGCAACTTTGCTGAATTCTGATATTAGATCTAGTAGTTTTGGAGTGGATTCTTTAGGTTTTTTTATGTACAATATCATGTTATCTGCAAACAGAGACACTTTAACTTCTTCCTTGCCAATCTGTATGCCTTTTATTTCTTTGTGTTGTCTGGTTGCCCTGACTACGATCTCCAGAACTATGTTGAAAAGAAGTGGGGAGAATGGGCATCCCTGTCTTGTTCCCAATCTTAAAATAAAACCTTTCAGCTTCTCGCTGTTAAGTATAATGTTGGCTGTGGGTTTGTCATATATAGCCTTTATTATGTTGAGGTACTTGCCCTCTCTACCCGTTTTGTTGAGAGTTTTTATCATGAATGGGTGTTGAATTTTGTCGAATGCTTTTTCAGCATCTATGGAGATTATCATGTGGTTTTTGTCCTTCTTTTTGTTCATGTGGTGGATGATGTTGATGGATTTTCGAATGTTGAACCATCCGTGCGTGTCTGGGATGAATCCCACTTGATCGTGATGGATGATCTTTTTGATGCATTTTTTAATTTGGTTTGCTAATATTTTGTTAAGTATTTTTGCATCTATGTTCATCAGGGATATTGGTCTGTAATTTTCTTTTTTTGTGGTGCCTTTGCCTGGTTTTGGTATCAGAGTGATGCTGGCGTCACTTCCAAATGAGTTTGGAAGTATTCCCTCCTCTTCGACTTTTGGAAAAGTTTAAGAAGTATGGATATTAGGTCTTCACTAAATTTTTGATAAAATTCATCAGTGAAACCATTTGCTTCAGGGATTTTGTTCTTAGGTAGTTTCTTGATTACCAGTTCAATTTCTTTGCTGGTAATTGGTCTATTCAGATTTTCTGTTTCTTCCTGGGTCAGCCTTGGAAGGTTGTATTTTTCTAGAAACTTGTCCATTTCTTCTAGCTTATCCAGTTTGTTAGCATATAATTTTTCATAGTATTCTCTCATAATTCTTTGTCTTTCTGTGGTCTCCGTAGTGATTTTTCCTTTTTTATTTCTGATTCTGTTTATGTGTGTAGACTCTTTTTTTCTTGAGAAGTTTGGCTAGGGATTTATCTATTTCGTTTATTTTCTCAAAGAACCAGCTCCTGCTTTCATTGATTCTCTCTATTGTTTTATTCTTCTTGATTTTACTTATTTATGCTCTAATCTTTATTATGTACCTCCTTCTACTGACTTTGGGCCTCATTTGTTCTTCCTTTTCTAGTTTTGTTAATTGGGAGTTTAGACTGTTCATTTGGGATGGTTCTTCTTTCCTGAGGTAGGCCTGTATTGCAATATACTTCCCTCTTAGCATGGCCTTTACTGCATCCCACAGATATTTTTGGTGTTGTATTATTGTTGTCATTTTTCTCCATATATTGCTTGATCTCTGTTTTTATTTGGTCATTGATCCATTGGTTATTGAGGAGCATGCTGGTAAGCCACCAGGTGTTTGTGGGATTTTTCATTTTCTTTGCAGAATTTATTTCTAGTTTCATACCTTTGTGGTCTGAGAAACTGGTTGGTACAATTTCAATCTTTTTTAATTTACCGAGGCTCTTTTTGTGGCCTAGGATATGATCTTTTCTTGAAAATGTTGCATGCGCACTTGAGAAGGATGTGTATTCTGCTGCTTTTGGGTGTAGAGTTCTGTAGATGTCTGTTAGGTCCATCTGTTTAATGTGTTGTTCAGTGCCTCTGTCTCCTTACTTATTTTCTGTCTAGTTGATCTGTCCTTCAGAGTGAGTGGAGTGTTGAAGTCTCCTACAATGAATGCATTGCATTCTATTTCCCCTTTTAATTCTGTTAGTATTTGTTTCATATATGTAGGTGCTCCTGTGTTGGGTGCATACATATTTATAATGGTTATATCTTCTTGTTGGATTGACCCTTTTATCATTATGTAATGTCCTTTTTTGTCTCTTGGGACTCTCTTTGTTTTGAAGTCTATTTTGTCTGATACAAGTACTGCAACTCCTGCTTTTTTCTTCCTATTAGTTGAATGAAATGACTTTTTCCATTCCTTCACTTTTATTCTGTATATGTCTTTGAGTTTAAAGTGAGTCTTTGTAGGCAGCATATAGATGGGTCTGGTTTTTTAATCCATTCAGTGACTCTATGTCTTTTGATTGGCACATTCAGTCCATTTACATTTAGGGTGATTATGGATAAGTATGTACTTATTGCCACTGCAGGCTTTAGATTCGTAGTTACCAAAGGTTCAAGGTTAACTTCCTTACTATCTAGGAGTCTAACTTAACTCACTTAATATGCTATTACAAACATAATCTAAAGGTTCTTTTTTTTTTCTCCTCCTTTTTCTTCCTCCTCTGTTCTTTATGTATTATATATCATATTCTGTACTCTTTGTCTACCCCTTGATTGACTTTGGGGATAGTTAATTTAATTTTTGTTTTTGCTTTAGATGTTTTACTTTCTTTACTGTGGTGTTATTACCTCTGGTGACAGCTATTGAACCATAGAAATACTTCCATCTATAGCAATCCCTCAAAATACACTGGAGAGATGGTTTGTGGGAGGTAAATTCTCTCAGCTTTTGCTTATCTGGGAATTGTTAAATCCCTCCTTCAAATTTAAATGATAACCTTGCCGGGTAAAGTATTTTTGGTTCAAGGCCCTTCTGCTTCATTGCATTAAATACATCATGGCACTCCCTTCTAGCCTGTAAGGTTTCTGTTGAGAAGTCTGATGATAGCCTGATGGGCTTTCCTTTGTATGTGATCTTATTTCTCTCTGGCTGCTTTTAATAGACCATCCTTGTCCTCGATCTTTGCCATTTTAATTACTATATGTCTTGATGTTGTCTCCCTTGGGTCCCTTGTGTTGGGAGATCTGTGCACCTCCATGGCCTGAGAGACTATCTCCTCCCACAGATTGGGGAAGTGTTTAGCAATTACCTCCTCAAAGACACTTTCTATCCCTTTTTCTCTCTTCTTCTTCTTCTGGTACCCCTATAATGCAAATATTGTTCCGTTTGGATTGGTCACACAGTTCTCTCAATATTCTTTCATTCTTAGAGATCCTTTTTTCTCTCTGTGCCTCACCTTCTTTGTATTCCTCTTCTCTAGTTTCTATTTCATTTATCGTCTCCTCCACTGTATCCAATCTGCTTTTAATACCGTCCATTGTGCTCTTCAACAATTGGATCTCTGACCAGAGTTCATTCCTGAGTTCTTGAATATCTTTCTGTACCTCCATGAGCATGTTAATGATTTTTATTTTGAACTCCCTTTCAGGGAGAGTCATGAGATCAATATCATTTAAATCTTTCTCAGGAGTTGTATTCATAATTTTACTCTGAACCAGGTTCCTTCGGCTTTTTATATTTGCGTTTGGTGCCCTCTAGTGCCCAGAACCTCTACTCTCTGGAGCTGCTCAGCCCTTAAAGCAATGCTGGGGGTTGCAGGGGAGTGGTATTGGTGCCTGGGAGGAGGAAAGAGCTGTTTCCTGCTTCCTGGCTACTATGCCTGTCTCCACTGCCTGAACCAGTGGGCCGAGCACACAGGTATAAGTCTCTGTGCTTTGCGTTTTTAGTTGCTGTAGACAGATCTTCCCTCTGCCTGGCCTAACGCCAGGGTAAGGTTTCCCAGTTTGCAAGCTCGGTGGGGCTGGCCAGGAGAAAGGCGCACTAGTCTGCCTGTCACAGAAGGGGTTCTTGGAGCTGTGTAGGCAGCCAGGGAGCTGGAGCACCTGGAGATCGTGGAAGCTGCCAACCTGCTGGGTAGAGTGCACCTGGACAATTTTGTCTACCTGTCCTTTCTCCTGAGCAATAAGCTCTGTGCAATCCTTGCTCCTTTAGCAGCCCTCTTGCTAAGGGCTTCCTTGTTAGGAAGTCTCTCAGACTGCCCACCTTTCTTTTGTCCCAGAGTAGCCAGATATGGATCCTTGCTTTCCCCAAGCAGCTGGAATCTCAGTCTCTCCAGAAATTGTACCTGTCTTAGCTTTCCAACACCGTAATCACGAGAGTATCATGCAAGCACCATGAAATGTAGGTTTTTGCTCCCAGAGCAGAACTCCGGAGTTAGGTATTCAGCAGTCCTAGGTTTCCACTCCCTCCCTGCTCCATTTCTCTTCCTCCCGCCCATAAGGTGGGGTGATGGAAGGGCTTGGGTCCCACCAGGCCACAGCTTTAGTACGTTACCCTGTTCTGTGAGGTCTGCTCTTGTCTCCAGGTGTATGCAGTTTGTTGCAGTCCTCTTTCCTGTTGCTCTTTCAAGAGTGGTTGTATCAGTTATATTTTCGTATTATATGCGGTTTTAGGAGGAAGCCTCTGTCTCACCTCTCACACCGCCATCTTTAATCCCAGAATCACTCTTAAGATATTGATATTGGGTGACAATTTTATGGGTGTGTTCACTTTTTAATAGTTTAAAATATACCCTTATAATGTTTACATTTTTCAATATATATTTATACTTCAATAGTTTTTTTTAGTCCAAAACTATAGGCATTATTTACACAGGCTATATCCTCTATTAAAATAGTCTATCATTCCATGCATCCAAGTATGTACATCTCTAGAATAGAACTAGGACGATCATCAGTAGCCCTGAATTCTGTGCACAACTCTGACCTGCTGCATTTGGCCCAGAGTGGGCTATCAAAACCCAAGCAGGATGAGGAGGGTATCTACATAAGGAGACCTAGCCCACACAGGGTGTCAGAGCCTATGCTGAATGAGGAAGGTGTCCTGGCAAAGAGTTGGCCTGGTGGTGTGTCAGAACCTTACCAGGGTGAGAAGGACATTCACTTGGGGCAATCACCTGGTGTGGGGTGTTAAAGGCTCAACAAGAGAAGGAGGACATCCACATACGGGATTTCAGAATGTACATGAAGTGGGAAAGACTTCCAAGCAGGGAAGGACTAGCCAGAAACAGAAGACTGATTGTATACAGGGTGACTGATTAGGGTAAGTAAATAAATATATGGAAGCTGCATCTTTCCCATTGTCTGAGAAAAATACAAACATAGAGTACAAATATAGAGAGGAAGAAATAGAACAAGACCTATGGTACTAAACTAGAAGTAGAGGTATCAGTGTAAACTCTGATTTTGTAAAATGATTTTCAACACACAGAGATAAATACAGAAATTAATGTGCATGCAAATATGTCTGTATACATGCATACATACATATAGACACACATTCTCTAAAGCTCTGTCCACTGAGAAAGCCTGGAAGCAATGCTTCACCAATAGTAATGAGCACACCTAAAGCCCACCTTGGCTTCTAGATACCATTCTTTTCTAAAATGAACGAAGCTCCTTTAAGAAGCAGCTGATTCCAGGTCTGGGGAAGCAAAAGTATAATAGGAACCTGGAAGACTGTTGTGCCAGAAAGAATGGAAATGCTTAAATATTGATGGGAAATGTCACAAAGTCATAGTAGCCAGGTTGAAAGGTGTTTCACTGGCCACATTGCAAACAATTTAAATTTCAAAATAAATAATGATAGTAATGGATTAAAACCATTGAATAAAATGGCAAACCTAAGTCCACAGAAATAAAATTAATAATAAATATATTTAAAGCTTAATGAGGAACAAGGTATATACATAGTTTCAAAGTACCTCCTAACAAAAATAATATTAATTAATTTCAAAGAAGAAAGTAACTTTGCAGGGGAGGAGCTTCACTGATACCACTTTAATCAAATAACCATGAATACCATCAGCAAAGGTACAAATTGAAATTGTGCACCACACAACAGGATGCATTGAGAACACAGCATCACTTCTGGGATGTTTCCACCAAACATGCATAACCTGAAATCAATTGTAAGGAAATGTCAAGCATATCCAAATTTACCCAACAAATAACTGGTGTAAAATCTTCAAGTGTTAAGGTCACAAAAGTTTAAAAAATAAATAAAAATTAAAAAGATGAAAGATTTGTTCCAGAATGAAAGAGACTAAAGATACATGAGCAGTAAATGCAACATGTGATTCTGAACAAGATCCCTTTGCTAAAATAAGGACAGCAATGGGACAACTGGTACTACTATTATCACTGTTAATTTCCTGATTTTAATGGTTATATTGTGGTGATCTGGGACAATATCCTTGTAGGAAATATAGCTGAACTTTGAACAACACAGTTTTGAACTGCAGAGATCCACTAAGATGCAGATTTTTTTCAATAAATAAATTAGAAACATTTTTGGCGATTTATAACCATCTGAAAAAACATTTTGCTTTCTCTAGCTTTTTTTCATTATAGGAATACAGAATATAATATATGTAACATACAAATTATGTGTTAATCAGCTGTTTATATTTTATTAATAAGGCTTCTGATCAACAGTAGGCTACTAGTTCAATTTTAGGGGAGTCAAAAGTTATACATGGATTTTTGGCTGCACCCCAACCCTCACTGTTAAAGGGCTAACTGCACACCTAGTATATTTGGTGGTGGTGAGGCATCAGGTCTGCAACTTACTCTGAAATGTCTCAAGAAAAATAATTCTCTGTGCTGACAAGTTTTCTTTAAGTTTGCAATTATTTCAAATTAGAATGGTTATTATCAAGAAGATAAATAACAAGTGTTGGTGAGGATACAGAGAAAATAGAACCCTCGTGCATGGTTGATGGGAAAGTAAATTGGAGCAGCACTGTGGAAAGCAGTATGGAGGTTCTTCGAAAAATTAAAAAATAGAATGACCACATGATCCATCATTCCTTTGCCTCACAGTTTCCACTACTGGTGTTAAAAAGACCAAGAGCAATCTGAATCCCAACCCTTTGTATGTGACGTGTTTTTTTCCGTTTTCCTTTAAGGTCTCTGGATTTTGTCTTTACTCCTGGTGCTCTGAAATTACACAGTGATGTGCATTGATGCAGGTCTTTTTCCCATTGTATTGGGTACTTAAGGGCCCTTTTAATCTAGAAACTCATTTTCTTAGTTCTAGGAGGATTTCTAGTAATATTTCTTTGATAATTTCTTCCCTCCTCCTGCTGCTTTTCCTGGAATTATTCTTAGTTGAATGTAGAGCTCCTAGGTTGAGACTCTAATAGTCTTATCTTTCCTATTTATTATCCTTATCTTTTGTCAAAGCATTTATTTCACCTTTTTCTATCATACTTATGCATATTTCAACATAGTCATGTTTCCTTGATTGTAAAAAGAATATATGTTCATTGTATAAAATTTGGGAAATAAGAAAAGCACAAAAAAGTTAAATGTCCCATATTTCCATTCTTCAGAGACAGCAACTACTGACATTTTGTTGGCTCTCCTTAGTTTTTTTCCATATGTATATTTATTACGAAAAAAAGTGTTATACTGAAAATATTGCTGTAACATATTTGTTTTAAAATTGTTTTAATTATTCAATGAATACAATTGACTACATGTAATGTTAAAGAATAAAATACAAATGAATATATGTATGATTAAAAACATACAAAAAAAACCCTCAGCAAATCTAAGAACATTACCTTTTAAGGCTCCTGTGTGCCCTTTCCTATTTCCATTCCATTCCCTCCCTTCTCAGAGCTATATTAAAATTTTGTATATACTCCTGATTTTCTTTGTAGTATTACCACATATATTTGTCTCCTGAAACAATACATTATTCAATTTTGCCTGTTGTTACTGAACTTCCTCTAAAGGCAATCAAACAGTATGTATTCTGTACCATACTTTTTACTTTTATTTTTGCCCAATGTTATATTCCTGACATTCATCTGTGGTGTTGCATGCACCTGTAATTCATTCATTTCCTCTGTTGCATAAATGTATTTATCCATTCTCTTACTGATTGATTTGAGTTGTTTCTAGTGTCCTGCATTACAAATAATACCATTATGAACATTTTTGTACATGTCTCCTGGTGCATAAGTGTCAGAGCTTTCACTGGGGTATATACCCAGGAGTGGAGTTTCTGGTCAATAGGTGACTTATATCTTCAACTATTTGCCAAATTATTGCCTAAAGTGGTTGGATCAATTTATACCTTCACAAGTAGTAAAATAAGTTCACCTTTTTTTTTCTATTGCCTGAGAGAATTTCTTTCTCTCTCTTTTTTTTTTTTTGCTACAAATTTTTAATTTCCAAGAGATTGGTATAACCTTCCAGTGTTTTCTGAAGTTTCCTATGCTTTTTCTTGTTGCTCATATTCAAAAATGAGGAAGTAGAAAGCTGATTAGAAGCTCTGTGTACATGAATGGGGCTTGCCAACTGGTAGGCTGCACTGTTTTCCTAGAGGATGCCTAGAGGATGCCTGCAAAGATCAATGTAGATAGATCTCCTCTCTGGGCATGCAGTCAGTCACCCAGTCCCTCAAGCTCTTTTTTCTTGGAAAGTTTACAATTGGTTTTGACATTCTTAAAACCAAGCAGAACTAAGAGGCCCTCACCCAGTATGTTAGCTTTTACTTCATGACTGTTTTTAGCTCTGCATGTCTCCCTTATCTTCTTCCACTGAGGCTTGTGTCCCCAAGTTTGGAGCCTCCCTAATGAAATATTTCCACAGTATGAGAAGTGCCTCAATACTTTGTGAACAGACTTTCAACTCCCTTTGTTGTTACCCTCATGCCACATCCTTATCTTCAACAGTTTCTGGCTCCTCAAATTGCTCTATCTTTACAGAGTTTTGAGACACAAATTGGCTGTCATTGGAATTCTCTTCTGTAGACATTTGATATTCAGATTTTTAAACTTTGCTAATTCCTCCATCTCTTCCACCTTCCAAAATTTGTGCAACTGCAATTGTCTCCTCTTCTGTTGTCTTAGTCCTTGTGGGTTTATACCTTCCTTACTTTAATTTACTCTCATTTTAGAAGAATTTGGGGAGGAAGCAAATGTGTGTTAAATCCACCCTGTTTAACTGGAAATTCTATCTTTACACAGTTTAAGCAAAGTAAACAATGAAATTATAATAACATTCATATATAATTAAATATTTCATACAAAGAATATTGTGCAAGGTAAACTATTTTCTTAGTAATGATGCTTAAAGGCATATAAATAAAATTGTCCTCCTAAACACAAGAGTTGCTTTGAATAATCAAAGAAGAAAAGATTTTCTAAAAGTTATTTCCTAATGATTTTTACTTTATCCTATAATAGTAATAAACATTGTTAAAACATATATTACTTTCCTCCATCCCCCAAAATGTGAAATGTAAAGAATGTGAATATAACTAATTTTACATCTTAGCTGTATGTTTAAAATATTTTAATATCAAATAAAAATCTTTTCCATTAACTAGCCTGTAAATATTTATGAATATAAATCAATTATTATGAACAATCCTAGGAAAAAAGTTGAACATGTATGCATTTTACAGGAAATAAATATTAGGCCAATAAATTAAATTTTTACAACAGAAATTCTAACTCATGCTGAAAAATAAGTTCATCAGAGTAACTAAAAGAAATTATTTTCCATTTTTTAAAATTATTTTCAATTTTTTATTAATTATAAAGAAAATAATGCAACTCTAGCTGGAGAATCCAGGGTCTAATCTTTGCTAGTACTTATTTATAATGTTCTATTTATATCTGAAAAATACTGAAATGAATCCAGAGCTCATTTACCCCCAAGGTGTAAGGTATTCTTCAAAGACCACAGGTGCAATTCAGTCAAGCAGAAAGACATCTGATGGCAGAAGGAATCTCTGTCCTGTTTAAAAAAATAATTAAAAAGAAGTGCCAATTAATTATCTTGTATTGCCAATAAAACCAAGATCCCTTAGAAATAATAGAAAGAATCATTTGCTACTACTGATATTTGAGATATGGTTCATTAGAATAAACACACCATAGTGTATATCCTTGGTTAACCATCCAGAAATAAACTTTGGAAAAAAGAAAAATAAGCTTCTTTTCCTAGATTTAGTATGTCATCACATTAAGAAATGTGGTAAGAAGAATATATATATTGGAGTTTTCAATAACATATGTCTTGTCTTTAAGACTCTAAGAATATTTAGAATAATTTCATATTTAAGCATTTTAAAAACATTTTTAAGGAAAGGAAACATCTGTTAGGTAGTTATTAAGTGTAAACACATTTTATCATGTATTTTTAATATACAAAGCAAATATTTACAATCTCTCATACAAACAGGCTAATTAAAGTGGAATTTGCAAGGTAAATGGTATATAGTTACTATTATAAGAAACATATTTACTTAGAAGTAAACTGTGTGAAACTACATTAGCATTCAGATTAGTTTGGTAATCTGAATGCCATGAGAGATCCAGATATTCTAATTATATCAAAACAAAAACCAAAAGTAACAAAAAATGTACATACTATTGTTCATCCCAGTTTTAATACCAGGGACTAATGATGAATATTATTATGTTTTTTATGAAGTAGAACCGCATAAGTTTGAACTGACTGGGAGAAAACCAGTCTGAACCAGGAAAAAAAGACAACATTTTACAAGTATTTAAAAGGAATTTATATAACTTTGAAATATCTGCTTGGAAATATATATAATACTATATTATATGTATACTTCACAATATATTAGAAACATAAACAGTAGATTATCAATATTTCCTTTATAGAGATCATAAAAGAATTGCTCTTTCCAATAAAGTTTTGAATAACAAAAGAAGCTTGAAAATTATTTTAAGACACCTTTTAGATGGAAGAAAAAACCTTCAGCTTCTTTAACATTAGAAGTGACTAAAAATATTTCTCATTATGTTCATATGGGTGATACCCAAAATCATTTTAGACATAGTACAGACTTCTTTGGCCCTTCTCTCGCCTTTCCATCTGACCTCAATGCACTTACAATCATCAAGAACTGATGCATGTTGAACTAATGAGACACAGTGTGCTAATTTTTGAAAAAGCAGAGTGAGCAATGTGGCAGCATAAAAGAAGAGCCCAAACCTTGGTGGGCTTGGGAAAAAGCAGGCTTAGGAGCAGTGGGCCCTAAGAAAGCTACAGAGAAGGTGTGAAATGTTAACAGGACCTCAGAGAAGCATAGAATTTCACCAATTAAATGATGATAACAGATAATATGAAGTATTTACCTTGTGACAAGCATTGTTCTAAGCATTTTGTATGTATTAGGTCATTTAATCCTCAGAGCTACTCTTTGAAGTAGTACCATCATTATTCCTACAACAAGGAAACTGAGGCATAGAGTGGTCACAAAGCCAACGGGTAGTAGAGGTAGGCTTTGAATCTAAGCAGACTGGCTCCAGAGTCTGCTTGCAACCACAGTGCTCTACTGTACTGGGCTATACAGAGGTGTGCGAGAGAGAGTATGCAGTAGTTTGGGGAAAAGGACAGCATGTCCCAGGGATGGCAGTAGCTCAAGATGCTTGCTGGAAAGTGATAGAAAAGTGAAGTTGTAAAGGGTAGCAAGGAAACAGGCTATAATAATAATAGAAAAGGTTAAATTGATCTGAATTTACTCTCTTCATGTTACTAAGGTGCCATAAACAGTTAGAGATGAAACAAAGGACCCTTCAATCCCAGATCTGCCCTTCTCTAACCAGAAGCTGGCTGCCACCTGCCACTGTATACAGGTATGGTGTAGGAGAGCAAGTGGACTGCATTACTAGGAAAAAGGACATGGTTCCTTATCATCAGGCATAGAGGAAAAAGGATATCAAGCTAATTACTAATTTTTCAATTGAGTACTATCTTCCAGAGTTGTCACTTTGGGAATGAGTCTATTGAGGCTTCCATTACTCAAAATATTTTCAAAACCATGTTCTTTTGAATTGCTCTCAGATAATTTTAGGAGGCTTACTTCAGAATATTACTTCATAGTTATGTTTTTTTAAAAACTAATATACTGTATTAGAATATGTAAACTACACACTTCTTATTTGGATGGGTAAGGTCTGGAATGCTTAAAGAATCAGTTAATGAATTAAATATTTATTTTACATTATTAAGCTTAATGTGTGGATTCTAGATTCTAACTGCCTAGTTTCTTATTCTAACTTCTCAGGTTGCTAGCTATCTTGGAGAAATTACTTAACTTCTCTGTTTCTAAGTTACCCCATTTATAAAGTGGGTTTAATAAAGTACCTATCTCAGGACTGTTTTAAGAGTATCTTTATTCAATTACTTTATTGTTGCTCTTGCTGTTGCTATTATTATTACTTAGTATGTCCAGCACTATGCAACTTTACATGGAAAAAACAAAAGAAGTATTAAATATCTCTCACCTTAAATATAGCAATTTCACAAGGTGAGATGAAAGAATGAGTGGATGAATGAATAAATACCAAGGACAGGGGTTTTTATGAAGAAAAAACGTGTGTGTGGAGACGTTTTTACACAAGAAGAAGTACTTGAACTAGGACATATACACAGGTTAATATTTCACTAGGAATAGGGAAGAAAAGATGTGATGAAACAGGTGCATACTTTGATAGTGAACATTAAAAGTCACAACTTCTAGACTATACTAGAAAATAAAAACTCACATTCCTTAATTTTTTATTCCAATACCAATAATTAGAACTTATGACAATTTGGGCAAAGACAAGGCTGAAGTTTAGCTGTTGGTAGCTACATAAAAAGATTTTATCAAGCAGATTAAACATAGATAAAAATTTATAGCTGAAACCGAAAGGGCCATACCTTTACTTATATATGAAAAAATGACTGAACTTGAAATTCTGTTTTTTAGTTTAAGTCAATTGGATAATACAGAATTTGTCAAAACTTTCCACAGAAACAAAGAGTGAGGTATGGATTTTCTTGTAATCCACATTGGCTATATCTAAGAGGCAGGAACACTTTTAACTTGAAAAACAATAGGTCCACTGCCCACATCTTTACTAAGTTTGAAAGTCCTAGACTTCTCAGAAATTACAGTTTGGGGGAGAACAAGCTAAATTAGGTCTGTGGAGAGCTACAAATGTCAAGTACAAAGCCCTTGACCCTTTGATTTTGGAATGCAAGGGGAAATTCTGAGAATAGTACAGTGCGGAGTCTATGATCTGAACGAGTCTTCCAGCTCAGCCCCAAAGGATTCATGTCTGGTTCCAAAGAGAATGGAAAGACTGAGAAGTATGTACAAACTATTTCTCAAAATGCTCTAATGTACAAACACCACTGCTCTGGTTTCCCACTAAAAAGTAGGGGACAAAATGGGACAGAGACATTCTACTTTACGAAGGACCCCTGTGTAGCCCCACAGGGAACATTAGATATAAGGGTGGTGAAGTGGCCATAGTGGGTGGAACCCAGCAGAAAGTAAGTGGGCTGGAAGCCTTCAGAAGCCCTGATAGCAGAGTGGTGATATTTAGACAAAACGAGGTCCACTCCCAGCAAAAGTAATGGTACCAAGGAGTAATCCATATCACCTGGGGAAATGGCAGCAGTAATCACTTGATAGAGCAGGCCTAGCATGCAGTGGGTGAAGCAAGTGAGAAGAAAATAGCCAATGTCCATTAAATCACTGGACTTGTTTATAAAAGCAAATGATGACAATGGCAGACTCCCCAAAATATGTGTAAGTAAGATGGAAGTTTTGCAGGGGTCATGTATTAGCAGAAGGGCAAAAGATAGTCAGATGCAGGTTATACATCTTTCTTTTCCCCTTGAACTTCAAATATCTGATAATAAAACCATATAGATATAAAGAGAATTAACAGAATAAATAAAACACATTTGTAAAAATCTGTAATAATAACTAGATGGGCATAGTGGAAGGGAACCAATTCGATGTCCTTTTTAGACCTCAAGATGTCTTACCATCTTTACACTGTGCAGGTTTTTTAAGACACAGATGTTTAAATGTCTCCCATCTTACTCAAGAATGCCACCAGCTAAAAAGAATGCTGATAATTTCCTTGTTTGAAAAATGTGCCTGGAGGAAGTAGTCAAGACTGAGCTCGTATTATTCAAATATTGTATTAGTGCATAAATAGTTTTAAAGGAGGGAAGAAAAGAATTTCAGAAGAATGCTGGATTCTGCATTTTGGGAGGGAGGTGTGGGCAAGAATTATAAAGGCAGTGAAATAGGGAATGCCTAATAAAGTAAGCTGAGATATGCTGCCCCACTCAGTACCCACTGGGGATAAAACCCAATGCACATGACTTGGAACTAGAACAAAAGTAGCTACAAGGGGGAAAATGAATAAAAGAATGAATGAATAAAAAATAATATAGTAAAGAATTATCCAAGTAGTAGAAGGAAAAACCTAAACAAAAAAATTGCCCATAATTTTATTTTCATTTATTTTAAAATACTTTTTTAACTTTTACAACTTTGTCTACCTTAATTTTATAAGTTAGTTGATGACAGTCCCAGATGTCTCAGAAGGCTATTCTGAATCCAAACTCCCAGTCTCCATTACAGAATAAGAAGCACAATTTAAAATGAGCTTGACCTAAATCTAGACGATAGTGCTTTTGTGGCAGGGGAGGGGAGAATCTATCACAGTCCCCATTTTGAGGGCAGGGAGAAGAGAGGATCCTAGAGAGACTTCTTACTTTCTACTGACATCCTCAAAAAGTTTAAAGCCTTCCCTCCAAAATAGGTTACATAATAATAAATTAATATGTATCTGCCTGAAGAATAATTGTTATCATATAGACTAAGTTTTTAAAAACTAATGTGCAAAATAGAAACAGTTGCAAAAAGATGCTGTGACTTGTTATATTTTTGACAACCTTCTTTGAAAAAATAAAAACTATGTCTTAAAGGTAAAGATTACCTGCCACTAAATAAATCTGCAAAATACTTGTTGCCCCTTGTTTCTGAAGTCAGCTATTTTGACTGCTTTGGGAAGGACAGGAAGCTTGAGGGCAAAACTCATTCAAAACATGATGGGAAAAAAAAGAATTAAAAGAGAAGTCATTGCTGTAGTTTAACGAAGATAAATGATACCATGGCGCCAACAAAACATTTAAAATGAATGTGTACTAGCAAAATACCTCAAAGAGCCTAAGGGAATCTTTCTTAGGCATAAACTTAGAATATATACTTGCGATTTATTATCAATAGACTTTCTGAGGAATATCTATTCACCACTTCAAAATGTACAAAAATAAAAACAACTAAATAGCACAAATTTAAGATACACCACTTCTGTTGTACTACGTGTTCCACTCATCTGTAGGGTTTGCCTTGGGTGGGGAAGCCCTCCTCCCAGAGCAACATCAGCATTAGGTAATTTTCAAATTATAAAATACAGTGTATTCCCTCACACTCTCTTGTCTAATGCCATCAACATAGAATTATATTAATATCTGTTAAACATATGCATGAACATATTTAACCAATGTCATCTTATCAAACAGTTTTGAAATATTCAACACTGAACCAATTAAGCAATGATAAAGTTCGTATAAAATGGCAGAGAAGTCTCAAAGAGACCTCAAGCTTGCATTGAACCTATTGGACTATGGGTGTTCAGTAGACTTTTTAGTTTGATAATAAAAAATATTCTTATAAATTAGAGGCCATTTGAGAATTGTTAGATTTTTGATAGAAGGAGAGAGATAAAATGGAACAATATACAAAAGCATGAACTAGAAGGAGGGAAGGCTTATTTGAGAAAAAATAAGCAATGGTTTTGGTGCACAAATAGAAGAGGTAGTAAATCAGTGCCAACTAAAAGAAGCCTGAATGCCAAATTTAGGAATTAGAAGCTTATATATGCTATGTATCTAGAAAGGAATAATGAAAGCTTTCTGATCTGGTAAGGTATTTTTGAAAGGGTAATCAACAGATCATAATTGTTCGAAGATTAACTGCGTGGGTGGGAATACTGGAGGAGTGGAGGAATATTTGATACAAGTGATTTGTTAGAAAGGTAGTAAAGTAACAGATAACACCAATATTCAGGAACAAGGACTCGAATTGGGATTGTAGGAGTTGGAATGTAAATAAACAGATTCAAGTGATCCTTTGAAGAAAGAATCAACAGTGTATGAGGACTGATGAATTGTGGAAGTGAGGAAGACAGAAGAATCTGGAGTCACCACCAAGGATGGGGATCTGATTACTGCATAGACAGTGAGCCTTGCCTTGAACATGGCTCCCCTAAGCAGGCATGCCTCCACTCTCATGTGCCAGGCAAAAGGGCACAGTACATTATGTTCATGACTGCCTCAACCACTCAAGCCACACACCTCAATTCTCCTAGCCACCGATCTGGCTAATAGATCTCCTATTAACCTATAGCCTCATCCCTCAGTTTGTAACTCTGGGTCTTCCTCTTCCTTACTCTTTGATTTGGCTTCTTCCCCCTGGCAAAGGACTCACAAATATCATTTTTCTTGGTCACATCTAGTTTTCAGTAAGCCCCTACCCAGAGCTGTTACCACCTGGATTATACTAGTTTCAAAGGGCAGGACTTGGACTGAAACATACATAGGAACAGGTTAGTCTAGAAGAGGAGCAAGTTTTGCAAATGTCAGTAAACTGAATTTTAGACATAGTGGAAGTTTAAGATATATGGGTAGACATGAATAGAAATGTCTAGCTGGTAGCTACAAATACAGAAAAGGAGCCTGGACTACATAAAAACTATGTGGAATTTTCTAAATAGAAAGGAAAGTTAAAGCCACTGAATAAGATCTCAGAGAAAAAAAATCAAGGATAGGTATTTTGGTAATTCTCCAATAAGGAGACAATGAAAAAGACAGATTAAGATAACATATGTGGTGTTGGAAAAGTCAGAAAAGAGAAAATGGTGTACATGTTTTTTTAAGTGGTTATATAGTGAACAGAAGTGTTGTTTCTGTATTTTAATGTAGAGATGACCTCAGTGTGATTTAATGAGAAGTAATGTTTTATCAAGGACACAGAGATTAAGTTTTCAAAAGAAGGTGTGGTTCTACTGCTCTGAATGCTGGGCTGTGAGTCAAAAATGCCTTAATTCTAATCCTACTATGACAAATTTACCCCAAATCATTTAACTTCTCTACCTCAATTTCCCCACCTGCAAAAATAGGGATAATGATATTGACCTGCATTTTTAAGTGTTATAAGGATTAATTAATGTTGCATAATACTTTGTAGATGAAAAGGGCTGAGCATTATTAGTTGACATTGCTTAACTAATTGCCTATAATACTAAAATTTTATCCCTTAATTTTATTCAAACAGCAGTTATCAAATAAATATCTTCGCTACCTTAATGACATTTACCTCCAATATTATTAAATTCTTATTTTAAATATATCTGGATCTTTTCTATATTATATCATAATTGAATTTCATAGCATACAAAGATTTGATCAGTTCAAAAGTCTAGAACACCTTTTCAATATAAATATTAAGTGGAAACATTCAGGACATATTTATTTGATAATGAGCACCCACTCCAAGTATTGAATAATGCTAAAAGGTAATACTTTAACTCATGGAATTTTAGATTTAACCAATAATACTAAGCAATTCGGTGTAAAAGCGAAATCCAAACACCTAAAGCAGTGTGTTAAAAATTCTATCATGTCAGGAACAAAAGAGCAGTAGACTCACAGACACCGAGAAGGGACTAGTGGTTACCAAGGGGGAAGGGTTAAAGTGGGTTGGAGGGAAGGGGAAAGGGGATAAAGGGGAACCATATTTCACAATCACAATGTAGGCTGGTCACGAGGACAGCAGTGTAGCACAGAGAATGCAGTTAGTGATTCTGCAACATCTTACTACATTGGTAAATAGTGAAAGCTCTAGCAGGGGTGAGGATTTAATAATATGGGTAAATGTTGAACCACTGTGTTATATAACTGAAACCAACATAAGACTGTATATCAATGATACTTTAATTAAAAACTTATTTTTAAAGCAAGTTATAGAACCTAAAAGCGAACAAAAAATGAAGACAGAAGCTTTTAAATCCATTAGAAACTCTATGTGGTTTTTGTGTCTTCTTGGGTTTTAAGATTATGAAAGTAATACATGTTTATTGCTTAAAAAAACATTATTAGTATTTGATGTTAAAATGAACAGTTCCTCTCCTAGCTGCCCTACCTACTCTGAAGGGAGCTACTGCAAGCATGATATTGACTTTCTAGAGTTATACTTATAGCACGTTCACACCCATACTGACCTGTTTTCTATTTTTGAATTCAGGATTTTACTAAACAATAATTTGCTTTTTTTCACTGAACAACACAGCATGGATATTCTGTTAGTAGGTACAGATTTACCTAGATTTGTTAATAGCTACAAGATGTTCCATTGGATAGTGATCATAATTTACTTAACCATTCCCTTAATGAACATTCTGTTTCTACTTTTTGCCTTATAAATAACAGTACCATGAAAATATTAATGCACATTTTATGTTTTGATGGTACTGCTAAATTGGCCTCCAGTATACCAATTTATATTTCCACCAACAACATGATTGTCCTTTTCCCTATATCCTCAGTAACATGCAACACAATCAAAGTTTTCAATTTTCACTAATCTGGTAGGTGAAAATTGTATTTGTGTAGTTTTAAGTTTCATTTTTCCATTCATTAAAGAAATCAAACATCTTTCCATGTATTTTCTTAACAATTCTGTTTCGTCTATAAATTATTGGTTTCTATCTTTTGCCCATCTTTCTACTGAGTTCTTTATCCCTTTTTTTGTATACTAATAACATTAATCCTTTGTTATACATTTTGGACATATTTAGTCCTTTAAAAATTTTTCATCAACTTTGTATATGAAGAAAATAAGAGAATGCAGAATTCACATTTTTTTTAAAGTAGGCATAACAGAAAACTCTTAGAACTCAGTTCAGCTAGCGCTATGCAAAGTGCCATGGCTAAAGGGTGGTTCTTCTTCAGCTGCTTACAACTGGTCAGATGATGCTATTTCTAGATGAAGCAAAAGGCAACTGATTCTTATGTTCTAAGAGAATCTGTGCATCATTCTTATTAAAAGAGGCTGGAAGAAAATTCTATGTCTAGAAAGAAAAGTCAGAAATCCTTTACTTTCCCAAAATGAGCTAGCAAAAATCTTTATAAATTTCGTATTATACTTAAATTTGGAAAGCATTTCTTTAGGACATTGTTCAAATTATTTTAATTCACTTGTTAAATATATCTTGTCAATTTAACATTTTCTGTACTATACACAGTTTTGACATTTAGACAATTTATCAATGGTTTCTTCATTGTGACCTTCTTCCTCTTTCTACTCATTACATGCAACAAATTAAATTTCAGTAACATTTAAACATCAGTGTTGACCTTTGCATAGCCATTTTCTAGTTTCCTATTTATACAAACATCTTGTTTGCTGATGCTTATTTTAAATATTTTGCTGCATACAATTTCCACTATTCCAAAGAGCCTTGTATCTAGTTGTAGTACGTTTTTTTCCAGGACCTTGCAAAATAATTGCAATGGCTTATATCAGGTATTTTAGAAAACAGAAAGAGTATGCTTGCATAAGCAAATAACAATAAAATAATCTTTGCCCACCACCACCTCTAACACATGTACCCACCTTTCTGATCTTCAAAAATATGGACTTCATTCTTTTTAGGATGTGTATCAATCACAACAATAAAGACAAGGAAAATAGAAATGCTGGCAATGTGATCATGATCATTAATTTTAGATATAATTCCATAAATACAGTTTTATGCATATTTGAATAGATAGAAAGAAATGTGACTTCGAAGAGAAAATAAACAGTTTCAGGAATAATTCTTGCAGAGCTGAGTTAAAGACAAGAGAACACCAAAATGCTCTTATCTAAATCAATACTAACTGCTAATACTAACAATTTGTTAATTTACTGTTTTAAAAAAGCATATAAATGAAAGACTGTTGCAAAGTGAGAAAGAATGAAAAAAAGATAGATAGAGATCCTTTCTTTTCAAATAGGAAAGACAGTGAAAAACTTGAAGTGGCCTGCAGCTATACCACCTCAACCTTGTCAGATTTCACTTGTCAACACTTTAATGACAGATTGCCACCCTCTCCTCTAAAAAAAAAAAAAAAAAAAGAACGCTAGTAACTGTTGAAAGAAATGGCTTTTATAAAAAGTGGAATATCTCATGCAACTTGATAGCTGTAGACTTTAAAATCTTTTTTTTTTAACCAAAAGAGACTTGAAAAAATTTTTATTGGCTCTTATAAAAACTTGGAAGCTAAAGAACCCTCCCAATGTAGGGAAGTAAAGTGGAGGTAACATTTTTATATCTACTAATGCACTTTATATTCACTGTTTCATTTCATCTTCACAGTGACCCTCTGAAATTAGGTACTAAGTTGTGTGTGTATTTGTATGCATACATATTTTGTGTGTGTGCATAATTACTGTTCCCCCACCTCCCCCATTAACTCTGCTAGTTAAGTTATATATATGAAACCTTTTAAGTTACAGATATGAAAACTGAGGTCTAGGGGGGTAATTTGCACAAGTTGGATCAGCTTATTAGGGGAACAGTTAGGACTCAAATTCCTGGCCATGGGTTATCTGAGCAGTGCCCTTTCTTCTACTTCCCTCTGCCTAAACGCTATGCTAAATAGAGCCTTTTAGTTAAGCTTCTGCTTAAGCACCTGAGACAGGTGTCAGTTTAAACTTGTATTATTAATCCATGGTGAAAGATATAGATGGAAACTATTTCCTGGCCAAATTTACTTTAATTTATTTTGCTTAGAAAGCCCTTGGAGGAAGTTACTTGAATGACTGTTTAAGGACTATTTTTAATTAATACATTAATAGTTTTTAAGTAAACTGATGTATCTGAAATACCAGGTTAAAATTGCTATTTCTTAGGCACTATTCACAAATAGTGTGAATCATGTTCACACTATTTTCCTAGTGAGCTTTATATATAAAAAAGTTCCAACATGGATTATTAATGTATTATGGCTGATTGTTAAATAAATTATCTTCCTTTTAAGTTACTGTATCAGAGAACTTTTATTTCTATTTTGATTACCCTTATTTGGTAGTGGTTCTCATTAAGTTCTTAGCCCTTCGATGTTATAAAAAGTTCTTAATGAAATGTAAAGCAGCCCCAATGCTCACAGTTTATAAGAATTCTGCAGCAAATGCTTTCATGTCGTGACTGGATCTTCCTTCATACTCTTTCTTCCCTGATTGATTATTTTCACCTTTACTAATGGTTTGTCACAGCATTATTACTTATATAATACTTTTGGTATTTTATTTCAGAGATTGAATGGAGAATCAAAGTAGATAACTAAGGAAAGAACAGACTTTCCTTACTGAAATGGTCTGCAAATAACCACAAAAATCCCCTGAGAAAGGATCAATTTCACCTTAATATACTTAACACAGACATACATCATCACTGCTTAAAATGTTAACAATTCCCTAATGCAGTAGGAAATTATTACCAGATACTTAAAAATCATTAGACTAAAACAAGATTCTAGATTATGATCATGTTTGTCCTAAGGCAAATAATGGATTAATAAAAAATATTCCTTATGCTTTTAAAACTATACTCTATTTTAAGTTATTGAGGAATAAAAAACTATATTCTACTTTAAGTTATTGAGGGATAATGTATCTGAAAATATGTGGCAAATGATAATTATTCAGTAAATGTTAGTTTCCTTCTCCTAAGTATTCAGTATCCACAAAATATTGTCTATTCAATAATACAAAAGGGAAAAATATTCTAGTTATTTTATCATTTCACTGAGTATCATTTCATCCTCTAATTATTTTGAGTTTGGTTTAACATACACTTGCAAAGCATCTACTAAGTGCCAACCATTGGGCCAGGCAATGTGCTAGGCATTCAGAAAAATGAGGAAAAAAAACAAATACTTGCATTTGAGGAGGTGATAACCTAGTGAGGGATGGAGCAGTGGGAGCATAAAAACAATGCATACATCAGAGCATGGCAAATAAGATAGAATCATGAATAAAAAAGAAAGTACAGGTAAGAGAGTTAACTCAAGCATCTAACATAATCTCAAGCAGAAAAATAGAAATTATATGTGTATTTTCAGAACCTGAGTCTTCAGAGAAAATGAATACCTAGTATATAACCCAGGCACATGAAAATGTGTTTGATCCACATTTGAGGTTTCTGAAACTTTACATATCTTATTATCAATGTGTACATTTAACAGTGTTGCTCTTTCGTCAGAATTAATGTTAAATCAATAGCAATTAAACTTTATAATTAATGATAAATTAGAATCAATGAAACATGGCGTTTGTCATGCTCAACAGGTTACTTTTCATAGCATGACCAGCTCCAAGTGAGTTGGTAACATACACAAAATGCTGTATAGAAGACCATCCCAATACAGATGGGGGATTGCACACATGTAGTTATCTTCATTCCCGTCCAAACTGACACTAAAATTACAATAAAAAAAGAAAAAAGAAAAACTCACAAGACAAAAAAATTAGAGGCAAGATAATAGCAAAACAGGTATCAACAAAATTTTGAAGAATAAAAAGCAGATCGGCAAGAGGTAACTGACAATAGATTCAAGAAAATGGAAAGCCAAGTACATATGAAGAGTGGATGGCTGAGAACCAAAAAGCACATGTACTGAACCCTAGAAAAGTTCAGAAACTGGAGACACCAAGTACCTTTGAAGGAATGTCTGTGCTTAAGCTTGAAAACAAGAAAATTCTCTGAAATTCTATGTAAATAATATTTAGACTTCTAGGTGCTCTTCTCTGTCAGCTGGGCAATTATCCCTCACTACCATTGAAAAAAACTGGAAATTGATTCTTTTGAGAGGCTGTATCTCAGCAACTTTGAAAGAAACAAAACATTACTAAGAATAGGACAGCTATTATGAAAAGAGAGAAGAAAGAATCTCTTGGAAATAAAGTTAGAGAAAAAATAAATAATTTTTAAAAAAGACTTGAAAAATACTGTTGAAATCGCTCTGAAGGAAAAAAGAAGTGCCTACTCACACACACACACACACACACACACACACACACACACACACACACACACAACACAAAAAGGGAGAGAGAGAAGGAATCTGAAGAAGCAGTCAGATTGATCTTTAGTTACATGTTGACTAAGAAAGAAAACAGAGATGATGGAATGGAAGAAGTCATCAAAGAAAGAATACAAGAAAATTTCCTAAAACTGAAGTTCATGAGTTTTCAGGTTGAAAGAAAGAACAAGTACACAACACAATGAATTATAAAAACTCAATGCCTAGGCAGATCATTATGAAATCTCAAAACAGCGGGGATAAACAAAAATCCTAAAAGTCTCCAAAGAAGGGAAAAAACAAGAAAAAGAGATCACTTAAAAAGGATCAAGTCATCAAACTTCTCAACAGCAACATTGGGAATTAGAAGACAAGGGAGTAATGCTTTCAATTTCTGAAGTAAAAATATTTCCTACCTATAATTCTACATGTAGCCAAACTATCACTTCAATCTGAGGTTACAATAAAGATATTCAAAGAGGCAAAATCTCAAAAATTAATCATCACACATTGTTTTTCAGAAAGTTACTGGAGGATGTGTCCTACCAAAGGTTGAAATAAACCAAGAAAGAGGACAATATGGGATCCAGGATATAAAGGCTCCAACACAAAAACAAGGAAAAAATGATTTCCAGAATAACAACGAAGGGAAATCCTACAAAGGTAACTGTATCTCATGCAGACTGAAGCAGGAGAGCACCGAGCTCCAGAAAGGATGTAGCCAAAAATAATAATAAAATGGAAAGTAACAGATTATCTGATGTATTTGTACTTACTGAAAGAAGATTTACACTTCTTCTGGGGAAGTTGGGAATGAGGAAAGAGCAGGTCTATAAGAAATAAGCAAATTAAAAAAGTAAGGCAATTATTGACTGCAGAGAGAAGAAAAGGTTATGCAAGGAGAAAAATGTAATCATAGTATGCTACATGGCTGCACATGGTGAGAGAGGGTGGTAGCTAGAGGAGTCTGAAGATGGAGGAAGGGATTATTTTTTTAAGATGGTAGAGGCATAAACTGTCAGTTATTCTTGTCACTCTGTTTTGAAACTACTTTCTCTTCCCACCTCCTTTCTAGAGGAATTAGGGCCATGGCTGAATCAAAAAAAAGAGCACAGCATCAATAATTGTTTTTGGTGCAAACTCAGGCTGCAGCTGTGTGTCTGTAAATAACACAGTTCAGGATGTGCCACAGATGGTGCCAGCCAATGAGAAGGTGTCTACATATTCAAAGCAGGGTTTGTTATTTTTTTCCCTATTGAGTAAATATTATATGTCAGTTATTTTCTAATTTAAAAAAATGGATATACACATTTTAACAATAAATTTTTAAATTTATAACTCACCACATATAATAAGAGTACATGGTGGATTTGACATGAACATTGATAACTAGGCACCCTCTTTTCATGAACCTTCCAATACGCCCTTAAGTATTAAGTACCTGATTTATGAAACTGATGTTTGGACATGATTTAGTTATTTCAAACTTAAGTTTTTTGGTGTGACTTTGTTGCAAATTATTCAATACGTGACACACTCAAAAGTGCCTTCCGTTAAAGATACTCAAAAAAAGGTTTAATACTGTTACAGAGCAATGGCCAATTCCTGAAAACTACATTTGTGTTTAGTGTTGTTAACCTCCCATATCTAAATCACTGATTATGCCAATAAGGAAATACATGCAATTTGCCTTTAGAAATTGCACTGACTTGTTTCTAAACCTCAACAAGTTTGGAAAATCTCCACAGTTTTAGTGTTTTGTTTTGTTTTGTTTTGTTTTTGCTTATTTGTTTGATCAAAAAGAAAACAGTTTTCTTCTCAGTTAATCAGAAAGTCCCTACTATATGCTGAGTGCTTTATATGCATTTTCTCATTCAGAATTTAGGACAACCACATGAGGTAATATTTCCCTATTTTATAAAGTAGAAAAGTGGTGAAGCTATACTTTTAAACACAAATTTGTGTAATTCTAAAACCCACTGTTTTGTCACTACATGCTTTTTCCATTGTAGGGTATTTTTTTTTTTAAGTTCTGACTGCTCCACCCCATATCCAGGCCTCTACGAGGCTCAGTGTCTTCCTTCACAGATGCCTGTCACCGCCAGGCCAGAGGAAGAGGGCAGAGCCAACTGCTATATTGTGAATATAAACATCCTATGGAGAAAACCACATTGGGGGGTGGAGGAGGGCTATCTGGCCTTTTGCGTTTAAAGGCAACCCCTTGCCAACCACATGTATGAGCCTTCTGAGATTTAGATCTGCCCTCAGATCTGCAGTCTCATGAGAGATCCTGAGCCAGAACTACCCATCTAAGTCACTCTCAAATACCTGATACACAGAAATTATGAGGATAATGGAAGTTTTTTTTTAAGTTCTGATATTCTTTTATTAAGTATGTGAGTAATTCATGTTGAATGTGGGCAACTTTTTCAGTCATCACCAACTCTTTTCCCCTTCCCAACAACATGGAGCACACTGTGGCTACACATATGCTGACCATTTTACTGAAAGAGAGAGGGAGCAGGAGAAGGAGGAGAGCAGAAGCAATAAAAGGAAGGAAAAACAAAAAAAATACCCACTTTTTCAAGTGTTTCTCACTATATCAGTCACCACTTTCAAATATTCTTTTCCCTTCTTTGCTTTGCTTCTTTGAAAATATATCCAATCTTTCTACTTCTTTCTATCTCCATTATTAGCACTCTTGTTTAGACCACCATCTCATCTTGCCCAGAGTATTTCAATAGCCTCTGTCTCCCATTTCAACTTATGAGCCTCTACAATACATTTTCCATAGAAATATAAAAATATTTAAAATTTTTATTATGCACAACATATAATATTTAATATTTTAAAATATACAGAAAACATCATTTTATTTATTTGTCAGAAGCTCTTCAGAAGCTTCTCCTTACATGTCTTAAAGTTTATACTGGCTTATATACCTATGTGTGTTCCAGAGGTTTTCTATCTCTTCTACATAATCTCCCTTCACTCCCTTCAAAAAGACAAGTTGGGCTAAAATTGTAAAGAGCATTGGATAAAATGCAACAAGTCTGAGGTCTATTCCATATGTTAATCGTTTTCAAGCTCTTTTTCCCTGGCAGAATATTTTTTCCTTCAATGAAATACCACACATAACTCCAATAAATAAAACCTGTAAAAGCAGAGATGTTTTGGTTGCAGCAAGGTCCGAGGGCCCATTCCAACCACTGATACCAAGGCCAGGGGATACTTGTGGAGCCATCCTTTAGTTCTCAATCTCCAGTTCTATTGCATTGCCTGGATTGACCTTCAATGGCTTGACATCTCACTCACATTTTGTCTTTTAACTCTAACTCAGGGTATTTCTTTTTTATCTTTCGGATTACTATTTCAGTCTGTAGTTAGATTTGTTACATTGTTTTGCTCTTCTTATACATAGATATAATTTCTAAAATTTTAATGATCATATTTTTATTTTCAAAGATCTCGTTCATTGCTTCTTTTGGATAGGGGTCTGTTCTTGTTCATTATCTTCTGGAATCTCTCGGAAGTTATTGATTAGAATATATTTTATGTGTTCTTCTATTCTTTGAATTGAACGTTTCATCTAAATCAATTGTCTGTTCATAGTAGCTCTTCTTTTCCCCGCTATTCGTTTTCTTAAATGTCTGGTGATCCTTGGCTATTGATTCATTATTTATAAGTAAAGATCTAAGTTGATGAATGTACACAGCTGACTTCAGGTTTTCTCTATAGCCACGGACCTCTATTTCCCCAATCTGGCCTCTTTCCTATACAGGAGGGCTCTACAAGAAGGCTGACTGCTGGTATGTAAGTAGCCAGGGCCACATTAAGATGTACAGGCCAGTTCACAAATGCAAACTGAGGATGCACCAACTGGCAAAAGCTGGATTTTCCTCTGGTGGTGGAGTACTCTGGTGCATTTTTCCCCCTGGCCAGGAATGCCTTTCATTTTTCCTCTCATCCATGTCTGGGTAAATCCTCCCAAGTTACTTCATATTCTGCTCTTTTCTCATGTGCCTATAGCTACATTGTAAGCCTATCCCAGATAGGTAATTTGCCTTTTGTGTGGCTTTTTAATTTCATAAATGAACAAATACCATTGCTACCTGTTATTGCTACTGTGTGTGTGAGACAGAGGGGGGGGGAGGGAGAGAGAGAAAACAAGTGTGTGTGTACAATTTCAGGAGGGAGGAAGAACTGAGAAAGGAAAAATTCTGTCCCTCTTGTTAAATAAATATCCCTACTACCAGGAACTTGAAAGTTTTTAGGCTCTCCTTTCATGCACAGTTTTCTCTTCTGTGACATTCTAGGTTATCTTTTCCTAGCTTTCTGCTTTCTGTCTCAGGAATTCCTCACAATTTTTAATACCACCAGTTCTTGTTGTCCAATAGTGTTGACAAAGTGTATTTTAATTCTTCCTCCATTTTAAAGAATTTGTAAAAGAAAAGGAGTGGCATCTATTTGAAAAGGCATCATTTCAAAAGGGAATGATGCATATCTGTAAATTAAGAGGTAAGATCTAGTGGAATGACAAAGGTTAAAGATATCAGACTAAAATTTAAACCTCTTGCCATGACCTACCTCCCCAACAAATTCATTTATCACTTTTCTCCTTAGCTCACTACACTTCAGGAACATGGGCTTTCTTTCAGTTCCTCAAAAAATATCCAACTTATTACTAATTCTGAGTCTTTGTGTTCTTTAAACTGCTGCTTCTTATGATTCAGATCTCTGTGCAAATGTCACTTCTCCAATGACCACCATATAAAATAGCACCATCCCAGATGCTGTCACATCATTCTGTTTTGATTTTAACTTTACTGAGCTTATCATTTTCTAAGATTAGCTTGATTATTTCTTTGCCTACTTGTTTGAGTACCTTGACTAGCATAAATACTGCATAAAGCTTCTCTGTAATACTCCACATTGTATCATAAATATTCAATAAATATTTGATGAATGAAGATTTGGGAAGAGAAGACATAGCCAATGACACAAGTTCTCAGAAAAAATCAGATTATAACATCAGTTAAGTTGGAGGGTTAGCCATGAAAATAAATGACTTATTTTTGAGACAGATCAAAATGAAAAGAGGAAAAAGATTAAGATATGTTTTGAGGTGTTAGAAGACAATTCTCTATAAGTCTCTCACATTTCTGCAACAAAGGCACTAAATATAATTGCTAAGAGCATAGAGCTTTATTTGGCAATCAAGGCCTTCATAATCACTTACCCCTATCTTTCTTGCCCTACCTCAAACACAAACCCTAGAACTGTCGCTAACTGACATACCACTTGCTACCTCTACAGAAAGAACTTTCCTACCTTTTACTATGTTGTCCTCTTTAATATATTTCTTGCTATTCTGCAGCTTCTTTAATATGCTTTTCAGATGCTGCCTCCTCCATGAAGCATTCCTGTTCTCTAGTCAGATGGAATCTTTTATCTGAAATCACACAGCACTTAATTTGTATTTCCCATATAATGTGCATTTTCTATCTATAGTTGTCTTTCTACTCCAACTGCCTGATACCTTTTTAAATCACTTTCATCCTTTGATTTCAGTGACACTGCACTCATTTACGTCTGACCTCTCTCTAGCTGCTTGTTTTCTTAGCGTTAGTATTTTTCACTGGTTCTTCTTCCTCTGTCCACTCTTGGGTCCCTCAGGGTCCTACTTAGGATCCTCCTCCCCTCTTTATATCCTTCCCACAAAACAACTCATCAACTCCAATTACTACCTACCTATGAGCTGATAACTATTAGTAACTAGTCCCATCTTCTCTCCTGAGCATCTGGTTTATATATCCAACTTCTAGAGACCATCTGCACACAAAGTGCTACATTACTTTTAAGTTCACCATTTCTGAAACTGAACTCAAATTCTTCCCTTTCAGACTCTTTCCAATTACGAATGAAAGCATTATCCACCTGGTTACTAGGTCAGAAACTTGAATGTCACCTTCACTACTATTTCTTCCAAAAACCTCCCTGTCAGTGACTGACTCTGTTGCTGTCATCAGTTAAATATTTCATACATTCATCTAGTTCCCTTATCTCTACTGCTACCAAAGTAGTTTATGACTCCAACACATTCTGATCAGCTACTCAGAAAGCCCTCACTTTGTATCTCTGTCTCTAATCTAGCTCCTTCCAATCCATTCTCCACACTGCTGCCAGCACTATCTTTCCAAACAGCAATTACAATCATGTCACTTCTCTGAAAAGCCTTAACTACCTCCCATTATACCAAGGATGAAATTCTAATGATACAAAAAAAACATGCATGAAATGGTCTTTGCTCAAAGCTCCAGCTTCATCTCTGAACACTGAAGTTTTAGAGTCCCATAAGTCACACCATGTTGTCTAGGACGCCTTTGCCTTTCTACATATTTTTTCATGTGAAATGCACTTAATTATCCCTACTTTCCTCTCCTTTCCAAAACTTCACCTGGCTACCCTTTACATATAGTAGGTCTCAGGTTAGCCAAAACTTTGTGCAGGAAGCTTTTCCCAACACTAGGCCCCACTAAGATTTGGTTAGATGGACAAATATAATTCCACCACAGGTACTTTCAGAGTACCCTGTATTTTCCCCAATCATAGCACTCATCGATTTACATACTTATTACCTATGTAGTTGTCTGTCTCCTCCACAAAACTATAAGCAACTTGAGCCATGATAGGTGACTTACTTACTCTAGAATGCATTAGATGATTTATAAATATTTCTTGTCAAATGAATGAATGAATGTTTTATCTCTGCTAAACAAGAACATAAGTCCCCCAGTGGCAAAACCTGAATTTGATATTTGAAATTACCACATACTATGCTCAGAAAAACAGAACTTGGCTTAAAAACAAAATAAGGCTTAAATTTTAAAGAACATGACCTTAATTATAAAAGTACAGTTCAAAATGCCAAGAAAGAAACAAGAGTCATACAGTCCAGACCCCTGCCTTTAAACAAGTAAAAGAGAGCCAATCCCTAATTATAAATGACCAAATATTTATAAATTATAGTTAGCAGTATTACTTAACATATGAAATTACAAAATTAGATATAAAGAATCCCAAATAAGATATTAAAATAAAAATGGACTCACTACATATGGATTCATTAATAAGCTAGAATGGAAAAATAAGAAACATTGAGAAATGTGACTATCCTATAGAATTACATGCTGTAATCTACTTGAGCCTGGAGCTTTTATCATTCTAAAATATTTTAAACAATTAGTTCAAAATAAAAAACTTGCTTTTGACGAGTTGCTTTGGGTATTCAAAGAGAGAGAAATTTATACAAGCAGTGTTGTCCCGCTATGAAGATGATTTCCATACCCCAATAATCTTAGCATATATTACTAACATAAATATGCTTTAAATATACTACATCACCCTGTATATTTTCTTTATAACTTAATATAAACCATCAAAATCAGTAGTGTCAACACCTCCTTTAAACATTCATCCATGTATCAAAGAAAATATTTTTAAAGCATATATTATTTTGACATGTATTTTCAAACCAACAAGAATTCAGCAATAATAAGGGCTTACATTTTTTAAAGTAATAAAGCTAGCAGAAAAGATGAAACTAACCTGAGAGAATTTCACTGTCTAAAGGTTCTAAGAATAAAAATCCTACCACTTCTAAAGAAGTAACATGTAAGAAAAGTAAATTATTTATTCATGGATATCAGTCACTTTTATTTCGTTCTGAAATATCACATGAAATGAGATGCAAAATAACTCTGATTAGTGCAGATATTTTCAAAACAATAGCACTAGTCATAAGAATTCATAGGCTGGTATCTACTTCTCAGACTTCTCTCAATTTTCCTCTTTGCAATTCTTGAACCCAGGTCTCCTAGAACGTTCATAAACTGTTATAGGATATTATTTCAACACCTGTTGCTAAAATATTTAAAGGAAACTGATTTCAGCAAAAATAACATTTGATGAAAAGCAAAACTTTTCCCAAATATATGTCATTAAATCATTAGCTTTTAAAAATGAATTCATATGTTCTTCTAAGTAGCTAACCCACAGTTTATACCTATATACAAAACTATATTATGTCATTACAATCTGGCTAATTTGACACCTAAATTCTCTTTCATTTGAAGTAAAAATTGTATAGATATTACATGGTGAAAGCAGATAGAATTAATTCTTTTGCATTGCCAAACCTTCCACAGCACATAGAGTAAACTGAGTATGCTGAATAAGATCTTCCCCACAAATGATGGTTTAAAAAAAAAACTCTGGTAAAACTTTAATTACTCCAAGTGCTGTCAAATTCATTTTTTTAGTAGTGTAATTTCTTTCTAGTTGTTGAACTATTATCTACAGGCAGAGACTTTGAATCAATAATTTTAGTTTGTTATTTATTCATAGATGGATAGATAGGTATATAATAGCTAATACATCATTTGTTGAGAGATTCAAGGTATGCTTTATATTCCTTATTTCTTAGTCTAATAATTCATCATTTTTATTGATATTATAAATTGAAGCAAGGTATTCTATTAAAAAGTTATGTTCCAGGAGCTTTGTAATGAGTATTTTGAAAAGCAATTAAATTTAAAAAACAACTCAACTTTTAAAAATTACATAGAAATTTTTTTCTATATCACTAGTTAAAGATGGCTTAAAGGTGGTCTGCACAATTTATTTAAGACAGAAACAAGTTTTATATATTAAGAAATAGTATTTAATTTTACTAATTATTTTCATAAACAAGACATGAATATTTACTTGGCATCTGTTAACATCCTTTTAAAACATCAAAATATTTCTTTTCCTTTCATGGCAGATTAAACTCCTATAAAGTCAGAAGTGTTAACAGTTAATGCAAACAAATTTATCTAGTGAATTAAAAGAAGGTATGGAATTCAGAAAATTCATTATATAAAATACCAACTTTCAGAGATGATAATTATTTTCAAGTAAATTATGTTCAAGTAAATAGAGTAGAGACACCGGCTTGTTGGTTTGGAAGACCCTTTTTACAGTTACCCAAAGAATGAAGTTGATGCTTGCAAGAGGCACCCCTAACCCTTCAAAAATAAAGAAATGCTAATGATGGACCAGAAACTCTGTAAGAGTATGTTTTATATGATATATGCCCATAATCATGTCTCTATATGTGATTGCTTATGTTAAATATGAAATGCAGACAGTAGCAAGCTAGAACTATACCTATTTTCTTAATATTTTCCTAATTAAAACATGATTAAATTACATATTTCAGTTTTTAATTTGCCCATTTGATTTAATAAGCATTTTAACTCAAATGGATTTCAGTAATACTTTACTTTTTTTTAAACTGCACACAATTCTTACTGTCAGAATTTATAATTCAATACAGCATGTAACAAAGTTATAATCATGTTTTTTATTTCACATTATTCTTAATTGTATAATGTTGAAAAGAAAATCATTTCAGATTACTTGCACAAATGTCTTTTTACCATAATATTCTTTATTGTGCTTTTCAAAAATCACTCCATGCTATGAAATACAATAAACAAATATTAAAATATATAGCAAATGTTTTGATTTCATCTCAAATGGTATTAAGGCAGCACCTGATGGGTTTCTGTCCTTTTCCTCCCTCCCATTCTCTGATGACAAATGCATTTTTTAAAATTTATTTTCTATGGAAGTATCATTGATATACACAGTCTTGTACTGGTTTCAAATGCACAACACAGTGGTTCAACAGTCACCCACCTTACCAAATCCTCACTGCCACCAGTGTGACCATCATCCACCACTACAGATGCCACACAGTCATTGACTACATTCTCCATGCTAAACCACCATCCCTGCAACTAAGTGATTTTGTTTTACATCACTTTCAAATCTCTTTGAACTAAACTTTTGGTCAGCATGTGAGAATTTACCTGAGCAATCCCATTACCCTGATGAGTATTCTATGTGTAACTCCCCATGCAGCAAACATAAGGAATGCACAAATATCTAAATAAATATGTACATATGTAATACAAAATTCAAATTCTTTATAAAAACTTACTTATATTATATATACATACACATATTCATATGTTAATATATATGTACACATATCTCTCTCACACACACACACGTGTCTCTCTTCACACTCTGCCAGTCTTCTACACAGCTAAGAAGTTGAGTTATAGTCATTAAAAGGATTATCTAAAAAAAATGTCAGCATAGCAATATCTTGGATGGGGTCTGAATGAGCTACATATTTAACAGAGCATGTCTAATGTGAGGATTCCCATTCTTAGGACTATATGTATTACCTAAATGAAACTTTTTGAAGCCTTAATACTGCATTCAATAATACAGACCTGGGAAGGAAGCATTTTTTTTCTTCCTAAAGTGAATATGATGCTTCTGGCTGACAGATTTGGAAGAAAAAGTATAGCTCTAAACTAAACTAAGTATTCACAGAACAAACAGTGCAGCTCCAAGAGCAATTCAAAATTCCTATCACCAATGTTTCAATCTTCTTTTAAAAGAATGATTTTGAGGTCAGAGGTTACTTCCATTTTCATGGCTATTCAGCCCTCTGGCTAATGTAGCTAACATGGGTGCCATTAAATAGTGACAACTGTGATAATGGATGTATCTGCAAGACAGGCACAGTCATTTTATAAAGGCTGTCAACAACTACAAAAATTGTGACTTTTCAATTCCACAAATTGTTTCTGTAACATTTTATCTAAAACTGGCTTGCATGACTCAAATACTAAACTCTATTTTTTAAATAAAATATTAATTGCATGCTATATTCCAAAAGCTTCAAAGGCAACTGAAAATAAATTTAAAATTTAAATATATATCATCAAATAAGCCATGAGCAATGGCCCAACTGCTTTGATTTACAGTAATCCCAAACTGTCTCTGATGTGCGTGTGTGTGTGTGTGTGTGTGTGTGTGTGTGTGTACATACACATCTCTGAGTTTGCACACACATATACCCCTCTTTCAAAAACAGGAAAATGACTCTTCCCTTTGAACCTACTCTTCTCACTGCTGATAACAACTTGGTATTATACATTATATAGAAGCTTGAACAAATTCTGAAGCAAAGGTGTAATATGTAAATTATTTATAAAGTAATGAACAAAATTACCTCAGAAAATATCAAAGATTAAAAACAAATATACTAAAGGTGGTATTCTTGAAGAGAAGTATTATAACATTAGAAAGAATTTCATAAAATATAAATCTAAATTTCCAAAAATGCTGTAACTTTTGTATAATTGTACATGGAAAATGCATTTTAAAATAATTTAAAACCAGTGGAAAAATATGGCGGCATGAAAAATGAGGTAGAAACCTCCTCCCAAAACCACACATAACACAAAAATACAACAAATACAATGAATCCTGAAAGAGCAACCTGAAGACTACTACAAACTGCCTACATTTGAGAAAATGTCACAGAAAAAGGTAAAGTAGCAAAGACACAACCTGGTAGGGCACAAGCCCTCCCCCCACACCAGCTCACAGGCAGGAGGAAAAGAAATGGAGTGGGAAGAGAGCAGAAGCCCAGAACTGCTAAATACCAACCCCTGCAGATGTGTCCCAGAAGCACAAACCCACATTACATGGTGCTCTGGATATTAGAGGTGTTGAAAAGCAAAGGCAGGTGGAATACTCAGAAAGACTGAGATTCAGTCATTTGCGGAGAATAGGTTCCCACAACCGGCTCCTCGGGGACAAAACAAAGGCGGACAATTTGAAAGACCTCCCAACAGCATGAGGGGTGCTAAAGGGGCAAGGATTACAAAGAAACTGCTCAGGAGAAAGGACAGGTGGACAAAATCATCCTGATACACTCAGCCCAACAGATTGGGAACTATCAGGAGCTTCAGGGACTCCATACCCACGGCTGACAGCACAGCGCTAAGGTCCCCCATTGCAATAGGCAGCTTGCCGCTCTTTCCAACCAGCAAGCACCACTCTGCTCACCTGCTGCCCCTGCCATTATGCCAGGCCAGCCAGAGTGCAGCCCTTCCTGACAGCTACAAGGGCATAGCACAGATGCTCCTCCATGCATTCTCAGCCCACTGGTCTTGGCAGTGGAGGGAGGCACTGCAACCAGGAAGTAGGAAAGAGCTCTTTCCTCCCAGCAGGTGCAGGCCCCATATGCCTGAGACCCCTGCTTTCACTCCAGGTGCTGGGCAGCTCCATAGAGTAGAGTTTCTGGGCACTAGAGGACACTGCCTACACAAAGTTATTATTCCACAGTAATCATTAAAAATATGAAAAGGCAAAATAATCTTGTACAAACCACAATCTTTCAAACAACAGAGAGAGGGCTAAGTGAAACTGAAATCACCAATATACCTGATAAAGATTTCAAACTAAAAATCATAAACATGCTCATGGAGCTGAAGAAAAATATTCAAGATCTCAGGGAGAACTTCAAGAAAGAGTTAGAAACTTTGAAAAATACAGTGTCTGAAATGAAACATACAATGGAGGTATTTAAAAGCAGATTAGATGAGGAAGAGGAGATGGTAAATGAAACAAATTAGAGAACAGGAATACAAAGAAGCTGAGGCACAAAGAGAAAAAAGTCTCTAGGAATGGAAGAATGATAAAACAAGTCTTCTACCAATCCAAATGAAACAATATTCACATTATTGAGGTACCAGAAGAAGAACAGAGAAAAAGGATAGGAATTCTCTTTGAGGAAACAATTGCTGAAAATGTTCCCAATCTGGGGAAGGAAATACTCTCTCGTGCCATGGAAATCCAAAGATCTCCCAACACAAGAGACCTAAGGAAGACAACACCAAGACATATAATAACTAAAATGGCAAAGGTCAAGAACAAGGACAGAGTATTAAAAGCAGCCAGAGAGAGAAAAAAGATCACCTACAAAGGAAAACCCATTAGGCTATCATCATATTTCTCAGCAGAAACCTACAGGCCAGAAGGGAGTGGCATGATATAGTTATGGCAATGAAACAGAAGGGCCTCCAACAAAGAATACTCTACCTGGAAAGATTATCATTCAAATTTGAAGCAGGGATTAAACAATTTCCAGATAAGCAAAAGTTGAGGGAATTTACTTCCAACAAACCTTCTCTACAACGTATTTAAAGGAACTGCTATAGATGGAAGTGCTTCTAAGACCAAATAGCTATCACCAGAGAAAATAAAGCCACAGTAAAGGAAGTAGACCAATTAAATACTAAGCAAATGCAAAATTAAGTCAACTACCCACAAAGTCAGTCAAGGGATACATAAAGAGTACAGAACATGACACTTAATATATAAAGAGTGGAGAAGGAAGAAAAAAAAGAAACTTTAGATTGTGTTTAAAATAGTGTAATAAGCCAGTTAAGTTACACTGTTAAGATAGTTAAGAAGCTGCCCTTGAACCTTTAGCAACCACGAATCTAAAGCCCACAATGGCAGTAAGTACATTATTGATGGATAATCACCCTAAATGTAAATGGAATGAATGTATCAATCAAAAGACATGGAGTTACAAAATGAATAAAAACACAAGACCCATCAATATGCTGCCTTCAAACCCAAAGACATACACAGACTAAGAGTGAAGGGGTGGAAAAAGATGTTATATGCAAATAACAGAAAAAACCAGGAGCTGCACTACTTATATCAGACAAAACAGACTTCAAAGAAAGTAACAAGAGACAAAGAAGGACATTACATAATGATAACGGGGTCAGTCCAAAAAGGGCATATTAACATTATAAATAACTATGTGTCCAACATGGGAGCACCTACATATGTAAAACAAATACTAACAGAATTAAAGGGGTGAATAGAATGCAAAGCATTCACTTTAGGAGACTTCAACAAACCACTCCCTACAAAGGACAGATCAGCCAGACAGTAATAAGTAAGGAGACTGAACAACACATTAGAACAGGTTGACCTAACAGACATCTAAAGAACGCTCCACCCTAAGCAGCAGGATACACATTCATTTTAAGTGCACATGGAACATCTTTCAGAATAGATCACATATGAGGCCACAAAAAGAGCCTCAGTAAATTCAGAAGGATTGAAATTGTACCAAACAGCACCTCAGACCACAAAGGTATGAAAATGAAACTAGAAATAAATTATGCAAAGAAAACAAAAAAACCCACAAATGTACGGAGGCTTGATAACATGCTCCTGAATAATCAATGGATCAATGATCAAATACAGTCTCAAATAAAAACAGAGATCAAGCAATATATGGAGAAATATAAAAACAACAACTCAACAACTCAAGAGCTGTGGGATGCAGCAAAGGCAGTTCTAAGAGGAAAGTATATTGCAATAAGGCTTACCTCAAGAAAGAACAATCCCAAATAAACGGTCTAAACTCATAATTAAGGAAACTAGAAAAAAAAATGAGGCCCAAAGTCAGTAGAAGGTGGTACTTAATAAAGATCAGACCATAAATAAGTAAAATTGAGAGGAATAAAACAATAGAAAAAAAATCAATGAAACCAGGAGCTGGCTCTTTGAGAAAATAAACAAAATAGATAAACCCCAAGTCAGACTAATCAAGAGAAAAGAGAACATACACACTTAAACAGAATCAGAAATGAGAAAGGAAAAATCACTACAGACACCACAGAAATACAAAGAAGTAATAGAGAATATATGAAAATTTATATGCCAGATAATTGAAGAAATGGTTTCTTTCTAGAAAAAAACAACCTTCCAAGATTGACCCAGGAAGAAACAGGAAATCTGAACAGACAAATTACCAGCAACAAAATTGATTTGGTAATCAAAAAACTACCTAAGAAAAACATCCCTGGACCAGATGGCTTCACCGCTGAATTTAATCAAACTTTTAGAGAAGACCTAATATCCATTCTCCTTAAACTTTTCCAAAGAGTAGAAGAGGGGGGAATACTTCCAAATTCATTCTATGAGTCCAGCATCATTCTAATACCAAAACCAGACAAAGACACCACAAAAAAATAAAATTACAGACCAATATCCCTGATGAACATGGATGCAAAAATACTCAACAAAATATTAGCAAACTGAATTAAAAAACACAGAAATATCATCCATCATGGACCAGTGGGATTCATTCCAGGGATACAAGAATGGTACAATATTAGAAAATCCATCAACATCATACACCACATCAACAAAAAGAAGGACAAAAATCACATTATCATCTTAATAGATGCTGAAAAAGCATTTGACAAAATTCAACATCCATTCATGATTAAAACTCTCAACAAAATGGGTATAGAGGTCAAGTACCTCAATGTCATAAAGGCCATATACAACAAACCACAGCCAACACCACACTTAACAGTGAAAACTGAAACTTTTCCTCTAAGATCTGGAACAAGACAAGGATGCCCACTCTCCCCACTTTCATTCAACATAGTTCTGGAGGTCCTAGCCACAGCAATCACACAACACAAAGAAATAAAAGGCATCCAGATTGGCAAGGAAGTAAAACTGTCACTGTTTGCAAATGACATGACGTTGTACATAAAAAACCCTAAAGAATCCACTCCAAAACTACTAGAACAAATAACTGAATTCATCAAAGTTGCAGGATACAAAATTAATACACAGAAATCACAGCAGAAAGAGAAATCAGAAAAACAATTCCATTCTCAATTGCATCAAAAAGAATACCTAAGAATAAACCTAACCAAGGAGGTGAAAGACCTATATCCTGAAAACGACAAGACACTCACGAGAGACATTAAACAAGACACCAAAAAATGGAAATACATTCCATGCTCATGGATAGGAAGGATTAATATTGTCAAAGTGGCCATTCTGCCTAAAGCAATCTACAGATTCAATGCAATCCCTATCAAAATACCAACAGCATTCTTCAATGAACTGGAAAAAACATGCTCCTGAATAATCAATTCTAAAATTCATAGTTCTAAATTTCATATGGAGTCACAGAAAACCTCGAATAGCCAAAGCAATCCCGAGAAGGAAGAATAAAGCTGAGGGGATTATGCTCCACAACTTCAAGCTCTACCACAAAGCCATAGTATTCAAGATACTTTGGTGCTGGCATAAGAACAGTCCCATAGATCAGTGGAACAGAATAGAGAGCCCAGATATAAACCCAAGCATATATAGTCAATTAATATATGATAAAGGAGTCATACATATAGAATGGGGAAATGACAGCCTCTTCAACAGCTGGTGTTGGCAAAACTGGACGAGCTACATGTAAGAAAATGAAACTGGATTATTGTCTAACTCCATACACAAAAGCAAACTCAAAATGGATCAGAGACCTGAATGTAAGTTAAGAAACCATAAAAGTCTTAGAAGAAAACACAGGCAAAAATCTCTTGAACATAAACATGATCAACTTCTTCCTGAACACATCTCCTCGGGCAAGTGAAACAAAAGTAAAAATGAACAAATGGGACTACATCAAACTAAAAAGCTTCTGTACAGCAAAGGATACCATCAGTAGAACAAAAAGGCATCCTAAAGTATGGGAGAATATATTCATAAATGACATATCCGATCCGATAAGGGGTTGACATCCAAAATATATAAAGAACTCACGCACCTCAACAAACTAGAAGCAAATAATCCAATTAAGAAATGGGCAGAGGAAATGAATAGACACTTCTCCAAAGAAGAAATTCAGATGGCCAACAGGCACATGAAAAGATGCTCCACATCACTCATCATCAGAGAAATGCAAATCAAAACCACAATAAGATACCACCTCTCACCAGTCAGACTGTCTACCATCCAAAATACAAGAAATAACAAGTGTTGGTGAAGATATGGAGAAAAGGGAACCCTCCTACACTGTTGGTGGGAATGTCAACTGGTGCAGCCACAGTGGAAAGCAGTTATGGTGGTTCCTCAAAAAATTAAAAATAGAAATACTATATGACCCAGTAATTCCACTTCTAGGAATTTACCGGAAGAAAACAAATTTCTGATTTGAAAAGATATATGCACCCCTGTTTAATGACTCATTATTTACAATAGCCAAGATATGGAAGCAACCAAACTGTCCATTGATAGATGAATGGATAAAGAAGCAGTACATATACACAATGGAATATTATTCAGCCATAAAAAAGAAAGAAGCCCTGCCATTTGTGACAACATGGATGGACCTAGAGAGTATTATGCTCAGTGAAATAAGACAGGTAGAGAAAGACAAATACCATATGATTTCACTTACTTGTGGAATCTAAAAACAAAACATAATAAAATGAACAAAATAGCAATAGACTCATAGACACTGAGAAGTGACTGGTAGTTGCCATACAGCAGGGGTTGGCTTGGATAGGTGGTGAGGAGGAGGAAATTAAAGGGACACAAAAATTCTCAATCATAAGTTGGTCACAGGGATGGTATTACAGCATGGAGAATACAGCAAATGATTCTATAACATCTTCCTAGGTTGACAGATAGCAACTGCACTAGTTGGGGTGAGGATTTAATAATATGGGTAACCTTTGAACCACTGTGTTGTATACTTTAAACTAATATAAGATTGTATATCAACTATACTTCAATAAAAAAATAAAGAAAAAATAAAATAACCTGGTAAGATAGCTTCATTTTGTGCTTCAAAAATATTGAAAGACATTTAAATTCAAATGTAACTGAAACATTATTTACTGAATTGCTAGAAGACATAACTTTTTTGTTTTTCAGAAAGAAAATTATCAAATTGAATAACTGTATTTCAAACTTAAAAAGACCTTAAAAGGAAAAAAACTTGCAGAATTAAGACTTAAGGTTTTAAATAGTTATCTATAAAGAAATATTTTTCTTCTTTTTAATATACAAGTAATTTAACAATAATTATTTTTCATTTCAGAAACTAAATCTTCAATTTAATAATTTAATGACCTGAACTTAGAGAAGAATGCAAGTTTATTTTTTAACAGATGAAAGAAGACAAAACATGCCAAGAGGAAAACTATTTTTCAAGGTTTAACCAACCAACAATCACTTGATAAGATGAAATATAACAATACAGATAATTGCTCAAGTCCTACAGCATTTTAGAATGATTTGAAATAGTAGAGGGTAAGTCTAACTGTAGTCATAGAGAAATTCACTTATAAATACTTATAGGAAACTGAACTTGGTTTAGCTGTTTTTTTTGTGGTTTTTCTTCCTTTCTTTCATTAGTTTGTTGAGCTTAAAATGCACTGTGAACAATATAAAAATACTTTGAGACCTTTGTGATCTAAATCACAAAACAGGCCATTTGAATCTGAGAACAATAAAAGGGCAAGATTTATTTATTTTAATATTTTGAGAATTCTCATTTCCAAAGAGTTTTCTCACAGCAGAATTAATTTCATCCTCCTGCCTTCTAAAAAAAAAAGCAAAACAAAAAAGCTCTCCACATACTTCATTATATGGTCCTTACACAATTGCACCACCTAGTGTTTACTAGGCAATAATCCTACAAATTTAGTAAAGCTTTCTCAGTATTTAAAACAAAACAAAAACCACAACCACCACCACCACGACACCATACTACATCAACTATCCAAACTTTAACTTGTCTTGATGTATAAGTTTGTTTAAAATGCATTAAAATTTAAATTTTTAATTTTGATCTATTTAAATATTCTAAATGTGCCCTGGGTAGGCTCTCAACTCTGAAAACACATTTCAAATATGCTCAAATTATTGAGTATTATTTCAAAAAGAATCAGTTTGAAATCTACAGTGTGTAAATGCTAAAATTAATAAAGAAAAATGAGAATGGTGGGTGGCATCTTCATGGTCAAAGGCAATGACAAACCTTTTCTTTCTACTCCTTTGGCTTCCTGAGGGCAATAGAGTAGGCTCTTCCTCCTGATCTCCACCCGGAATCACATTTTAAAGACTATTTAGCTATGTATAAGGAAGACATACTACTATAATTTCCTCAGTAATAATTATTAGATTTTAAAAAATAAAGTTGTTATGGTGTTGAGTGTTATAGAGTTAATCACTCAACCACTAGTGATAAAATACAATTATATTAAATTTACAATATTAACCTGACATTTATTTAATAATGTATGTGATGATTGGCAATCATTACTGTTCTACACAGTAATCAAGCATAAGGGATAAGCTGTTTGCATGAATTACTATAATCAACATTGACTTTATATAGTTAACCAAGCATTCCTAAGGGAAGTTGGAGAGAAAGAAAGAGAAACCTAGTTGGGAAAGAAAGATACTCTAAGGTCCTACCGAAGACATTAGATCCCTCTTGGGAGGGACAATCCTATTCCTTTTCCAGGAGCAGTGTGCCATGAAGTAGATTACAGAATTTTCTGGCTGGTGAGTATACTAGTTTTCCAACTTGCCAACTTCCAGTGTTGAGCCAGAAGAGAGCCAAATACACTTTAGCTTAGAATAGTAGTCGTAAAGTGTGTGTGTGTGTGTGTGTGTGTGTGTGTGTGAGAGAGAGAGAGAGAGAGAGAGAGAGAGAGAGAGAGAGAAAGAGAGAGAGAGAGAGAGAGAGAGAGAGAAAGAGAGAAACATGAAAATGGAAGGTTCCAAACTAAATTGAAAAGCAGCAGGTTCCCCACTTGAACAATCTTCTTTGGAGAGTGTCTATTTCATTTTGTTCGCCAAGCACCAGGCCTCTATCACCATACATTTTCCTATCTCTTACCTCCACCCTGTGATAATTAACCCTTTGTCTTTAGACATTTCATATTTCACCTTCTCCCTTGTTGACAGGTATGATTTATATAATTTATTTTTCTACAGCTGAACATATCCGAAGGCTATCCTTGGTGCCATGACATCAAGAAAAGCTCAGCTCTACCTAGAAACACTCAAGTGCTTATGGAACACCTTCTAATCCCTAGAGGCTGAAAGTGCACAAGAATATGACACATTCATGACAAAAATGGGACAATAGTTTGCAGAGGTTTGCTCCTCCAGCATCTCTAGATGCTTCTGATACTCATGAGATTACTATTACTTGTGAAAATAGGACTCCTTGGTAATATTAGGGGCTCAAATGCAAAAGTACAGTGAAATGTGGCTATGCTTTGAAAACTCATTATGACTTAAATAAAACTAACTAAAAACTTTCCCTTCACCATACTGGGCCAAAAATCCCATGATCCTAGAGGCCATCTCTGATAATGAGGTCTCCTAAAACTCTGAGAGTCATGGTTCTCAGGATCTTAAGCCTAATCTAGAACTCGAAGATACCATCATTACTAAAATGTAGTGGGATACTATGTTCAGTAAAGCAGAAAGATGCAAGAGGAGGTGTGTGAGAGGCTTAGCCTGTATTAGCTAAGCAAAAAGAAGAGATGAGGGTGACATTTGTTCCTATTCCTCCTGCACAACAAAATGAAAGTGGAGAATGCTAAAAATAAATCTATTTTATGCATAAGCTATATGGCAATAAATGACTCAGAGCCTTGAACATGAACTCAGACCAAAGAGTCTAGACCTGCTAAAGGTAGGAATCTCGTAGACAGCAACCCCCACCATAAAGCTTGAATCCTTAAGCACTGTATTCTCAATATAAAAGTGAAATAAACCCACCCAACCTCTCCTAGCCCTAGAGGACTCCAAAGAAAGCTGCCTTGACACTGAAGAGGGGCCAAAGGATTGGAAACTGTAGCTTGAAGTCAGCCATTGCATAGAATTGCAGTCCAAATTCTCTTAACCTGGGTATTCAAAGCACTGTTTTGAATTTAGCCCGAAGTAGTCCGACTGGTAAGTGACTTCAATAGCAGAAGCAAACACAATTCCCTTGGGAAAAAAAAAATGCACACTTTCATTCCAGACCCTAAAGACTTGCCAAAATTAATTTTTCAAATTAAGAAATTATATAATGAAACCAGGCATCATTAGCAAGAACTAGTAAAAGCAATAGAAAGCAGAAACAAATTTAAAAGAGTTACTATGTTGGAATTACTAAGCACAGATTATAAAATAACTATGCCTATTGTATTTAAAAAGATAAATATCCAAGGTTGAAAATATTTCAGAAAAGAGTGAACTATTAAAAAAAAAGATTGGAGAGAAATAAAAAATGTAAATAATTGAAATTAAAAACGCAATAGAAAAATTAATGGATTGCAGAGCTGGAAAACATGAAAGAACTAGCTTGGGAGTTAGTTTAAAATACTTAACAGTAGTTTAAGAAACTTTGTAAGTGAGAAGTTCTATGGTATGTCTGACTGTTGCTCAAGAACAAGAGGAAAGCTTCAAGCAGAGGCAAAATATGAAGAAATTTTAAGAAATTTCCCACATTAATGAAAAATAATAATCTACAGATTCAAGCAGCTCAACAATTCCAAAGCTGGAAAGAAAAAAAAAAATCATGCCTAGACACATCACAGTGAAACTGCAGGTCAAAGACAAAGCCAAGATTTTAAAAGCTGTTAGACTGACTTCAAGGAAGCAACAGGCTGACAGCTGACTTCAAAAGCCACAAGAAAAAACATGTGCTAAAAGAAGCTAACTGTGATCCTACAGTTTATACTTAGTAACAATACCTTTCAAGAATTAGGGCAACATTAAGACAGGTCAGGCAGATAAACAGCTGTAAGTCTATTGGAATACAAATCAGCAATAATATATAAATAGGAGCTCAAAAGTAATTAAAAATTCTAAGGTCCTTGTTTTATCAAAGAAAATAAATATAATAGTTAGCCTTAAAAGTTAAGTACAATAAGTTTAATTTCTAGGGTAACCACTAAAAGAACAGAAATGAATATATAACTTCCAAACTGGTGGAAGGGGAAAACAGAATTAAAAAATACCAAACCAACAATGAAATATCACTACACACCTATTAGAATGGTGAAAATCCAAAATACTGACACCACCAAATGTTAGTAATGATGTGAAGCAACTGGAACTCTCATTTATTGCTGGTGGGAATACAACCACTTTGGAAAATAGTTTATCTTACAAAATAAAATACACTTTTACCATATGATCCAGCAATCACATTCCTTCATATTTTACCCATATGAAATGAAAACTGTCCACATAAAAACCTATACATGGATGTTTATTAGTCATAATTATTCAAATTATTTGTAATTGCCAAAACCTGGAAGCAACCAACATGTCCTATAGTAGGTACATGAATAATCTGTGGTATATCCAGATAATGGAATATTATTCAGTGCTAAAAAGAAATGACCTATCAAGCCATGAAAAACATGGAGGAACTTTAGATGTATATCACTAAATGAAAGAAACCAAACTGAAAAGGCTATATACAGTGTAATTCCACCTACAGGGCACTATGGAAAAGGAAAAACTATGAAGATAGTACAAAAGACCAGTGGTTGCCAGGATTGGTGGTAGGAAGGGAAAAATAGGCAAAGCACAGAGGATTTCAGGGCAGTGAAACTATTCAACATGATACTATAATAGTAAGTATCATTATACATTTGTCAAAACTAATAGAATATATAGCACCAAACGTGAACCCTAATGCAAACTATGGAGTTTGGATGATGATATTGTCAATGAAAGTTCATCAGTTGTAACCTATGTACCACTCTGGTTATGTGTGTTGCAGAGGATTGGGTGAATATATGAGAAATTTTTGTACTTCTCAATTTTGCTATGAACCTACAACTGCTGTACAAAATAAAGTACATTAAAAACAATCAATCAAAGAAAAGAGGGCAAGAAAGGATAGGGAAAAAACACAAAATGGGAAAAGCCAATAAAAATCACAAAATAAGATGGAAAGTAAAAACCTGAAAATATAAGTAATATCAACAAATGTAAATGGATTAAATGCTCAGGATAAATGATAGAGATTGTCAGACTAGATTTAAAAAACAAAAAGCAAACATGATATTTAAAAGACATACATCTCAAATATAAAGATAGACAAAAATTCAAGTAAGAAAAAGAAAAAAATTTATCATGAAACTACTAACCAAAAGATGCCTGTAATATTAAGCCAACAAAACCATTTTCAGGTAAAAAGCATTTCTACAGACAGAGAGGATCAATTAATAAAGAGAGAGGTTCAGTTCTTCATGAAAAAGGTAATTTATAATGAGTATGCATCCCATAATACAACCTCAAAAATTAACAGAACTAAAAGGACAATAACTCTATTACAGATTGAACAATCAGAAAAAAATATCAGAATAGATGAAGATAAGAAAACACCATTAACAAACCTGTCCCAATGTGTATTCAGAGAATACTATACTCTAAAGCTGAAGAATAGAAACCATTTTCAACTCAATAGGACAAAATAAATCTTCACAAATATTAAGGGATTTAAATCATATAGAATATATTCTCTATTTGTTAGAAATCAACCAAAGTAAAATTAAAATAAATCTCCATGTTAGAAACCAAGTACCACATTTCTAAATAATCATGAGTGAAAGAAAAAAATAAACAGAAAGAAATTAAGTATTTTGAGTTAAGTAATAATGAAAATACCATTTGTGCTAAGCATCAATCTTAAAGATGTTAAATATTAAAAGGGCTGAAAAGTAATATTATTCACAGTAGCCAAGACATGGAAACAACCTAAGTGTCCATCAACAGATGAATAGATAAGGAAAATGTGGTGTGTGTACACACACACAAAAGAATATTATTCAAGCCTTAAAAAAGAAGAAAAGTCTGCTATCTGTGACAACATGGATGAACCTGGGTCATCATGCTAAGTGAAATAAGCCAGACACAGAAAGACAAATATCACATGATCTTACTTATAAGTGGAATCTAAAACATAAAATAAGTCAAACTCATAAACAGAAAGAATTGTGGTTACTAGAGACCGAAGGAATGGAGAGAAAGGGGAGATACTGGTCAAAGGATACAAACTTTCACTTATAAAATGAATAAATTCTATAGACCTAATGTACAGCATGGTGACTATACAGTTAATAATGTATACTTGAAATTTTCTGAGAGAGTAAATCTCACTGTTTTCACCACAAAAAAGAATGGTGTCCATTGAAGGTGACAGATACAATGAGTTTGTGTTAATCATTTCACAATATATACATATATGTCAACAAATCATCAAGTTGTATACTTAAATATGTACAATTTTTATTTGTGTAAGTTAACATTTTTTAAAAGCTTCAAAGTAAATTCAAATTAGAAGGAAATAACAAAAATAGCAGAAATTAGTGTATTTATAAACACCAAAGTCAATAAAGTACTTCAAACTTTGATGGAAACTGGACAAATACCAGATCATTAGCATAAAGGATGTTTTAAAACTATTCTCATAGTTAGGAATGAGAGAGACAGACATTAAGGAATCCCTGCACCCCAACAGTGGAGGCTACTTTTCCCTAAGGTTCTGATTTTTAGTTCCAAATTATTAGGCCAGGAGATCTAAAATGTGGCTATTAATTACACAGTAAAGATATGCTCTCAAAGTTCCTTCTCCTTCCTGCACAACCTCCCATTGCTCATTCCCCTCCATGCCAGAACTTTCTGCAGCACCCTCCAAATCCCTACTGTCCTAAACATTTCATATGTATTCACATATGCTTTCTCTCCCTCTTAGTTTTCTGTAAAACTTGGTAATGCCATAATTATACTGGCTTCTCTTATATCCTCCTGTGTAGGTTCTCTCTTCACCTCACCTTCCTAACATTTACTTTAACTGTCTCCCATCTTGAGAAAGCCTTACTCTACTCCCAGCTACCATCATTCTTCATTTAAAATCAATTCTTGCCACATCCTCCATTTCATACTCTCTCAACTCCTCCACACTAGCTTCTCTCTCTATCCCCTATGCAAACTGCTTACTTTAGAGTTACCAGTGATATTTTTCCTAAAGCTAATGAATCTTTCTTAGGTCTTATCTTACTTGAGGTCTCTCCTACTATCTGACACTGTAAACTATATCCTCTCTTCCTGAAAGATTCTCTTCCCTTTATCCCCCCAAACTAGTTCACTTTCTATACCTCTGACCACCCTTCCTTAGGCACCACCTTTTCCCACTTAAACCTAGTACTGCTCAGAATTCTGTCCTGATTCTCTCTTCTTATCACTTCATCTACTATCCCTGCATGACCTTACCTTCTTCCACAGCTTAAATTTCCATTTACAAAATTAAATCTTGAGCACATACCCACAGGAGATGTGCTGTCACCCCACCACCTACTGCAACTCTGAGAATCCCTGCATGCAACATTACTTATTAAGGACCAAAATTGAAGCCCTCATCTTCAGTAAGCAAGCCTGCCCAACTTATAGTTCCAGTTTTAGTGAATGTTACTACCATTCACTTATGTCCACAAGACAGAAATTTACATATTGTTCTTTACTTTTTATCCCTTGCTGCTCACATCCAATCACTATCCACTGAATTCTACTTTGCCTTTCAAATTGATCTAAATCTCTTCTCTAAAATAACAGCATTTATTCTAAGATTTCAAAAACCAAGATCCAAAATTCATTATCTTATATAAATAAAGAACTTTTCCTATTTCCATTGAAAAATTAGGGTAGCAGAGGGATAAAATATGGCGGGTGAGATGTGAGACAGACGCTTCCTCCTAAAATGGCATATAATACGAAAATATAACTAATACAACTAATTCTGAAAGGGCAACAGGAAAGAGGACTGCGCCAAAGTGCATACACCTGGAAAAAAGAATAAACCTCACGGAACACGGTAATGTACCGAAGCCATGGCCCAGCGGGACCCAAGACCTTCCCCCACTACAGCTCTCTGGGGCGAGGAAGAGAAACAGAGCAGAGAGGGAGTGGAGGCCTAGGACTGCTGAATACCTAACTCTGGAGATCTGAACTGGGAGCACAAACCTACATTTTATGGTGTTTTCATGGTACTCTAGTGATTAGGGGTTTGGAAAGCTAAGACAGGCAGAATACCTGGAGAGACTGAGATTCCAGCTGCTTGTGGCAAGTAGGGATCCATATCCGGCTGCCCTGGGACAAAAGAAAGGCAGGCAGTCTGAGAGACTTCCTAACAGCAAGAGGGCTCCTAAGGGGCAAGGATTTCACAGAGTTTATTGCTCAGGAGAAAGGACAGGTAGACAAAATTGTCCGGATGCGCTCTGCCCAGTAAGTTGGGAACGTTCAAGATTTTCAGGAGCTCTAGCTCCCTGGCTGGCTACACAACTCCAACGATGCCCCCCGTGATAAGCAGCCTACTGCACCTTTCTCCCAGCCAGCCCCACATGGCTTGCAAACCGGCAAACCTTACCCTAGTGTTAGGCTGGCCAGAGAGAAGCCCTGTGTACAGCAACTACAAATGTAAAGCATAGACACCTATACCTGTGTGCTCAGCCCACTGGTTCCAGCAGTGGAGACAAGCATAGCAGCCAGAAAGAAGAAAACGGCTCTTTCCTCCCCCCAGGAACCAATACCACTACCCTATGATCCCTGATATTGCTTCAGGGGCTGAGCAGCTCCAGAGAGTAGAGCTTCTGGGAACTAGAGGGCACCATATACAAATATGAAATGCCAAAGGAATCTGGTTCAAAGTAAAATTATGAATATGAATACAACCTTTGAGAAAGATTGAAATGAAATCGACATCATGAATCTGCCAGAAAGGGATTTCAAAATAAAAATCATTAACATGCTCATGGAGGTACAGAAAAATATTCAGGAACTCAGGGAGGAATTCTGGTCAGAGATCCAATCATTACAAAACAGAGTATCAGAAATGAAACATACAACGGAAAGTTTTAAAAGCAGATTAGATACAGTGGAGGAGACGATAAATGAAATAGAAATTAGAGAAGAGGAATACAAAGAAGCAGAGGCACAGAGAGAACAAAGGATCTCTAAGAATGAAGGAATATTGAGAGAAATGTGTGACCAATCCAAAAGAAACAATATTCGCATTATAGGGGCACCAGAAGAAGAAGAGAGAGAAAAAGGGATAGAAAGTGTCTTTGAGAAGGTAATTGCTGAAAACTTCCCCAATCTGGGGGAGGAGATAGTCTCTCAGGCCATGGAGGTGCACAGATCTCCCAACACAAGGGATGCAACAAATACAACACCAAGACATATAGTAATTAAAATGGCAAAGATCAAGGAAAAGGACAGACTATTAAAAGTAGCCAGAGAGAGAAATAAGATCATATACAAAAGAAAGCCCATCAGGCTGTGATCAGACTTCTAAGCAGAAACCTTACAGGCCAGAAGGGAGAGGCATGATGTATTTAATGCAATGAAGCAGGAGGGCCTCCAACCAAGAATACTTTATCTGGCAAGGTTATCATTTACATTTGAAGGAGGGATTAAACAATTCCCAGATAAGCAAAAGCTGACAGAATTTACCTCCCACAAACGATCTGTACAGTGTATTTTGGAGGGACTGCTATAGATGGAACTGTTCCCAAGGTTTAAGAGCTGTCACCAGAGATAATAAAACCACAGTAAGGAAAGTAGAACAGTTAATTACTAAGGAGCTGCAAAATTAAATCAACTATCCCCAAAGTCAATCAAGGGATAGACAAAGAGTACAGAATATGATACCTAATATATAAAGAATGGAAGAGAAAAAAAAAAGAACCTTTACATTGTGTTTGTAATAGCATATTAAGTGAGTTAAGTTAGACTCTTAGATAGTAAGGAAGTTAACCCTGAACCTTTGGTAACCACGAATCTAAAGCCTCCAATGGCAATAAGTACATATCTATCGATAATCACCCTAAATGTAAATGGTCTGAATGCACCAATCAAGACAGAGAGTCACTGAATGGATAAAAAAACAAGACCCATCTATATGCTGCCTACAAGAGACTCACTTTAAACCCAAAGACATACATAGACCAAAAGTAAAGGGATGGAAAAAGATATTTCATGCAACTAATAGGGAGAAAAAAGCAGGAGTTGCAGTACTTATATCACAAAATAGACTTCAAAATAAAGAAAGTCACAAGAGACAAATAACAACATTACATAATGATAAAGGGGTCAATCCAACAAGAAAATATAACCATTATAAATATCTATGCACCCAACACAGGAGCACCTACATATGTGAAACAAACACTAACAGAATTAAAAGAGAAAACAGAATGCAATGCATTCATTGTAGGAGACTTCAACACTCCACTCACTCCAAAGGACAGATCAACCAGACAGAAAATAAGTAAGGAGAAAGAAGCACTGAACAACACATTAGAACAGATGGACCCTACACACATATACAGAACTCTATACCCACAGGCAGCAGAATACACATTCTCAAGGGCAAATGGAACATTTTGAAGAACAGATCATATCCTAGGCCACAAAAAGAGCCTCGGTAAATTAAAAAAGATTGAAAATGTACCAACCAGTTTGACAGACCACAAAGGTATAAAACTACAAATAAATTGTGCAAAGAAAATGAAAAATCCCACAAACACATGGAGGCTTCACAACATGCTCCTAAATAACCAATGGATCAATGACCAAATAAAAACAGACATCAAGCAATATATGGAGACAAATGACAACAATAATTCAATACCACAAAATCTGTGGGATGCACCGAAGGCCATGCTAAGAGGAAAGTATATTGCAATACAGGCCTACCTCAGGAAAGAATAACAATCCCATATGAACAGTCCAAACTCACAATTAACGAAACTAGAAACGGAAGAACAAATGAGGCCCAAAGTCAGTAAAAGGAGGGACATAATAAAGATTAGAGCAGAAATAAATAAAATCAAGAAGAATAAAATAATAGAAGAATGAAGAAAGCAAGAGCTGGTTCTTCGAGAAAATAAACAAAATAGACAAGCCCTTAGCCAGACTTATCAAGAAAAAAAGAGAGTCTACACACATAAACAGAATCAGAAATGAGAAAGGAAAAATCAAGATGGACACCACAGAAATACAAAGAATTATGAGATAATACCATGAAAAATTATATGCTAACAAACTGGACAACCTAGAAGAAATGAACAGCTTTCTAGAAAAACACAACCTTCCAAAGCTGACCCAGAAAGAAACAGAAAATCTGAATTGACCAATTACCAGCAATGAAATTGAATTGGTAATCAAAAAACTACCTAAGAGCAAACTCTCTGGACCAGATGGCTTTACTGCTGAATTTTATCAAACATTTAGTGAAGACCTAATACCCATCCTCCTTAAAGTTTTCCAAACAGTAGAAGAAGAGGGAATACTTCCAAACTCATTCTATGAGGCCAGCATCACTCTAATACCAAAACCAGGCAAAGACATCACAAAAAAAGAAAATTACAGACCAATATCCCTGATGAACATAGATGCAAAACTACTCAACAAAATATTAGCAAACTGAATTCAAATATACATCAAAAAGATCATCCATCATGATCAAGTAGGATTCATCCAAGGGATGCAAGGATGGCACAACATTCGAAAATCCATCAACATCATCCACCACATCAACAAAAAGGACAAAATCCACATGATCATCTTCATAGATGCTGAAAAAGCATTTGACAAAATTCAACATCCATTCATGATAAAAACCCTCAACTAAATGGGTATAGAGGGCAAGTACCTCAACATAATAAAGGCCATATATGACAAACGCACAACCAACATTATACTTAACAGTGAGAAGTTGAAAGCTTTTTCTTTAAGATCGGGAACAAGACAAGGATGCCCACTCTCCCCACTTCTATTCAACATAGTTCTGGAGGTCGTAGCTACAGCAATCAGACAACACAAAGAAATAAAAGGCATACAGATTGGCAAGGAAGAAGTTAAACTGTCCCTGTTTGCAGATAACATGATATTGTACATAAAAAAACCCTAAAGAACCCATTCCAAAACTACTAGATCTAATATCTGAATTCAGCAAAGTTGCAGGACACAAAATTAATGTGCAGAAATCTGTGGCATTCCTATATACTAACAAGGAAATAGCAGAAAGAGAAATCAGGAAAACAATTCCATTCACAATTGCATCAAAGAGAATAAAATTCCTAGGAATAAAGCTAACCAAGGAAGTGAAAGGCCGATACTCTGAAAACTACAAGACATTCATGAGAGAAGTTAAAGATACCAATAAATAGAAACACATCCCATGCTCATGGATAGAAAGAATTAATATTGTCAAAATGGCCATCCTGCCTAAAGCAATCTGCAGATTTAATGCAATTCCTATCAAAATACTAACAGCATTCATCAATGGACTAGAAAAAATCGTTCTGAAATTTATATAGAACCACAAAAGACCCCAAACAGCCAAAACAATCCTGAGAAGGAAGAATAAAGCGGGGGGGATTACTCCCCCAACTTCAAGCTCTACTACAAAGCCACAGTAATCAAGACAATTTGGTACTGGCACAAGAATGGAATCATAGACCAATGGAACACTAGAGAGCCCTGATATAAACCCAACCATATATGCTCAATTAATATACAATAAAGTAGCCATGGATATACAGTGGGGAAATGACAGCCTCTTCAACAGCTGGTGTTGGCAAAACTGGACAGCCACATGCAAGAGAATGAAAATGGATTATGGTTTAACCCCATACACAAAAGTAAACTCCAAATGGATCAAAGACCTGAATGTAAGTCATGAAACCATAAAATTCTTAGAAGACAACATACAAAAATCTCCTGAATATAAGCATGAGCAAATTCTTCCTGAACGCATCACCTCGAGGCAGGGAAACAAAAGCAAAAATGAAGACATGGGACTACATCAGACTTAAAAGCTTCTATATGGCAAAGGACACGATCAACAGAACAAAAAGGCATCCTACAGTATGGGAGAATATATTCATAAATGACATATCCGACAAGGGGTTAACATCCAAAATATATAAAGAACTCACATGCCTCAACATCCAAAAAGCAAATAACCCGATTAAAAAATGGGCAGAGGATATGAAGAGACAGTTCTCCAAAGAAGAAATTCAGATGGCCAACAGACACATGAAAAGATGCTCCACATCACTAAACATCAGGGAAATGCAAATTAAAACCACAATGAGATATCACCTCACACCAGTAAGGATGGCCAGCATCGAAAAGACTAAGAACAACAAATGCTGGCAAGGATGCAGAGAAAGGGGAATCCTCCCACACTGCTGGTGGGAATGTAAGCTAGTGGAAAGCAATATGGAGGCTCCTCAAAAAACTAAAAATAGAAATACCATTTGACCCGGGAATCCAACTCCTTGGAATTTACCCAAAGAATACAACTTCTCAGATTCAAAAAGACATATGCACCCCTATGTTTATTGCAGCACTTTTTACAATAGCCAAGATATGGAAGCAACCTAAGTGTCCATCAGTAGATGAATGGATAAAGAAGAGGTGGTACATATACACAATGGAATACTATTCAGCCATAAGAAACAAATCTTACCATTTCCAACAACATGGAAGGAGCTGTAGGATATTATGCTCCGTGAAATAAGCCAGGCAGAGAAAGACAAGTGCCAAATGATTTCCCTCATTTGTGGAGTATAACAACACAGCAAAATTGAAGGAACAAAATAGCAGCAGACTCACAGGCTCCAATAAGGGACTAGTGGTTACCAAAGTGGAGGGGTGTGAGAAGGCAGGTGGGGAGGGAAGGAGAAGGGGATTGAGGGTTATTATGTTTAGTACACGTGGTGTAGGGACTCATGGGGAAAACAGTGTAGCACAGAGAAGGCAAACAGTGAATCTGTGGCATCTTACTACACTGATGGACAGTGACTGCATTGGGGTATGGGTGGGGACTTGATCATATGGGTAAAGTAGTAACCACATTTTTTTTTCATGTGAAACCTTCATAAGAGTGTATATCAATAATACCTTAATTTAAAAAATAAAAAATAAAAGATAAAAAATAAGGGAGGTCTAGAGAGCTATTAATGGAGATAGAGGTCAGTTTCCTGCTATCATATGGAGCCCCTCCAGCTGGGTTCTTTCCTGCCACCCTTTTCCCAACAATGTCTGCTACTCTCCCATCATCCCCACTGCAGGTACCCTCCTGTTCATCCTTCAAGTTTCTCTTTCTGTTCTCTCATCTCTGGCTACCATGGAAACTAAATGTAAAACCAGGCACATCACATCATAGCTTTCATCTCAAAAATCATCTCCGGTCAAGAAAACTGTTCTTTTCCTTCTGTCCAGAAAACCAACAAAGTACTGTGTTTCTACATAACCACTTTTTTTTCTAAACTCTTGACATTTTTTCTTTCCCCTCCCCAGTTGCAGGGCACTGTTCTGGATCCATGAGGTTACTCAAAGACTGATCTCTGGAAACCGATTATTTCCTTTCAGTGTAGAGAATAAAAATTACTTATACCAAAAAAAAAAAATTAGGGTAGCTTTCATTTACTTCTACATCCATCTATAAACACTTAACTATGTTTAAATGTCTCTCATATTGAAAAAAGGAAGACAAAACAAGAAAAACTTCCCCTCTACTCCCTTCCTTCTATTCTCCAATGAATTCATTCATTCACTAAATTAATTCATTCAAAATTTCTTGAACACTTAATATATTCCAGCTTCTGTACTCTGAAAGCCAGCTTCTCTTCCCTAAAGAATTACACAAATTGCTACACAAACTCCCAACTTAAAAAAATTTTTAGCATAGGAAGGATAAATCCAATAGATATCACTCCTTCAAGAGATGACTCTGGGATGTCATATCAAGGGTGCCCTTAATATAATGGAGGTGAAAATGCAACATGTGATCACACAATAAAATAGTCCTATGTAAGAACAGCCAAGTAGAATTCACTCTGCCCCATGGCTTGAACTCAAGTCCCTATGGGATGTGGAGGCTCAAGCCATGGAACCACATTTTTCAGGATAACAAAATGAAATCAGATTCACTGGAGTATCCCTACTGCCAGCATCAGCAGGACTGCCACCTGTGAACCTCCAAATGCTGGTCTGCTAGCCATTCCACATTTTCCTCTGAGAGGTCTTTAAATTTCGGAAATGTCTGGTTCTAAAGGCTATGCTTTCTTACTCAGTTGTCTTCCATTTCAGAAGGGCCCTGTTCAAATAAAGACCTATCTGAAGCTCAGCTAGCCAACCCAAGCAATCCAGTGAAATACAGAAATAGCACTGTGGTGGTCTGCCTCATGCCTACCTAGGTGCAACTGAGCAACCATGCCTCCCACAAGAAGTTCTAATAATAAAGTGATTCTCAATTGAGGAGGTAGAGAGAGATTCAGATTCACCCAAGGGACTTTGTCAAACCCTAAAGATTATGGTATGAAATATGCATTTACCTTTGGATCCAGCAATCCTTCCAAGAGTATCAAAAATACAAAAGGACATATGCTGAATGCAATTCACTGCAGCACTTTGTAACAGGAAAGAAACAACCCAAATGTCCATCATTAGGGAACTGGTTGAATAAATCATGGTACATTCACACAATGGACTCCTATGTAGCTATAAAAAAGAATGGAAAGTATCTCTATAAATACCTATGGTGTGACTTCCAGGATAGAGTGGAGTGATTAATGGAAAAAGCAGAGTATATAGCACCCCGTGCTTTTGTATCTAAGAAAGAGACACACACATACTTACTTTTTTTAATGGAAGGATAAACAAAAAAGTAATAAAAATGGTTACATAGAGAGAGACAGTCAGAAAAGAGAGATACCAAACTGAAGTAGAAAAGAATGAAAACTAGGTTTTACAAATGTATCTCATTTTAAAGATTTGATTTGGAAATCATGAAATGCTTAACAAAATTACAAAATAAAATTAAATAAAAAGGAAAAAGAAAAAGCCATCCTCTAAATCCAAAAGTAAAATGAAAGTCAATCACACCAAGAATTACTTCAAATGACTTTAAAACACAGCAATCTACTATACATCTCTAATGGAATATCCTAAGGAAAAGAGAGGGGAGAAATGCCAAGAAATTACTGTTTTTGACTGTCATAACTAGGAATTGTTATTCTAAAACCATATCTGTATAAATTTAAATAATTACTTTCATATCATTCAGAGCCAAACTTTTCCACATGAGAAAAGACATAAAACTCTCCATCACTGAATGTGAATCAGAAATATCAGTATGAACTCGTATTTTCTCCTAAAAAACAAAAACACCTATTTCCTATCTCTATCCTATCTTCTTAGGCCTAGAAAAAATAATGTACCCAAATTGTAGCCTCTACATACATTTCCTAAAGAAACAGAGCTCCTTGGAGATGGTTCCAGGCCCAGAATAGCAAATGTACAAGATGAGTCTCAAAGATCCTGTCATACTAGAAAAACAAGGAAGCTCTCAAAGATTCCTGGGATTGCATCAATGGGAGAAAACTTGAAGGGACTAACACTTTGGAAAACAATTGGATTGGGCATTATCTCCTAACACAGGACATTAATATACAATATGGCCCAGCATTTCCACTTATAGGTAGGCATTACCCAAATCATGTAGAAGAAAAAAAAATTGTATAAGAATGTAGATGTCTTCAGAACACCAAAAACTTGGAATGTCCATCAATAGAATAAATGAACAAACCATGCAATATTCAGACTACTATACAGCACTTAAAACAAATGAAGCATAGTCACATACAATGGTGAATGAACCTTAGCAATATAACAGTAAGATGTGTGTAGTTGCCGAAGTCATTTTCTTTTCCCAAACAGTGACTTAAAGATGCCTATTACTTTTCAAAAATAATTAATAGTTGAAAGAAAAAAAGAAGTTTCTCATACTGAAAGGTTTGGCTATTTTAGAAGTGTGCCTGGCCAAAAACATATAACTTTAAAGCAACGACCAAAATATATTAAAAGCAAACGCTGTGATATTTTGGTTCCCCTAAAGCCAAATACACACGAATGTTGTATAAATATTAAGCACCCATTTGAAAAGGGTAATTAATACCTTTTATAATCTTCTAGATTTCTAGTTGTTCTTTTTTAATCTACCACAACACATTCTTTCTCAACTTTTCTTATCCTACTATTCACCTAAAAATATGACCTTTTGCTTTCTTTACATTTTATATTTTACATTCTATTAAAAAGGCAAGAGCTATATTACTCAAAGAAAATCGTTAAAATTGTTTCATTAGCATCATATTTAATCGATATTTTGGCATTCTTAAATTGAACAGAATGTTAAGAGACAACTTCCTTTATAAAAGATAACTTCTCTATTTGTCCTCTCTTATGCTTCTTCAGAGATCCTCAAAATGAAAAAAATACCTATTCCAATTCTTTTTTTTTATACTTTATTTTAGTATCATTAATCTACAATTACATGTGCAATATTATGGCGATTAAACTACCCCCTTCATCAGGTCTCCCCACAAACCCCATTACAGTCACTGTCCATCAGCGTAGTGAGATACAATAGAGTCACTACTTGTCTTCTCTGAGTTGTACAGCCCTTCCCGCATCCCCAACATTACATCTGATAATCATAATGCCCCTTTTTCCCCCTTGGCCCTCCCTTCCCACCCATCCTCCCCAGTCCCTTTCCCTTTGGTAACTATTAGTCCGTTCTTGGGTTCTGTGAGTCTGCTGCTGTTTTGTTCCTTCAGTTTTTTTCTTTGTTCTTATACCCCCCATATGAGTGAAATCATTTGATACTTGTCTTTTTCGGCTTGGCTTATTTCACTGAGCATAATACCCTCTAGCTCCATTCATTTTGTTGCAAAAGTTGGATTTGTTTTCTTCTTATGGCTCTATAATATTCCATTCTGCATATGTACCACTTCTTCTTTATCCATTGATCTACTGATGGACACTTAGGTTGCTTCCATTTCTTGGCTATTCTAAATAGTGCTGCAATAAACAGGGGTGCATATGTCTTTTTCAAACTGCGCTGATGCATTCTTAGGGTAAATTCCTAGGAGTGGAATTCCTGGGTCAAATGGTATTTCTATTTTGAGTTTTTTGAGGAACCTCCATACTGCTTTCCACAATGGTTGAACTAATTTGCATTCCCACCAGCAGTGTAGGAGGGTTCCCTTTTCTCCACATCCTCACCAACGTTTGTTGTTGTTTGTGTTTCGGATGTTGGCCATCATCACTGGTGTGAGGTGATATCTCATTGTGGTTTTAATTTGCATTTCTCTGATGATTAGTGATGTGGAGCATCATTTCATGTGCCTGTTGGCCATCTGAGATTCTTCTCTGGAGAAGTGTCTATTCATGTTCTCTGCCCATTTCTTAATTGGATTATTTACTTTATGTTTGTTCAGGTGTGTGAGTTCTTTATATATTCTGGATGTCAACTCCTTATCAGATATGTCATTTATGAATATATTTTCCCATACTGTAGGATGTCTTTTTGTTCTACTGATGATGTCCTTTGCTGTACAGAAGCCTTTCAGCTTGATATAGTCCCACTTGTTCATTTTTGCTTTTGTTTCCCTTGCTCGAGGAGATATGTTCATAAAGAAGTCGCTCATGTTTATGTCCAAGAAATTTTTGCCTATGTTTTTTTCTAAGAGTTTTATGGTTTCATGATTTACATTCAGGTCTTTGATCCATTTTGAGTTGACTTTTGTGTATGGGGTTAGACAGTAGTCCAGTTTCATTCTCTTACATGTAGCTGTCCAGTTTTTCCAACACCAGCTGCTGAAAAAGCTGTCATCTCCCCACTGTATATCCAAGGCTCCTTTATCAAATATTAATTGACTGTATATCTTTGGATTAATGTTTGGATTTTCCATTCTGTTCCACTGGTCTGTGGGTCTGTTTTTGTGCCAATACCATATTGTCTTGATTTCTGTGGCTTTGTAGTAGAGCTTGAAGTCAGGGAGCATAATTCCCCGTTTCATTCCTCCTTCTCAGGATTGCTTTGGCTATTCAGGGTCTTTTGTGGTTCCATATGAATTTTAGAATTATTTCTTTCAGTTCATTGAAGAAAGCTGTTGGTATTTTGATACGGATTGCATTGAATCTATACATTGCTTTAGGTAGCATAGCCATTTTGACAATATTTATTCTACCTAGCCAAGAGCATGGGATGAATTTCCATTTGTTAGTATCCTCTTTAATTTCTCTTAGGAGTGTCTTGTAGTTTTCAGGGAATAGGTCTTTCACTTCCTTGGTATTTTATTCTTTTTGATGCAATTGTGAATGGAATTGTTTTCCTGATTTCTCTTTCTGATACCTCATCATAGGTGTATAGGAAAGCAACAGATTTCTGTGTGTTAATTTTGTATCCTGCAACTTTGCTGAATTCAGATATTAGTTCTACTAGTTTTGGAGTGGAGTCTTTAGGGTTTTTTATGTACAGTATCATGTCATCTGCAAATAGTGACAATTTGACTTCTTCTTTACCCATCTGGATGCCTTGTATGTCTTTCTTTGGTCTGATTGCCATGGCTAGGACCTCCAGTACTATGTTGAATAACAGTGGAGAGAGTGGGCATCCCTGTCTTGTTCCCAAACTTAGATGGAAAGCTTTCAGTTACTTGCTGTTAATTATGATGTTAGTTGTGGGTTTGTCAAATATGGCCTTTATCATGTTTAGGTACTTGCCCTCTATACCCATTTTGTTGAGAGTTTTAATCATGAATGGATGCTGAATTTTGTCAAATGCTTTTTCAGCATCTATGGAGATGATCATGTGGTTTTTTTGTTCTTCTTTTTCTTGATGTGGTGGATGATGTTGATGGATTTTCGAAAGTTATACCTTCCTTGCATCACTGGGATGAATCCCACTTGATCATGGTGTATGATCCTCTTGATGTATTTTTGAATTCGGTTTCCTAATATTTTCCTCAGTGTTTTTGCATCTATGTTCATCAGGGATATTGGTTTGTAATTTTATTTTTTGGTGAGGTCTTTGCCCGGTTTTGGTATTAGAGTGATGCTGGTTTCATAGAATGAGTTTGAAAGTATTCCCTCCTCTTCTATTTTTTGGAAAACTTTAAGGAGAATGGGTATTATTTCTTCTCTATATGTCTGGTAGAATTCAAAGGTGAATTCAACAGGTCCGGGGGTTTTGTTCTTGGGTTGTTTTTTTGATTACCGATTCAATTTCGTTGCTGGTGATTGGTCTGTTTAGTTTTTCTGTTTCTTCTTTGGTCAGTTTTGGAACATTGTATTTTTCTAAGAAGTTGTCCATTTCTTCTATGTTTTCCAGCTTGTTAGCATATAGGTTCTCATAATATTCTCTTATACTTCTTTGTATTTCTGTGGGGTCCGTCGTTATTTTTCCTTTCTCATTTCTGATTCTGTTTATGAGTGTAGATTCTCTTTTTCTCTTAATGAGTCTGGCTAGGAGTTTATCTATTTTGTTTTTTTTTTCAAAGAACCAGCTCTTGGTTTCATTGATTGTTTCCATTGTTTTATTCTTCTCAATTTTATTTATTTCTTCTCTGATCTTTATTATGTCCCTCCTTCTGGTGACTTTGGGCCTCATTTGTTCTTCTTTTTCTAATTGCAGTAATTGGGTCTTTAGACTATTCATTTGGGAATGTTCTTCTTTCTTTAAATAGGCCTGGATTGCAATATACTTTCCTCTTAGAACTGCCTTTGCTGCGTCCCACAGAAGTTGTGGCTTTGTGTTGTTGTTGTCATTAGTCTCCATATATTCTTTGATTTCTGTTTTGATTTGGTCGTTAACCCACTGATTAATTAGGAGAGTGTTGTTAAGTCTCCATGTATATGTGAGCCTTTTTGATTTCTTTCTAAAATTTATTTCTAGTTTTATACCTTTGTGATCTGAGATATTGCTTGGTAGAATTTCAATATTTTTGAATTTACTGAGGTTCTTTTTGTGGCCTAGTATGTGGTCTATTCTGGAAAATGTTCCATGTGCCCTTGAGAAGAATGTGTATCCTGCTGGTTTTGGGTGCAGAGTTCTGTAGATGTCTGTTAGGTCCATCTGTTCTAGTGTGTTTTTCAGTGTCTCTGTGTCTTTACTTATTTACTGTCTGGTTGATCTGTCCTTTGGAGTGAGGGCTGTGTTGAAGTCACCTAAAATGAATACATTGCTGTCTACTTCCTCCTTTAATTCTGTTAGTATTTGTTTCACATATGCCGGCACTCCCGTATTGGGTGCATATATAGTTATAATGGTTATATTCTCTTGTTGGATTGACCCGTTTATCATTATGTGATGTCCTTCTTTATCTCTTGCTACTTTCTTCATTTTGAAGTCTATTTTGTCTGATACAAGTACTGCAACACCTGCTTTTTTCTCTTTGCATGAAATATGTTTGCATGAAATATGTTTTTCATCCCTTCAATTTTAGTCCACGTATATCTTTGGGTTTGAGGTGAGTTTCTTGTAGACAGCATATAGATGGGGCTTGCTTTTTTATCCATTCTGTTACTCTGTGTCTTTTGATTGGTGCATTCAGTCCATTTACATTTAGGGTGATTATCGACAGGTATGTATTTACTGCCATTGCTGGCTTTAGATGCATGGTTACCAAAGGTTCAAGGGTTGCTTCTTTACTATCTAACAATCTAATTTAACTTTCTTGTTAAGTTATTGTAAACAGCGTCTGTTGTTTCTTTATTTCTCTCCCTTCTTATTCTTCCTTCTCCATTCTTTATATACTAGGTGTTTTATTCTTTGACTTTAGTTAGTATTTGGATGGTCTCCTTTATTTGTTATGATTTTATTTTCTCTGGTGACATCTTTTTAGCCTTAGTGGTGCTTCCCTCTAGAGCAGTCCATTTAAGATATCCTGCAGTGGTGGTTTATGAGAGGCAAACTCTCTCAACTTTCACTTCTCTGGAAATTGTTTAATCCCTCCGTCATATTTAAATGATAATCATGCTTGATACAATATTCTCAGTTCAAGGTCCTTCTGTTTCATTACATTAAATATATCATGCCATTCTCTTCTGGCCTGTAAGGTTTCTGTTGAGAAGTCTGATGATAGTCTGATGGGTTTTCCTTTGTAGGTGATCTTTTTTCTCTCTCTAGTTGCCTTTAATATTCTGTCCTCATCTTTGATCTTTGCCATTTTAATTATTATGTGTCTTGGTGTTGTCTTCCTTGGGTCCCTTGTGTTGGGAGATCTGTGGGCTTCCATGGACTGCGAGACTATTTCCTTCCCCAGCATGGGGACATTTTCAGCAATTATTTCTTCAAAGACACTTTCTATCCTTTTTTCTCTCTCTTCTTCCTCTGGTACTCCTATAATGTGAATATTGTTCCGTTTGGATTGGTCACACAGTTCTCTTAATATTCTTTCATTCCTAGAGATCCTTTTATCTCTCTCTGCCTCAGCTGCTCTGTATTCCTGTTCTCTGATTTCTATTCCATTAACAGTCTCTTGCTTCTCGTTTAGTCTGCTGCTAAGCCCATCAATGGCTTGTTTCATTTCTGCATTGTCTTTCCTGACTTCCCTCACTTCCTCCCTCAGCTCTTGCATATTTCTCTGTAGATCCATCAGCATGGTTATGACTTTTATTCTGAATTATTTTTCAGTAATATTGTGCATTTCCATCCCTTCAGTCTCCCTCTCTGGTGTTATCTGGGTCTGGGTGAGGTTGGTCTGTACCATATTCCTCTGTCTTTTCATGGCGATAGAAGTGATCACTGGTTGGTGCTACATATGTCACCTCAGCTCTTTAAGATTCAAAAAATAAAAATAAAGAAGGAAGAGAAAGAAAAGAGAAAAAAAGGAAAGAAAGAAAAGAAAAGAAAAGGAAAAAAAAAAAAGAAACACCCACCAGGAGTAGATTCTGCAAGGATGGTGTAGGTGGCGCTGTTGCTCCAATATTTCACAGTCACGGCTGCGCAGGGCCCTTTATAGCTCTGGCCGGGGCGGGAACGAATGGGAGGCTGTTGTTCTCTATGTGAAGTTTCAGTGCGGCTACTTTTTCCCAGTCGCCAGCCAAGGGGTCTGAAATTCCTCAGGACTCCCAGCCTGCTGGGCCAAGTGTGCTGGGACGATCCTGGGCCCTTGCCACTTTAAGACCGCCAAAAAGAGTGCGCGCTTTTCTTTTGTCCTGGGGAGCCTGCTGCAAGGACCCGGGTGCATTCCCAGCTCAAAACCTGCACCTTCTGCCTCTCCAATATCCGATACACTGCCCGATGTGTGTCAGCACTCCTGGTGCAGATCACCAGGGCTGGTTATTTCGCGGGCCTGTACTTCCACTCCCTCCCAGCTCTGGATCCTCTCTTCCCACTGGTGCACTGGGGTGGGGGAGTGCTCGGGTCCCGCCAGGTCGCGGCTCCGTATCTTACCCACCTCGCGGGGTGCCAAGTCCTTTCAGGTGCAGATGCAGGCTTTGCGCTGTCCTGTATATTCTAGTCTCTCTTTTAGGAATAGTTGTATTTGCTGTATTTTCATAGATATATATGGTTTTGGGAGGAGATTTCTGTTGCCCTGCTCATGCCGCCATCTTCCTGGAACTCTTACCAATTCATTTTTTTTTTTATTTTAAACTAATTCTAGGAAGCAAAAATAAAATGCCCATTTTAATAGGTTTACATTCACATTAGGTAATAGGTGTTTAAAGGATAACTGTGTATATTAAAAGAACTTAAACTAAAGAAGAAAGATTATGAGTTATAAATATAGTATTTTCTCTTTTGGAGCTTACAAATTAGTTGAGAAGACAAAGGGTATGGACACAAATAGTAAAACAAAAATGCAGATTTAATAGGAAATGTATAATTAAATGTAAAAGAAAAGGCTTGAACAAGCTATAAGATTTCTTAATACTGAGAAATCCCTATGGACAAAGAGTGATTAGAAACAGCTTCATAGAAGAAATGAACCCACGACGTGCTTTGTCAGATGAGTAACAAATATTCAGAAAGGAACAGAGGTAAAACAATCGCATATACAGCTGACCTTTTAACAATGCAAAGTTGAAAATCCATGTATTATTTTTGACTCCCCCAAAACTTAACTTCTGATAGCCTACTGTTGACCAGAAACCTTACCAATAACACAAATAGTCGATTATCACATATTTTCTATATGTACTGTATTTTTACAGTAAAATAGAAAAAAAATGTTTTTTCAAATTGTAGTAAATTTCCAAAAATTTTTCCAATGTATTTATTGAAAAAAATCTTCATATAAGTGGACCTGTGACATTCAAACCCACATTGTTTGAGGGTCAACTGTAATTAGAACAAAAGATTTTTTTCAGGGTAAAATAAGCACAAGTGTGTCTGAAGGTGATTTCTACAAGGTAGGAAAGTAAATTAGAAAGATTGGTTACCACTAAACTGCAGAAGACCATTAATGCCAAACTAAGGGGCATGAAATGAAATTTACCTTGTCTGAGCCTAATGGCATTGAAAGGAAAGCATCCAACAGATGTTCACTGACACTTGGAAGAAGAGATGAGGGGGGCAAAAGGGTGGGGAGGAACAGATATAAAAAACAAGCTTGATTTCCCAGGTAACAAAAAAAATCACAAATGAATAATGTAAATTCTATTTATGAAATATGATACTATTTTTGTTTTTGTCTCTTTAAAGATTGAGGACTTATTTCAAAGTTGTGGGAAGTATTTCCCCCCATCTTGGTACATGTAAGAGCCAGTTATTTTTGCAGCTTTGAAGTTGTTTCAAGTTCTGTCATTCAGTTAGGTCAGGGGATGAATGCCTGGAGTGCTTTGTCCTCTAGGATGCTACTTTTCCTTAATGCATCTGTTTAGAAATGATTTATGCACTTTGGAGTATAGGTTTGTTGTTATATTCAAGGAGTAATTTTCTATCCATCTATTCTGCATAAATATGCAAACTCACCTTAACATTCATCTGATCATTAAAAAAAAACTTTATTCTTGGAAAATGAAGCATTCAGTGTGAATTGGGTCATAGGGATACTCAACTTTAGAAAAGGACATTTTTTAAAAGCTGTATTGTTAAATAACTTAAAACTAAGAGAAAAGTTGCTAAAATAGAACAAAGAACTCCTATAGACCCTTGGTGTAGCTTCCCCAATGGCTAATATTTACTTCATTAAATGTAAATTCTCTCATACACATTTCTTTTTCTGAACCACTTGAAATTAAGTTGCAGACAGCATGTCCCCTTACCCCTTAATACTTCAGTGTATATTCCCTAAAACTAAGGACACTGTCCTAAATAACCACAGTACAATCACCAAAATCAACATGATTTTATCATTAAACCAAATCAATTTGCACCAATTGTTCTAATAATGTCCAGGATCCAATCCAGGGTCACGTTTTGCATTTTGTTGTCATGTCTCTTTGGTCCCCTTCAATTTGGAACACTTCCTCAGTCTTTCCTTGTCTTTTATGACCTTGAAATTTCCAAAGTATAAAGGCTGGTTACTTTATGGAATGTTCTTCAGGTTCTTCTGATGTTTCCTTGTGATTAAATGTGGCTTACAAATTTTTGGCAAGAATACAACAGAATTGATGTCATACTCTTCTACGTTCATTATATCAAGAGGCATACAATGTTGACTTGTCCCATTACTGGAGTTGGTAAATTCTATCACTTGGTTAAGACGGTACTTGCCATGATTTTCATCAACAAAGTTATTATTTTGTACTTATTAAAAAATAATATGTAAGCATTTTACGGGGAGATTTTTTAAACTATGCAAAAGTCCTGCTCATCAAACCTTCACTCAAAAGTTAGTATCCATTGATAATCCTCTCTAAAGAAATTACTACTTTGAGGGCTGCCAAATGTGATTTTCTAATTCCCATATTTATCTAGATTTATTACTGTAAGGTAGAGCCTTCCATTCAACCCCATTTATTTTCACTTATTTATATGAGCATGTACTCATGGATTTCAGTTTATTCAATAAGTTCAACATATAATTATTTATTTTGACTTTCAAAATATCACTGATTTGACCAGTACAGCTCCTTCAAGCTGGCTACTGTGTGCTTTTGACACAGTTTTATCATTCTTTCAACACTTCATTGCCTTCTAGAACAAACCATTTCCCTAAGGAGCCCTGATTCTTTTTTAGTAGTGAATGACATTTAGAAACCAAGATTTCGGCACAAGTATGCTCACTGCTACTAGACTGTCATTGCTTCCAGGCCCTCTCTGGGGTCAGAGCTAGGAAATATTTATAGATATATACACAAAATCACACATATCCATACACACATATAGCCCACTGCTGATTCAGCTGACGCAAAGAACTGCATTTATAATTCTGTCTTAAGAGTCACCCAGAAAAAAAAAAAAAAGATTTTGATGCATATACAACAGTTTGGCATGACCTCACAGAAAGGTCTAATGGAGATAGAACAGATGACAGAGAGGACAAGCAAGAAGAACTCCTCTACTAATCCACTTATCTGAGAAAATGTAATGCAGGAACAATCACACACATAATGCATAACAACAGATATTTTGTCTTGTTGAAAATATATTATTTAATTGAATAATCACTACAATGCACAAATGAAAAAAAATCTAAAGCACTGCTAAATAAGATTCATCACTGATTATAGATTCTTCAAAAAGGGTCAAAAGACATAAAAGGCCATTTTTGTGTAATTTTATTTTATGAAATGTAAGACTGGAAGAATCCATTGAGGCACAAAGGAGATTACTTGCCAGGGGCTAGAGCAGGGAGACATGGGGAGTGACTGCTATTACACGTGGGATTTCTTTTTGGGGTGACGAAAATGTTCCCAATAGATAGTGGTGATGGCTGCAAACTTTATAAGTATACTGAAAACCACTGAATTGCATGCTTTAAAAGGGTGAATTTTTTTGGTATGTAAATTAAACATCAATAAAAAAGGAAGGGCTGACAATGCAAGAATTCCTAATGGCATATCAAATGTTAACTTCTTAGGATTCTCATGTTTGCAAACTTTCCAAGGCTTTTCTATACACCAAACACAGCAGCTAACATGGGATAGAAATACTACCACATTAGGTGGAAAGAAAATGTCAACTTGTCAAAAATGCCTACAGTTTTTGGAATATCTGATTCAGCAGATGTGCAGTGCATGGTTTTGGGACTCCATACCACTGCTGTTTCAATTTCAGCCGCAGTCTGTGCTTTCTCCCAGATCCAGGCTTGTCATAAACTAAGCCCAGTGTCCTTGACTTTTTCATCCAGTTACTAATTAAATGTCTATAGGGAGCCTTCTTCTTAAAACAGGAAATGAATTTTCTTCTTACTGTCATCATGAACTTGATTTCAGCTAACCAAGAATACAGTTAACTTTTTCTTCAATGCTTGCCATCCTCGATCAAAAGGACTGAAACAGAAGAATTAAACTTTTGTTACACAAAAATGAGTATAAAATAAATTTAAATAAAACTTACAAATGATGTTTTTTCTAAGCCTGTAGCATTTATAATTCTGAAGTAATTAAAGCTTAAAACTGCAGTAGCACTTGTTAATTTTTTTTTTCCTTTATGCCTCATATATGTCATGAGGTATCTGACATATATCTAGAAAGAGCTATACTATGTCACCTATGCAAAGATCCAGCTGGATTGGGGGAAGCTGAGGGATGCAAATGACAAAATAAAAATGGGAAGGTTCAAAGATTTTAAATGTTAGCCTACTTGCTAATGAAACATCTTTTTTTCCCTCTATATCTTTGGTGCTGGGGCCTGAACTCTATTTCCTCATTACAAACATTTGCTAATTCACGTAGTCTAGGCAAAATGCTTTGGCGCTATCACTGACATACACAAGCCAAAAGGCAGTTTTTAAAAAATTAATAGTATATTTGATGACTACTACCCCCAAAACTCTCCACTTCTGTGGAAACTGCTAAAACCTGATAGATGTGGCTAGCAAGCACATTTTCAGTGTAGTCAGCAGTCCCTCAGAGTGGGCTACCTGACTACAACAGAGAAGTACCCCCAATGAGCAGTTCAAAAAAACCCTTCAGAATCTCTCACACGCCTTATAAAGTTCGAGTTTTTACATATAGTTATAACCACTCAAGATAAATCAAGAAGAGTTGAGGATGTGGGTGACTGACTCCCTGCTCCTCTGTTAAGAGAGCCATTTTTCACCACCTATTTCAATACCGAGCAACTAAAACAAATTACAGAAATAACTAGGTGCTGAGACTGAAATCACAGACTACAATCCTCATTTCAAATTTTGCTCTTAGCAAAATATGATTAAGCTCATTGACTTAATGGAAACGTTGCAGATGTGAACTTACAAAAATATCTGTGTAAAAAAATATCTCTTGTTTTACACATTGCAATAACATTAAAATTTCAACTTGAAAAAAAGTTCTTTGCTATTTAACAAAAAACAAAGTTTGAGAACAACTATATCACGTATCGCCAAACAGAAATGGCAGATGACAAAAATGTGGAGCATATTTATGAACCTGATACAAAGAAGGCATTAAATAAATGTGTATGTCCTTCCCCATCAAACAGTAGCCTGATTTTACTTCCCCATAGCCTTCATCTCACCAACTTTTCCTTCAGTTTTCCTGACTCAGGTTATAAAATGCTCTTGTTCTCCAGTCAGATATATTGAATGAGGGGCCATGAGAATAAAGGAAGGGCTAAGGGATAAAATAAAGCCAAAGGATGGGGAATTTGGGACAGGAATTATCTGTCCCATGGGTGGACTGGGGAGACGCATCTAAGTAGGTGATCACTATCAAGTTTACAAAGGAGAAAGTGAAGCAGATACATATGGAAAAACAGAATGTTAAGAACATTAGAAATGGGAATTAAAGTTTTCCCATATTTCATATTTTTAACAAAATACCTTTAATTTAGTTTTACTCATATACCATAATTTTTTGGTACATGCTGGTCAGGAAGCTTTAATTCAGGTTTCATTTTCTGAGGAAGTATAACATAGTAGTTGGGAGCATTAGGTCTAAAGGCAGGCATCCTGGGTTCAAATCTTGCCTCTACCACTTAACTATCTATAAAACCTTGGGTAAATTATTTAACACCACCATGCCTTGCTTTCCTCAGTGTAAAATTAATACTAGCAACTAGTCTATTAAGGTTGTTGTAATGAATAAATATGACAATACTTGTAAAGAACTTAACATAATGCTTGACACATGGCACTCAATAAATGTAAGCTATTATAATTATTATTTACCAAGTTTCTGAATTATTTCAGTACTCAACAGGCTGCTAGTATTTTCTACTCTACCATTTAAAAATTATCTTATGTTTGAAATCTAAACACTTGAGTAAATTTGTACTCTTCTTTGAAATCTGGATTCAGGGGCGTACATACTGAAAATTGCTGACCTTATATTTTAGCAATACCTCTTTGCATTATTTTTTAGTGGTTGTTCTGGGGATAACAACATATATCCTTAAGTTTTCAGAATCTACTGAGGGTTAATATTGTACCATTTCATGTAAGATGCAGGAAACTACAATTCCTCTTCTTCAACATTACACTACATTCATTGTATGTATTACATTTACATATGCTCTAAACCTTACAATACAATGTTATAATTTTTACCTTAAATGGTCATATGTGTTTTAAAGAAATTGAGAGAAATAAGTATATTTACCCACATACTTCCCACATCTGATGCTCTTCATTCTTCCAGAAGATCCAAGTTTCCATCTGGTATCATTTCCCTTTAGCCTGAAGAACTCCCTTTAGCATTTCTTGTAGTGCAGGTTGCTGGCAACAAAATCTCATTTTCATTTATACAATATTATTCTCTCCTTCCAAGTGTTGACTCCTCTTCAGTTTCTGCCTGCTTATGGCCACTCTCCAGTGCCTTCAGAGAGCTGTGGGGTTTTGTATTTTGTCCAGAATTTATAATGGTTTTCTGCAGGAGGATTAGTTCAATATGAGCTACTCTACTATTACTAGAAGCAGCTCATATTTTAAGATGCCAGAAAAGTTTTAAATATTCAAAGGATACTCTTGGACATGTGACCATAGATAAAAGATGGATCATAATTCTTCAAAATGATATATTCATAGTTATTGCTATTATTATATAAATTGATTCATGTGGTCTACTAGGTACCTAATCAGCAACCTAAATAATTCAGCAGTTTCTATTTTGCCCACATACAATAATATACACTTCACTTTGTTCTACGTAAACTTGATAATGATCATATACCTAGAAATATAACCATGTACTTGGTACTCTACTAGAGTCCTGTTTTTTGTTTGCTTAATAACAACAAACACCAATTCCATTAACCCTACCAGTGAATACTCATACCCACTTTCCATTTCCATACTAACAAGCTGTCAGCTACTCCACAGTTGCGTCATCTAATCTAATTCAACATCTATCACTCTCTTAAGAGTCAGTGTCATTGGCAAGACTGACTGGCTCACATTCTAACTGCCAGGGGTAGGTAGGTAGAGCATACCTCACCATATTTGGTACTCCCCCAAAATGAGAAGGGCATGCAACTCTAAGCTGGTCCTAATATATTATTAGTAATTATAAAGTGGAAAGTATAAATGGTTGGCAAGGAAGCAAACATCAGCAAAATCATACAATATGAAGATTTTGTAAGAATAATATGCCATGCTTGCTTCTATCAGGTTCAGTGCTTCTAATTATTTTGGAGTTAAAATTATGCCCAACTTAAAATTTGATATACAAAGCTCTCATTTATAAAATAAAAAAAACAAGGAGGAATTAATTCCACTAGGAGGGGATTGTTGCTTTTCAAAAGTATTCACTGCTGGATTCCTTGAAATAAATGGCTCCTCCATTACTACTAAAATAAGATTAGATTTATAAAGACACTATTTTATTCCACTTTCTGTACCAGGGGACAGGTTTTTAACCATTCAACTTTTGCATTTAGACCCAGAATTCAGATTCATGCATTTTGCTGCCTGCCCTCACAGAATTTACATGACTAAAATGAAATAATTGTGAGACATGAAACAATTGCTCTCTACAACCACTCAAATCAAGTTAATATAAAGGACCAGAGATGGAGACAGTATTGAACAGTAAGAAAAAATTGTGAAAAACTGAAATTTAAAGGGTGTCTTGGCTAGGCCGGCCATTTGTCATTGACTAGGCTTTTTTATAACTCTGTAGAGAGAGAAGTTAACTTGTAGTAACTTGATAATAACAAATGATTCCTGTCCATAAAAATGCAAACTGGTACTCATTATTGTCCTGTGGGTATTGATCGATTTTTCCTGTTTCTCATTCACTTGTAAATTCATTTTAGCATTCCTTATTTGACTATAAGTATGTGGTACTTCAAACTGGCAACAATCATATCATTAATTAATGAGTCAAATAAACACATTTTTATATTTGTATAAAAGTCATAATTACATTGTGTATTAAAATTTGCCCTTTAACAACAGTCTTAGTAGAGGGCTAAGATAAAAAATAAACATACACAATTGCAACCAATAATTCTATAATACAACCTTAAAAGACATGGCAAAGAAGGGCTGCTTAGATTTTTACTATAACTAAAAAGACTTAGCATCATTGATATATTTCCCTATATCACATAACAGAAATAGCCTAGAAATGTATTGTTCTCTACTATAGGGAGTATTTCTATCTATCTACATATATATATATATATATATATATATATATATATATATATATATATATATACACACACACACACACACACACACACACACACACACTATACATATATACAAACTATATAAATACACAGGTATACTATGTAGTATACAGTATATACACCGTACATTATAAATATAAGCTATAGACAGTATAAAAAACTGAAACACCTAATATTAAAAGAATGATCATTTCCATCACTTAGAATAAGAATCCAGAAAACTATGAATCCTAGACCCCTGTATCTTAACTCTTCACCTAGTTGTTTATTACAATAGGGAGCACAATTAACAATTTGGCATCAAGAGCTTATTTTCTTTTTATAGGCACAAAGGTAATTTTATCTTTTCAAATAGACATAGGGTAAATATATACTCATTAATACCTTTCTTATAATAACAAAATCAGATTTTCACAACCAGAGAAGACCATGTTCTTTAAAAGCCTTCCCTATAAGGTAGTTCCACAATTAATTTTCAAACATTCTTAAAGTAATTTCAAGTAACAATAACTAAAATGATCTTTTAAAATTCCTTGGCAATGAGTTTATTCAGTATGGTAACTTAATTCATTTTAGATGTCTATTTCAAACTTTTATATTTAATCCTACCTCAAGAGTAATTTCCAAAGTGATATTTCCTGAAGCCAAAACCCAGACTTCATGTCTCTAGAATAATCTTGCCTTGTAGTAGTTTTAACTTCAGTAAGTCTGTATGCCCTTTCCAAAGTAGTCCTGGCTGGCCTGGGCTTGTTGTAAATAGTTCAGTCAGACAGCTTTTTAAATGTCAACACACTTAATAATTCACATGATGTACAAGGAAAGTGTGGTACCTTAAAATAAAGATGTGTTTCCGCTTGTGAAATAAAGTTAATCATTTGAGAGAGTCCACTTAAAGGAAATGGGATAGTTTTATGTTCTCTAGGAAAGAACTAAGAGGGTATCTCATCTCACTTTTCCCTCCCTTTATCCCATTTCAAGCATGACCTAGAGATCAAATGTTTTATGTATGACAGAAAAAGAAACATTATTAAAGGGTTCAAGACTGCAAAATCTGTCATATAAGCCTGTGAGATTCCCTAAAACGATTCTGTATTTTTAATATCTGAAAATAGTCAAATAAATTTATGTTAAATACAAATTTTCCAAGCTCTCTAGTATATCCCTCTAAATTTTTAAACAAATATACTTGATATGAAAATATTTTATCCAAATACCATATATTATACTGAGTATTTGAACAGCAAACACAAACAGTCCTAATGCCAATCACAGACTATGTTGTAAAATGTTAATGTATTTAAATTTTTTAATTATACATGGAATTAACTGACACACTGCACTTTAAACAATTAGTTATTAAAATTTCAGTCATATTAAATAACAACACATGAATAAGTGTTCAATGCAAGAAATTTCAAATGCAAATTGTACACTGTGGGAAGTCTAGTTTTGGCTTCTGGAAAATGTTAACTGCAAACAGTCTACGCAGATATTGATAGAAGTACTGAATAGCTTTTTTAAGGAAAACACTAAATGATGATACTGTAAGAACAGAAAACTATAAGAAAATATATTGTTATATTTATACCTCCTAATAAGGCCAAATTAATAAGGCAGATTTAATTAAGAGAGATGATTTCACAATATTTTTGGTGAATAATACAAGGTATTAAATTATTGAAAATCCTTGTCCCAGCTTTATACCAATTTCAGCATTATCATTATTTAAAATAAATTGAAATAAATATCACAATAGTAATATTCTGAAAATAACTCAGAAAGTAAATCACTCAGTTTACATTGCCTGGTAAAGCCAGAGCAGGGCTCAGTTCTGGCAGGACAAAAAACCAGCAGGCAGACACAGACTGCCAACTACATCCACAATAGCCACTTAGGCAAATTCCCTTCTCACCAGCCCGACTACAAGGGAACTAGTCACAGGATGTACTGTGAAAAGGAGTAATATGTGTTCTGAAAAATGACTCCTCTCCAACTGCCCCCCCCACATACATATATCTGAGTGGGCTGGGAATGGGTGCCTGACATAGTCTGAAGACTGGTAAAGAAACTATGAGGGGCCAGGCCAATCAAACACACTCACTCTTCCTCTTTCTCAATTTCTTTCTCTTCTCTGTGTCTTTCTCTCCCCTCTGTCTCTCAGAAACTATGGACACACCAGATAGTTAACAGCCAGAATAGCAGAAAAATTTTAAAAGAAGTCAGCTTATTGGTAGATCTGTGAATTCCTAAAGCTAGATGGATAATTAGAGAACCAAGAACCCATACTTCCTGAGATTCTAGAATGGCCTATCAGTTCTACTTTCCATGAAGCTCACATAACTATCCTATTTGTTTTTCTTCAGGGAAAAAGAAGAGTGAGATTGGAATCTCAGTTTGGCTTTTCCTGGGTTCTCCTGAGGTCTAGCCAAGTGACCAAGATTGGTCTTTTTCTTATGTGAATCCTTACAGTATAGCTTCCTATTACAAAATACCTGAGATGGTCTCTGTTTCTAAAACAAAAAACAAAAAAAAAACAAGAATCCTAAATAAAAGACCTTGTTTTTATTTGAGCTCATTCATTTCTTCTTCTTAAGTCATGCCAAACCAGAAAAAAGGCCTAATCATTTACTTAAAGAAAAATAAGCCCTTAATGTACTTATGTAAACCACTGAGTAAAATAGGAATCCATGAGTCTATACTGATTAGGTAGATAATTAGAATGATTTTGTGATATAATAAGAAATACATATTTGGTCCCATCCCTGCTTCCTGGCACAAAAGCTTCTAAAACCCTTGGAGTTTCCTGAATGACAGAGTGCCTTTGGTCTATTAATGAGCTGACTCTTGGCTGAGGTGCTCCTAGCTAGCCTCAGGAAGGGTGCTAATTGTCAGAAAAACCAAGGTATAATTATAGGATTGGAACTGTAAGCCCCATCCCAGGATCTCCACAGGAGGAGAGAGGTGCTGGAGATTGAGTTAATCAGCAATGGTCAATGATTTAATCAATCATGCCTACATAATGAGATCTCCATAAAATTCCTAAACTACAGGGCTCAGAGAACTTTTTTTTATCAATGTATTATAGTTTTCAGCATATGGGTCTTTCACCTCCTTGGTTAAATATATTCCTAGGTATTTATTCTTTTTGATGCAATTGTAGATGGGATTTTTTTTTTACTTCTCTGACAGTTCATTAGTGTATAAAAATAACACAGATCTTGGTATATTGATTTTGTATCCTGTCAACTTTTCTGAATTATTTCTAACAGTCTTTTGGTGGAAGCTTTAGTTTTTTTCTAGATATAAAGTCATGTCATCCATAACAGAGACAGTTTTACTTCTTCCTTTCTTATGGATGACTTTTGTTTTTCTTGCCTAATTGCTGTGGCTAGGGCTTCCATACTACGTTGAATAAAAGTGGCAAGAGTGGGCATCCTTGCCTTGTTCCTGATCTTAGAGGAAAGGCTTCTAGCTTTTAAACACTGTATTTAATGTTAGCTGTGGGTTTGTCATATATGGCCTTTATTATGTTGAGGTATATTCCCTTCTATGCCCACTTTGTTGAGACTTTTTTATTATAAACAGAAGTTGAGTTATGTCAATTGCCTTTTTTTCCTGTATCTATTGAGATAATATGATTCCTATTGTTCATTTTGTTAACATAGTGTATCACATTGGACTGGTTTGTAGATGTTGAACAATTCTTACATTCCTGGAACAAATCCCACTTGATCATGATGTATGATCTTTTTAACGGATTGTTGAATTCAGTTTGCTATTTTGTTGAGGATGTTTGCATCTATGTTCATCATGGATATTAGCCTGTAATTTCCTTCTTTTGTGGTGTCCTTGCCTGGTTTTTGTATCCAGGTAATGCTGGCTTTGTAGATTAAGTGTGGAAGCATTCCCTCCTCTTCAGTTTTTTGGACAAGCATAAGGATAGGTATTAAATCTTCTTGGAATATTTGGTATAATTCACCATTGAAACCATCTGGTCCTAGACTTTTGTTTGTTGGGAGATTTTTGATTACTGATTCAATCTCCTTGCTGGTAATCTGTCTACTCAGATTTTCTATTTCCTCATGATTCAGTCATTGAAGATTGTATGTTTCCAGGAATTTACCCATTTCATCTGTGTCAATATTTGATCTTTGACTCTGGTTCCTGATAAAGGGGTCCTAAATCCCTTGGAATTTTCTGGATATGATAGGAATGTCTTTTGTTCTACTCTGGATGGGCTCATAGATGGATCCTGGATCACAGCTGGTTACCAGAAAGACCAAGCCATGAGTAGAAGCTAGGAATTTTCATCCATTCCCCCCACTCTCTAGAAAGGGAACAGGGCTGGAGAAGGAGTTAATAATTGATCATGCCTACATGATGAAACCTCCATAAAAATCCCAGTACTATGGAGTTCATAGCTTCCGCGTTGGTGAATATACCCTTGTACTGAGAGGGTGATGAACCCCAACTACACAAAGATAGGAGCTCCTGCACTCCAGGCCCTCCTAGATCTTGCCCTATGTATTTCTTTACCTGGCTGTCCATCTTTTATCATATCTTTTATTATATAATAAACTGGTACACATAATTAGGTATATCCCTGAGTTCTGTGAGCTGTTCTAGCAAATAACTGAATCCAAGAAGGAGAAGATCATGGGAACCTCTGATTTGTAGCCAAGTCAGACAGAAATTATGGGTAACCTGGGGGACATACCAATTGAAACTGGCATGGAGGGGCAGCAGTCTCATGGGACTGAGCCATTAACCTGTGGTATCTGATGCTATCTCCAGGTAAACAGTGTCAGAATTAGAGTGAAATTTTAGGATAACCAGCTGGTGTTGCAGAATTCCTTGGTGTGTGAAAAATCTCCACATATTTGGTGACCAGAAGTGTCAGAAGTGTTCTGTGTGAGCAGTAAAGGGGCAACACAGGAGGAAGACTGAGTTTTTCCCTATACAATAGTATGCATCAACATTAAATTTTATGAATTTCATAACTGTTATGGATAAGAATGTCCCCATTCTTGGAAAATATTCACTGAATACAGGGGTATAAAAAGCATGATGCCTGCAACTTACTCTCAAATGACTCAAAAAAAAACATCTGGAGGGAGAGTGGAGGGAGAACATGTGTGATAAAAGCAAATGTGGTGGGATGTCAATTGGTAAATCTGGATGGAAGGTCTTATAAGTTCTTTGTATTATTCTTATAATTATTCAGTAAATTTGAAATTATTTAAAAATACAAAGACAAAAAAAAAAGCTGAACTTGCGAGAAGAAGTTTCTATTTACCAAAAAGGAAGCAGTAACCAAAATCAAGACTGGTAGGCTTATGAAGCTGTGTTACAATAGAGAAGGTATGGTGCAGGATGAGAGAAAGCAGGAGGAGCCTAGTAAACAACCTGGGTTGAGGAAGACAGTACTAAAAGATTGGGGAGGACAGGTGATTAGAATTCCCTAAGAAGGAGATAGAGAGAACTCCAGATAGCTTCAGAGCTTTCCCCTTGAGAATTCAGTTGAGTACTAACAGTACTCATATTTATATGAATATATATGTATGTAATGTGTGTGTGTGTGTGTGTGTGTGTGTGTGTGTGTCTTTGAACATTTCATGGGGCCAGGGGAAGACCAGAAGTGATTAGAGATAACAATGCTTGGCACTACTATGGGACTAGAAATAGTTCCTGTTCCCACCAGCCTGATAGAAAAAAGTTTGTGATTCACAGTAATTGCATAGAGCATCCCAAAAAGTCTTGCTTCAGGATTGGGGAATTCTGAGCACTACTCGGTACTACCTAATAAATCTTAAAAGCAAGTCCTGAAAGTATCAAACTGTTTTCAAGTAACTTAACTACATCCCAGAATAAGTTCAAAATTACTTATAAAAAAATAAAAATATCCAACACCCAAAAGGTAATATTCACACATCTGGCATTCAATAAAAAATTACCAAGCATATAAAGAAACATAAAAATACAATCCATTATATGGAGAAAAACCAATCAAAACCATCTCTGCTCTGACAAAAGTGTTATAAGAGACTAGAACATTTAAGCAATTATTATAATGTATTTCACATCCTCAAAAAATTTAGTACACATGCAAGATATGAAAAAGACCCAAATCAAACTTTTAGAGATGAAAACTACAGTATGTGAGATGAAATATACAATGGATAGAATTAACAGAAGATCAGATGTTGTAAAAGAAAAGGATAGTGGCCTTGAAGACAGCAATAAAACTTTATAAAATGAAATCTAGAAAGAAAGACTTTAAAAATGAACAGAGCATTAGTGAAACAGTGGAACTACTTCAATCAGCCTATTACACATATAATTTGAGCTGTCAAAACAATGGCAGAATGGTGGACAGACGAAAAATATCTGAAGAAATAACAACTAAAATTTCCCCAAATGTATTGAAATCTACGTATCCATATATCCAAAAATCTCAAAGAACCCAAGCATAATACACATGAAAAAAAAACGTGCCAAGGCATATCATGATCAAATTACTCAAAACCAATGATAAGAGAAAAACAGACACTTAAGTACAAAAGAAGATAAAGATGACAGCAAATGATATCTGGAAGAAGAAAAATGAAAAGACAGTGATCCACCATCTTTACTGAAAGTAAAAACTAGAATTTTATACCCAGTGAAAATATCTTTCAAAATAAAAAGCAAAACAAAGATTTTTGCAGACATACTACTAAGCTGAGAGAATTTTTCACCATACAGTCCACACTATAATAAATATTTCTAAAAGGATGTCCTTTAGGCAGAAGGAAAACACACCATATTCAAAATATGGATCTACACAATGAAAGTACTAAAAACAGTAACTACATGAGTAAATACTAGACATTTTTTATCACTACTTAAATCTCTTTAAAAAATAATTGTTTAAACAAAATAGTGACAATGTAGTATGGGCCTTACAATTTATATAAAAGTAAAATATATGACAACCATAGCACAATGGTTAGTAAGGGAGAAATGGAGATAAATTATTAAAAGTTATTATGCTATTACTGAAGTGATATAATACCACTTGAAGGTAGACATGAGAAAAGGATGTATGCTATAATCCCTAAAGCAGTCTTGAAAATAACAAAACTGTTATAGCAAAGAGAAGACGAGTAGTGACTCTACAGCATCTTACTATGCTGATGGACAGCAACTGCAATTGGTGTGGGGGGGACTCGATAATATGGGTGGAATGTAGCAACCACAATGTTGCTCATGTGAAACCTTCATAAAATTTATGTCAATGATACCTTAATAAAAAAACTGTTATCACTAATAAGACAGCAAAGGAGATATGTATGAAACCCTGAATAATAGGATTTTTAACATATTTTTAAATTTTGTAAAAATAAGATTATGCTATATGTATTATATGGTTTGTCTTTTTCATTCAACATTATATTTTTAATATTCATCTATGTTAGAGTGTGTAGTTATGGTCCATTCATTGTCAACACATTCATTTATTCTCATATTGAAGGAAAAACAAATTCAAAGTGCTAAAGAAAAAACTATCAACCAAGAATCCTATGTGGCAAAATTGTCCTTCAAAAGTTAAGGAGAAATTAAGACATTCCCAAACAGAAATTGAGGGTATTCATGACCACTAGACCTGCCCTACAAGCTATGTTCAAGGCAGTCTTGCAAGAAAAAAAATGAAAGGACACTAAACAGTAACTAGAAGCCATACAGAAAAATTAAAATGTCAATAAAGGTAAATACATGGACAATTAAAGAAACTAGTATTATTGTAACAACGATCTGGAACTGTACTTTTTGTTTGTTTTCTACATGACTTAAGAGACTAATACATTTAAAGGAAAAAAACATTAGTGTAAAAGCTAGTATTACCATTATATAGGCTTGTAACTCCAAATCTTGTTTCCTACATAATTTAGGAGACTAATACACCTACAAAAATTATTAGCTTATATTTTTGAGCACACAATGTATAAAGATTCTGTGACCTTAATTGAAAAAGTTGGGAATAGAGCTGCAAAGGAGAAGAGGTTTTGTCTGTTATTGAAATTAAACTGGAATACATTCAAATTAGAGTGTTATAATTTTAGGATGTTAAATGTATTCCCCATGGTAACCACAAAGAAATTAACAATAGAATACACAGAAAAGGAAATGAGAAAAGAATTTAAACATTTCACTATAAAAAATCACTAAATGTAAAATAAGACAGAAAATGCAAGGAGGGGCAAAAAAGCTATATATAGGACATACAAAAAACAAATAGTGCAATAACAAAAGTAAGTCTCTCCTTATTAGTAATTAGTTTAAATGTAAATGTATTAAACTTTACATTCAAAAGATAGATTGGCAGATGGTTAAAAACATATGACTCAACTTTATGCTGTTTTCAAAAGACCCACTTGAGATCCGAGGACACAAATAATTTGCAAGTGAAAGGATGAAAAGATATTCCGTGCAAATACTAACCAAAAGAGAGCAGGAGTGGCTATATTAATAGCACATAAAACAGACTTTAAATTTTTTTAAAAAGGTTACAAAAGACAAAGGACATTATATATTAATAAAAGCTTCAATAAGGGAAGAAAATATAACAATTATAAACATTTGTGTACTTAATGAAAGACCTTCAAAGTACGTGAAGCAAAAACTGTCAGAAGTGAAGGGAGTTCTACAATATAGTTAGAGACTTCAATATCCTGCTTGCAATAATGGAAAAAACAACCAGATAGAAGATAACTGAGGAAACAGAGAACTTAACACAATCAACTAGATCTAACAGACATACACATAACACCCTACCCAACAACAATGGCATACACATTCTTCTCAAGTGCTCACAGGACATTTTGTAAGATATGTCACACATTATGCCATAAATTAAGTCTCAATAGTTTTAAGAAGATAGATACTATACAAAGTACATTCTCTAGCAACAATAAAATGAAGTTAGATATCAATAACAAAAGTCTTACTAGAAAATTCACAAAATTCTGGAAATTAAACAATACTTTTAAACAACCAATATTTCAAACAAAATAATAAGAGAAATTAGAAAATACTTAGAGACAAATGAAAACAAAACATATCAAAACTTACAGGACACAGCAAAAGCAGAGCTAAAGGGAAAATTTACAGCTATAAATGTTTACATTAAAAAGCAAGAAAGATTTCAAATCACCCTAACTTTACAACTCAAGGAACCAGGAAAAGAAGAATGAACTAAACTCAAAGCTAGAAGGAAATAATAATAAAGATTAGAACACAGATAAATTAATAGGGAATAGAAAAATAGAAAAAAATGAAACAAAAAGTTGGTTTTGTGAAAATATTGACAAAATCGGCAAAAACTGGACTATGAAAAAGAGTAAAGACTCAAATTACTAAAATCAGAAATGAAAATGAGGACACTACCAATTCTACAGAAATAAAAATTGTTGAGAGTAACTTTAATTGTATGCCAAAAAAATGGATAAGCTAGATGAAATGGACAAAATCCTGGAAACACAAAAACTACCAAGACCAAATCATGAAAAAACAGAAAACCTGAACAGACCTGTAACTAATAAGGTGATTGAATCAGTAATAAAAAACTCTCAACAAAGAAAAGTCTTGGACTTGACAGGTGAATTCTACCAAACATTTATGAAAGAACTAATACTAGTCCTTCTCAAACTTTTCCCAAAAGTTAAAAAGAGAGCACTTCTAACTCACTCTTTAAAGCCAGTATAACCCTGGTACCAAAGCCAAAGGTACCACCAAAAACCTATAGACTAATATCTCTTATGAACACTGATACAAAAATCTTCAACAAAATACCAACAAACAGAATTTGGCAGCATATTAAAAGGATTATATACCATGACCAAGTGGGATTTATGCAAGGATGGTTCAACATATGAAAATCAATTAATATGTACAAAAACAAAATGAGAGGAAAAAAGTACAAGATCATCTCTATTGATACAAAAAAGCATTTGACAAAATTCAACACTCTTTCATGATAAAAACACTCAAAAAAATAAAAATAAAAACTACCTCAACATAACAAAAGCCATAGATGAAAAACCCACAGCAAATATCCTAATGGTAAAAGACTGAAACCTTTTCTCTAAGATCGGAAATAAGGCAAAAATTCCCACTTTCACCATTTCGATTCAACAGTACTGGTAGTACTACTCAGTGGAAATAAGGCAAAAATTCCCACTTTCACCATTTCTATTCAACATAGTACTGGTAGGTCTAGCCAGAGCAATTAAGGAAGAAAAAGAAATAAAATGAAGAAGTAAAATGATCTTTTCGCAGATGAAAAGGTCTTATATGTAGAAAGCCCTACAGACTCCACAAAATAGCTGCCAAACTGATAAAATGAATTCACCAAGTAGCAGGATACAAAATCAACAGACAAAAATCAGTTGCATTTTTACACACCAACAATGAACAATCTGAAAAGGAAATTACAAAGTTAATTCCATTTACAATAGCATCAAAAAGAATAAAATACTTAGAAATTAGCTTAATCAAGGAGGTGAAAGACTTGTTCAATGAAAACTATAAAACACTACTGAAAGAAACTAAAGACAACATAAGTAAGTTGAAACACATATCCTATTCATGGATTTGAAGACTTAATATAGTTAAACTGTCACTATTACCCAAAGAGTCTATAAATTCCAATGACACATCTTGTAAAAATAGAAAAACTTATCCTAAAACTCATATGGAATCTCTAGGGAACTCAATTAGCCAAAACAATTGAAAGAAGAAGAAAAAATCACAACTGGAAGACTCAAATCTTAATTTCAATTTCCTATAAAGCTCCAGCAATTTAAACAGTACAGTACCAGCACAAAGTATATAGACCAATGTAATAGAAGAGAGAGCAAAGAAATAAACCTGCACCTAAATGGTCAAGTGATTTTGGCAAGGGTACCAAGACCAGTCAATGGGAAAGGACAGTCTATTCAACAAACTGTGCTGGGAAAACAGGATATGTGCATGTAAAGAATGATGTTGAACTAGATAACTACACATAAAGAATGAATGAAAACTATATATAAAAATTAACTCAGGAGAGATTCGAGATGGCGGCATGAGAGGTGACATGGAGAACTCCTCCCAAAACCACAAATAGTACAAAAATATAGTTAATTAATACAACTAACCCTAAAACAGCAAGAAGAAAGAAAGCTGAACCAGACTGCATACAGACTTCACAAACAGAGCAGACCTCACGAAACAGGGTAACGTACGGAAAGCCTTAATCCGGCAGGACACAAGCCCTTCCCCCATCCCAGGTCACTGGTGTGAGGAAGAGAAACAGAGCGGGGAGGGGGCGGAAGCCTGCCACTGCTGAACACCTAGCCCTGGAGATCTGCTCTGTGAGCAGAATCCTATAGCATGTGGGGCTCTGGACATTGGGGAACTTGGATGGGCAGAGGGCCTGGGATACTGACATTCCGGCCGTTTGTGGAGGACCGGATCCACACAAGGCTGCTCTGTGTCAGAGGAAGGGCGGGCGGTCTGAGAGGCTTCCTAGCAGTCAGAGGGCTGCTGAAGGGGAAGGATTTGCACAGAGCTTGCTGCACGGGAGAAGAGAGAGCTAGACAAGGTTGTCTGGGTGGGCTCTGCCCAGCTGGTTGTGAACTTTGAGGAGCTTCAGGTGCTCCATCCCCCCGGCGGCCTACTCAACTCCAAAGCCGCCCACTGTGACACACAGCCTGCCGAGCCTTCCTACTGGCCTGCAGGCATCTGCTCGCAAACCAGCAGTCACAGCACTGGTGTCACACCAGCCAGAGGGAGGCCCCACCTACAACAGAGAGGCAAAGCACAGAGGCTTACACGTGTGTGTGTGGCCCACTGACTCTGACACTGGAGACAGGCACTGCAGCCGGGAATCAGGAAACCAATCTTACCTCCACCTAGTCACTAGCTCTGCTCACCTACAACCCACAACCTCACTCTAGGGGCTGAGCAACTCCAGAGACAGAAGTTTCTGCGCACTAGTGGGTACCACACAGAAATATAAAATGTCAAAAGAACATGGTTCAGACCAAAATCTCACAAACCCCAGAAAAAGGGCCAAATCAAACTGAACTCACCAATCTTCCTGAAAGAGAGTTCAAAATAAAAATGATAAACATGCTTATGGAGGTACAGAAAAATATTCAAGAACTCAGGAATGAATTTAAGTCAGAGATTCAATCATTAAGAAATTCCATATCTGAAATGAAAAATACAATGCAGGGATTTAAAAGAAGATAAGATGTACTAGAAGAGACGGCAAATGGAATAGAAATTTGAGAAGAGGAACACAAAGAAGCTGACGCACAGAGAGAAAAAAGAATCTCTAAAAATGAAAGAATATTGTGAGAACAGTGTGACCAATCCAAACAAAATAATATTCGCATTACAGGGTTACCAGAAAAAGAAGAGAGAGAAAAAGGGACAGAAAGTCTTATTGAGGAGGTAATTGCTGAAAACTTCCCCAATCTGGGGAAGGAGATAGTCCCCCAAGCAATGGAGGTACACAGATCACACAACACAAGGGACCCAAGGAAGACAACATCAAGACATACAATAACTAAAATGGCAAAGATCAAGGATAAAGACAGACTTAAAAAGCAGCTAGAGAGAGAAAAAAAATCACATACAAAGGAAAACCCATCAGGATATCATCAGAGTTCTCAACAGAAACCTTACAGGCCAGAAGGGAGTGGCATGATATATTTAATGCAATAAATAAGAAAGGGCCTTGAACCAAAAATACTCTACCTGACAAGGTTATTATTTAAATTTGAGGGAGGGATTACACAATTTTCAGATAAGCAAAAGCTGAGAGAATTTACCTATTTACGTCCTACAAACCACCTCTACAGTGCATTTTGGAAGGACTCCTATAGATGGAAGTATTCCTAAGGCTAAATAGACGTCACCCAAGGGCTAGACAAAGACTACAGAATATGATTTATATCATACGAAGAATGGAGGAGAAAGAAAAAGAAGGAAAAAAAAGAACCTTTAGATTGTGTATGTAATAGCATACGAAGTGAGTTACATTAGACTGTTAGACAGTAAGGGAATTACCCTTGAACTTTTGGTAACCACGAATCTAAAGCCTGCAGTGGCAACAAGTACATACCTATCGATAATCACCCTAAATATAAATGGACTGAATGCGCCAAACAAAAGACATAGAGTTACTGAATGGATAAAAAAACAAAAGCCATCTATATGCAGCCTACAAGAGACTCACTTCAAACCCAAAGACATACACAGACTGAAAGTAAAGGGATGGAAAAAGATATTTCATGCAACTAATAGTGAGAAAAAAGCAGGAGTTGCAGTACATGTATCAGACAAAATAGACTTCAAAACAAAGAAAGCCACAAGAGACAACGAAGGACATTACATAATGATAAAAGGGTCAGTCCAACAACAGGATATAACTATTACAAATATTTATGCACCCAACACAAGATCACCTACATATGTGAAACAAATACTAACAGAATTAAAGGGGGAAACAGAATGCAATGCATGCATTTTAGGAGACTTCAACACACCACTCACTACAAAGGACAGATCAACCAGACAGAATATAAATAAAGAGATAGAGGCACTGAACAACATATTAGAACAGATTGACCTAACGGACATCTACAGACCACAACATCCAAAAGCAACAAGATATACATTCTTCTCAAGTGCACATGGAACATTTTCAAGAATAGATCATATACTAGGCCACAGAAAGAACCTCAGTGAATTCAAAAAGACCGAAATTGTACCAACCAGCTTCTCAGATCACAAAAGTATGAAACTAGTAATAAATTACAGAAAGAAAAAGAAAAATCCCACAAACACATGGAGGCTTAATACATGCTCCTAAATAATCAATGGATCAATGACCAAATAAAAACAGACATCAAGCAATATATGGAGACAAATGACAACAATAATTCAACACTGAAATATCTGTGGGACGCAGCGAAGGCCGTACTAAGGGGGATATATATGGCAATACAGACCTACCTTACAAAAGAAGAACAATCCCAAATGAACAGTCTAAACTCACAATAAATGAATCTAGAAAGGAAGAACAAATGAGGCCGAAAGTCAGTAGAAGGAGGGGCATAATAAAGATTAAAGCAGAAATAAATAAAATTGAGAATAAAACAATAGAAAGAATCAATGAAAGCAGGAGATGGTTCTACGAGAAAATAAACAAAATAGATAAACACTTAGCCAGACTTATCAAGAAAAAAAGAGAGTCTACATACACAAACAGAATCAGAAATGGAAAGGAAAAATCACTACGGACAAGACAGAAATAAAAGGATTATGAGAGAATACTGTGAAAAATTATATAGTAACAAACTGGATAACCTAGAAGAAATGGACAACTTTCTAGAAAAATACAACCTCCCAAGGCTGACCCAGGAAGAAACAGAAAATCTGAATAAACCAATTACCAGCAAAGAAATTGAACTGGTAATCACAATACTACCTAAGAACAAAACTCCTGGACCAGATGGTTTCACTGCTGAATTTTATCAAACATTTAGTGGAGACATAATACTCATCCTCCTTAAAGTTTTCCAAAAAGTAGAAGAGGAATACTCACAAACTCATTCTATGAGACCAACATCACTCTGATACCAAAACCAGGCAAGGACTCCACCAAAAAAGAAAATTACAGACCAATATCTCTGATGAACATAGATGCAAAAATACTCAACAAAATATTAGCAAACCAAATTCAAAAATACATCAAAAAGATCAACCATCATGATCAAGTAGGATTCATCCAAGGGATGCAAGGATGGTACAACATTCGAAAATCCATCAACAACATCCGCCACATCAACAAAAAGAAGGACACATGATCAAAACCACATGATCATCTCCATAGATGCTGAAAAAGCATTCGACAAAATTCAACATTCATTCATGATAAAAACTCTCAACAAAATTGGGTATAGAGGGCAAGTACCTCAACATAATAAAGGCCATATATGACAAACCCACAGCCAACACTATACTTAACAGCGAGAAGCTGAAAGCTTTTCCTTTAAGATCAGGAACAAGACAAGGATGCCCACTCCCCTGACTTCTATTCAACATACTTCTGGAGGTCCTAGCCACAGTAGATAACACAAAGAAATAAAAGGCATCCAGATTGGTAAGGAAGAAGTCAAACTGTCCCTGTTTGCAGATGACATGCTAGTGTACATAAAAAACCCTAAAGACCCCACCCCAAAACTACTAGATCTAATATCTGAATTCAGCAACATTGCACAATACAAAATTAAAACACAGATATATGTTGCATTCCTATACACTAATGGTGAACTAGCAGAAAGAGAAATCAAGAAAACAATTCCATTCACATTCGTATCCAAACGAATAAAATACCTAGAAATAAACCTAACCAAGGAAGTGCAAGACCTATACCCTGAAAAGTACAAGACACTCTGAAGAGAAATTAAAGAGGACACTAATAAATGGAAATTCATCTCATGCTCTTGGCTACGAAGAATTAGTATTGTCAAAATGGCCATCCTGTCTAAAGCAATCTACAGATTCAATGCAATCCCTATCAAAATACCAACAGCATTCTTCAACAAACTAGAGCAAATAGTTCTAAAATTCACATGGAGTGACAAAAGACCCTGAATAGCCAAAGCTATCCTGAGATGGAAGAACAAAGCAGGGGGATTTACGCTGCCTGACTTCAAGCTCTACTACAAAGCCACAGTTATCAAGACAATTTGGTACTGGCACAAGACCAGACCCAAAGACCAGTGGAACAGAATAGAGAGCCCAGATATAAACCCAAGCATATATGATCAATTAATATACGATAAAGGAGCCATGGATATACAATGGGGAAATGACAGCCTCTTCAACAGCTGGTGTTGGCAAAACTGTACAGCTACATGTAAGAGAATGAAACTGGATTAGTGTCTAACCCCATACACAAAAGTAAACTCAAAATGGATCAAAGACCTGAATGTAAGTCATGAAACCATAAAACTCTTAGAAAAAATATAGGCAAAAATCTCTTGGACATAAACATGAGCGACTTCTTCATGAACATATCTCCCCGGGCTAGGGAAACAAAAGCAAAAATGAACAATTGGGACGATATCAAACTAAAAAGCTTCTATACAGTAAAGAATACCATCAGTAGAATAAAAAGACATTCTACAGTATGGGAGAATATATTTTTAAATGACATATCCAATAAGGGGTTGATGCCCAAAATATATAAAGAGCTCACACACCTCAACAAACAAAAAGCAAATAAGGCAATTAAAAAATGGGCAGAGGAGCTAAACAGACACTTCTCCAAAGAAGAAATTCAGTTGGCCAACAGGCACATGGAAAGATGCTCCACATCGCTAATCATCAGAGAAATGCAGATTAAGACCGTAATGAGATATCACCTCACACCAGTTAGGATGGCCAACATTCAAAAGACAAACAACAACAGATGTTGGTGAGGATGTGGAGAAAGAGGAACCCTCCTACACTGCTGGTGGGAATGTAAATTAGTTCAACCATTGTGGAAAGCAGTATGGAGGTTCCTCAAAAAACTAAAAATAGAAGTACCTTTTGACCCAGGAATTCCACTCCTAGGAATTTACCCTAAGAATGCAGGAGCCCAGTTTGAAATAGACAGATGCAGGCCTATGTTTATCACAGCACTATTTCCAATAGCCAAGGAATGGAAGCAACCTAAGTGTCCATCAGTAGATGAATGGATAAAGAAGAGTTGGTACATATACACAATGTAATATTATTCAGCCAGAAGAAGAAAACAAATCCTACCATTTGCAACAACATGGATGGAGCTAGAGGGTATTATTCTCCCTGAAATAAAGCCAGGCGGAGAAAGACAAGTATCAAATGATTTCACTCATCTGTGGAGTGTAAGAACAAAGCAAAACCTGAAGGAACAAAACAGCAGCAGACTCACAGAAACCAAGAATGATAACTAACAGTTACCAAAGGGAAAGGGACTGGGGAGGATGGATGGGAAGGGAGGGATAAGCGGGGAAAAGGGGCATTACGATTAGCACTCATAATACAGCGGCGGGGGACACGGGAAAGGCAGTATTTATAGAGAAGACAAGTAATGATTCTATAGCATCTTACTATGCTGATGGACAGTGACTGTAGTGGGGTATGTGGGGGGGGACTTGATAATAGAGGGTCTGGTAACCATAATTTTGTTCGAGTGATTGTACATGAACAATACCAAATAAAAATAAATAAATATCTACCCTTAAGAAAAAGGCCAAAAAATTTAAAAAAAAAGAAATTAACTCAAAGACCTAAATCTAAAACCTAAAACAATAAAACTTACAATACATAGGAGAAAAGCTTCATGACATTGGATTTAGCAATTTTTTTTGATGTGACATCAAAGCACAGGTAACAAAAGAAAAAATAGACAATTTGGACTTCATGAAAATTTTTAAATCTTGTGCATCAAAAAACACTATCCTTAGTGAAAAAATGCATTACTTAAAAAATAATGTATTAGTACAAGTCCATTCAATGTACAAGATAGGCCTATGGATTTTAATGTAACAGAATAGAAAATATTCAGTGATATTGTTTCAGGTTCCATTTCACAAATGACCTTTGAGAAACCACTACTTGTGTAGTTTTAATTTAATATCAAAGATGAATATATATAATTATATGAAAAATACTACTACTGAAAAAAAAACACTATCCAGACTACCGAGGCAACCCACACAGTGAGAAAAAGGATTTCCTATATCTGATAAGGCACTGATGTCCATAACATAGAGAACTTCTCAAACTTAGCAACAACGATAACAAAAAATCCAATTCAAAATTGGATAAATAACTTTAGCAGACATTTCTCCAAAAAGATATACAAATAGCCAATAAGCACAAGAAAAGATGGGCAAATCACCAATCATAAGGGAAACACAAATCAAAACTACGATTAGATACCAACTCAAACCCATTAGGATGGCTACTATTAAAGAAAAACAGAAAATAAAATGTTGGCAAGGATGTGGAGAAAGTGGAACCCTTGTGCAATGTTGGTGGGAATGAAAAATGGTACAGGTGCTGTGAAAAACAGTATAGTGGTCCCTCAAAAACTTAAAAGTAGTATTACCTATGATCCAGCAATTCCACTTTTTGGTATATACCTAAAAAAATTCAAAGCAGGGTCTCGAAGAGATATTTGTACATCGTGTTCATAGCAGCATTGTTCACAATAGCTAAAATGTGGAAGTAACCCAAGTGTCAATGAACTGAAGAATGGATAAGCAAAATGTGACATATACAATGCAACAGTCAGACTTAAAAAAAAAAGGATATTCTGCAGTTTGCTATAACATAGATAAACCTTGGGACATTATGCTGAGTTACATAAACCAGTTAAAAAAGACAAATATTGTATTCCACTTACAGGAGGTACTTAGAGTAGTCAAAATCATAAAGACAGAAATTATAATGGTGATTTCCAGGGTCTGGAGGGAGGAGTGAATGAGTTATTCTTTAATAGGTATAGAGTTTCAGTCTTATAAGATAAAAACTGTTATGGTGACAGGTGATGATGATTACACAATATGAAGATATTTAATATCATTGAGCCATACACTTAAAAATGGTTAAAATGGTTAATTTGTTATGTGTATTTTACCACAGTAAAAAAACAAACAAACAAACAAAAATATATATATATAAAACCATTTGGTCTCTGACTTATTTCACAAGTCAATCTTGCTTTTCAAATGATCCTATTTTTATTCACACTGTTATCTAACATGACTATTAGCATCTTTAGATTATTCTCTATTACTTGGCTAGTTTCAATGAAAGGGAATCAGATTATAACAAAATTGTTACATAAAAGAGTTTTACAGTTTAATTTTACTTCACTAAGGAAAACATTAAAAAATGATTTTTGAACTAAGTGCATACAAATTTTATATATGCTATAGATAAAATTAACATGAGGTTAAGTAATTTCATACTGCAAAAGTATAAAATCTTGTAAGCTCCAAAATTCAGTTTTAGGGATTTGAAATTTAAACCTCCTTTACTATCTGTTGGATGTTGTTAAAATGGTACGTCAAATATTTTCTGTAATTTGAATTACCTAAATAATGCTGAGCAGGGAAAAAAACGCTAAGAACATCTCCAAATCTAGCATAACAGATAAATGCCTATTGTTTATTGCCTTAACAAAAATTAATGTTTACAGGAATTCAGAAATCACCTGGAGATTCAAACTCACAATGAAACTGCAATGACATATTGTGCTACTTGACATCAGTTATTACCAGAGATGGTTCTCTAAGAAGGCAAAAACAACAAACTTATTATTAGTATAATTGGAAATGTGCCTACCAGACCAAAAATCCTCTCTTGCAACGTATTACATTACCTGTGAACGGAAACGTATGAGCTAATCAGTGATAATACATTCCTTAATCTCATTTACAAGGGGAACATTTATAAAGAGAACATGGCAGTTAACTACCAGGCAGGTGACTTCAATTGTGTGTGTTTGGATTGGGCGGGGGGAATGAGGATATATATGTATGTGGCCTTGTTTGAGTATGGGAATGTCCTATCCTCCTATAGGACTACAGCAAGAATCCTGGTTATGAAAACTCTCCATCCGAAAATCCACCATAAATCAAGAACAGAAATCATGAGATTTTAAGAACAACAACAACAATGGAAAACTTTTTCTAACACTAGTAGAAGAATTCATTTAATAGGAACATGGGAGAAAATTTTAATAAGCGCTCAAGGTGAGCACTCTGAGAAGGTAAGACTCTGAGAAGCTAGGTTTTGAGAATAATGCACACCTCCTCTATATGAGAAAAGGAGGTCAATCTGTTTTGATCCTGAAAGATGCAGGAAAGGGGAAGAGCCAGAGGGAACGTGCTGTGCGTTATGCCATGAGAGCCATCAAGGCAATCTATGTCCAATCTTTAGAAAGGAATTTAATGCAACCCACATTTTTTTTATCAAATTGTATAACGAAATATTTATTGCAATTAAAGTCAATCTTGATCTTAGAAAATGTTACATTCTACTTTCTATTAACAAAATGCAAAATTATATGCTCTTGTGAAACCAACTCATTTTTGTCAACTCATTTTCTTCATTAAATACATAGGAAATTTTGTGAGGTGTAAGAAGTCTAACAAAATTAATGTGTTTATTTTTAATTTGTATACATGATTTTTAGCAACTTTTCGGCAGCTCAAAACCTTTGAGTTTGATACCCATTCAGTGAAGAGATACCATGCCTTTTATCATATTCCTCATTTCATAAATAACTTACCATTTCAGTTCTAATTTACATCAGTTCATTATAAAATTAGCAATACCATTATGATTTTATTAAGTTATTTTAAACACTGATATTTTATTATCTCTGCATTATTTTAATCTTCACTTTACTGTTTTACTCTCACTTTGAAATGTTCCATAATTTGTCAAAGGTTTGGGTTTTTTTTGTATCATTAATCTACAATATTATGGTTATTGAACTACCCCCTTCATCAGGTCCCCCCCACCAACCCCATTACAGTCACTGTCCATCAGCGTAATGAGATGCTATAGAATCACTACTAGTCTTCTCTGAGTTGTACAGCCCTCCCCGTGCCCCCCCAACATTACATCTGATAATTGTAATGCCCCTTTTTCATCCATGTCCGTCCCTTCCCACCCATCCTCCCCAGTCCCTTTCCCTTTGGTAACTATTAGTCTGTTCTTGGGTTCTGTGAGTCTGCTGCTGTTTTGTTCCTTCAGTTTTTTCTTTGTTCTTTTACTACACATATGAGTGAAATCATTTGATACTTGTCATTTTCGGCTTGGCTTATTTCACTGAGCATAATACCCTCTAGCTCCATCCATGTTGTTGCAAATGGTAGGATTTGTTTTCTTCTTATGGCTGAATAATATTCCATTCTGTATACGTACCACCTCTTCTTTATCCATTCATCCACTGATGGACACTTAGGTTGCTTCCATTTCTTGGCTATTGTAAATAGTGCTGCTATAAACATAGGGGTACATATGTCTTTTTCAAACTGCGCTGATGCATTCTTAGGGTAAATTCCTAGGAGTGGGATTCCTGGGTCAAATGGTATTTCTATTTTGAGTTTTTTGAGGAACCTCCATACTGCTTTCCACAATAGTTGAACGAATTTGCATTCCCACCAGCAGTGTAGGAGGGTTCCCTTTTCTTCACATCCTCGCCAATATTGCTTGTTGTTTGTGTTTTGGATGTTGGCCATCCTCACTGGTGTGAGATGATATCTCATTGTGGTTTTAATCTACATTTCTCTGATGATTAGCGATGTGGAGCATCTTTTCATGGCCTGTTGGCCATCTGAATTTCTTCTTTAGAGAAGTGTCTATTCATGTCCACTGCCCATTTCTTAATTGGATTATTTGCTTTTTGTTTCTTAAGGTGTGTGAGTTCTTTATATATTTTGAATATCAACCCCTTATCACATATGCCATTTATGAATATATTCTCCCATACTGTAGGATGTCTTTTTGTTCTACTGATGGTGTCCTTTGCTGTACAGAAGCTTTTCAGCTTGATATAGTCCCACTTGTTCATTTTTGCTTTATTTCCCTTGCCCGGGGAAATATGTTGATGAAAAAGTCGCTCATGTTTATGTCTAAGAGATTTTTGCCTATGTTTTTTTCTAAGAGTTTTATGGTTTTATGACTTACATTCAGGTCTTTGATCCACCTTGAGTTTTCCTTTGTGTATGGGGCTAGACTGTAGTCCAGTTTCATTCTCTTACATGTAGCTGTCCAGTTTTTTCAACACCAGCTGCTGAAGAGGCTGTTATCTCCCCATTGTATATCCAAGGCTCCTTTATCAAATATTGATTGTATATGTTTGGGTTAATGTTTGGATTTTCTATTCTGTTCCACTGGTCTGTGGGTCTGTTTTTGTGCCAATACCAAATTGTCTTGATTACTGTGGCTTTGTAGTAGAGCTTGAAGTCAGGGAGGGTAATTCCCCCTGTTTTTTTCCTCCTTCTCAGGATTGCTTTGGCTATTCGGGGTCTTTCTGGTTTCATATGAATTTTAGAATTATTTGTTCCAGTTCATCGAAGAAAGCTGTTGGTAGTTTGATAGGGATTGCATTGAATCTGTAGATTGCTTTAGGCAGTATAGCCATTTTGACAATATTTATTCTTCCTAGCCAAGACATGAGATGCATTTCCATTTGTTAGTGTCCTCTTTAATTTCTCTTTGGAGTGTCTTGTAGTTTTCAGAGTACGGGTCTTTCACTTCCTTCGTTAGGTTTATTCCTAGGTATTTTATTCTTTTTGATGCAATTGTGAATGGAATTGTTTTTCTGATTTCTCTTTCTGTTAGTTCATCGTTAATGTATAGGAAAGCAACAGATTTCTGTGTGTTAATTTTGTATCCTGCAACTTTGCTGAATTCAGATATTACTTCTAGTAGTTTGGGAGTGGAGTCTTTAGGGTTTTTTATGTACAGTATCATGTCATCTGCAAATAGTGACAATTTGACTTCTTCTTTACCCATCTGGATGCCTTGTATGTCTTTGTTTTGTCTGATTGCCGTGGCTAGGACCTCCAGTACTATGTTGAATAACAGTGGAGAGAGTGGGCATCCCTGTCTTGTTCCCAATCTTGGACGAAAAGCTTTCAGCTTCTCACTGTTAAGTATGATGTTAGCTGTGGATTTGTCATATATGGCCTTTATGATGTTGAGGCACCTGCCGTCTATACCCATTTTGTTGAGAGTTTTAATCATCAATGGATGCTGAATTTTGTCAAATGCTTTTTCAGTATCTATGGAGATGATCATGTGGTCTTTGTTCTTCTTTTTCTTGATGTGGTGGATGATGTTGATGGATTTTCGAATCTTGTACCATCCTTGCATCCCTTGGGTGAATCCCACTTGATCATGGTGTATGATCCTCTTGATGTATTTTTGAATTCAGTTTGCTAATATTTTGTTGAGTATTTTTGTATCTACGTTTATCAGGGATATTGGTCTATAATTTTTTTTTTTT